>CM068367.1:319721661-320412295 GCA_034769895.1 Magicicada septendecula | reverse complement strand
ACATAGAATATCATCTACGAACACTAATGTATACTTCTCTACCTCATTACCGAAGGCACTGTCTAAACACCTTACCATTGCAGCTAAGCTGGTGCTCAGGCCAAAAGGTACCACTTTAAATTGGTAGCACTTGTTTTTATAAAAAAGTGCCGTATACTTTCTATCACAAGTTCTAATGGGAATTTGCCAAAAACCTGATGTTAAGTCTAGTTTGGTCATACACTTAACCCCATTACATTTTTGAAACAATTCTTCCACACTCCTAGCGCACTCGTAATCTGGTACTAATAAAGAATTTAGTTTCCTAGCATCTAAGCATAATCGGATACTCCCGTTCGGCTTGGTGACAACTACTAAAGGGTTTATATAGGGACTACTTGCTCTCTCTATAACACCATTTGCTAACATCTGTTGGATCTCTTTCTCCACTTCATCTCTATAATGTAGAGGGATTGGATAAGTCCTTTGTACAAATGATGCATTTTCAGTTAGTGTCAACTGATGTTCATAGAACCTAGCTCTTCCAGGCTCTGTTCTGAACACATCACTATACTCACCAACGAGTTGCTGAAATTTGTTCTGTTGCTCGTTGTTCAACTCAGTCCCAATGTTGATTTCTGGAGTATTATCAATACAATGCTGGTCACTCCTAACGTCAACTACAGGTTTCTCTATATACCCTTTTACGACACTTACCGAGTTCCAATGCTTAAACTCTTTAATACCTACATTTATTTTATTAGCATTTATTTCCATAGTAATGGTATTTCTTTTAAAATTTATTTTTGCTTTCCATTCAAGCAACGTATCTACCCCAATAATACAATCATGAATGAGTTTCGGGACTATTAGAGCTACTATTTGGGTTTGGTTACCATTTATACTGACAGGTAAATATATTTGTTCAGTTATCTTTTGCATTTTGGCTCCAGTGGCTCCCTGTACATTACAATGTTTTACGGGTAGTCTGGGACAATTTGGCAACTGATAATTATCTACAAACTTTGAGCTAACACAGGTAACTTCACTGCCAATGTCTATAAGCGCTCTTACCAGTAGATTACTGATCTTACAAATTATTTCCGGACATTCAGGATAATGGTTTCTACCCACTTCTTGCTCTTCTTTTAACAAGAACTCCCTATCGCTCACTTGTTTTATATTATTAGCTACATTCTTCTTACCTGTTTTCTTTTGTGATTTCACTGCAGGTAATGGTAGGATTAGTTTTGTTTCTTTTCTACCTGCAGTGGCTTCCCGTTTCCCGTAATTCATTTTACTAGTCGACGGTTGCTGCTCGGTAGAGGTTATAGTTGTTTTACACACTTTATACCCTTTATTAGGTTTATTTTCTACACTTCGACTCCTACCTTTATCCTCCACTTCCTGTCTATTTTGTGGTTTATTACCCGGATATGGGGTAAACCTTTTTTCTTTCGTACGTTCATTATCTCTCCTTCTATTTGAGTAGAACGTTGGTTCTTGCTGATCGCCTCTAGAGTAGTTACTCAGCTGATTACTTACCCGCTGTAGGTCCCTCTCTAAATCTAGACACTCATCTACAACCATAATGAACTTTTCTTAAGTATCCACTCCTCTAGTTGTGGTTGCTACTCTAGTGCGTTCTGAGAAATGACGCGCTAGCTTATATACTAGGTCTCTCTCTTCTATTGGTGGTGTTAGATGTTTAACTTGCGCCATTACATTTAGCACATAATTGGTAGTTGTCATATTCATTGACGGATGATACTTACCAAATTCTAGATGATCGCGTACCCTTCTTTGTATCTGAACATTCCAGTACTGAGCTAGAAATTTTTCTCTAAAGTCTGAGTAGGTTTGGACTCTGTCTGAGATGACTTTCCACCACGTACTTGCCCAATTCTTGAGAAATCGGCCTAACATGTCCTTCTTATCCTCGTCGTCCGTCAGTGGATTTACACCAGTTACATACGCTTCAAACAGTTTTAGGAATTCCACAGGATTCTCATGTGGGTTACCTGAAAATGCAAGGTTTTCCGGTTCTTCCTTATAGCCGCCACACCTCACTACTTTGGTTTGCTGTGACTTCATTGCTTTAGTCAGATCTTCCCGCATTACCTTCAACTGTTGTTCCACCTTTTGATGTACTTCGTCACTGTTAGCCTTACTCTCTACCTGTTTCTTAACTTCATTAATATTTACACCCAGTTGGGTACACTCTTCCCTAGTATTCTGGATTTCTTCTTTATTTAGAAGTGATTGTGTTTTTAATTCAGCAGTTACTTCACTGAATTGTTGATTAATGAGGGTTACTTTTTGTTCTAACCTTTCATGTAATTCATTTCTAAATTTATTTAGCTTTTCGTCTTGACGGCGAAAATTAGTGTTTACTTGTTTTCTAAACTCTTCTAATGTAGTTTTAACCTCTTCGGTATGCTTATCAAACCTATCATTACGTTCATCTATTTCACCAGCTAAGTTAATAGCTAAATTTGCAATTTCTTCTTCTATTTTAAACGTAGCTTCTTTACTACTTTGTTTTATTTGGCTAGACAAATTTTCGTTTATTTGTTTCATTTCACTGGACAAATATTTATTATTTCTCTTATGAATTTGCTAACTGCTATAATTTTTATTGTTCGACTAAGCTTTTCGTCATCACTGACATCATCAGGTCTTAAACAACCTGTTTATGTTGTTTACGGGTTGTTTAAGACCTGATGATGTCAGTGATGACGAAAAGCTTAGTCGAACAATAAAAATTATAGCAGTTAGCAAATTCATAAAAGAAATAGTAAAGATGGCTGCTAATTTAAACAATACGAAGAAATATTTATTAGTTTGTTCAATTTTATTATTAACATCAGTTATTAATTTTTGATTACTTTCATCTAAACTTTTATTATTTTCTTCAATTTTCTTTGATAATTCATTATTTGTAGATTCTATTTTACTATTTAATTGACTATTTGTACTTTCAATTTTATTTTCAAGTTTATTACTTGTATCTTTTATTTCAGATTTAGTTTCTTCCATTTTAGTGGTCAACTGTTTAAACATTTGCTCAATTCCTGCCATATCTACTGCTGATGATTTTGCCATTTTTAAATTTTATTATTAACAAATAAATTTAACAATTATTTAGTAGTTATTTGTAACCTTGAATTCCACTTTCTTTTAAAATTTATTAATATTACAATTTAATTATCACTTGGGTAAAAGCAACGCCAAATTATATAAATTTATTTATATAATTTTGTGAGCTTAATCGGGCTTAATCGAGCTTAATCGAGCCACTTAGTTGGCCGCGCCAAATCTATACAACGCTCCCTTTCGTCTAACACAATTATCTAATATTTGTGATGTTAGATAAAAAGTTACTTACCCGTGATATTACTTTACCTGGGCGCCAGAACAAATCCCAGATACAAATGACACGGTTTCAGCTTAGCTCAGCGCATGGAGACACTCTTTCTCAGGATTCGTTCAGTGATTGTGGTTTTCAAGGGGAATCGTTACAAATAACACTTTAAGATTTGCTTGAGTATTATATTAACTTTTATTTAATTATTTTTAAACTTTAAATTGTTAATGGCAGGACTTAATTCTACCCTATCACTTATAATTATTGAGTGAGTGTGAAAGTAATGATTAAGACGCTCAAACGACCTATAGCTCTTATCTGGTTTGATTAAGAGATTGCTACCTCCCAAACCAGTGCTAAAGAACAGATCTGCAATAATTTGCACGTCCAATACTACACACCACTTTCCATTCAACACTCCTATACTATATTAGAGCTAATCTTATAGTTAAAATACAAAGTGTGCTTTTCTTAGTGTCCTTTTAAAATTGTTTATTGTTTTATTTTTTTTTGTTTAGTGCTTATTTCATTGATCAATGAATCTATTTCTTACTGTTTGATGCGTTGACCGAAGATAGGAATCCGTAGAGGTCCTCCTTTTGATGGTGTTGCACAGAAGAATGGATGTTGATCAATGCTGTTGAAGATGCCCTGGCAATTACAGATGCTGTAGCCTTCTGTAGCACAGGTCCTTCACGGCTGATGCTTAATTAATTAATTATTTAATTAATTAACGGTTGTTTTACGCAGCGAGTGTTATTGAACATTATGTATTCATCTACACTGCGGACTACTTCTCGAATTAGAACTTAATTTGCACTTTTGCGTGTTTTAAAAATTTCTGTATGTGAATTATACACGTCTAGTGTGTTTAAGTACCGAACGAAGAGTGCTGCTACCCCTCGCTTTGAGCTGGCGTCAGTTTTAAATACGGTCTGCTGATTGGTTGTACAAATAAATCATGCGTTTTTCCAGTTGTGACAATCTCGAACAGGTCGGTCTAACACTCCGTGACAGGTTCCAAACGGCAGAGAAATTCTTGTCAAAATCGTACTTCCTGTATTTGCAAATCGATTGATTACAGGTATTTGTAAATGTGTTTCCGAAGATCTGACCACAGAATATTGTTGCTTAGGTCTTTATCTGTGTGTGTGTGAAAACACCTTATTACTACGTAGCATAATTCTCTCGTTATTCCTGTTGGCGTGCGTCATCCGTATAACTTCTTCAATAGTTAATTATATTAACTGAGACTGCGGCTACTTATTAAGCTTTTCTTGCTGAACACAATGCTGTTTTCAGAATTGCCGTATATTTATAACTTTTAAAGTTATCGCAGGTTGAACTGATAATTCGCTTTGAGTAAAATAACATGTTTGAACTGGATTCTGATGTCGCGGTGACGTGGTTAGAGTGAGATGGCTGCGATTATACGCTCTCTCTCTCTTCCTTACTGCGTTACACTCGTACCGTCTATAGCTTTCATATAACGCTCTGATAGGACGCTATTATGAATCGTTATACTATATATAAACAATTTCAGGTAATTTATATATTCAATATAGCCGCGAACAGTCCGTAGTAACATCATGGTAGATCACTTCAATCTTTTGTGGGATAATTTGTGTCTTCATTTTTCTTAACGACTTTTTATTTCTTTGTCCACTTTATATCTTCAGCATCTTTGTGATCAACTTTCTCATTGGATAACAATAACAGAACAAATGGATACAATGTTAAATCTATTATTAATGTTGAAAAATTAAGTTGTTTAATATCTCAACTAACAGCGATAACTAAATGGAATTTAATGGCTTGTGTCAATATATAGAAGAAATTCTGAAGTTTATAGATATTGATGTTTTGTGTTTCATCTCTGATAGACTCGGGTAGGTAGAAGGTATGTATGTGTATGTTATCCACAACTTGTAAAATTGAAAAACTTTCACAATATGCAATGTTTTTGTAGAGGGTACAGCCCAAGAAAGAAAAGGAATAATCGTTAAAAGAAATAAAAGTCACGAACTTCTCAAATAGGCTATAAGCATTTACAACTAATGTTTTCATGAAACCGTTGTAAAAATTAATTCTGTGAGTTAAATTACTTAGGAGATACTATGCCAGACTCACTCATGTAGGCCGGGATCTGTTTCAAAAGAAGTACGAGGTAAAATATACGTAAAGTGCGACGATATACACTTCATATTGTGTTTTAACCCTATTATTTAATACACATAGTTGTTGTGGTCTCCAAGTTGCATGTAGCCTACAATTAAATGTTAAAATTACCTTGTGTATCCAGGTTTCCTTCCTTGCAAGTTCTTTTTTATATTTTATACACACAACGCGTTTCGAGAATTATAGTCTCATCATCAGGTGATAAAACACATGCTCACGCTCCCGCACTAAATGACTTTCCAAAAATACATAAGGAGAATGAGCCCATATGACCTATAGTTAATTTTACCACAGCACCCGGATATAAAATCGTTAAAAAAAATCTACAGGTTATAAAGAGTAATATAAAAATAACAATAACCACAGTGTCATGAATAATATTGAGTTTTTGAATAAAGTGAAATCATTAAAAATGTTACCGCAATATAAACTGATGTCCTTCGATGTTGTGAATCTTTACACTAATGTCCCGGTGCCCCAAACAATTGATATTTTGCAGAAAAATCTGGAGAATTTAGGCAAGTTAAATCAACAGGAAGTAGGCCTATAGGAACTTATTACACTATTAAGAGTAATATTAAGCCAGAACTATTTCATCTTTGATAACCGATTTTTCGCGCAGGACGACGGACTTGCAATGGGGTCACCGCTTAGTGGTTTTTGGATGATCTTCAACTTACTATTTTGAAAATGAATACGTGTTGTCATATAAAAACAAGCACAGGTCATTGCTTTACGTTGCTTATAGACACTGACGTGGAAAATGGGTAACTCACCTCAATTGAAACAGAAAAAGCAAAAATAAAGATTTTTTTCTATTTCAAATACAAAACACAAAGCTGTTTTCAAAAACACATTTCGAATAAAAATTAGAAATAGGCATTTTTAAAATGATTCTTAAAAGAAAATGAATTTTTCTGAAACTAAAATTTATTTCTTTATAACTGTGACCAGTAAACATGCAGGCAATTACCTATAATACTATTCCACAATTATAACTTACTAATAACAGTATTTAATATTATAATATTATTATACTAGTTATGCCTAATAATATTTCATAATAATACTGTATTTCCGAGTGCTTGTTGACGCAAATTATGGAACATTATGAAATCAGAATTTATGTAATATTAGGAGAACCAGTTTTTAAAGTAATTGGTCACTAATTTCACTTCTTTGGGGTCTCATAATCATTCCCCTGAATAGAAAAAGGACGTCCTTCAGGAGCGGAGCTTGATAGGCAAGTACTAAACTGCAAAAATATTTGTTTAATTACAAAGAACGAATATAACGCTCCTAGGGATTTATTCATATCTTGAAGTTATTGAGGAGTTTCTAGGTCAACGAACTACCATTGTCACTACCAGCTGATGAGTATGAATCGTCTTGGAACATGTAGGTCAATTGATTTTCCTCTTTTAGATGACTAACCTATTATTTTTGCAACTTTGTCTTTCGGATTTTATTAAGTTCAGTTCGTTCACTAGCTCTTCCTTTTTCTTGGTACCAATTTCATATTAAATTATCGGTATATACATGACCTCCATGTTCTAAGGTTATATTTTAAATCATTTAGGCTACTTGAATTCGGTTCGAAATTTCTAACACGTTAGATGTGTTCCTTGTAAATCGATTTTTATGTTTGATAAATTGAAATGAAATATTTCCATAGGAACTACTTCTTTGTTGCCGATAACGTAGTACACATATAAAAATCGGTATGGAGAACCATACATGACTTCCATGTTCTAAGATTTATATTTAAAATCATTTTCGAAATGAAATATTTCAATAGAAACTACTTATTTCTACATATTGCTTCAGCCTGTACTGTACTGTGATCACTAACGTAGGCCTATACAACCTCACGTTATCGCACTCGATTTTCACTGATGATGGTAGTCGATAGCACTGCTGAAGCGTCTGGTTTTGCTGAAAACGTTGGACCACGGGCAAAAACCCGGGAAGGAATTTTTACAACAAACTACTTCTTTGTTGCCAATAACGTAGTACACATAAAAAATTACCCCCTCCCTCTTCAACTATCATTTTCATTTATAGAAAATTACCCCCGCCTCTTTCAACTACCCTTTTCATCTACCTTTCTACAGTGGACTATTATGACCTTTTCAGGATACTTTATTTATCAAAATTAAGTATTTTACTCTTGTTAAAACATAAAACGTTGCTGGTAAACTACCCCTTCCCTTTAACCATTCTTCACCAAAATCAATAGGCCTTGAGTCCTCTACAACTCGGGTACATATACAAAAAATTATTTGATTCCGTTTGAATTTGCGGCAGTTATCGTTCGCCATAAAAAAAATTCTACGCACACACACTTTTCGGAAAATGACTATTCTTTGTGTTTTGAGGGTACTACAATCAGAATCAGCCCTTCTCTTGAACATGATTTTTCTCGTGATCACCGTACTTCCATTTCCTTACGGGACATAGTATGGATAGCATACTGAAGTTAATATTGCACCAGTTGCACAATATTGCATTTGCAAAAACTTTTTGAAACATCTATTTAAACTTCTGTCAGTAGTATGAACCCAGGTACTGCGATATTTAAAATAGCATTCCTTGAAACTATTGTATTCAGTTTGTATGTGTAGCCTATTATGTATATTCGTTGGATCTAAGCATTGATACTTAACTATTCTCTATTATTAGCCTAAGTAGAAAATGATGTAGAAAAAGTCATTTGAATGGAAATTTAAAAATTGTATCTACTAAAAGGCATTTAAATATAAAGTGGAAATAGATATTTTGCATTTACATTTTAAATGGTATATTTCAAACGTATTAAAAATTCCGCTTATAGGTAATATCCAGGATGGGCAAGCAGACGGGCTGGTAGCGGTCGATTTGACAGAAATTCCAGCCGACAAGTGGACACCGGCATTTAACGTCTTTTATACTGTGCCACCGTGATAAAGCAAGTATGCCCAATTATCACGAAGCACGTGTGCATTTTCGACCAATGGCGCACGTCGGATAAGTACACAGTGGGCGTGTAAACATTCAAACTCAATAAACTATATAAAGAAATCAAAGCGTGGATAATTTAGTAAGAGACCTAATATACTGAGTGCAATATCAGTTCGTTCACAACACACTGTGATTTAACAAACGTTCTTCAAACCATGACCGGGAAACTGAATGAACATTCAACCATAAATTCTCCAGGAATGAAAATGCCTATCATTGGGTTGGGAACGTGGCAGGTAACTGTAAAAATACAAAGATAGTACTGTATATAAGAAAATTTTAATAAAATGTTTCTAAACAGAATTGGAAACATTAAACTTTGTGTTACACCAAATGTAGGATATTTGACCTTCACACACACACACACACACACACACACACACAATATTAATCGCGCACATACGCACAAACATAACCCTAGTATTATTCACGTCTGTCTGTCTGTCTGTCTGTCTCTCTCTCTCTCTCACTCTCTCTCTCTCTCTCTCTCTCTCTCTCTCTCTCTCTCTCTCTCTCTCTCTCTCTCTCTCCCACCACCACTCCTCAATCTCTCGCACTCATTCACTCACTCAATCACTCTCTCTAAATATATAGTGACGACTTTACGTTCTGGTGCGTAAGTGTTTTTGTGTTGAACGTGTCTCTTAATACATTTACACTCCCAGCTAGACCGTAGAATTTGAGTTTGAGTTACGTTCAAACATTACGTCACTTACAAAGATTTATTTTAAAGAGAGGAGAGAGTATCGAAAAATGAAATAACTAAAATGAATTAGAAACAGATTAAAACTAAGTTATATAACCTTTTTCATGAGTGTGCATGTATTATAATCATAGTATGTAAAACACCATACTAATAACTTAATTTATAATTACAAATCTCGTATTGATAGTAATGATAAAAAATATAATTTACCATATCTTGGATGATTGTGAGATATTAAGAAATCAATGACAATCAATAATTTGACAGTTTATCTGCCAATTTAGCAATGTAAAATTCTGGTAATAAATGTTATTACAATAAAATCATCCTAATAACAACAATGTGAAACCAAAGAATTATTTAAATGCTTAGCGTGTTCAATTAAATCTGCTGTCGATTACTGTATCCTGATGTGGTGTCCTTGGTAGTCTTCCTGAAGGATGCATGCGAGCGCGCGAGCGTGTGTGTGATCCAACCTGTCAGACGTATCGACAACCCGCTCTCAGCCGCGAAACACGACGTTCACCAGTGACGATCTTATTTCATGGTGATAATTATAACTAGACTTGGGTACACACATAAGCCTAGCTTTGAATTTCTTTTCTGTCCAAGATTGATTAAACAGTTTCAATTCTGTTCCGAATTGTTACAATAGACCTGGCGTCCTTTCCAACAATATAAAAAATGTATGCCTATATTGTAGATTTTCATCGTGTGTAGGACACTCTTAACAAATATAACACTTGTCGTTTCGTGATATTTTGCACTTCATCAGTGTTTTTTGCTTCTCCGTAATTATTTGTTTAGCGGAGTAATAAGCAAGTAATTACTTTGTCATCTTATACACACACGAATTCGCACCACCACGAGTCTACGGGTGAGTGACATTGTACACTTGTACAAAGAATTTCGCGAAAAACCTATCATTTTGATTGGGTTAAATAAATGTCCGTGGAGGGATAACGAGCACAACTTACCAGTGTACACACAGCTCTCATCTCTAATGACGTCACGTAAGGTGACACACTTTCCGAGATTGTTAGTTTTCAAACCGTAATAGGGTGTTCAATAAGTTTTTTTTCTATTTCATGGTTGTTATAACTTACATATGCATCGTTATATATTATTCATCCAATTTGTATCGTTTAAATATCTATATACTATATTTATATGTCTATACCTAACCTACCTACGTACGTACGTATACATAACCCACGTATACTACATTGTTTGGGTTTGTATGTAGTATATTGATATGTTACGACGATCACACAGATCGTCGTGTTGTACAGTGGAAACTGGATAACTGAGACCAATGAAGACTAATTCAAAACCTTTAATTGTTTTTGAAGTTGACTACAAAACTATACGCGTTCATAGTGTCACACCAAGAATTGCTTCATCGACAATGTCTGCAACAAGTCATTGTGGTAATCAAACTCAAGCCGACGGAGGCGTAGGTGTATTTATTTTACTTTCCCAAACTCCTTTACAGGCTTTCCGGTAGTTGTCCGCAAATCGCAAGAGCACCAGATTGGCCTGAGATTTTTCACCAGATCAAGGCGCTCAATGGAAACTGTGGAACCCCTGTCAACTCTAATCGAGGTCGTCATTTCTTCAACGAATCAGTTAACTACCAAGCTCCCGCTTTTTTTCTGAAGTGTAGAACTTGCGTATTGTCTTGGGCTTCGTTCCTCCAGTTAGTCAACTCACGTCCCGTTGTACCGACTACTGCTCTTTTCCCTGCTGCTTAATTCTGGACCGACGTCTCGTTTTCCACATCTAACTTATGATATTTCGGTCTTCCACTTTTCTTCGTTTATACTGTAGTGTCGATCATTAGGTCTCTGTTCCTTCCTCGTCTTCTTCATCATCTGTTTCTTCGCGATCTTTCAGTGCGCGCACTTTATGATTTGATCAACGAGCCACTGACTTGGCAGCCTCATATTGTACACCACGGACAAGAGTGTCCGCACTATTCTCGTGCCTTACCATTCGTAACACTTGTTGTAGTTCACTATATCTGACAAATGTTGGCATCGCAAACCTCATTCGAAATCCTCTGGTAGGGCTACTACAGGATAGGCCAGTCTAATTTGTCTATGGATTCTTGTTTCAAACTCTTGAAGACTCTCCCCGCAATGCTGTTGCCTTGCTCTGAACTAAGAAGTGCAGTCTGACACATCGAGCAAATGTTTATCACCATACCGTAATTCTAGAGGTTTAATCAATTCTGCATAGGCGTTCTGGCTATCAGGTAGCAATTTCTGTAGTGGGTCTGCCGCAGGCCCTTTTAAAGCGAGAACGAGTGAATCTGGTTTGTCATTCTCCGTCCAATTATGGCATGACGAATGACCTAGAGCAGTGATTCCCAAAGTGGAGTCCGCAACAATGTTTCAGGAGGTCCACGGATACTTTTAAGAAAAAAAAGAATATACTGTAATTTTGTCCGCTTTATATTCTCTAAAATCTAAATTTTAGAATCTGAAAACTGTTAGTAGAAGATTCCAGTTTTTTGTTGTTGTTCAAACTAATTGTAATTATAAAAGTAATTTCAAACTAATTGCTTTAATACTGTCTTCAAATCATATAGTATAGCAGATCTGTTTGTCAGTCGAACTGACTAGAGCGCCGCATCAACGCAGTTTACAATTATAAAAATTGTAGCACCACTTCTTGAGTGGTGTATCCACCACTCATTTTTTATCCACAGAGAAGCGTTAGCAGCAAAGAAGATGCCACCACAACTGAAGCGTTGTCTTGATGAGGTTGATCGGATAGTGAATTATATTAAATCGCACCCTTTAAATTCTCGATCATTTGGTATAATATGTGAAGAAATGGGGAGTGACCACAAGTAAATGTTTATCCACTGTGAAGTAGGCCTACAATGGCTTTCGTGTGGAAGGGTATTGATCAGATTATTTGAACTGAAGGGTGAAGTTAGTCTTTTTTTATTTAAGCCTGCAGGTATCTAGCTTTACTATTTTCTAGGTTGAAGATAAAACCGAGGGGATAATTAAAAAATTGAAGCTGTGGATTCAGAGATTAGACTCTGAAATCTTCCGAACAATTTTCTTCCATGGCAGATTTTGTCCAGATGTCAGGAGAAAATGTTTCCAAGTGAGATCCTCAACGTTATTAAGTCTCAATTGGAGTCACTGCACTTGCAGCTAAGGTAATATTTTCCAGTGACGGATGATAGTAATAAGGAATCCATTTGCTAATGGAGTGTCAACAAACCTCTCTCTTTCTTACACTACAAGAAGAAGATTCATTGGCAGAACTTTCGACTGACAGTTCATTAAAATTACAGTTTTCGCAATCACGGCTAGCTGACTTCTGGTTATATGCAATGCCTGACTATACTGATCTCGCAGAAAAATTTTTGAAGTGTTTGACTAGTGTTTCCCTCTACTTATTTGTGTGAAACACTACCAGCTCACATACTTGAAGTCAAAGTTAAAAATTAACTTGATGTCGAGAGTGACTTAATATTAAAATTATCACACAATAAACCCAATATTGCAGAGCTAATTGTTCAAAAGCAGATTCATTGTTCACACTAAACTATATTTAATATAATTAATATTATAATTTTGCAAGTTAAGAGAATTTTGAATTTAATACCTACATTTTAATTAAAATATAAGAGTTTGTATTATATTTACTGTTTGTTTTATTTCAGAACTCAGACGGGGTCCGTGAAATTTTTAATTTTTTGAGGGTGTCCGCGGACTGAAAAGTTTGGGAACCACTGACCTAGAGCGTTACTCAACGCTGCCGGATCTCCAAACGACTGGAACAGCCTCACGCGCCGCCGCGTGCCTTTTGTTTTTTTTTTTCAGTTCAACATAGCTATATATAAACAATTTCAGGTAATTTATATACTCAATATAGCCGCGAACAGTCCGTAGTAACATCATGGTAGATCACTTCAATCTTTTGTGGGATAATTTGTGTCTTCATTTTTCTTAACGACTTTTTATTTCTTTGTCCACTTTATATCTTCAGCATCTTTGTGATCAACTTTCTCATTGGATAACAATAACAGAACAAATGGATACAATGTTAAATCTATTATTAATGTTGCAAAATTAAGTTGTTTAATATCTCAACTAACAGCGATAACTAAATGGAATTTAATGGCTTGTGTCAATATATAGAAGAAATTCTGAAGTTTATAGATATTGATGTTTTGTGTTTCATCTCTGATAGACTCGGGTAGGTAGAAGGTATGTATGTGTATGTTATCCACAACTTGTAAAATTGAAAAACTTTCACAATATGTAATGTTTTTGTAGAGGGTACAGCCCAAGAAAGAAAAGGAATAATCGTTAAAAGAAATAAAAGTCACGAACTTCTCAAATAGGCTATAAGCATTTACAACTAATGTTTTCATGAAACCGTTGTAAAAATTAATTCTGTGAGTTAAATTACTTAGGAGATACTATGCCAGACTCACTCATGTAGGCCGGGATCTGTTTCAAAAGAAGTACGAGGTAAAATATACGTAAAGTGCGACGATATACACTTCATATTGTGTTTTAACCCTATTATTTAATACACATAGTTGTTGTGGTCTCCAAGTTGCATGTAGCCTACAATTAAATGTTAAAATTACCTTGTGTATCCAGGTTTCCTTCCTTGCAAGTTCTTTTTTATATTTTATACACACAACGCGTTTCGAGAATTATAGTCTCATCATCAGGTGATAAAACACATGCTCACGCTCCCGCACTAAATGACTTTCCAAAAATACATAAGGAGAATGTGCCCATATGACCTATAGTTAATTTTACCACAGCACCCGGATATAAAATCGTTAAAAAAATCTACAGGTTTTAAAGAGTAATATAAAAATAACAATAACCACAGTGTCATGAATAATATTGAGTTTTTGAATAAAGTGAAATCATTAAAAATGTTACCGCAATATAAACTGATGTCCTTCGATGTTGTGAATCTTTACACTAATGTCCCGGTGCCCCAAATAATTGATATTTTGCAGAAAAATCTGGAGAATTTAGGCAAGTTAAATCAACAGGAAGTAGGCCTATAGGAACTTATTACATTATTAAGAGTAATATTAAGCCAGAACTATTTCATCTTTGATAACCGATTTTTCGCGCAGGACGATGGACTTGCAATGGGGTCACCGCTTAGTGGTTTTTTGGATGATCTTCATCTTTACTATTTTGAAAATGAATACGTGTTGTCTTATAAAAACAAGTTTTATAAAAATATAATTTCATATCTACATTATGTGGATGATACATTCCTTCTTATTAATGGCACATACAGACAAATAGAAAGTTTGAATAAATACGTGAATGTATACATCCAAAAATAAAGTGTACATTAGAGTTGGAAAAAAATAGCTTAAATTTTCTGGATTTAAATACACAAAAAATAAATAACTGTCTTAAGTTTAAAATCTACAGAAAGCCAACCACCACGGACATTACTATTCATGCATCCTCATTTCATTCATTCGCTAAGAAAAACATCCTTTAACTCCTTTGTCAACAGACTATTAAAAATTCCATTAGAGCCAGAAGACAACATTGAGGAGCTTAACACTATAAAGTACATCGCGATGACCAACGGTTACAGTAGCACGATTATAGATAGATTGGTAACGAAACAAAGGAAGAACTTACATATAAATAAGAATGAAACACGCAATAGGGATCAGAAATACTTATCAACAGAATATACTAATCTTTTACCCAGTGCTATAAATAACGTTTTCAAAACGTATGACCACACAGTTTCTTTTAAAGCGAATCATTGCATTTTAAAAGTTTTGAGGCCGAGGTCTAGTAGACCAGTAGAAAGCCGTTCGGGGTGTATAAAATAGAGTGCGAAGACTGTAATATAGGACAAACAGGCAGGAAATTCTTGGATAGGTACAAGGATCATCTGCCTAAGGGTGGCATTAGGAACATTAAATCGAACTTTGCCTTACATCTCATCAATCATAACCATAATTAATCCACTTTTCAAAATAGTTTCAAACCACTGCATTTCTATAAAAAGAGCAAACTCATGGACGCACTGGAAGAGTTTGAAATTTACAGAACCTCCAAAACTCAGAGTTATCAGCTTCTGAGTGAAAAACTTTCTTTTAAATCCAACGAACTATATGATACAGCTATACGCGTGCTAGAACAATATGATAGATTTAAGTGCGGGCACAGTATGATGTGGAATCGTTAGTAGGCTACTTGCGGGATCCGTAGCAATGCGCGTCGTGAGATAACGGGGCTTGGGAGTCGCTTAAATAACGGGATGTGTGTGAATTTTATTAATTGACGTACTCCATGTGAATGAACATATTTTATCGGTTGTTGATGGGACTATAAGTCTCCAAACGCGTTGTGCATAAAATATAAAAAAAGAAGTTTCAAGGAAGAAATCCTGGATACACAATGTAATTACATAACTATTATTTAAGTTTGTCTGCGTGCTAATTTTTGAATGCAGTTTCCGATTGAAGTAATGACCAATGATAACGACCGTCGATAGAGGAGCGCTGAGCATAGTACCACCAACATTCCCGAGAGAATTGTTCTTGTTCTTCTGTTATGTCCAGTGTTCACTAACGATACGTGAGATCCGCATTAGGCAATTTCCTTTTGTATTTCGATTCGTTCAGTTTGCTCAGTTATCGACCTTAAGCCTCGTATTTCTGTCCAAGTAGGAATATTGTTTCTAACGTACCTACCGTCAAGTGAGTGCACGAAATATCACTTTGGCTTAGAATATCACTTGATGTGTGTCCAAATGTCGTGTGGATTTGTATTCGGTACCTAGGGGGTTGCAGACTTCATGAAATCCATACTCCACAATGCATTCTCGTATGTTTGGGGATAGACCTCTTACGTGGTGCCGGTAATCACTACCTTCATATCGAGTCGCAGTGGGTAAACGTTCGGTGAAAAATGAGTTCCAGAAACAATTTTATACGACTCAGAATATTGATGGTTGATGCCGCGAAATACGAACTTTGTTGTCAGCTTCGCGCAGTCCTCAAGAAAATGTTGCCTTCTTAATGTAGGAAATGTGAATACTACTCAGATATTATTTGATGCCCAGATAACTACACAATATTGTGTAGTTGCTTTAAAAAAAAAACATTAATATTAAAACATTCTGTCAGCTGTTTGTGTTCGTGGAAACCTTCAGGCTTTGCGCTCCAATTGTCAGGGTAGGCTACCATTAACGTGATGCGATCCAGGGAGATATTTTAATGAACAAGATAAGACTAGTAGTTGTATATCAGCTGCAACCCTCACACTTTTACAGACTTGGGACTGTCAATGTTCATTTATTTACGTATTTTTATACTTAAATCTCCCATATCAAAAACACTGGTTGTATAGAAGTTGCGTTTTATTTTTTTTTTTATATTTCTTCTGTTTCTAATACTTTGTATTTAGTATATTTTAAATTTTTATAAACTTTTTAACATATAAGCTGTAAGTATTTCAACAGCAGAAATTCCTGAGTCGGAAAGAATTCTTCGCGAGATGATAGCACACTGACAACAGTAACATTTCTTAGAATGATGACACTCGGTCGGTAACACTTGCAATTTGACATACAGATTTCTGATGTGACATTACTAGAGTCTAAAGTTATCTTGCTCCAAGTATTACACGCACGCGCGCTCGCGCGCCCACACACACAGTTTTATAATATATTTTATTATGCTGCTTTATAATATTTAATAAATACCAGAGTATAAAGGAAGCGGTTTATGACAAGAACCAATACAATAATTCTATACAGTCGGATTTTTTCATTCAAGTCAAAACCTCTTTTGTATATTTACTTTATGATGGAGCAATCATCTTTTGTGTTAACCTTTGTTTCCTATCTGAAACAGGCCTTATCTGCTTTTCTCCGCGTCAACCACCGTCCGCCTCGGCTGCGGCGCCGCCTTTAAACACTGATAACAACAGGACAATTTTAAGTATCAAGCCTTGGGATACGCAAGTGATTACTGACAATGTCTAGTCATTATCATGTAGTCCGTGAGGATTATGCATCAGAGACGATCCGCTTAGTCTGTCGAGCTATTACCTCGTGGTTCTGTCTAAGTAGAAATCGTTTCTTTTTACCAGCTCTCCGTCCAGTAGAATGCGCTAAATCGCATTAGCTCAGAATGTGCCGGAGTCATTTCCATGTGTCATCTAGGCGTATTCGGTAGGCCTACTTTTCTAGTCCGGGGGGCGGTAATATTTGGTATTTAAGAAGTCTCATGGCGTCGTCAAGAGAATGAACACCGGCTACCATTCGACGGTGAACTAACGAATGGGGATTTGGCAGTTAGCCTAAGTTTCCTTTCGAGTAAGTTCTGCAGTTCGTGTTTATAAACAGCATCAAAGTAACTATGTGCTGGAGGAGCACAGGTCATTGCTTTACGTTGCTTATAGACACTGACGTGGAAAATGGGTAACTCACCTCAATTGAAACAGAAAAAGCAAAAATAAAGATTTTTTCTATTTCAAATACAAAACACAAAGCTGTTTTCAAAAACACATTTCGAATAAAAATTAGAAATAGGCATTTTTAAAATGATTCTTAAAAGAAAATGAATTTTTCTGAAACTAAAATTTATTTCTTTATAACTGTGACCAGAAAACATGCAAGCAATTACCTATAATACTATTCCACAATTATAACTTACTAATAACAGTATTTAATATTATAATATTATTATACTAGTTATGCCTAATAATATTTCATAATAATACTGTATTTCCGAGTGCTTGTTGACGCAAATTATGGAACATTATGAAATCAGAATTTATGTAATATTAGGAGAACCAGTTTTTAAAGTAATTGGTCACTAATTACTCTTCTTTGGGGTCTCATAATCATTCCCCTGAATAGAAAAAGGACGTCCTTCAGAAGCGGAGTTTGATAGGTAAGTACTAAACTGCAAAAATATTTGTTTAATTACGAAGAACGAATATAACGCTCCTAGGGATTTATTCATATCTTGAAGTTATTGAGGAGTTTCTAGGTCAACGAACTACCATTGTCACTACCAGCTGATGAGTATGAATCGTCTTGGAATATGTAGGTCAATTGATTTTCCTCTTTTAGATTACTAACCTATTATTTTTGCAACTTGTTTTTTCTTTAAATTTTGTCTTTCGGATTTTATTAAGTTCAGTTCGTTCACTAGCTCTTCCTTTTTTCTTGGTACCAATTTCATATTAAATTATCGGTATGGAGAACTATACATGACCTCCATGTTCTAAGGTTATATTTTAAATCATTTAGGCTACTTGAATTCGGTTCGAAATTTCTAACACGTTAGATGTGTTCCTTGTAAATCGATTTTTATGTTTGACAAATTGAAATCAAATATTTCCATAGGAACTACTTATTTCTACATATTGCTTCAGCCTGTACAGTACTGTGCCTCGATTTTCACTGATGATGGTTGTAACGGTCTGAGTTGGTCACCAGTCTGAGTTGATCAAATGACGTCACTGGCTTATGACATCAGAGAGGCCCTGGTAGCTGGTTTCCGCTGTCTCTGTGTACATGTACGTTGACGAATTGGAACGTGTGGAAAAGCATTGCATTGCAAAAAAAAAATATCGGTATGGAGAACCATACATGACTTCCATGTTCTAAGATTTATATTTAAAATCATTTTCGAAATGAAATATTTCAATAGAAACTACTTATTTCTACATATTGCTTCAGCCTGTACAGTACTGTGATCACTAACGTAGGCCTATACAACCTCACGTTATCGCACTCGATTTTCACTGATGATGGTAGTCGATAGCACTGCTGAAGCGTCTGGTTTTGCTGAAAACGTTGGACCACGGGCAAAAACCCGGGAAGGAATTTTTACAACAAACTACTTCTTTGTTGCCAATAACGTAGTACACATAAAAAATTACCCCCTCCCTCTTCAACTATCATTTTCATTTATAGAAAATTACCCCCGCCTCCTTCAACTACCCTTTTCATCTACCTTTCTACAGTGGATTATTATGACCTTTTCAGGATACTTTATTTATCAAAATTAAGTATTTTACTCTTGTTAAAACATAAAACGTTGCACGTAAACTACCCCTTCTCTTTAACCGTTCTTCACCAAAATCAATAGGCCTTGAGTCCTCTACAACTCGGGTATATATAGAAAAAATTATTTGATTCCGTTTGAATTTGCGGCAGTTATCGTTCGCCATAAAAAAATCTACACACACACACTTTTCGGAAAATGACTTTTCTTTGTGTTTTGAGGGTACTACAATCAGAATCAGCCCCTCTCTCGAACACGATTTTTCTCGCGATCACCGTACTTCCATTTCCTTACGGGACATAGTATGGATAGCATACTGAAGTTAATATTGCACCAGTTGCACAATATTGCATTTGCAAAAACTTTTTGAAACATCTATTTAAACTTCTGTCAGTAGCATGAACCCAGGCACTGCGATATTTAAAATAGCATTCCTTGAAACTATTGTATTCAGTTTGTATGTGTAGCCTACATTGTATATTCGTTGGATCTAAGCATTGATAGTTAACTATTCTCTATTATTAGTCTAAGTAGAAAATGATGTAGAAAACGTCATTTGAATGGAAATTTAAAAATTGTATCTACTAAAAGGCATTTAAATATAAAGTGGAAATGGATATTTTGCATTTACATTTTAAATGGTATACTTCAAACAATCAAAACTCCGTTTATAGGTAATATCCAGGATGGGCAAGCTGACGGGCTGGTACAAGGTCTCACTACACTACTGGCCGGAGTCACCCCCTCCACTCCACTCGACACGTCACAGTTGGCGCCCGACCGGTTTCGCGCCACCAACCCAATGTCAGTTTTTTAGTCATTATACAAGTATACACCACGTATACACTTTACACACGTGTTTCTATTCGTATACGGAAGTTTTGTTGCAACTTTTCATTCCGTACATTTGTGATAATAATATTAAAAACATGCCAACTTCATGCTGCGTACCAGGATGCAAAAGCAATTATAACACAGATAGTTCAGTGACTGTTTTTAGATTCCCGAAGGATCCTATCCAGTGCCAAAAATGGCTAAATGCCATTCACAGAGCAAACTTCACGCCCAGCAAACGATCTGTTGTTTGCACTCGTCACTTCGACGAACGTTATATTGTGTGAGAGGACTCGGTGACAAGACCCGACGGCACCGTCTTAACTGTAAAACGATAACGTGTGAAAAATTAGCTGCGACGCATGACCAACAGTTCTTGAAAACCTTGTTTATATCGGTGGTTACTTGGTACACAGTATTTTAAAAAATAACTCTTGCACTGTGTGTACAGATTTCTGTACTACAACAAATACCGAGTCTACTGTAGTACCACAAAAGGACAAGTATACTACTATTTTAATGTTATTAATAGAGGATCTTTAAAATACGCTTCAGATTTTGTGATGGAAGTACTAAATTTAGCTTTCAAAGCGTTTACATTAATTGTATCTGACAGATACGAAACACAGTTTTTATTATCCACTAATCAGAGAGTAGCGCTAAAATCCACTGTTTTAGGTTTTATTGACATCCATCATCCACAGAGAAATTGTAATATACTTGGATTTCGTTGTCCATGACGTGTCCGTTACTTAAGGTGAAAACCTGTTCAGGTTGTAAGGTAAAACTTTATGTTTTTACTTATAAAAAAATTTGTGTTCCGAGTGGTTAATATAATAGTTGTATATTGTAAAAATTAATTTTAACAAACTTATCGATAAATGTTTATTTTCCTTTTGTAACATCTTATTAAACAATTATTCAAAATCCCGTAATGACAAATTCAATAAAAAAAGGAAAGATGCTCAGAATGAAGTCAAATCGGACAAAAAGAGAAAAATACACATATTTCAGCCAAGTTCAGCGTTAACGTAGATAAACGTTAGACACAGAATTGTTAAGTTAGTGTAAATAACTTTATTGTAAGTAGATTTTAAATTACATATAAATACGTTAGATGTAAGGCAATACGAGACTGTAATGCACCATCTTCAAATGATCAAATATTGTTGTAAATAAATACTGAGCAGTTAGTAATCGGTTATTTCTTTAATTTTTCTGCTTACCCCGCTTCTAGTACTATTTATCATACATGATATAAAATCTTGTACAATACGGAAGTTCGGCTGTTTATCTACATAAAGAAACTTGAAAAGTTATTTCCCCGATAAGCTATCAATTACCTCGATTCACAGCTTTTTTACATCCTTCGTGTAAATTGCACTTTCTCAGATGCTAAATATAACTGTTGTTCAAAGAACTCTACATTTTTTCACACCAAGGTCTTTGTTAGTTCACACAGATTACAACCATATAGGACATGTTCATGTAAACCATTACAGGTGTGTGTAGGAAAGGTTATTTGAGCACGCGACACAGTAAACAGCATTAGCTGCCGTGTTCCGCTTCGGCGCCTAGTGTGACGTCACGTTTCCACCACTCCGGCCAGAGGCCTTGGCTGGTAGCGGTCGATATGACAGAAATTCCAGCCGACAAGTGGACACCGGCACTTAACGTCTTTTATACTGTGTCACCGTGATAAAGCAAGTATGCGCAATTATCACGAAGCACGTGTGCATTTTCGACCAATGGCGCACGTCGGATAATTACACAGTGGGCGTGTAAACATTCAAACTCTATAAACTATATAAAGAAATCAAAGCGTGGATAATTTAGTAAGAGACCTAATATACTGAGTGCAATATCAGTTCGTTCACAACACACTGTGATTTAACAAACGTTCTTCAAACCATGGCCGGGAAACTGAATGAACATTCAACCATAAATTCTTCAGGAATGAAAATGCCTATCATTGGGCTGGGAACGTGGCAGGTAACTGTAAAAATACAAAGATAGTAGGGCCTATATAAGAAAATTTTAATAATATGTTACTAAACAAAATTGGAAACATTAAATTTTGTGTTACACCAAATGTAGGATATTTGACCTTTTTACACACACGCGCGCGCGCGCGCGCGCACACACACACACACACACACAAACATACTGTGTGTATATATATATATATATCAGATTGGTGATTTACACGTATCAGGATCAACAATAATAATAATTTAAATACAGCAATTTATGGAACGTTCTTATTTAAAAACATAAATATAAATTTTTTAGTATTAGGCCTATAGGCCTATGTATCGCATTGACTTTGTATTGCAAACCCTTTACACACAACCCCCCCCCCCCACACACAACAACAACAACAACAACAATAACAACAAATTTAAGTAATAACTAAACGACGGATTAAACTTTAGGCCTAGTAACAGTTTGTTTATTACCGCATATTTACGCAACTTTATTTTACAAAAATATTTAACAAGAATATTTATTGTATGAGTTAATATTTAATATGAATACAATAGACACTAAAAGCCATGAAAACTGCATGTTTTTATTTATTTATTTTTTGTTAAAGTTATAATCATAATTTTTTACGTGACGTATGTTTCCATATAGGCTATATATATATATACATTTAATATTTATAATTAAATTTACCTCAAGATGTTATTTTTATCCTTTATTGGAACATGTTTCGGGCACTATCTTGCACCCATCCTCAGCCTTCCGGTTTTTCTGTGGTTTTCAGACAGAAAAACCGGAAGGCTGAGGATGGGTGCAAGATAGTGCCCGAAACATGTTCCAATAAAGGATAAAAATAACATCTTGAGGTAAATTTAATTATAAATATTAAATGTATTATATATATCAAGAAACGGACTGTAGCAAAAAGTGACTAAAAATATATATATATATATATATTTAAATAAATAGGCTATACTTATATTTAGTTCAAACACTTTCTGCTACAGTTCGTTTCTTGATGTATATAATATACAGTTTATAATGACTTTACCTAAAGATGTTTTCTCCCTATTTGGAACATGTTTCGGGAAGCCTTGTGTTCCCATCTTCAGCCTTCCGAATTTTGACGGAATTGAAGGCTGAATAATATAATAATTTTATATGGAATAATATAAAAAAAATTCGGAAGGCTGAAGATGGGAACACAAGGCTTCCCGAAACATGTTCCAAATAGGGAGAAAACATCTTGAGGTAAAGTCATTATAAACTATATACTTATATTTAGGTAAATATAGGCCTACGTATGATTATTAGTTTATTATTAAGATTTTATTACAACAACAAAATTTTAGTCCACATAATCGTTATGAAAGAACATCAATTATGTTATTAAAAATGCTACTAAAAGATATGACGTGTGACATACATGAAATGAAATTGTTATTTGGCGCTTTGAAATTGTAAAAGTCATGGTGAGCCTCAGCCACGGTCAATCCTTTTGGCGGAAGGTGAATTTTTATCCCCACCCACTTTTGCCAAAAGCGTAGGCCTATCTGCGCTGACTGGCTGCGTTTTTTAGTTATAGCCAATTTGGCAGTAGGGTTTAACTTTCACATTACATTAAATCACAGCCATGTTGATATTACACATGTAACATTCATATGATCAGCTACGCCAAGAAACAATAACAAAGGGATTTAATACTTTGCCTACAATAAAATGAAGTAGGTCTATAATAGAGAATAGGTTGTATTTGTTTGCTGCATTATGCATTGTAACAGACAGGGCCGAATCAAGAAAGGTAGAGGCCCCAGGCGAGTGTAAAAATAATAATAATAATAACAATAATAATAAACTCACCTATTTGATGTTAAAGCAGGGACGATTGAACGAACGAAGTTTACACATAATTACACAGTTATTAACACTCCACTCTTCCCTTATTAATTATTATTAGTCTTTTACTTCTTTAGAGAAGAACTTTTCTGCACTTCGAGGAGGCAAAATCGTGAATTGTGTCTTCAAAATCAATTTCTGCCAAAATGTCATGTTCAATACTCATCAAACTTAAATTATTTAAGCGTGGTTGTGCCATGCAATTTCGTAACTCATCTTTTATTAGCTTCAACTTCGAAAATGAACGTTCTCCAGATGCATTGGTCACAAATAAAGTGAGAAAAATTCTCATAGCAATTTCCATATTGGGGAATGCTGATAAAATATTCTCATTATTCATGTAACTGTACAAGTTATGAATATTAATATTTTTTTCATTATCATCTCCAGCATATTCTTGGAAATATTTTATATTTACTTTTAGATATGCAGCAAAATGGTGACATTCAGATATTAGCTCTGCAGTAATAAAGTCTCCACTATAAAAATTTGCAAGGTTTTCGCAATATTTTGAAATTTCTGAACTCTCTAACACATGCAGACTTTCCAAAAAACCAAACCTCTCAAAAATGTCTATGTATGCTTTACTTCGGAGTTCTAGGCTAGAAACCAGGGTGTCTATTATGGGTAGGAATGTCTCTACTCTGAACTTTTCTCTTCCCAGAAGTTCCTCATTACTACATCCACCATCTGCAAATGCAAGAATGGAGCTACGTTTTGTTTGACGCCTTTGTGTATCATGATATTCTTTCACAACTGATTTCGCTTTTGATTTGGACTCATAATCGTCAAAACCATCTCTCTTCTCCCTAATAAAGACAATTAATGACTTCAGCATCTTAACTGCTACAGACAAATTCACTTTTTCACTTTGCAGTAGTTTACTTACTGCGTTAAATCTACTGAGGATTTCATTCCACAGTATTGTTAGAAAAACTGTTTCAAGTTTATCAAGTTTTTTCTCTAATCCTTGAGCCATAAGACGTGTCTCTAACGACTGATTTGTCACATCATTTCTTATAGACTGAAGACTTAATCTGATTTCATTATATCCCTCACATAAAACATTTATTGCGTCCGCTTGCGCAGACCATCTAGTGTCTGAAAGTTGTTTCACCACTTTATGATGAGGTCCTAAATGTGAACAGAGTATCTCCCAGCGGTGTGTTGACGTTGAAAAGAAGGTGTAAAGATTTTGTACCACATCAAAGTAAATTGTCACAGTTGAAACACACTTGACAGCATGTACCCCTACTAAGTTAAGTGAGTGTCCAGCACATGGTACATACTCAGCATACCTGTTTAGTTCTTTTATCTTTGCTTGTAATCCTGAACATCGCCCTGACATGTTTGGTGCGTTGTCATAAGACTGACCCCTACAATTCAGGATATCTATGTTATTGGTTTCTAAGAAGTGTGTCACAACCTCAGTAAGATGTTCTGCATTATGACCATGAATAGGAATAAACTGCAAAAATCGCTCTTTTGGAACAGCGTCTATCACATATCTTACTATAAAAGTAAGTTGATCAATATGAGTCACATCCGGAGTGGAATCTACAGAAATAGCATAGTAGTTTGGTTTTTGAATTTCCGAGATGATTACTGAAAGAACTTTAGTCCCCATTATTTCTACGATCTCTTCACAAATGGTGGCTGACAAGTATGATGGAATCCCTTTCCCTGCATTGCCATATTTCTTTATGTGTTCGTGTAAGAATGGGTCAAACTGACTTATAAGTTCCAAAATACCCAAATAATTTCCATTTTTTACAGAACCAATTCTTTGGTCAGAACCTCTTAAAGGGAGTCCTCTCGATGCTAAGAATTTAATTACCGCAGTAACTCTTTTCAACACATCTTTCCAGTATTGTCGCTCATTATTGAGTTGGGTGACCAACTGTGTATCTATTCGCCCGAGTGTTTTTGAGCGGCTACAATAAGCTACCATGCAGTTTCTATGTTCTTGACTATTTTCATGTTGTGATGCAGCTTTCAGAGCATGTTTCCAGTCATTAAATCCATCTCCGCTAAATGGAAATTTGGAGTGAGAAAATAATTTACACGCAAAACAATAAACTTTTCCCTTCGCAGGTGAATAAATGAGCCATTCTCTTTGTACGATTTCTTTGTTTGGCAATTGTCGCGAGAACATGGCTTGAGTAAGGCATCTTTCTTCCATATTATCCCCAGTTTTATATACACGGGCTGATTTATCAAAATTATTTTCTTTATTTTGACAAGCGGAAGGTCCCTTTTCTACCCAATAATCCCTAAGATGTCATCAGTATGTGGCCAAAGACCGGGGTCTGATGTTGTATAGTGACTGTTTTCTGAAATAATGGTACTTACATAGTTTCCTGAAGCACAGTCTGTCACCTGATCTTGAATATCTTCTTCACTGTACGTTATCAAATCTTTACGTTCTAGCACACGGTTTGTTGCTTCCGCTTGTTTCTGTAAATCGTTTTTCTCTGAACTCGAAGTTGAGGGGCCAGGAATGTGATTTACCGGTACATTATCATATGCAGTATTATCCTTTTTGTTGACAGTATAATTGAAATAATTAATTAGTTTTGGAATTCTCTTAATATTTTCTTCTCATTCTTTGACTTTCTTACGCTTAGCACAACCACTTTCAAAAGGCCCCATTATAAATGATAGTAATTGATGATACGTTAACTGGGAAGAGTGTTAAATTAGAAAACTTAGGCTAATAGACTCTCACTGACACGATCACTTTGAAAGACAAATGAATACTGTCGGATATTGTGTAGCATAAACATAACATCGGTAAGTCAAACGCATTGTTATCGTTCCCCACTCCCTTGTTACTCGATCGGTGTGTATACAAAAACAGCAACTGAAATTCTTGGAACTAATAGGTTGGGAATTGAATCATTTCCAAGAATTTCAGGTGCTGTTTTTATATATGTACCGATCGAGTAACAAGGGAGTGGGGAACGATAACAATTCAATTGAATGTGTACGAATGTTATTAGTGCGGGTGCTTACAGAAATTAGGGTCATAGTTTAAGAAATGAGTGTATGGTTTCGGCAAGCCTTTGATATAGTATTTCAGAGCGAGCCGCAGGTTAACGCATTGCCCAATACGATAATACTTTATTGGATAACGATTAACATGACTCCGATATTTGAAATCATTAAAATGAAGCAGTGAAACTGATATCTTTGGTAAAAAAACTTAATATAATTCTTGAATGGCGTGATTGTTGTTTTCAATATTTTGAGGCCCCCTTAGAGACCAAGGGCCCCGGCGGCCGCCGGGTTCGCCCATGCGTTAAATCGTCACTGGGAACAGACTATCTTTCTGAAGAAACAAAATTATTGAAAGTCATTATAAACAGTCTGGCCTATTTCGTGCGGTGTTAATTATACCAGATCATTACGTCAGTCGGGTTTTTACAGTTTTACCTGTCATCTGTGTAAGTGACGTAACTAGGAGCTGCTCCGGGGGGGGGGGGGATGAAACTTACTTTAAGGTTGGAATCCCCATTTTCTTCAGGACAAACGTGATATTCAAGATTCTTTTCATCTAATTATGTCTATGCTACAACTATTTAGGCCTATAAGCGTAGCCTACATCGCTAAACGCAACTGGCTTAGAAATAGGCCTACGTAAGAGTTTATGGAAATTCACTGAACTTTTTAATAGATCTGGGAGTGGGATTGATCTCACTGATCTCCCATCCTCCCCCCCCCCCACCGTAGTGACGCCACTGATATGTGGCTTGCGTCTGTGTATAGGTGTTGCGGAGCCTGTAATCTGGCGGCATGGTGAGGCGATAACCGTGCCGCATGGTGGGACGGAGAGCGCGAGAGAGTGCGATGTGTTTCATTGCTCGACATAACTTCAGTTAACAGCTGATCTGATTTTAAAAATTCTTTCACCACCGTGTTCCTTGAAGTTTGAAGATGGTTTTAGGCATAAATTTTAACCGATAGTTTTACAATGTTCAAAAACAGAGTCTTCAGACGGTTCCACGTCATGAAGTTTCTTTTTTAATTTTCATGTAGTGAAATTTTCGGCATGCGACAAACTTTCGTTTTATGGTGTCAGCTAGTGAAAATTATAGAAAATTCCAAATTTTATTTTGCTTTTGTTTCAATAAAATCGGCTTTTTCGTTTTCGAGATATTGGCGGTTTTATAAGAAATTTAGTTGGTTGGCACATGCAGCGATTTTTCTTGTAACGATTTTTCTTAATAATAAATATTACCTTAACGTAATCATATTTTAACATTTATTATATTATTCTATTTAATAATAAAAATTTCAATATCATGTAGTACCTTAATGTAATTTGAATTCCTGGATTTTGTTGTCCACTGATTATAAACATATCACTACTGACTAGGAACACTAATTTTTTATAAATGCTCCATGAAGTTTTAAAAAGACTAATGATGAAGAAACACATTCATTTTATGAATATTTTATAAAACAATATATTAATAAGAAACAATACAGATCATGGGCCTACTGTTATCGGGTTCATTTAGGCATAAACACTAACATGTCAATAGAAAATTTTAATAAAATATTGTTATCTAAAAGGAAAACGGATTAAAAGACTGGATAAAACAATCTGTGCCATATTACATTTGCTCAGAGATAAAATTTTTGATCTGATAATTAAAATGAAAAAAAAAAACTTGGTGAAAAAATTGCAAGTATTAAGAAATCGTCACAAAGCTAGTATGTTGTTGGACGCAGAGAAAGTTTTGAAAACTTTAGATGACAAGTGGCAGGTCCTGTCATCTACACAAACAGAATTTTATACTGTTAAACGGATTAAACACTGCAAATCATGTCATTTACAGTGCATACACTGTAACTCAGCTGTCATGAGTTTGTGTATTCGTGTATGGACAGTGCCATACGAAACATTCGTTAAAATTCGTACCATAATCAGCTAAGCTCCCCACCATGCCAGATTCGCGGCTTGGTAAGGCTCGGTCATCGCCCCACCATACCACCAGATTACAGGCTCCGCAACACCTATGGCACATATACAGACGCAAGTCTGATCTGTGTAACGTTAGCTTTACGATAAAATTTCGTAGGGCTTGTGGTTTTGCAGTCAGTCCTTTGCGGAAGTGTAGCTAAAACTGAAATTCTGCAATACAGGCGCAAACCTAACTTAAATAATTTTAACGGTTGGTTATTGCATTGGTCTGAAACTCTGTGTGGCATATTTTGCTGCATATTCCCGACATTACAAATATACGAAAACCGTTCGATTTTCCAGGCACGTGCCTTTATTGACGGTTATTTTCGACCTACACGTACCATGAGCACACAGCTGTGAACCGTGACAGCATCTCATTGTGACCCACGCAGCCACGCACGACATTATGAAGTAGCCTACCTATGCTTTTTTAGATCTTATATTCTGGACAGCCACCACTTTAAAAATATTTTCTATTCCACTACTATCAATAAAAATTGTTTGAATAAGATATAAGTATTAAGACAGAATTGTTTCTGCCTGAAATCGAGTAGCAGCATTATCTCCCGTTAACTTATCAGCTTAGGCAGCATACACAATAGCCAGTACCATCTGTATGCTTCCGTTGTGTGGTCAGAACCATTTTAGTGCGTGAAATTCTTGACAAAAGTAGTGTTGAAAAGTTCTTAAAAAAAAATAAATAAATAAAAATGCTCACATGAAGTGATCGTGAACAGGCGCCGCGGGCCACAACAAGATGCTGTCGGTAACGGTGGTGGTGGTGTGTCATCGTTAAGGTAAATCGGAAATGAACGTCAAGCGTCAAGAAAGGCGTGTGGCTAGAAAAATCAAGGCTGCCGTTTTATTCGATTTTTGTTTGTGTTTCGCTTTTTTTGGTGTGAAAATTCTAACACACAGCTTCAAATGTCGATTACTATAAATCGACATTATAACTGCAGTAACTGGCTGTAAAAATTATTTCAGAGAGGTGTGCGCTTAGTCGTTCTGCAAAATCCCATTGTTATTGATTGGCCCAGAATCGAATCACATTATTATTATTATTATTATTGCCATTAAAGTCGAAGGAGTATGTTACCCCGCTGGATAAGAACAAGGGGTAAGAACAGAAAAACAACTAACATTATGTTTTCATTGTGATGAAAGAGCGCCGTCCCCGTCTTATAGTGATATTTTGTTGACCTCTACTTGAGAATGGTTTATTCGAAAACCAAAATAATTTATGAAGTGTGACGGTTACATAACGGAATACCCAATTAACCACGGATGAACTTAATCACTATGAGAATTATTTAGATCCAACCACCCGACTTTACACCAAAGAACTAAATCACTGTATGCCCCCGCGAAGCGCAGAAATCGCAAGATATGCGGGAACTTTCCAACATTTATTGGATTCATACTTATAGTAAGGGTTATATAGACAAATAAAAAATACATAACGGTTTTCCAACAGATGTGACAACAACTACTCATACTGGCCCCCTAGAGTAGATGAAATAAAGCTAACTGCTTTACTTAAACACTTCTAAAAATTTAAAAAGTTTGTCTCCAACACCTTGTTTTTCGTATTCCATACTTTTAGGCGTTTTTTAATTATAAAATTTAACGTGTTTATGATTTTATCAATATTTTAGAGTTAGTGGAGACCCCAAACTACAATGTAGACTAGTTTTATTATCATATTAAGATCATTGTCACGTTTATTATAATTTTCACAATTTATAGGACACTGTACAAATAACTAAAATCAGATCCATTTATACTCCATATTTTTGTACACAAAAATGTCTCGTTGCTAAATTTCCATATTTAACCCTGTAAGGGTTTTTGTTGCTTTTCGACAACATTGACATTTATGACTTTCTTCCTAATATGATGTCAATTTATTTGACTCTTAAAGTTTAATGTTGCATTTCTGCTACTATTATATAGCATATATGCTGCTCCCAGTGGAATTTACCTAAACCTCTTACCATGAAGGTTGTTTACAACTGTGTCAATAGTGTATGTGTTGCAACCGTTTGCTCAAACTTGTTTTCTATAATTATCATCCACTAGGCTATAATTATCTGCATGGTTTTATATAGGAAAACATTATTATTTTATATTACATAATGCACAGATTAGTGTATAAATAACTGCTAGTACAGCACTTTATCTAAATTAATATGATTTTTGAAAATTGTGCTGCCAAAAAGCAACATGGATCCTTGAAGGTTGTTATTCATTCAAACCATCTGACTTGGGAGGCAGTGATCTGAGCAAAATGTTGGTTGAAATATAGAAACCCGTCATGAGCTTGTAGCTGGTATTTTGCAATTTTCTGCTATCTGATTGACTTAGCCATTGCAAACACATGTGTTCAATACAAGAGAGAAAATTCTAGGCCTAAACCACATCTTTCATTTACACATAAATCAAGGCTTAACCACTAAAGATGTTAAACACACACACACAAAAAATAGCTTCGATTTGACTGATCACTGACCAGTAAATGGTGACAAAGGCCCTTGCCAGAACTCTACCAACATATACATATCTGACAAGTATTCAAAATGCAACATATAAGTATGCTTTACATCAAAGAAAAACTGCTTCTTTCATTTCGACCAGAAGCAAAAAGTAATGTGTTATTCAGAATAGAGTGTTACTTGTTTCTGATTCTTATCATTCACATTACAGATACTATGCATATATATTTATGTTTGTATGTATGCTTGTATGTTTTATTACAATTTGTATTTTTGTAAAGGGTTTCTATTATAACAATAACATGTTGCATTGTAGGTAAATATGTATTCTTTTTATTACTGGTATCTCAAACAGATAGAAATTTGAAGAAAATATAAACACATAAATCTTTCCTGTATATCAATATCTGCTACCGGTAAAGGGTAATGTTACTTTTTGGCAACATTCTGAATTTCAGGTGCCATATATAAAAAATACACAAATTTACAATTTTGGTTAAGTCGAAAAACAACACTTCATATTTTATAAACGAATGGCTTCAAAATTAACCTTACAGGTTCAATATCTTTCAAGAGCTTTATTATTAAAATATGTCTGAGATTAAAAGGAATTTCAATAAATTTTATCTGGAGACTTTAAAAAATATGAACCGTATATCTGGGCAGAAAATGAATACATAAACATGGATGTTGTTGTCCATGATGTGTCCAAGTGTTATCATTAACTAAAATATAATATTATGACACAGAACACAATTATTTCAGTTAAAATTTTTTGTTAATTCATACCTCACTGCCTAAACCAGTTTTTGCTCATTATGAGCTTAATCTGAGCCCCTGATGATGCTCATAATGAGCGAAAACTAGTTCAGGTTGTGAGGTACAAATTTTAAAAACTTTTTATCTAAAATAATTGTGTTCTGTGTGTTAAAAGTATATTTTAGTTAGTGACAGAAACATGGCTAAAGAAGCATTTGACTTTTATAATACAGCTGGTAAGTTTATATTCAAATGAAAGCATCTTCCTTACCTAAGATATGTAACGTTTATTTTTGAAAAATATTTATAAAATTGTACAAGTAGTAAAGAATAGCTAAAAAATAATGTGTACTAGCAGTTATATTTGACAAAGAAGTATGTGAGGGTGTGAAGGGAAAGTTTGTAAGACTGTCCTCTTGGCATTGTAACCTACAGACAGCTTGATGTGTTACGGCTGTAAAGTTAATTGTTTGACAAAAAGAGTGACACTTACTAAATGTATGTGTGACGTTGTATTTCGCATCAGGCAGCTGGTCTGAGTAAGAAAGGCATAACCCCCAATAAACCAATTTACCCTTTTTAAAACTTTGACACAGACTGTAAGCAAAGAGTTTGTCAATTCGATACGGTACAACATTGAGGCCAGAACAATTGCAACGTAGAAATTTGACGAAAGTCGTGATTACAAAGGAAGATTCGTTCCAGACTCAAAACAAAGCTAGAGTGCAACTTGAAAATAAACAATGGTGCAGCAGATCGAACAATACCAGTATTGTATCTACGTCAAAGTGTAACAGAAAGTGGACACTAGGAGACGGCCACGAGAGACAAAGAAATGTCGCCTGATTTACAAGGGGAAAGTGAAACTCACGAATTCTGGAGTGCTTGAATGAGATTCCTAGTAAATAGAGAAAACGGCTGTAGGAACAATCAGGACCAATGGGAGTTCGACAAGAGAATCACGTATAAAGCAGATATACTCGAAAACCAATTACGAATATACAATTTGTCACACTGGCTAAAGAACCAATAAGAGTATCCAAGCAGATGGAAGATTCAGCAGAGGTAGGCGGGATGAGAGTTTACTTGGTAGATCTCAGAACAGAAAAACGGCAGTCTAGTATTCATCATCAGTCTAGTACTCATCATTAGTCCAGTACTCATCATTAGTCTAGTCTAGTACTCATCATTTACAAAGTGATCACCACAAATCATCTTAACTCGCAAGAGAGTTGAACTTCACCATAATTTAAACAAAGTGTCGGAGAATACGGATACACAGTACAATACTAAGTGAAGACAAATTCAATTAACAGACATTCTACAATTACAAATAATTCACAAGAAACACAGCAGTTTTTCTATAATACAGAACACATCAACATAGAGACTCAGTGCATATTCTACAACAGAGACATTAGACATAAAATCAGCAATCTAAGAACTATTTAAAAAAAACATTACACATGAACTTTACCCACATCAATTAAGGACACTCATATTCAACACAATAGGTGTGCCGTGAAAAGTGAACAGGTCGAGAATGCGTCAATAATTAAACAGTGATTGTGAGGTGCAGTGACCGCGAAAGGATACGTAATCTACAACGACTACGGAGATCTGCAACTACTAAACACAGAGGACCACATGATGTCACCGAGAGTATGAACTACGAATAATCAACGTTCTCAAACTAATGGTACTTTAGAGTTAAGTCAACAAACTCAATTCATTCAAGTCAAAGAACTCACACTAATAATTAATTAACCTTGAGAACTGCCTCTCAGTGCTCTGCATTCGACTGAAGCGAAATAAAACGTCAACTAGTAAATTCTTAAAAAACCATATCTAAACAATAATATAAATTTGCCAAATACAATTGTAGATTATAATTTACAATTATAAGTGTTATAAAATTATTAAATGTTAATTCATCGCGATTTCAGAGATACTCATTGTTAAGATAAGAGAAGTGATTCTACTTAAGGAAACATCCATCCAGAATGTTATATTTGTAATTTGCTACAACTTGATTAATTAAATAAGCATTAGACATAATATTGTTGTTGTGTGTTTGGCAAATGAATCCTTTATATCCACATCCTTGTAGATATGAGGTGGCGCCCGGGAATTTGAAACATTTTGGCAGTAAGTAATTTTAATTATTAATTTATTACAATTATCAAAAACTCCCAATATAAAGAAAAATTCTTATAGATAATATAACTGGTACCTCTACTATAACAGCTATTTCTCTAATTGTTTATGTTAACTCTATTTCTCTTATATGTTCTAACAGAAATATTGAATTTGGTTTTCTTTTCATTTTAGCCTACATTTACATTTATATAGTGACATGACTTTTTTTAATTTTAATTAAACTTTTTATTAAAACATATACATCTCTTAAGTCATCTTCACAAGCACTAAGAGTGTACAATGTGGTCAATGGAGAGTATTTATTCACTTGAGTCTGAGATACCAATTGTGTGATTACTTTTTATAACCGGACTCTTTAGTGACTAATTATGCAATGTAGTGATTGTGGAATGTCTTCTTATATGTTGTGAATGTTACTTTTAATTTTATTTTTATAAACTTCCTTCACTACCACTCACTTATTTTTTTGTGTTCAATGTAACTGTCATGTAGGAAATATATTCATATATTCCCTTTGTAACCATTAAATATTCTTAAAAAATTACCTAACATGTAGTTATTGTGTTTTGTGTAGTGTTATGAACTGTTTTGGTTTATGTTGACCTCGTAAACAACAAAACAACAACATTATTGGTTTGTAATTAGCAAGTTCATGATATACTGCTTTACTGTTTATAATATATTTATATATATGTTATTGCTCTTATCAGGTTATTATTTTCAAATGTGGGCCTAACTTGGTGGTTCGTTAATGTCTTATTTCTGTGTTTGTCCATTATTATTTTTTTCTTTTCCATTTTTTTTTTATTCTATTATTGTTTGTTTTTAGGTTGTAGTTGTTTCCATACTTTCTACTTTATAATAAAGAAATATCAGAAATTTTATGGTCATAATATTTTACTTCTCTACAGTGGTCTATAGATTCTGTTCTAAAAGTGTGATTCATACTGAGAATATTCATGTATTTGATTCACTACAGTGTGTTTTACAAACTCCAGCTAATCCATTATGTTGTTTTTTTTTTTACAGTATATTTAGTGGTTTTTATGTCATTTATGAATTTATTTGGAGGGCCAGCATTTATTCCACATTAATTTATATGTGGAATAAACATTTTATGTTGAGATGAAAGTAGCTGTTAAAAATGTTGTGGTTTACTTTGTTTTTCTGTCACCAAAATGTTCTAAATAGAAAGAAAGAATAACTATTCTACCAATATGAATTTGGTTCACCTTATCTGATTGACTCTACTTATATTTTTTTTATTTCCAAACATCCTTGGGAATTGAGTTACTCCTTAAATCTTACTTTGTTACTCATATAAAAATAGAATAAACATCTACAAGCAACTACCATAAAATAAATCAATGGACTTTTTACTTTTGTTATTCACTGATTACTATGTCAGAAAAAGAAAAATTTTGAGAAATTATATTTGGAACTGATCTGTTACAAAAGGAAACTGGACACCAGTATGTTCAATGAAATTAGTGCTTCATACTTCACAAGTTCAAAATTATGAAACTATTAGGAACATATTTGGTAGTCTAATCTATAAACAAGAATTCACACCCACAGTAGAGTTTCAAATTTATGTGACTATAAGTGATGCTGAAGCAGAGGGATGGTGTATAAATGTTTTTATACAAGACCTGACTCTGGGACAATGTGTAACAAAAGGTAACAGCATGTTGGAGGGCTCAACTTCTGAAGCTGCTGTTTAGTCTAAAATCAAGAGATAATTAACTTTAAAACACAAACATATTAACTACTATTTCAATATATTACATAGGCCTACATATTAATATTATATGTTTAAAATTTATAATTATTACCTCAAGATGTTTTTTCCCTATTTGAGACATGTTTCAGGAAACATATTATTCCCATCCTCAGCCTTAATAATTTTGAATCATTTTGACCATTCAAAATTAAGAAAGCTGAGGATGGGAACAATATGTTTTCCCGAAACATGTCTCAAATAAATAAAAACCCTCTTGAGATAATAATTATAAATTTTAAATATATTTTAAATTCATCAAGAAATAGACTGCAGCAAAAAGTGTTTGAATATTAATTAATATGCATATTAACATTAACTAATATTTTAACACACAAAGCAAAAGAAAATGCCAGATGATATACATTTGCATATAATTAAAAGATTCATTATGAACTATGTAGATGCTGTAGCATGCTTAGATTTAGCATTCACATAACACAGCAATGCGTTTGAGCATACATTCAGAACAATGAAAGCAACAGACAGTAGGCTACTGAAGTCACTAAATAGTTATTATAAGATAAATTACTTGAATCGTATGTGGAACTAGAACAGGACTTACAGAAGCCGCTGAATTTTTTGTCAGATGTGTTGAACATGTAGAGTTGTCTAGCAAACTACAACTGGGATTTCTATACATGTAATCTTGAGAAGAATGTCATGATTACAGTTTTTCAATAACTTCATTTTTTTATTAACGAAAGCAAATGAACCATGTGAAAGAGAGATACAATTTTTTTATATCTAGAATATACAGGGTCCGGCATAAAGACCTCCCCCATTTGGAGAGGCCACTGGACGAGCGGTGGTGGGGGTACGGCTGTGGAGGGGGTATCGATCGATAGTGGTGTACGTGCCGTTTTCAGTGAGCGCAATGGCTTGGCTTGGTAAGCATCGCGCTTTTGTTGTGGAGGAATTTATTCGTAATGGTGGTTCTGTGATGACTACACAGAGTGCATTTCGTATTCGGTTCGCACTTGGCAGACATGAGTCTGTTCTTGATAGAAAATCAATTCATGTTTGGGTATCGAACTTTAGAGCAACAGGTTCAGCATTAAAAAGAAAATCTCCAGGCCGACCTCGGACCGTAACAATGCCGGACAATATGGCACGTGTGAGAGCTTCCGTCCTGCAATCTCCAAACCGTTCAGCAGTGAAATACGCAGCTTTTCTGGGCCTGTCTGATCGGAGTGTAAGAAGAATCCTGCACAGCAATCTCAACATGCATCAATACAAAATGATGGTTACACAAGAACTAAGCATAAGAGATTTTGAAACTCGCAGAGCTTTGTGTGAAGACATTCTTCAGAACATTCCCCCTACAGCTGTTGTGATTTTTTCTGATGAGGCTCACTTCCACTTGGCAGGCACTGTAAATAAGCAAAATTTTCGGTACTGTGCTGAAGGTAACCCTCGAGAACTTCACCAGCGACCACTTCACAGCCCTCATGTTACTGTTTGGTGTGGCGTTGGCGAATTTGGTGTGTGGGGTCCGTACTTTTTTGAAGAAGATGGCCAGGCAGTAACGGTTAATTCCAATCGCTACTGTCACATGTTAGAAACTTTCCTCCAGCCCAAGTTTTACCAATTCATTGATGACCATGAAGGAGAAGTCTGGTTCCAACAAGATGGAGCTACAGCCCACACTGCTCGGCGTTCTCGAGAAATTCTGAGAGAATTGTTTCCTGGGTATCTGCTCTCCTTGCACGGTGACATTGCCTGGCCCCCAAGGTCGCCAGATTTGACGCCTTATTTCCTTTGGGGATATTTAAAGGCACAAGTGTACAAACATCGCCCTAGGACCATGGAAGCTCTTAAGGAGGTAATCACCCAGGAAGTTGCTAACATTCCGCCAGAAATGACACGAAGAGCTATGGAAAACTCGGCTTCGTCAGTGTGTCAATAATGGGGGCCGCCATTTAATGGACATAATTTTTAAAAAACATTAATGTAAAATGGCATAGTGTATGTTATTCATAAATAAAAATATTTTTTCTGTATCTTTCTCTGTTTGTTTGTAATTACCTATTTCAATAGGGGAGGTCTTTATACCGGACCCTGTAGAATAAAATACTACCAGTATGTAATATGTAATGAATGTTTAGTTAGATTTTTGATGTTCATTGTAATTTTCTATAATTTTTATTTTACCAGTTGATTTTCAAATTACATTAAGTAACAGGCAGGGGCGGATCCAGAAATTTGCTCAGGGGGGGCACATTCTGGCAGTTTTGGGCCCCTCCTCTCCAGGGGGGAAGGTGTTGTTAGAAAAAAATCTTATTATCAAAGTGTCTGTTGAATCAAACGATATAAAAATTAATATAAATAAATAAATAATTACATATATTAATATAAATACAAAAACATTAGTTTTTTAACATAATTTATTAATTATTGTATTATTATTATTTGAAAAATAATAAAACAACCGATTTTGATTTTAGAAAGTATAACGTATTTGTACAATTTTGAAATAATATAAAGTAAACTTATAACAGGAATTTTTTATTTTATCTATTTAAACTTTCTTTAGAAATTTGACTTTCATTTCACTTATAAAACTAATCTAATTTTTACACCATTACTTACTCTCGATACAATAAGAATAGTGTTATCAATAAGGAAAGTAAAACATCTAAATAAAAATAAGCACAAATATTAATATAGAATTATAATTTACAAAAATACACATATTCATTACAATACTCTGATCTAGAAATATTAGGTGTGAACGTATTTTTTTTTTGTTATATCTAATCAATATTCTGGAAATATCTAACCTTCAGAAAACCAATCACTTTTTAAGAAATTCCTTTTTTTGTAGATAAAACAGATACATAAATCTTCTTTAAAATAACATTAATATTAAGTATTACAAAATTATTAATTGGACTGCTCATGTAACAAAATATAAAAATTATTATTTTAATGTCCTTTTGAGATGCTCATCAAATAAGAAAACAACTATTGGAGCATCACGATTCAAGAGATTCTTCAAATCTGATGTATGACCACTAACGTTCGAATAATCTCAGACTATGGTTTCGTAAATTCTTCTTTTAAGTGATGAGCTGCAGCAGGATCCTGTTTAAGATAATACATAGGTTCTGCATGCGCTATTAAAAGAGCTTTAGCTAAACTAGTACTCATTTTCGATATTCTTTGCCCTGTAATTAAATATCCATTATTTTTATGTCAAGGTAAAAAAGCACCTTTAATCTAATACATATGCATTCAAAGTAAGGCTAGAGAAAGTTTACGTTTGTGTCTCCTTGCAAAAATCTCTAATACTTCTTTGGGAGACATACGGTAGGCGATATCACGATGGACATGTAGGATCGCAAGTCCATTTAAACGATCTTCAGTCATTGTAGACCTTAAGTAAGTTTTAAGTCGACGCAGGGCCGAAAATGAACGTTCTGCAGTGCTTGATGTAACTGGAAGCGTGCATATGATTTGTAAAAGCACTCTGACATTTGGCAAGTCTGACGCGAGTGTGTAGGCTTCTGCAGGATATTTGATAAAGTTTTGTAATTTTGCTGCCCATATCTGCTTCCAGATTTTAAGTTCCCCTTCTAAAGCAGGGAAATAAGGTAAATCATCCCTATACAATTCAGCCCCTTGCAGAACAGACTCTTCACAATCTTCCGAAAATTCTGGTGATAAAAGTTTTTGAATCTGTCCAATTTGTATCATTTGCGATTTTGGAAATCTAGAAGAAAGTTCATTGATCAGGTAATCTAGAAATGGGAGATATACACTAATACAAAAATATTCTTCCACAGAATGGGTTTGTATATTGGATCTGTTTTTTTGGAATCCTACTGTTCTCGGGTTTTTTATTTCCATTCTCATTTCGCAAGCCAAATCTTCAGATTTTTTTGTATAGCTGTTTGAAGTGTCTAATACTGTTTTCCCGATGCGCTTGCAGGCTTGATATTGTGGCATTTACCAACTCCATGGCTGTCAATACGTCCATATATTCCGCTTGTAACTTTCGAGCCAAGGGTAGAGTTAATCCCAAAAAAATCAGCTAATACAAGGAACTCGGACGATAGTATACTATGAAGGTATGAAAATGCGTCACTTCCCTTTCCTTCAGTTGACAGAGCAATAGTATCTAAAACTATTGGAAGAATAGGTAGAGCATTTAAAAACGTTAATACAGCATCGTGACGTTCAACCCACCTTGTTTCGCACATTTGTTTTAGAGAATGTCTTCCATTTTTTAGTTTGTCATGCATTTCTTTGTCAAGTTTTCGTAGTCGCCCAACCGACTCTCGAAAGAAGTTTGCCACGGAAGAGATGACTCCGATAGTATTTCTTATACAGGCCACAGAACAAGCTTTGCTTATAGCTAAATTAAGCCTGTGATTCGCACAATGACTGTAAATCGCAAGTGGCTGTATTCCTGCTATTCTAGCTAGGTGATCCGGTTGAGTTGAGTTGAGTACAGCAATTAGCGACATCTATGAACATTCCGTCGCGTCAAAATACAGAGTCGGTAAAATACACTCAAATTCAAATGAAGTAAACGTTAAACAAACTATTAAAATGATAGAAACTTCTTATAGGTAATGTATATGAATATATATATATATATATATATATATATATATATATATATATATTTCAATCACTTTCTGCTACAGTCCGTTTCTTGATGTATATAATACTTTAATATTTATAACTAAATTTACCTCAAGATATACTTTTTTCCTATTAGGAACATGTTTCGAGAGTTCCTGTACTCTCATCTTCAGCCTTCGCCATCTTGTTTCTGGTGAAGTATTTGTGTGTTGGCTTCTGGATGTTATTAAGGTAGTTTGTTGGTCTTTGGTCTTTTAAAGTTGCATTATTGTGTGTGGTTGTGGTATCTGTTTTTGTATTTTGTGTATTTTCGATGTTGAGTGCTTTGAATATTGTGTCATGTTTTGTATTGATTTGTATTTGTTCTGGCATTAGTTTGTTTTGTGTTTTATGTTTGTAAATCTGTAAATTTTCCCAAATGTTCATTATGGTGCCTTTGTGTGGTATATGTTTTATTAGTGTTACATTGGTTATGTCTGGGAATTCATGTCCTGTGTTTATTGCATGTGTGGCTAAATTGGATTTATATATATTTGGTTTTTTGTATGCATTTAGGTGTTCAAAATAACGTTTTTTCAGTTGTTTTTTTTGTTTGTCCTATATAACATTTATTGCAATCTTGGCATTCAATTTTGTATATACCGTTGGTTGTTGTATTATCTTTGTTGTGTGAGCTATTTAGATTTTGTAATTTATTTTTATTAGTTTTGTATGCTATTTTTATATCTGTGTTTTTAAATAGTTTTGTTAGTTTTGTCATTTTATTATTTATATATGTGAATGTGGCCCATTTTTTGTTGTTGTTATTATTTATGTGTTGTTCAGTTTGATTAATTCTTAATTGTTCAGTTTTTATTTTGTATTTGATTTTATTTTCTATTTTGATCATAGTATTTTTATTGTATCCATTTGCATAACCAATTTGGTATATTATATTTCTTTCTTTGTCAGTTTCTTGTTTGTTTAGGGGTATTTTGTACATTCTGTTAAATAACGAATAAAATGCTGCCATTTTATGTTGTGGTGGGTGGTCAGAATGGTTAGGTATAATGATGTTAGTGGAAGTTGGTTTTCTATATATTGCATATTGTATGTGTTTGTTGTATCTTGTGATGGTTATGTCTAAATAGTTGATTTTGTTATGTTTTTCTTTTTCTTCTGTGAATTGTATTTTGGGATGTATGTTATTGATTTGTTTCAGTATGTTCTCTGCATTTGTGTTTTTGTTATTTGATACATATAGTCCATCATCTATGTAATGTATGTAACATATATGCAGTCATGTATCAAATAACAAAAACACAAATGCAGAGAACTAGTTTAACATCTTCTTGCTAGAGAGATTAACCATATAAAATGTGTAATACATAGTACCTTAAATAAATAATGACAGGCATATACCCATTTAAAATATGAGTGTGTGTACATTCATGACTCAATTTTAATTGGATCAGCCCTAAGAAAAGTGGGATAATGGTCTGTCATTTTGTGTTAACCTTGTTGCAAAAGTCATAAGTTTACCAGTTATAATGAGAGTTTTAAAATAAAAGGGACATTGATACATAGGGAGGGTAGAGGGAGAGTGAAGTGAAAGAGTATAATTATGTATGATCAAATTTGGAAGTTAATTTTATTGAAACAAATAAAGATGTGACTCCCAACAGGGGAATGAAAGAGTGAAGAGAGAGAGGGAAAGGGAGAAAAACAGGCAGAAAGCTAAACAGACACAGAATGATTCAAACCCATAAATGTCCGGAGTTGTTGGAATAAATTAAAAATTCCTTACATTGGGTAAACATTCATATACATACTATTCATTCAGTTAATAGTTGGTTTTGTTTGTAGAAACAGCTAAATACATATTAGGAGCAGGCGCGGATCCGATCCACATGGAGGCAAATGGTGGAAATTCCCCCCTCCATGATAACAAAATTTTTGTTGCCTTGTGATTGTACAATGGTTTTGTGATTGTGAATATGATGCAAAATTCATATCATGTTATGTGGGTTCATGATTTTATTCTAAAATTGTTTTAAATTGAAACTGAACCTTACCAACATGTTAATTTTTGTTTGATACATAATGTAAATGAGTAGTGTGTATTCTAAATTGTAAGTGAACATTATTAAAAGAACAATGAACCCACAACACAGATATGGTTTTATACTTGTACGTTAATAAGCTTGTTATGTTGATAACAACACACTGTATTTTTATCTTCACTCATTCCTATCATTTATACTTTAGACCATTAAAGAATGGTCCAATTTTTCATATTCTCCCCAAAGTCAACTCTCCTCACCCAAAATTGCTTGTTGGATCTGCTCCTGATTAGGAGCAACTAAATAATGGAGAGAATTGGTGGTATGCAGTCTCAGTGATAGAACAGAACAAAATTTTGATATACTGCAAACAGCATGTAGAGTGTATGGATGAAAGAGAACCATAAAAAAATTTAATTATAAACGTAGAACATAGGTAAACCAAGAAAGCAGTGGCATTAACAATGGTCTTCAGACAAACTATCTCATCCCTAATATGAAGAAGGAGAAGAAGAAGGAGGAGGAGGAGCAGGAGGAGGAGAAAAAGAAGAGTAATTTAACATTTTTGGTTTTAATAGAGTTATGAATCTTACCTAATTCACTTCAGCACTGGAAAGATTAATATTATGCCCAGCACTTTTAATGAGTTTTGGAATGCTGTATTTTTTTAGTACAAATACAGAAAAAACTCGTTATTTGTATGTTTAAAAAAAGTAGAGCATTATAAATTGGTATCAAGCCAAATCCTATGTTTTAAGTCATAATTTTAGGAGTGAACAAATTTCCTTGAGGAAATTCACTCCAACTTCACGAATGTTACATGAAATCAGTGCTGTAACTAGGAACTGCTTTGTGGGGGGGGGGGGGAGAGAAGGTTGGACGCTCCATTTTCTTCAGGACAAATAAGAAATTCAGAGTTCTTCTGACAATTTTATAAATACATTTTATAAATTCTTTGCGCCTCAAAGTTTTTGAGCAAACCAAAATGAAGTACAGTATATAGTTTTACAAAAAATATGGAGAAGCGCTTGATTTAAAAACACTCAAATTTGATTAATTAGAATTCAAATTAAAGGTATTAAAATCTCATGTCATTAGTAACTGCTTTCATTCTAAATTTATGTTATCAGTAAGTCTGGTGAAAGTGTCTTTCTGAAAATATTTTGAAAAACCCGGTTTTATTACCCCATCACCGGTTTTATTATCACATTCAATTTAAGGATGTTGTCTAAAGAATGTTTTAATCCACTTATAGTTTGTGCTAAGTACCTTATTTTTTAATGTAAAATCCTGTAATCAAATCTACTTTTTCCTAATTACAATCAAGAAACTGCTAGGTTACGTGTGTGAAGATGATTTGAACAATCATAGTGATATTAGACTAGAGGAGTCATGACATAGATAACCCTGTAAAGATAAAGGTAAATTAATAGGCTTTGCTTTTGTTTTCTGGCACGTGTAATTATTTTTTTTTTTTGCTGCAAATGCATATGTTATCTACCTAATGTTGAGTGTTTGTCAATATTACGAAAACTAACTTTATTTTATTAATTTACAAATATTGTAATTCCTTTTATTCTTAACTTCCTTTTGTATTAATTATTATTTATAAGTGTTATTTTAACACACGCACCTACATTTAGTGATTATGGAATTTCACTAAACTTTTTTATACGACTCGGAGCGTAAACCTTGGTTACGCGGACTGCGGTAGAGAGAGTGTGAGTGAGAGGTAATTAGGGAGAGAGACAGGGTGAGCGCGCGCGAATGTGTGTTAAAAAAACTAGCTCAGTCCAGAGCGTGTAAATAATGCTACGAAAAACGCTGAGTAACTAAATTACTCACGATTGCGCAACATTACACAAGAGTTTGCATTTCTTGCGTCGAGTGATATCGAACTATGAGTCCGTATGTCGACAAGAACCGGATAAATGTAACTGTTCTGTTGTATATGATAATGTTTTTTTTTTTAGCGGTTCTCCCATAACGTGATAATGCAGCTATTCGCGAGTAACAGTGAAAAACCGCGCTCGTTTTCAACCAGTAGAACACTTGGGATATGCGTCACATGGGGGGGCGTGGAAACTGTCTTTACGTGGTTTAGCGTTTACAAGCTATAAAAAGAAATCAGTCCGAAGGTAAACAACTAGTATTCTCGGAGTGTAACGGCAGTTCCTTCACTGCAAATTACGGTACCGGTATTAGCTGTGAGTTACAAACGTGTACACAAAACATGGCTGGGAAGCTGAATGAACATTCAACCATAAATGCTCCAGGAATGAAAATGCCTGTTATTGGATTAGGAACGTGGCAGGTAAATTCAAACTGTCAGGTTACTGTAAAATGCTAAGAAAATTCCAAAAATACGCCACTAAACGCATAAGAAAACCATTTTGATGTAATCTATTCTATAACATATAAAGCCCCAGAGGTCACTCACTGACTCACTGACTGTCATAAATTCTAACCCATAAGGAAGCCTCGGAGCGAAAAAACATAAAGAGACCTTTTTGAAGTGAAAACTTCTATAGGCACGTTGGGCGATTTTTGGATGGGTAAAATCTTATGAGTTCGCGTCACCGACATGCTAATGCCAACATGATAATGTCGGCATGCTAATGTTAACAGTATATCTGTAGCTATAAGTATGACGTGTTGCGCGTGGCCAGCAGTGAAAGTATAGATTATACTTGTGTGTAATACTATTATTTATACTATTTAACACACTTTTATCGTTTACGTACTTTATTTTGGAGTTTCTTACACTGCCGAATTTGCTATCGCGTGTTCGATCCCTAGCGCGATTTTTGGATGGGTAAAATCTTATGAGTTCGCGTCACCGACATGCAAATGCTAACAGTTAGAGGTGGGCTAACTGTTATTTTAAAATACTAGGTATGAAAATACCGTTCCAAAAAATAACAGGTACAAATACCTGTTATTATATACTATATATACATAACCTATATTATCCTTTGTAAGTAACTCGTTTTGAGTTTTCTGCAGGTCTCCTATGTAATATCTTCAAATAAATACACTGCAAGTAGGTTTATTTTCACCTAGATAAACCTATTAATATATTAATAAACCTACTTGCTGTGTATTTATTTGAAGATATTATATAACCTGTACTATATAATTTGTTATAAGAAATAAATTGAAACTAAAAGTTTTAACAGTGTTACTTTACACTGTGACTTTATTAAACTATTACTGTTTAAATGAAAATAAGAAACAAGAGAATTTATAGGCCTCTCTCCCTTTGGGAATACCAATTTAAGTTTTCACTAGTAGTAAACAAACTAACATTGGTTAGACAAATCAGTTGCGAAACTCGGGGCAATTAAATGATCTCGGGGCAATTAAATGATTTAGAGTAGGCCTACACGTAATACCACGAAAAATAATGTGAAAAAACATCAGAAACGTATAATAAAAACATAACAGTAAGCCACAAGAGTGAATGAGAAAAAACAAAATTTTATAAATAAAAATAAAAAACAAATTGTAATAAAATAAATATAAATACATAAATAAAAACTTATAAATAATAAGCAACAACAAAAGTAAATTAAATGCATTACAGATATTTAAGGAACAGAACTAGATAAAGTGCATAAATGTCCATTACAACAATCTCATCATTTACGTGAGATGTGTAGTGAAGTTAAAATCACATTAATAAAAAGTATATAATATAGCTTATCAACATCAGCCACTCAATATAATTAAATTCAACTATTTCACTAACGATCGGAACATAAAGTTTTTTTTGAGTAAAAACATAAAGTTTACCAACCGATTTTAGTTACAAGTTGGTGACTAGTATAATATATAATTATTAGCATATAATCTGTATTATATATCTGCATATCACACGAGAATAAATGTAACAGCAGGATAAATTATTTCCTTTATTAAAAACAGCTCCGTCTCTTTGCGCAGAATGAAGTATACAGGACGAAAAAGTGGCTCATACTAGTTCTTACTCGAAATATGCTTGATACTACCTGTTCCTGAAATACTAGGTGTTCCTGAAATATTAGGTGTTACTAAAATACTACTGTTACTCTGGAACGCGTTGTTCCTTGTGTATCGGTGATACCACTAGTATTTGAAATACCTAGTATTTTAAATACGCGTTACTGGCTGTTCCTTGCGTTCCAGCGATATTTTTGTACGCCTAGTATTTGGCCTTGGTTTACGTGATCTTGCGTACATTTTGTGTGTGTGTCTGTGTGGGTGCGTAGGGGGTGTGCCTCGACTCGGAACAGCGAGGGCGGCGTGTCTCGACTCGGAACAGCGTCGCCGCGAGTAACAGGTATTTCAACTTTTCAGTCACTGTTACATCCGTTCCACAAAAATATCGTTCCAAAATACCTATTACAGGTATATCGGCCCACCTCTAAACAGTATATCTGTAGCTATAAGTATGACGTGTTGCGCGTGGCCAGCAGTGAAAGTATAGATTATACTTGTGTGTAATACTATTATACTACAATTATATTATACAATTGTAATACTATTTATACTATTTAACACACTTTTATCGTTTACGTACTTTATTTTGGAGTTTCTTACGCTGCCGAATTTGCTATCGCGTGTTTGATCCCTAGCGCGATTTCGGCTTTCCGTATTAACAATTAACGCAATACTTATGATCTATTTAACATTATTTTTATTCTTATTAATTACTTATACTATATTATATGATATTTACATAATTGTTATTTGTCCGTCTGGCTGTTAACTTAGGGTTTTTCGTCATGTTTAATGTCGAAGTATGTATTTTTAATAGTTTTTTTATTATTGTAAGATTGTAACATTAGTGCTGTGTATATGTATACAAGTAAAGTTAAATTGACTACGTGGAAAGTTTAATGTGTGTATACTGTGCATTGTTTAAATTGTGTTTTAGTTTGATCATTATTTTAAATGTTCAAATGTAGGATTACTGTGCAGTACATAAGTGAGTACTAAATATGTTAATATTTTTATATAGAAAAATGAATAACATAAACAAAGCATGTATTTTCAAATATTTCCAATATTCGTATCAATATTTCCGTTTACAAATTTGATATTTATTTTTTATTTTTGACCTCTGCCATACATCATGCAATGAGTATTTCATAGTGGCTTAGAAGTTATCTTACTAGCGTGGTAAAACAAATTTCTAGTTGTTCGATAGTATTTTTGCCGCGGATTTTAAAATAAAAAATTCTATAAAATTTTATAATAATTTTAGATTTGTGTGTTGAATTTTGAAAATATGGTTACTAATTCAAAATTATTTTTTATTAGCTTATATTATCGAAATTTTGGATTATGTCAATTAAGTTGTATTTATATTTTGTACTGGGCTTGCGCAGCCCATCATATGTTTTGATTAATAAGTAAACCATATAAAAATGTATATAATTGTTGCTCGGAGTGCCGATAGATGTGAAAACCAGACTGATGTTAAAGATTTTAATTTACAAAAAATTTTAATTTTTGATACTACAATTAATTTGAATATCCAAAAAAACCACTGTTATTTCATAGTTTTAAGTTTTCACTTCTGTCGGCAGTCCTCAATGACTGCCTATTTTTAAATTTTTTTATTCCCCGTCCGAAGTAACTTGGGGAAAAATTATAAAACCAAAGCTCTGTGCAACCGAAAGCCCGAAAAAACGAATTTTGTCTGACTCCTGGGATAGTTCGTTCGGAGGCCGTTGTAAATATGTATATACATAGCTCCCCCGACGATCGTGGGATCGGGGCGTCCACCGAGGGGGACTGGGGACGAAGCCCCCAGCGAGCGGCGAAGCCGCGAGTATCAAATAAAATTGTAGGACAATGCCGAATACTATGTATTTTTTTTTTATATAGGCTAGGCCTATTGTATTAGATTTTCAGGATGTAAATATTAAATTATTTATATGCCGCACATTATGTAACTTTCGTGTTTAATACATCAAGTTTTTAAATTTAAAAGCGAACTGACTAATTAAAATGTGACCCTAATAACAGATTTTTTCATTTCATGTTAAAGTAAATATAACATTATATCGCAATTTATTTACAAGTCTGTTTGACGAGTGAATGTGAATAATTATATAAATATTTGTTACAATCTTGTATCACCCAAAATGCTACATCTTATTATTATTAGTTTATTTATATAATTTTGTTATAATAAAAATTATTGTTTATTCCTCATAATCGTTTTGAACGAATGTCGTAACGTTAAGTGTCATTTTAAAGTAGGCCTACGTGAAGTGTGGCATACATAAACAGATAAAGTTATTATTTCGTTGCGTCTTCACAGCACTGACAAAGTACCAATATGCTAAAACGGAGTATTACGCTTTAAAGAAGTATCGGTATTAATATTTACAAAAAACAATTAAGGGTAGTATACTGTAGGCCTACTATGAACACATTGCATTTTATTATACTGATAACAATTAATACCATTTTGCTCACAATAATAGTTTTGTTTAATGTTTACCCGTCATTATGTTTATAAAAGAATAAAGAGTAATTTTACTGTTGGCGAATTCGTTATTACATACAGATTGGTTATCTTTTGAAGTAGTGAAGTGTGTACAAATCAGAAATCTTTACTTTACTGAGTGTTGAAAGCAGAGCTAAAATCAGTGATTACAGAAATAAATAGAACTGTTAGGTGACCTTGTATACCTCATTTTAATGAGTACAGAAATAACAAAAGATCTTTGAAAGCACCCATTGGATCTCAGAACCAAGGAGTTTTTTGAAAATATTGTTTATATTTTGTTTTTCGTTCTTAAACATTACTTTCAACTCCTTGATTGTTTTCTTAAAATTTTATTGTTCGATTTTTTTGTATCAATACAGGGTACTGAACAGGGCCGGTCTAAGTACAAATTGTGTGTTCAAGACTATAGCTAGGTGTCCCCTCCCCCCCAAAAAAGTATTAGGCATGTGAGTTTACTTTTTCCACACAGCTACACTGGTTTAGTAGGAAAGTAACTGTGTAGGGCTCATTAAATTTAACGTCAGGTGACAGTTAAAATATGATTTCATATTTGCTTTTTATTTCTTTATTGGCCATTTAAAAGTTCAAAACATAAATTTCATTAAACAGTGTCATCTTTAAAGGAAGTCTGTCATATATTGCATTGAATTGTATTGTATTATATTGCGAGTAATGTTAATACAATTATGTTGAAAAGCGTGATGTGTGCTTGTTGAAAAGTATTAATCATGTTATTGAAAAAGTAGAAAATTGTCGTTTACGTTTATATGCTGCCTCTAAAATTTTGTTGTGTGTAGTACACGCATGGCAACTTGCCTTAGACCAGCTCCTGTACTAAATAAACCATGACCAATGTTTATTACATAAATATTGGTTCACTAAATAAACAGATAAGCAGATAAATGTTGCAAGCAGTTAAGCAATCGCAAGTCTTTACAATAACATTTTCTGATATTTTCCATCTAGCCTACCATTTTTCACAGACATCGGACTCGGTGAAGCTTGAGCAGCTTGACCCATTAACTGAACATTCATACAGTTCAGGGGATTCCCAGTTCTGAATGCAAAGAGGGCATGGCGCATATGGTGGAAAACAGTTACTTTTTGGGAGGGAGGCTTTTTCCAGTCAAGCAATTTTTTTTAATAAGATAGGTAACAAAAAAAGTTTAAATTGACATTTGTGTCTTAGTCATTATTCGGTGTGGTTACATTTCTGTTTAAGCAACATAAGCAACGTACTTTTATGTATGCAAGTCCATCGCCTCAAAACCACCACATAGTAGCTAAGTTTTTAATTTTTGAAAATAGTGTTTCATTTGTATCATTTTTTGAAAAAAAAGTACTTGATCATATTATTACAAACAAATGAGTTACAATATCTTCAGGACTAGATTGACAGATTTTATGTTTTACCAAGGTAATGGTATTTTCTGAAAGAAGCAGATGCCCATGCCCATGACCCCATGAATTCCACTGCTGGCAATGGTAATGCATTAAAGGAGATAGAAGCAATTGTGTAACAACAAATCTGATGTATTATCTACAAATCATTTCATGGCTTGAGGTTTAATCCACAATTGCATTTTCCAGATCTAATCCCCATGACATTGTAGTTGCAGCAATGTGGTATTTCTTCAGCAGAGGGTAAAAGACACAGTGACAACAGGCAAACATTCATTTTCAAAACTAAAAATACCTAACAAAAAAAATCTGTTGCCTTAGACCATAAAAGACTATGTAAAACTGCCTATTCCATTTGTAGAACATAAAATGTGAGGCAATTGAGCTAAGGAATGTTCTTAAAACTATTTTGGAACCAAAGCACGGAAAGTGCTGATTTTTATACATTTTAGTGATATAAAAACTAAACTAATATGCAAACATGACTATGTTAATAAACTATTTCTGTTATGAACCAGTAGCTCTATGAGCACAACTCACACCTGTTACATGTAAGTAGGCATGATTCAACATGAAACTTAAAGAAAGAAGAGTGATAATACAATGCTACAATACCATTTAATGATTATATTGTTCATATGTAAAATACATTTAATACAGTCAATGCCTCAAGTCGTATTTACACAGTATAATAAAGCAGGGAACGCTACACATACTTTATTCAATGGTGTTACAGGCATATAAGAGAAGCAAAGAGAAGTGATTTAAAATAACTGCCAATTCAATAAATCATGAGTTGAATTGTGACTAAGCTCATAAAGCTTTCACATACTCGTAACAAAAACTATAATGACGTATTAAGTAACTAACATTATATATCAATCATTAATGAATGCCATTTCCTATTATTATTTTTTAATGCCCCATGTACAGTTAGGAGGTCGGATCTAGAGACATAGATTAGAGGTAAGGAATATGACACAGTTATCTTATTGAAAATTCCAGTTTCCATCTTATTGGGAAGTTAAATGGTTGGCGTCTTCAGAATTGTCCAAGTTGATATGACGTTCAGTATGGTCATTCTGGGTTACATAATGAGAGTTATCCATACCCATCCTTGTCCATAGATATAAATCACTGACAGTGATTTGTGTATGAGATGAAGAGCATACTGGAGGTTGAGAATTTCCAACAAGATAAAGATTGACGAAGCCTTACCTATTCTTATTTTTATTACTCCTTATAAGTGTAGTCCAAAAGTCTGTTTTGCAATTTGTGTTCCTTAGTATGATTGCAAGTTGGCATGTTTTTCCAGCAGTACTCCCAGTCTCATGTAACTTTTCAATTAACAGTTGTTTTAGAGTCCACTAGGTACTGGTATATCAAGACACGAATATGGAATAATAACACAACTTTTTTGCAGTTTTATCAGCCAAAAAAGTAGTGCCAGGTGAATATCAAGTTTAATATTTCTTTTGCAATGGACATTTTTTCCTGTGGCCCTTCAGAAGACACTTCAAAGCAGAGAATAAATTGGTGTGTATAGGAAAGTATTATTGGGGTTTATATTTAGTAATGTTGCTTTGATTGCATATATTTCAGCTGAAAATATTAAAAAAAAACTTCAGCAAGGAAAGCCAGGGAACATCCTTATGTGGCTTTACTGAGTAGCCTATTCCTTAGTTAGAGTTCAGCTCCTCTGAATGTATGCAAAATTTAGTATAATTTGCTACCATTTCATGATAGGTTGCTAGAACTATCTGATGTTGAAGCCTTTGGTACAAGTTTATTAGTTTGTCATTATTCTTGGTATAGACATACCATAGAGCCACTGCTGGCAATGGTAATGCATTAAAGGAGATAGAAGCAATTGTGTAACAACAAATCTGATGTATTATCTACAAATCATTTCATGGCTTGAGGTTTATATTCATTCACTTCAAAGTTCTCACACAGATGAAGGGCAAGAGTTGTACATAAAGTATCAGATGTTTGGAAACAGTATGATAATATCGGAGATTTAAAAGCCATACTGACTCCTCTGAAAGTAAACTGTTAACTGGTGAAGTACAAAAAGGTCCTGTAACAAGTCTCGGTGCTGCATTATGGAATATGCTTGTTCAGATTCTGTTAACACAGAGTTATATTTTGCACTCCATAAACTATCTTTGGTTATATCAGTAAATGTATCAATAAAATTAATAATCATCAATCTACACCATAACACATAAGAGGCATAATATTTTCCATTAGTCTAGTCTGATAGTGCATGTTTTCTCAGTGAATAAATATGTGGTTTTCAAGTTAAGTTAGTGTCAAAAATAATCCATAAAAAATCTATGCAGTTAGAGACTGGATAAAAGTTCTTTTTACATTAATCTGTTTGTATACTTATCGTGATATACTATACTCAAACCAGCTGTGCTGCCGAGACGCCTGAGGAGCGGAGGGTCTACTGAGTGACAGTGTGTGCTTGTGTTGGTGGGGTATTACTGGTTCTGTAAACATTGTTCATACGTATGTAGTTGTAATTTTGTATGCGTATTAGATTAAACGTTCGTACATTATATGTCAGTGTCATTTATTGAATAGTTTGTTAAAGTGTGTTTCTTTATTCGCTACAAGAAATACCTTGTGAGAGACAGTCAAGTCACACCAAAACTGTGTTAAACGTATTTTAAATTTGTAGTATTACAGTGATGTGTGCAGTGGAATGGCATACATCACCACATTCCTTGTTCGGTTCCAAAGCTGAACTGCTGATAGTACATTGTTTTCTATGACAACATTGTACCACTATTGTTTTATAAGAGAATACTAGCTCACTGGATATTAACTGTTGCCATAAGTTACTGACAATCAGTTGAAGGTCTCTTCAACTAGAGTAATACGTGAGGAGAATAGAAACATCATTATATCATCTTCAAATTATCCTAATTTTACTGGAAAAGAAATCTTATCAGTCACATCAGCATTTGCTACATTTTAAATAGTGTCTAACTTAGAAACCTGTGGTACTTCAAATTTCACTAACAAGTTATTCAAAACCAGAAGTAGTACAATCCAATCTAACCTTAAAATACAAATTAAGGTATTTTTTTACATTTGTTACATTTTTTACATTTACAAATTTTACATTTTTACCAACAAAAAGCTTAGTGTTCCGAGTCAGTAGTATTATACTTATGTGACTGTATTATTATTTTCGCTGGTTCCTAACTTAGGTGTTCCGAGTCAGTAGTATTATATTTATAATTAGTTAATCAACGGACAACACCGTTTGTTGTCGTCATGGACAACAAAATCCAAGAATTTAAAATACAGCTTCTAAACGTCTACCTTTAAATTTCTATTTGGTAATGCATCCATAATTTTATACAGAGTGTCCCATGAGGAATGGGACATACCTCAGGAATAATTTCTACAGGTTGAAATAAAGAAGAAATTTCATATAAACATAAGTTCAAAAATACTTCATGTTCGATTTATGGCTTACGAAAAATTTATCTTTGATTTCTGCTCCAAGGGTAACATTGAGCCATGGAGTCCTGAAACTTATAATAAAGAGTAAATTTGATTGTTTCATATGGGTTTTGACCTGCGAATTTGAAAAAAGTGGGTACCAGAACTGTGTCTTGGTTGGTTTTTAGAAACATTATGTAAATTTCAAAAAAATTGATAACAAAAAAACGCCCTTTTTTAGTATTGATGTAAATTTACTTTTAAATTTAAATTTGTAAATACAAGTCAGTAATAAGCATTATTGGTACTGGCTGTGCTAAAACTCTTTATTTTGTATGTAACTCCTTCTTTGATGCTGGACACTGAATTTTGATATCCAAATTGGGGAAAAACTGTATCTTAGTCTTAGTATTCATTTTGTTAGCCAATATTACAGTTCATAAAATATATCTGCTATTAATAAAACAGAAAAATTACTTGTTCCTAAGGAGGGGAGTTATTCATTAGGTCCATTCCCTTTTTAACCAGGTAAGAAGTAAGTGGATAAAAACTTAAAGCACCAGAATATGAAATAATAACAAGTGCTAAAAACAGATGCAATTATAGTAGTAGCAGTAGTTGGACAGGAGTAATTAAACCATCATTTATCTATTATCCAAACAATTTGTAATTTTTTGTATAATTAATACGCTTTCTTTGAACTTGAGAAAATGCCAACTTAGAATTCAACAGTATGTAACAATCTTTGTCCTTTTACTTTAATTTTTAAATACTGTAGTTTACCATAAAAATTTGACATAATAACAGTAAGGCTATATACTGCCTCAGCCAGATGGTTACCTCTGATGTAGTCAACAATTTGTTCTTAAAAGTGTGACTATGCTGGCACTGTCTCTGTGTACCAGTAAGATTGTTCCATTAGTAAAATTACATTATCATGCTGAGTCCATGTGGTAGTGGCATTGCCACAATTAGTATTCATCAACTACAGCATATCATCTTCAGTGAACCCCACTGCTGTCGGTGTAGCCTTTGTTTTTGTTATGTGCAATTATGTCAACATGTCAACATTATAATTACAATGGTAGAGTTTAAAAGTTACTTATGACTGATAGCAGTCCCTTTAATTGCCAAGGACAACCATTTCAATAAGACAGGTATACAACAGTTTGAAAAAGTAATAATTATATAATCAAATAATTAGATACTGTGACATGTGACTAAATTATACAGTACACTTAAAAACATACATAACTCTTCAAAATCAAGAAGCAATACTCAAAACTTAATTAGCATGTACTTATCTTGTAATAAAGGAAATCACAGTAGATATTTAAAAAGCATATAATATAAAGTAATTTTGATAGTGGCAAAATATTGTTTTTTTTTTAACAATCCAGCACAAACTTTTGTTTCTTTTGTTGCTATTTCCTCTTTTTTATCAGCACATAAAATTTTCTCATTGTTACTTTATCAGGTGACTATTGTCTTATCCTTTAGATAGCTGATCAAACAGTACTGGTATGTGTGTACTTAGCACTTATGTGAAAGTTTTAAGAATTTTTTGACTTTACTCTAAAACGTCATTGTTAATTATTTGTTATTGTAGATAGTTTAGGCTATTGTAACATATTAAATTTTACTTATTTCACAGTACTGCAGGAGTTATTTTCTTTTTTTTTAATTTTACCTTGTTTTGCAATTATTTATGTAACCAGAAACTGATAATTTACAAAGTAGATAATCCACTCAGATAATAATTAAGAGTTGATTGTAATTAGAGAATACATTTAGTTACAATAACCACAACTTTTCACTGTTAACAGTTTATTTTTCATAATATAATTTTAAAATTTATTAAATTTAAACTACAATCTTTCACATAAAATTTAAACAAATTTGAAAACGTTTACAGTAAGAAAATGTAATAACATAATAAATTATGTCATACTTTGTTCAGTAAAATATTCAATAATAATAAAATTAATAAAAATGTTTGTGTATATTGTGTATAATGAGTATAATTTGTGTTTGTATATAATTGTTAAATTATTAAAATCATTTTAATGGTATATTTCAGTCTACTGAAGAGGAGATAGGACAAGCTATAGATACGGCTTTGGAAACAGGATACAGACACATTGACACAGCTTTCATGTATCAGAATGAAGCAGCTATTGGACGGGCATTGAAGAAGTGGTTTGACAGTGGTAAAATTAAAAGAAAGGAGTTGTTTATAGTGACAAAGGTGATTCAGTCATTTTAATTTAATTTTATGTATTATTTCTTATTGACTGTTAATGAGCAGTCACATGATTATGTAGTTTATAGCACAGAACATTTAAATGAAAATAGATTAATTCATGAAAATCTCTCAGATTAATTCTCATTGTTTCTTTTGTCATTCTATACTATCTGTCAGCTTAATTTGAAATAACAGTACTAAATAATCATACTTGGTCCTTCTTCCACTAGCTTGTTCCTCAGCATCATATTTATGTAGAATACATTCCACTGACATTAATTTCACAGGTGCTTCTATCTCTGCTAGCAGACTTTCATACCATCCACAATGGTGTTTATTCCCAGTCTCTCTTATAATCTATATGTTCTCACCTATCCAGCCTGATACCATCATTCACCTTTTGTAAGAATATAGCTCTTAATATTTTTATTCTTCTTTTTTTCTTGTTGGTTGGCATTCAACTTTCATGTCCATCAAGTAAATCTGTCTGCTTATGCTTTAATTATATATTTGACCTTAGATGTGAAGTACTTTTAATTATTTTCAAGTAACAGTGCTGTATTAAATGTGTTTCACTTCCATAACCTTTAAATAATAAATATCACTATAATATTGACGACTCGGAACACAAAGTTTTTTATAAGTAAAAACGTAAAGTTTTACCTTACAGCCTAAACCGGCTTTTACCTATAGAAGGCTTCATCAGAGGCTGTCGTTAGTAGCGCTGCTCGTCTTGTTGTTGGCGACGAGAAAGTGTTTCGAAAGATTGAAGCTGTGTGTGTGTGGTGAGATGTGTTCGAATAATGCGTGCGATTTGAATTGTGTCTGTTCGTTTAGGATGTCGTTTTTATTTGTTTTTGTGTGTTTGTATATTTCTAATTGTTCTAGAGTGTCTAGTTTTCGGCCTTTTGTGTGTACGTGTAGTATGTTCATGTTATTGTCGATGTTTTTATATGTGTGGTTTGCTTCAATGAGGTGGTTTGCGAAGGTAGATTCTGTAGTGGTGTGGAGTGCTTTTGTGTGTTCAATGTATCTCTGTTTGAAGCTACGTCCTGTCTGGCCTATGTAGAATTTACTGCAATTTGAACAATTTAGTTTATATACACTGGGTAGATCGAATTTGTTTTGTGCTTTGGGCATGCGTTTTGATAGTGTGTGTTCTGTTTTGTTAGTAGTTTTGTAAGCGATTCTGTATCCTGCTTTTTTGAATTTGTGGGCAATTTTTTCTGTTTGTTTGTTGATGTATGTTAGTGTTATGAATTTGTTGTTTTCTGTCTTTGTCTGTTGTTTGTTTTGTGTTTTGTGTAGGAGTTTACTGACTATTGTTCTGTCATAACCGTTAGATTCTGCTAGATATTTTATTGTGTTTAGTTCGTCTTTGTAGTCTATTTCATCTAAGGGGATGTTGTTAAGTCTATGTATCATGGTTCTAAAAGCAGCTAGTTTGTGTTGTATTGGGTGATTGGAGGTGTTGTGTATTAGTGTGTCAGTTGTAGTTGGTTTTCTGTATATACTGAATTTGTGCCTGTGTTCTAGTTTTGTGATGGAGAGGTCTAAGAAGTTTATGGTATTGTTGTGTTCGTATTCGGCAGTGAAGGTTATGTTTTTATGTATTTTGTTTATGTGCGTTAGTAACTGTTCACATTGTCTTTTGTTTCCCCTGTATAGTATTAGAATGTCATCAACGTATCTGTGCCAATATAGTATTTTATGTGAGTGTCTGTCATTGTTTGTGAGTATTTTTGTTTTTTCTAAGTGTTGGAGGAAGACTTCTGCTAGAATGCTGGATATGGGGGAGCTCATGGGTAGGCCATCGTTCTGTGTGTAGTATTTATTGTTATAAGTAAAGTAGTTTTGTTTTGTGATAATGTTCAGAGTTTCTGTTATTTCATTGATAAGTTCGTCTGGTGTGTTGTTCTGTTTGAGTTTGTTTTGTAGGATGGTGATTGTTTCAGAGATGGGGATGTTTGTGTACAGGTTTTTAATGTCAAAGGAGGCTAATGTGGCGTTATGGGGGATGTGTATGTCTTTTATTTTTGTTACTAGGTCAGTGTTGTTTTTTACTGCAATGTTGTTGTCTATTTGTGTGTGTTGTCTAATAATTTTGTCTAGATATTTTGCCAGTTTGTGTGCAGGGGCATTACGGTAGTTGATAATGGGGCGGATCGGAATGTCTTCTTTATGGATTTTGGGAAGCGCTTGGAGTGTAGGTGCTGATGGTCGGATTTGTTTCATGTAGGGCTTTTGTTTATGTGTCATAATGTGTTTGGCTTTGTTGACTATTTGTTTTACTGAGTTTTGGTATCTGTCGGTGGGGTCGTGTTTTAGTTCTGTGATGTTGTTCTGTTCTATGAAGTCTTGTACTTTTTTGTGTAGGTTGTCTGTGGGGATAATTACAGTCGTGTTGCCTTTGTCAGCTTTTACAAATGTGATGTTGTGTTTGTGTGCCTTTTCCCTCAGTTTGATGGCTGTGTGTATTTCTGAGTTGTGGTTGTTGTTGTCTGGTGTCTTATGTACTCCTATTGTGTTGTTTATATTATGTCTTAATGTGTCTTGATGTTCTGGTGCTGTGTTTTGTATATTTGTTTCTGTGTCAATTATGAGCTTTGTTAGTGTTTGGTTGTTATGTTTGTAATGTATGTTATGTTTTAGGCCTTTATCAAGGAGTGTTTGTTCGTTTTTTGTGAGTGTGACGTTCGTGAGGTTTACTGTACGTATAACAAATTCATAACACTAACATACATCAACAAACAAACAGAAAAAATTGCCCACAAATTCAAAAAAGCAGGATACAGAATCGCTTACAAAACTACTAACAAAACAGAACACACACTATCAAAACGCATGCCCAAAGCACAAAACAAATTCGATCTACCCGGTGTATATAAACTAAATTGTTCAAATTGCAGTAAATTCTACATAGGCCAGACAGGACGTAGCTTCAAACAGAGATACATTGAACACACAAAAGCACTCCACACCACTACAGAATCTACCTTCGCAAACCACCTCATTGAAGCAAACCACACATATAAAAACATCGACAATAACATGAACATACTACACGTACACACAAAAGGCCGAAAACTAGACACTCTAAAACAATTAGAAATATACAAACACACAAAAACAAATAAAAACGACATCCTAAACGAACAGACACAATTCAAATCGCACGCATTATTCGAACACATCTCACCACACACACACAGCTTCAATCTTTCGAAACACTTTCTCGTCGCCAACAACAAGACGAGCAGCGCTACTAACGACAGCCTCTGATGAAGCCTTCTATAGGTGAAAGCCGGTTTAGGCTGTAAGGTAAAACTTTACGTTTTTACTTATAAAAAACTTTGTGTTCCGAGTCGTCAATATTATAGTGATATTTAGTTAAGTAACGGACACGTCATGGACAACGAAATCCAAGAATTTAAATAATAACCTTTAAACAAATTTCTGAATGTTTAGTGGTTAGATGGTCTTTTCCAGCACTTTTGTTTTAATGTTAAGTATTTTTACATTTGAGGCAACAGTGCCTCATGGTTTAAAAAATGAGGGAAGGCTCTCAGATATATTGGGAATGATAAAAAAAGAAACTGAAGTACAGTTTTCTCATAATTTGTAATATAATTAATTATATATATATATATATTTTTTTTTTTGTATAAAGGTGGTTTATGAAGAGTCTTAATGTCACCCTTTGTTTGCGTCAACCTGTAACAGAAACGAAGTACTCCCATATTTGTCTTTACCTTAAGCCTCACTGTTGGGATCGTCACTTTTTATAAAGGCAGTTTATCTGGGTTGTTAGGTTTTATGGATGTGTAATTTACTTTTGTAGTTAATAGTGTGTAGCGAGCCGTCTTATACTTTTTCTTATTACTTACTAAGTCGACCGTATTCTCGTCGCTCAGTTCAAATTTTTCCGCCTCGTCGCCTGATTGGTTCCCACTATCTGGCCGAGTCGAATTCGTCTACTGTTGTATGTTTATTGTTTATGTCCCAAATTCTTATATTACCTTTTTTATATTAATCAAACATACAGCAATTGAGAAATATGAAAATTTATTGAACCCTTTCTTTATATTATCTGGTCAATTACAGTTGATAAATGAAACATATATTTATTTTAATTCCGGCGTTTACAAGTTGCTCAGTTGGCAGCGTTCGGCTTCGTCCAGTTCATACGTAAAAGCCACAATGGCGTACAGGTTAATGTTTTATAAAAATAATCTCAGGGATAAGTTCTTTGGACTACAGAAGTTGGATTACAGACTAATAAATGCACATAAATTTATAATATTCCTTATAACTAATACAAAATAGTTGATATTTTAAAACATGAAAAGTAAGTTATTGGCAATGAGAAATAGTGCACGCTAGGTTAACATTTGTTAACAAGTTATGTTTTTAAAATTAGTTTAATATAAAATCAATATTCAGTGATCGATATGGTTTATCGAAAGTGATTATTTACTCATGTTCAGTTCAGAAGTTAATTTAGTGATTTGTGAAGTGAAAATAAGATTGTTCGTTTACTATGGGTAATTGAAAGTTTAATTTTGGGGTGAAGTATTCAATTTATACTAATTGATTCCTTAACGTAGCTTCTCTTGCGATCCTCTTCTTCTTCTGGAACACGTCTAAGAGTCCTTTATTCTTTGGATTTTCTGAGATCCCCATTCAAATGATTGAAATTCAATGTCCAGCTTCCATCAGTTCTTGTAGATGATATGTTCCCTCAGGTTGAGTTAGGTATTTTCAGTTCTTCCTCCAGAATTGGTTGTTTATTAATTTAATTTACTTCTTCCCAGTTTTGGCCATAATATTTTTTATATAAATGTTTTAAATAATGATCACCTCATCAATGGTTCCTTCAAATATTCTTTTTGCACTTCTTCATTAAAATTTAGATAAAGTTAAAGATTTTAAATCTAATTTGTCATCAAGGGCTCCATACGTCCACCGTCTATGTTAGTCAATAATGAAGTAATTAGATTTCAACGGTCAGAATGTGTAACAAGCTGGAGTTGTCATGGTAACTCTTCAAGTTTTACTAGTTCTCATTGGTCAACATCTTATAACATTGTTATATTCTAACGTTTTATTTCTGTTCAAATATGTAAAAATCCTTTAAATTATAATTACTTCCTTATGCTAGTAGTAATATTAATTATACTAACACCATTGTTTTGCTTTTTTACTAAAGATTATTTTGATATCCCTCATGGTTACTTTTGATTAGTTATTAAAATTTTTCTTATTTTCTTATTGATATTTCTTTTGTAATTATCTTTAAACTGAATATTATTTATACATTTTTATACCTGATATTCTTACTTAAGTACTTAAACATTTTATATACTCTAATTGACCTTTGATTATCGTTTTCTCTTTAAACTTACAAAATTCTTTCCTTCATGCTAGGTCTAAAGCCTAGGTTTCACAATACAATATTCAACATTCTTTACAATTCATGAATTTTATTTAGTGTTCATTAAACAGTTTCTATAGAACTAATTAACAAAAAAACATTGGTGCTTTTAACAACACACCTTTTGTTATTAAAATATTTTCTTACCAGGTCCAAGCCTGAAATTAAACTTCTAACTATTATTGGTTTCTTACTTCTATCTCACCTATCTTCTAAGTTTATTAATACTATGGTTCTTACAATAACAAAACTCTTATAATAATAATTTTTCACACTAATCTCAACAATATAACTCATTCACAAATTCCTTCACTAAAATATAGTGTCTGCTTCTCCTATCTTCCACTCTAATATTTTAACTTTTACCTTATTTTTTGTAATTCTTACTTTCTATCACTTAAATTAATAATGGTACAATTAGTTTAGTATTCTTACTATCTAACATGTTTTTTATATATTGTTTTGCTATATCAATATAGTCTGCTTTTTTTACTAATTCTACACTGTATGCACTCACACTGCACTTTTCCTTTCACATGAGGTTTCTTTATTTATTATCACTGGGTGGTTACTAGTCATTAATATTTGTTTTATTCTCATTTCACATTGGTCAGTTTTGGTATTATTTATTGTCTTTACTCAGCTCAATTATATTTTACTTGCTTTTGGCTAGTTTATTATTTAATAGGGTATTTTTTATTTCTCACTTCCTATCTTATATTTATAAATTCATGTTTCTTTTCTTTTTGTTTAACATACATAATATCTATATTTTATTTTTCATGGTTTATATATTTTACATTTTATTTATGCCCTATCTGTTTTAGTGCATTTACTTTACATTTTATTTATTAGTTACTTCTTGGGGTTACAATGATTGTGGTCATACTTTGGGTTACATCCTGGTTTCTTGTTTCTTCTTTCTTGTTTCTCCAATCTATTGGGTTAAGTCATAGTCAGTTTCTTAGTCAATTGTTATTTCGTAGTTGGGTCATCAATCTTCTAGTTATACGTTTTTTAATATTTCTTCCTACCTACAGCTTTTTCTTTTATTAATCATTAGTGGTATTTTGCGCTATCTTATGTCATGTTACATAATGCATCGCCGCCAAAATTGATTATTTCAAAAATAAAGATTGTTTTTCTGAAATCATCAACATAGTTTATTAAATCAAGTTGTCATTATTATGGAAATTCATCAATCGTTATCTTCTTCTTTAGTTTATATTTATTAATTCATGGTTCATGCTTCTGGAAATGATATTATTCTCCTCCTTTACTCTTTTATTATGAGTGTTATCCCTTGTATGTTCTATCTCCCTAAAATTTTCTTGTCTTCCAGCCATATTAATTGATACTAGCCAGAGGGTACGTGTGGCTCTATTACTCTGCTATCCATTTATACACATTTTGAATTCAGAGGCCATGCCTATCTGCTCAGTAAAATAAAATGATTGTTGGACTTATCTCAACATAAAATCATCATATAATAATACTAATAATAATAATAGTCGTCCATTTTTGACTGATATAATATAAATACAATAAAACCCTCTTGGGATTACTTATTCTGTTTTTTCTTCATATCATGACCTTCTCTTCTCGTTGATTTATTTGGATTCCTTCTCTATGTCTGTGGCGATGTTCTTAACATATTTTTGCATTGTTTCTTTAATTTATTTCATATGATAGTTATTTTGTTAGTTATCACTTCTCTTCTCATTTATAATTAATATTAACATTGTAGCTATTTTCTGGTTTATTTATACATTTTTCATCATTGATAGTCCGTTTAGTATGTCATTGTCATCCTTTATTTGACTGTCTTGTCGCCTCTTTTTTTAAATGTTAATTCTTTGTGAGCCCCCTTTTGTAATAGGGTTATTTAATGATGTTAAATAATGTCATCACTTTTGTTAAATGTTAGTATTTTATGTCAGTTTTTCATGATGCTTCATCATATATATTTTTCTTCAAAATTAACTTGTTTCACTTATTTAGTTTCACACACTTGGTTGTAAGTTGTTCTTACTTGTATTTTTTGAATTTTGGTAATTATTTATTCTCAAAATTCTTTTTTCATTCATAAATTAATCTCCAACAACAATATACATTCTGCGTTTGCCACACACATACACACACATAACCATAGCTACACCAACATAGATACTAATCTTGAAATATTACACCTCTTACCCAAAGGTCGGAAACTCAACACAGCTGAACAGTTTGAAATATACAAACACCACACAACACAACCAAACAACATACTAAACGACCGATTATAATATAAATCACATACACTTTTCGACACAATTATACAAAAAACAAACAATAATTTGATCCCCACGCCAATCCCCTTCCTCTACACACCACCCCCACTATACCTTCCAAGCAGCAACCGTTACTAAGTACTGGCAGTCTGTTTCTAATTTGACGAAGGCGAATACGACGCCGAAATGCGTTCGACGATAAAGACAAGTAAGTTTTCACATGAGAAAGTTTCTATATTATATAAAGGATAAATTAATCGTTTAAAATATTTTATTTGTAAGCTGTTCAAACTTTTGTTTTGAATTTGGATAATTTTTATTCTTAAAATTCTTTTAACTTTCTTGCACTGCCTCACAATATTTCTTCAAAGAAGACTGGTTGTAAGTCCATTTGATTCTTTTGGTAGTTATTTCACTTATGACATATGTGTTATTATGGTTATTTTTAACAATGACATATTGTAAAGTTGTAATGTAATAATAATTTCTTCGTGATACCTTCTCTAGAACTGGGTAACTCTCTGATCCGTATTAGCACCTTTTCTCCCTCTTGATATTGTATTACCTTAGGTTGGATCTTATGATATTTTTCCGTCTTCTTTTCTACTTGTTCAGTTATCTTGCTATAGAATCTTGCATTATCGAACTGGTACTCAGGGTTGGTGGGGAAATTAATAAGTTCTTCAATTGCTCGAGGTGGTGGCCTTCCATACATGATGGTGTAAGGTGCTTCGTTTGTTTTTCTTACTCATTGGTTTAATCTTTTCCTTCTTTCTTCCTTCATCAATGCTGTGTCAGTTATCTCTAACATCAGTCCCTTTCGCAGTAATGTTTACATTTGCTTTACCCATGGTCCATAGGTTGATCTGCACTTGTTGTTCGGACTACTCTGGTGTTCATCACTAATTCTGTCCTTGTGGTATAGGACTCTGTTTCCTTGTACAACAATTCTTCTAATACTATATGTCTATTAGTATTCATTATTACATCAACCACTTTAGTATTTCTTTTGTAGAACAGATATTTCAATGGTACATTTATTATTTATTGTTTCATTGATAATTTAGTGTACCTTTCTATTTTTAGCATATTCCATTTATTAGTCGATTTTTTAACGTTGTTACACGTGGTTTTATAGTAAGTTACTTCTACAATTTGGTATGACCTACTCCTATAATCTTGTACATTTATGATTTTTTCATGGTCGGTAATTGGTAGACTAAACACGTTTATTAATCCATTCTTCATCATCTTCAATTCTTCTCTTGTATTTATGAGTTTCCTTTGATGCCTCTTCTTAGTCTTTATCTCCATGGTTTGGATATTCTCTTCGTTTTTGTTATTTTTATTTTCAGATAACAGTATACTTTTGTCTTCTTTTAATTCTGTTTCCTCCCTACTATCTTCTATTTTCTGGTCTAATTCTTCCGCGTTATTACGAAAAATTTCTCTCATCTCTTTTCTGTGCTGTTCAAACGTTTCTTTCATAATCCTTATCATTTCTTGCATCTGTTCTTGTGTGAATACTGTCATTTTCTTCTATTGCTTCACTTCCACATCCTTGACTATTTCTTTTTGTAAATATCACTATAGTATTGACGACTCAGAACACTAAGTTTTTTATAAGTAAAAACGTAAAGTTTTACCTTACAGCCTAAACCGGCTTTCACCTTTAGAAGGATTCATCAGAGGCTGCCATAGGTAGCGTTGTCCGTCTTGTTGCTGGCGACTGGATAGTTTTTCGAAAGATCGAAGCTGTGTGTGTGTGTGGTGAGATGTGTTCGAATAATGCGTGCGATTTGAATTGTGTCTGTTCGTTTAGGATGTCGTTTTTATTTGTTTTTGTGTGTTTGTATATTTCTAATTGTTCTAGAGTGTCTAGTTTTCGGCCTTTTGTGTGTACGTGTAGAATGTTCAAGTTATTGTCGATGTTTTTGTATGTGTGGTTTGCTTCAATGAGGTGGTTTGCAAAGGTAGATTCTGTAGTGGTGTGGAATGCTTTTGTGTGTTCAATGTATCTCTGTTTGAAGCTACGTCCTGTCTGGCCTATGTAGATTTTATTACACGACAGGACGTAGCTTCAAACAGAGATACATTGAACACACAAAAGCATTCCACACCACTACAGAATCTACCTTTGCAAACCACCTCATTGAAGCAAACCACACATACAAAACCATCGACAATAACTTGAACATTCTACACGTACACACAAAAGGCCGAAAACTAGACACTCTAGAACAATTAGAAATATACAAACACACAAAAACAAATAAAAACGACATCCTAAACGAACAGACACAATTCAAATCGCACGCATTATTCGAACACATCTCACCACACACACACACAGCTTCGATCTTTCGAAAAACTATCCAGTCGCCAGCAACAAGACGGACAACGCTACCTATGGCAGCCTCTGATGAAGCCTTCTAAAGGTGAAAGCCGGTTTAGGCTGTAAGGTAAAACTTTACGTTTTTACTTATAAAAAACCTTAGTGTTCCGAGTCGTCAATACTATAGTGATATTTAGTTAAGTAACGGACATGTCATGGACAACGAAATCCAAGAATTCTTTTTGTAATTGAACATTTGATTGTTCCAAGTTTTTATTATTTGGTATTCCGTTGATCTCTTTTATTCGATTATGTTCCTTCCTCCAATTGCACATATCTTCTCTGGATAGTTCAAACATAACCCTTATCCATTCTCTTAGTTCTGCGTTTTCCGTTTGTATTGGTTTTTCTGGTTGTCTTATTAGTTGTCTCCATTGTTCGTACTCCTCCTGCATATATTCCTCTGTCACCTGTGCGTATACTCCCGTTCTTTCGTTTTTCATTTGTTTTTCATTATTGTACCATCTCTCCCAATCTTCTTCAGTCATTCTTTCCACCTTGTTATCGCTTTTTTTATGGGCTGTCCCAATAATCTCTTCTTTATTGCACTTGGTGTCCAGCTTCCATATTTCATCATAAATTTCTTCCAATGACATTTCATCGTTTGGCGTTCCCCTTGCATTCGCAAGACTCATCTGTGCTCATTCGTGATCCGTTGTATTTTTCTCGATGTATTCCATCTCTTTGCTGAATTTTTTAAACAATGTTGTCATCCATTCCGGATAGCTGAATCGTTTTTCTGGTTCTGGAATTTTCGTTTGTTTTTCTTCCATCTCCGTTTCATTATTATTTACTATTTCTTCCTCCATAACTTCCATCATTTTATATTTAACTCCCATTATCTTTTCCCGATCCTTCATTGTGTGTTGTGCCTTGTCTGTTCCGGTATTCTGCAGCCGCCGCTAGAATCTATAGGGTTTAATTGTATAATTTTTTAATTATTCTAGCCCTACTAGTTGGTGCGCCACTTTGTAATGTAGCGGTTTGTGACGTGATTTAAATGTCACCATTCGTTTGCGTCAATCTGTAACAGAAACGAAGTACTCCCGTATTTGTCTTTACCTTAAGCCCCACTGTTGGGATCGTCACTTTTTATAAAGGCGGTTTATCTGGGTTGTTTGGTTTTATGGATGTGTAATTTACTTTTGTAGTTAATAGTGTGTAGCTTAATAGTCTTATACTTTTTCTTATTACTTACTAAGTCGACCGTATTCTCGTCGCTCAGTTCAAATTTTTCCGCCTCGTCGCCTGATTGGTTCCCACTATCTGGCCGAGTCGAATTTGTCTATTGTCGTACGTTTATTGTTTATGTCCCAAATTCTTATATTACCTTTTTTATATTAATCAAACATACAGCAATTGAGAAATATGAAAATTTATTGAACCCTTTCTTTATATTATCTGGTCAGTTACAGTTGATAAATGAAACATATATTTATTTTAATTCCGGCGTTTACAAGTTGCTCAGTTGGCAGCGTTCGGCTTCGTCCAGTTCATACGTAAAAGCCACAATGGCGTACAGGTTAATGTTTTATAAAAATAATCTCAGGGATAAGTTCTTTGGACTACAGAAGTTGGATTACAGACTAATAAATGCACATAAATTTATAATATTCCTTATAACTAATACAAAATAGTTGATATTTTAAAACATGAAAAGTAAGTTATTGGCAATGAGAAATAGTGCACGCTAGGTTAACATTTGTTAACAAGTTATGTTTTTAAAATTAGTTTAATATAAAATCAATATTCAGTGATCGATATGGTTTATCGAAAGTGATTATTTACTCATGTTCAGTTCAAAAGTTAATTTAGTGATTTGTGAAGTGAAAATAAGATTGTTCGTTTACTATGGGTAATTGAAAGTTTAATTTTGGGGTGAAGTATTCAATTTATACTCATCGATTCCTTAACGTAGCTTCTCTTGCGATCCTCTTCTTCTTCTGGAACACGTCTAAGAGTCCTTTCTTCTTTGGATTTTCTGAGATCCCCGTTCAAATGATTGAAATTCAATGTCCAGCTTCCATCAGTTCTTGTAGATGATATGTTCCCTCAGGTTGAGTTAGGTATTTTCAGTTCTTCCTCCAGAATTGGTTGTTTATTAATTTAATTTACTTCTTCCCAGTTTTGGCCATAATACTTTTTATATAAATGTTTTAAATAATGATCATCTCATCAATGGTTCCTTCAAATATTCTTTTTGCACTTCTTCATTAAAATTTAGATAAAGTTAAAGATTTTAAAATTATTTGTCATCAAGGGCTCCATACGTCCACCCTCTATGTTAGTCAATAATGAAGTAATTAGATTTCAACGGTCAGAATGTGTAACAAGCTGGAGTTGTCATGGTAACTCTTCAAGTTTTACTAGTTCTCATTGGTCAACATCTTATAACATTGTTATATTCTAACGTTTTATTTCTGTTCAAATATGTAAAAATCCTTTAAATTATAATTACTTCCTTATGCTAGTAGTAATATTAATTATACTAACACCATTGTTTTGCTTTTTTACTAAAGATTATTTTGATATCCCTCATGGTTACTTTTGATTAGTTATTAAAATTTTTCTTATTTTCTTATTGATATTTCTTTTGTAATTATCTTTAAACTGAATATTATTTATACATTTTTATACCTGATATTCTTACTTAAGTACTTAAACATTTTATATACTCTAATTGACCTTTGGTTATCATTTTCTCTTTAAACTTACAAAATTCTTTCATTCATGCTAGGCCTAAAGCCTAGGTTTCACAATACTCCTATTCAACATTCTTTACAATTCATGAACTTTATTTAGTGGTTCATTAAACATTTTCTATAGAACTAATTAACAAAAAAAACATTGGTGCTTTTAACAACACACCTTTTATTATTAAAATATTTTCTTACCAGGTCCAAGCCTGAAATTAAACTTCTAACTACGAGGCACGTCCAGAAAGTAAGAATACAACACTTGTTAAAAATCGAAAAATGAATATATTTTAATGAAATTTACAGGGTATGTGCCAAAATATGTTGTCATTTCTCCACATAATCGCCGATGAGGTCAATGCACTTTTAAAGCCTGGGCACCAGCTTTTGTATACCCTCGTCGTTTACCTTCCACTCCACCTCCTTAAGCCACTTTTTCACAGTCTCCATGACCTCCTCATCGTCCAAAAATCGCTGTCCACCCAAGAACTCCTTCAATTTGGTGAAAAGATGGTAATCCGAGGGTGCCAGGTCCGGGGAGTAGGGTGGGTGAGTCACAATGTCCCATCCAAACGACACGAGCAGGTCCTGAGTGAGCCGGGCGTATGGGGTCTGGCGTTGTCATGAAGGAGTGACACACCACGAGTCAGCATTCCCCTCCTTTTGTCTTTGATTTTTTGTTTCAACTTCTTTAGGGTCTCACAATATGCAGCAGCATTGATTGTGGTCCCTTTGGGCATGAAATCGACCAACAAGATCCCGTTCCGGTCCCAAAAGATGGATGCCATGATTTTCCTCTGTGAAGACTGAACTTTGAATTTTTTGGATGTTGGCGAATGGGTATGGCGCTACTACAGAGACTGTCTTTTTGACTCAGGAGTATAGTGACACACCCACGTTTCGTCCCCAGTCACAATTGAGTCGAGAAAGGATTCACCCTCAGTACGTGGAGCTAACGGGGGACGAACTGGTTGACGTGTTAAGCAGCTGCGACGACATTTCGTAATGGACTGAGGCGCTCGATGATTCATTTTGACCGTTAAGAACCCGTCTACACGTCACGGGTGCCAACTTTGAAAAAAATTTCCCTATGTCGTACACAGCCCTTGTATTCTTACTTTCTGGACGTGCCTCGTATTATTGGTTTCTTACTTCTATCTCACCTATCTTCTAAGTTTATTAATACTATGGTTCTTACAATAACAAAACTCTTATAATAATAATTTTTCACACTAATCTCAACAATATAACTCATTCACAAATTCCTTCACTAAAATATAGTGTCTGCTTCTCCTATCTTCCACTCTAATATTTTAACTTTTACCTTATTTTCTGTAATTCTTACTTTCTATCACTTAAATTAATAATGGTACAATTAGTTTAGTATTCTTACTATCTAACATGTTTTTTAAATATTGTTTTGCTATATCAATATAGTCTGCTTTTTTACTAATTCTACACTGTATGCAGTCACATTGCACTTTTCCTTTCACATGAGGTTTCTTTATTTATTATCACTGGGTGGTTACTAGTCATTAATATTTGTTTTATTCTCATTTCACATTGGTCACTTTTGGTATTATTTATTGTCTTTACTCAGCTCAATTATATTTTACTTGCTTTTGGCTAGTTTATTATTTAATAGGGTATTTTTTATTTCTCACTTCCTATCTTATACTTATAAATTCATGTTTCTTTTCTTTTTGTTTAACATACATAATATCTATATTTTATTTTTCATGGTTTATATATTTTAAATTTTATTTAAGTTATGTCCTATCTGTTTTAGTGCATTTGCTTTACATTTTATTTATTAGTTACTTCTTGGGGTTACAATGATTGTGGTCATACTTTGGGTTACATCCTGGTTTCTCATTTCTTCTTTCTTGTTTCTCCAGTCTATTGGGTTAAGTCATAGTCAGTTTCTTAGTCAATTGTTATTTTGTACTTGGGTCATCAATCTTCTAGTTATAAGTTTTTTAATATTTCTTCCTACCTACAGCTTTTTCTTTTATTAATCATTAGTGGTATTTTGCGCTATCTTATGTCATGTTACATAATGCATCGCCGCCAAAATTGATTATTTCAAAAATAAAGATTGTTTTTCTGAAATCATCAACATAGTTTATTAAATCAAGTTGTCATTATTATGGAAATTCATCAATCGTTATCTTCTTCTTTAGTTTATATTTATTAATTCATGGTTCATGCTTCTGGAAATGATATTATTCTCCTCCTTTACTCTTTTATTATGAGTGTTATCCCTTGTATGTTCTATCTCCCTAAAATTTTCTTGTCTTCCATCCATATTAATTGGTACTAGCCAGAGGGTACGTGTGGCTCTATTACTCTGCTATCCATTTATACACATTTTGAATTCAGAGGCCATGCCTATCTGCTCAATAAAATAAAATGATTGTTGGACTTATCTCAACATAAAATCATCATATAATAATACTAATAATAATAATAGTCGTCCATTTTCGACTCATATAATATAAATACAATAAAACCCTCTTGGGATTACTTATTCTGTTTTTTCTTCATATCATGACCTTCTCTTCTCATTGATTTATTTGGATTCCTTCTCTATGTCTGTGGCGATGTTCTTAACATATTTTTGCATTGTTTCTTTAATTTATTTCATATGATAGTTATTTTGTTAGTTATCACTTCTCTTCTCATTTATAATTAATATTAACATTGTAGCTATTTTCTGGTTTATTTATACATTTTTCATCATTGATAGTCCGTTTAGTATGTCATTGTCATCCTTTATTTGACTGTCTTGTCGCCTCTTTTTTTAAATGTTAATTCTTTGTGAGCCCCCTTTTGTAATAGGGTTATTTAATGATGTTAAATAATGTCATCACTTTTGTTAAATGTTAGTATTTTATGTCAGTTTTTCATGATGCTTCATCATATATATTTTTCTTCAAAATTAACTTGTTTCACTTATTTAGTTTCACACACTTGGTTGTAAGTTGTTCTTACTTGTATTTTTTGAATTTTGGTAATTATTTATTCTCAAAATTCTTTTTTCATTCATAAATTAATCTCCAACAACAATATACATTCTGCGTTTGCCACACACATACACACACATAACCATAGCTACACCAACATAGATACTAATCTTGAAATATTACACCTCTTACCCAAAGGTCGGAAACTCAACACAGCTGAACAGTTTGAAATATACAAACACCACACAACACAACCAAACAACATACTAAACGACCGATTATAATATAAATCACATACACTTTTCGACACAATTATACAAAAAACAAACAATAATTTGATCCCCACGCCAATCCCCTTCCTCTACACACCACCCCCACTATACCTTCCAAGCAGCAACCGTTACTAAGTACTGGCAGTCTGTTTCTAATTTGACGAAGGCGAATACGACGCCGAAATGCGTTCGACGATAAAGACAAGTAAGTTTTCACATGAGAAAGTTTCTATATTATATAAAGGATAAATTAATCGTTTAAAATATTTTATTTGTAAGCTGTTCAAACTTTTGTTTTGAATTTGGATAATTTTTATTCTTAAAATTCTTTTAACTTTCTTGCACTGCCTCACAATATTTCTTCAAAGAAGACTGGTTGTAAGTCCATTTGATTCTTTTGGTAGTTATTTCACTTATGACATATGTGTTATTATGGTTATTTTTAACAATGACATATTGTAAAGTTGTAATGTAATAATAATTTCTTCGTGATACCTTCTCTAGAACTGGGTAACTCTCTGATCCGTATTAGCACCTTTTCTCCCTCTTGATATTGTATTACCTTAGGTTGGATCTTATGATATTTTTCCGTCTTCTTTTCTACTTGTTCAGTTATCTTGCTATAGAATCTTGCATTATCGAACTGGTACTCAGGGTTGGTGGGGAAATTAATAAGTTCTTCAATTGCTCGAGGTGGTGGCCTTCCATACATGATGGTGTAAGGTGCTTCGTTTGTTTTTCTTACTCATTGGTTTAATCTTTTCCTTCTTTCTTCCTTCATCAATGCTGTGTCAGTTATCTCTAACATCAGTCCCTTTCGCAGTAATGTTTACATTTGCTTTACCCATGGTCCATAGGTTGATCTGCACTTGTTGTTCGGACTACTCTGGTGTTCATCACTAATTCTGTCCTTGTGGTATAGGACTCTGTTTCCTTGTACAACAATTCTTCTAATACTATATGTCTATTAGTATTCATTATTACATCAACCACTTTAGTATTTCTTTTGTAGAACAGATATTTCAATGGTACATTTATTATTTATTGTTTCATTGATAATTTAGTGTACCTTTCTATTTTTAGCATATTCCATTTATTAGTCGATTTTTTAACGTTGTTACACGTGGTTTTATAGTAAGTTACTTCTACAATTTGGTATGACCTACTCCTATAATCTTGTACATTTATGATTTTTTCATGGTCGGTAATTGGTAGACTAAACACGTTTATTAATCCATTCTTCATCATCTTCAATTCTTCTCTTGTATTTATGAGTTTCCTTTGATGCCTCTTCTTAGTCTTTATCTCCATGGTTTGGATATTCTCTTCGTTTTTGTTATTTTTATTTTCAGATAACAGTATACTTTTGTCTTCTTTTAATTCTGTTTCCTCCCTACTATCTTCTATTTTCTGGTCTAATTCTTCCGCGTTATTACGAAAAATTTCTCTCATCTCTTTTCTGTGCTGTTCAAACGTTTCTTTCATAATCCTTATCATTTCTTGCATCTGTTCTTGTGTGAATACTGTCATTTTCTTCTATTGCTTCACTTCCACATCCTTGACTATTTCTTTTTGTAAATATCACTATAGTATTGACGACTCAGAACACTAAGTTTTTTATAAGTAAAAACGTAAAGTTTTACCTTACAGCCTAAACCGGCTTTCACCTTTAGAAGGATTCATCAGAGGCTGCCATAGGTAGCGTTGTCCGTCTTGTTGCTGGCGACGGGATAGTTTTTCGAAAGATCGAAGCTGTGTGTGTGTGGTGAGATGTGTTCGAATAATGCATACGATTTGAATTGTGTCTGTTCGTTTAGGATGTCGTTTTTATTTGTTTTTGTGTGTTTGTATATTTCTAATTGTTCTAGAGTGTCTAGTTTTCAGCCTTTTGTGTGTACGTGTAGAATGTTCAAGTTATTGTCGATGTTTTTGTATGTGTGGTTTGCTTCAATGAGGTGGTTTGCAAAGGTAGATTCTGTAGTGGTGTGGAATGCTTTTGTGTGTTCAATGTATCTCTGTTTGAAGCTACGTCCTGTCTGGCCTATGTAGATTTTATTACACGACAGGACGTAGCTTCAAACAGAGATACATTGAACACACAAAAGCATTCCACACCACTACAGAATCTACCTTTGCAAACCACCTCATTGAAGCAAACCACACATACAAAACCATCGACAATAACTTGAACATTCTACACGTACACACAAAAGGCCGAAAACTAGACACTCTAGAACAATTAGAAATATACAAACACACAAAAACAAATAAAAACGACATCCTAAACGAACAGACACAATTCAAATCGCACGCATTATTCGAACACATCTCACCACACACACACACAGCTTCGATCTTTCGAAAAACTATCCAGTCGCCAGCAACAAGACGGACAACGCTACCTATGGCAGCCTCTGATGAAGCCTTCTAAAGGTGAAAGCCGGTTTAGGCTGTAAGGTAAAACTTTACGTTTTTACTTATAAAAAACTTAGTGTTCCGAGTCGTCAATACTATAGTGATATTTAGTTAAGTAACGGACATGTCATGGAGAACGAAATCCAAGAATTCTTTTTGTAATTGAACATTTGATTGTTCCAAGTTTTTATTATTTGGTATTCCGTTGATCTCTTTTATTCGATTATGTTCCTTCCTCCAATTGCACATATCTTCTCTGGATAGTTCAAACATAACCCTTATCCATTCTCTTAGTTCTGCGTTTTCCGTTTGTATTGGTTTTTCTGGTTGTCTTATTAGTTGTCTCCATTGTTCGTACTCCTCCTGCATATATTCCTCTGTCACCTGTGCGTATACTCCCGTTCTTTCGTTTTTCATTTGTTTTTCATTATTGTACCATCTCTCCCAATCTTCTTCAGTCATTCTTTCCACCTTGTTATCGCTTTTTTTATGGGCTGTCCCAATAATCTCTTCTTTATTGCACTTGGTGTCCAGCTTCCATATTTCATCATAAATTTCTTCCAATGACATTTCATCGTTTGGCATTCCCCTTGCATTCGCAAGACTCATCTGTGCTCATTCGTGATCCGTTGTATTTTTCTCGATGTATTCCATCTCTTTGCTGAATTTTTTAAACAATGTTGTCATCCATTCCGCATAGCTGAATCGTTTTTCTGGTTCTGGAATTTTCGTTTGTTTTTCTTCTATCTCCGTTTCATTATTATTTACTATTTCTTCCTCCATAACTTCCATCATTTTATATTTAACTCCCATTATCTTTTCCCGATCCTTCATTGTGTGTTGTGCCTTGTCTGTTCCGGTATTCTGCAGCCGCCGCTAGAATCTATAGGGTTTAATTGTATAATTTTTTAATTATTCTAGCCCTACTAGTTGGTGCGCCACTTTGTAATGTAGCGGTTTGTGACATGATTTAAATGTCACCCTTCGTTTGCGTCAATCTGTAACAGAAACGAAGTACTCCCGTATTTGTCTTTACCTTAAGCCCCACTGTTGGGATCGTCACTTTTTATAAAGGCGGTTTATCTGGGTTGTTTGGTTTTATGGATGTGTAATTTACTTTTGTAGTTAATAGTGTGTAGCTTAATAGTCTTATACTTTTTCTTATTACTTACTAAGTCGACCGTATTCTCGTCGCTCAGTTCAAATTTTTCCGCCTCGTTGCCTGATTGGTTCCCACTATCTGGCCGAGTCGAATTCGTCTATTGTCGTACGTTTATTGTTTATGTCCCAAATTCTTATATTACCTTTTTTATATTAATCAAACATACAGCAATTGAGAAATATGAAAATTTATTGAACCCTTTCTTTATATTATCTGGTCAGTTACAGTTGATAAATGAAACATATATTTATTTTAATTCCGGCGTTTACAAGTTGCTCAGTTGGCAGCGTTCGGCTTCGTCCAGTTCATACATAAAAGCCACAATGGCGTACAGGTTAATGTTTTATAAAAATAATCTCAGGGATAAGTTCTTTGGACTACAGAAGTTGGATTACAGACTAATAAATGCACATAAATTTATAATATTCCTTATAACTAATACAAAATAGTTGATATTTTAAAACACGAAAAGTAAGTTATTGGCAATGAGAAATAGTGCACGCTAGGTTAACATTTGTTAACAAGTTATGTTTTTAAAATTAGTTTAATATAAAATCAATATTCAGTGATCGATATGGTTTATCGAAAGTGATTATTTACTCATGTTCAGTTCAAAAGTTAATTTAGTGATTTGTGAAGTGAAAATAAGATTGTTCGTTTACTATGGGTAATTGAAAGTTTAATTTTGGGGTGAAGTATTCAATTTATACTCATCGATTCCTTAACGTAGCTTCTCTTGCGATCCTCTTCTTCTTCTGGAACACGTCTAAGAGTCCTTTCTTCTTTGGATTTTCTGAGATCCCCATTCAAATGATTGAAATTCAATGTCCAGCTTCCATCAGTTCTTGTAGATGATATGTTCCCTCAGGTTGAGTTAGGTATTTTCAGTTCTTCCTCCAGAATTGGTTGTTTATTAATTTAATTTACTTCTTCCCAGTTTTGGCCATAATACTTTTTATATAAATGTTTTAAATAATGATCATCTCATCAATGGTTCCTTCAAATATTCTTTTTGCACTTCTTCATTAAAATTTAGATAAAGTTAAAGATTTTAAAATTATTTGTCATCAAGGGCTCCATACGTCCACCCTCTATGTTAGTCAATAATGAAGTAATTAGATTTCAACGGTCAGAATGTGTAACAAGCTGGAGTTGTCATGGTAACTCTTCAAGTTTTACTAGTTCTCATTGGTCAACATCTTATAACATTGTTATATTCTAACGTTTTATTTCTGTTCAAATATGTAAAAATCCTTTAAATTATAATTACTTCCTTATGCTAGTAGTAATATTAATTATACTAACACCATTGTTTTGCTTTTTTACTAAAGATTATTTTGATATCCCTCATGGTTACTTTTGATTAGTTATTAAAATTTTTCTTATTTTCTTATTGATATTTCTTTTGTAATTATCTTTAAACTGAATATTATTTATACATTTTTATACCTGATATTCTTACTTAAGTACTTAAACATTTTATATACTCTAATTGACCTTTGGTTATCATTTTCTCTTTAAACTTACAAAATTCTTTCATTCATGCTAGGCCTAAAGCCTAGGTTTCACAATACTCCTATTCAACATTCTTTACAATTCATGAACTTTATTTAGTGGTTCATTAAACATTTTCTATAGAACTAATTAACAAAAAAAACATTGGTGCTTTTAACAACACACCTTTTATTATTAAAATATTTTCTTACCAGGTCCAAGCCTGAAATTAAACTTCTAACTATGAGGCACGTCCAGAAAGTAAGAATACAACACTTGTTAAAAATCGAAAAATGAATATATTTTAATGAAATTTACAGGGTATGTGCCAAAATATGTTGTCATTTCTCCACATAATCGCCGATGAGGTCAATGCACTTTTAAAGCCTGGGCACCAGCTTTTGTATACCCTCGTCGTTTACCTTCCACTCCACCTCCTTAAGCCACTTTTTCACAGTCTCCATGACCTCCTCATCGTCCAAAAATTGCTGTCCACCCAAGAACTCCTTCAATTTGGTGAAAAGATGGTAATCCGAGGGTGCCAGGTCCGGGGAGTAGGGTGGGTGAGTCACAATGTCCCATCCAAACGACACGAGCAGGTCCTGAGTGAGCCGGGCGTATGGGGTCTGGCGTTGTCATGAAGGAGTGACACACCACGAGTCAGCATTCCCCTCCTTTTGTCTTTGATTTTTTGTTTCAACTTCTTTAGGGTCTCACAATATGCAGCAGCATTGATTGTGGTCCCTTTGGGCATGAAATCGACCAACAAGATCCCGTTCCGGTCCCAAAAGACGGATGCCATGATTTTCCTCTGTGAAGACTGAACTTTGAATTTTTTGGATGTTGGCGAATGGGTATGGCGCCACTACAGAGACTGTCTTTTTGACTCAGGAGTATAGTGACACACCCACGTTTCGTCCCCAGTCACAATTGAGTCGAGAAAGGATTCACCCTCAGTACGTGGAGCTAACGGGGGACGAACTGGTTGACGTGTTAAGCAGCTGCGACGACATTTCGTAATGGACTGAGGTGCTCGATGATTCATTTTGACCGTTAAGAACCCGTCTACACGTCACGGGTGCCAACTTTGAAAAAAATTTCCCTATGTCGTACACAGCCCTTGTATTCTTACTTTCTGGACGTGCCTCGTATTATTGGTTTCTTACTTCTATCTCACCTATCTTCTAAGTTTATTAATACTATGGTTCTTACAATAACAAAACTCTTATAATAATAATTTTTCACACTAATCTCAACAATATAACTCATTCACAAATTCCTTCACTAAAATATAGTGTCTGCTTCTCCTATCTTCCACTCTAATATTTTAACTTTTACCTTATTTTTTGTAATTCTTACTTTCTATCACTTAAATTAATAATGGTACAATTAGTTTAGTATTCTTACTATCTAACATGTTTTTTAAATATTGTTTTGCTATATCAATATAGTCTGCTTTTTTACTAATTCTACACTGTATGCAGTCACACTGCACTTTTCCTTTCACATGAGGTTTCTTTATTTATTATCACTGGGTGGTTACTAGTCATTAATATTTGTTTTATTCTCATTTCACATTGGTCACTTTTGGTATTATTTATTGTCTTTACTCAGCTCAATTATATTTTACTTGCTTTTGGCTAGTTTATTATTTAATAGGGTATTTTTTATTTCTCACTTCCTATCTTATACTTATAAATTCATGTTTCTTTTCTTTTTGTTTAACATACATAATATCTATATTTTATTTTTCATGGTTTATATATTTTACATTTTATTTAAGTTATGTCCTATCTGTTTTAGTGCATTTGCTTTACATTTTATTTATTAGTTACTTCTTGGGGTTACAATGATTGTGGTCATACTTTGGGTTACATCCTGGTTTCTCATTTCTTCTTTCTTGTTTCTCCAATCTATTGGGTTAAGTCATAGTCAGTTTCTTAGTCAATTGTTATTTTGTACTTGGGTCATCAATCTTCTAGTTATAAGTTTTTTAATATTTCTTCCTACCTACAGCTTTTTCTTTTATTAATCATTAGTGGTATTTTGCGCTATCTTATGTCATGTTACAATATATAATATATATATATATATTATATTTAATTTTTATAATGAATTTACCTCAAGATATTTTTTTCCTTATTAGGAGCATGTTTCGGATACCATTGTGTACCCATCCTCACAATGGTAGTGAAGATAGGTACACAATGGTACCCAAAACATGTTCCTAATAAGGAAAAAAAAATATCTTATGGTAAATTCATTATAAAAATTAAATATAATATATACATCAAGAAACGGACTGTAGCAAAAAGTGTTTGAATATATAACACTACCGACTCAGATCACAAATTATTCATCAAGGAGGTGGTTTGCATATGTACTACACTACAAACAAAACAGAACACACACTGTCAATAACACACACAAATCACAAAACACATTTGCTTTACCTGGTGTGTACAAATTGAACTGCTCGGGATGTAACAAAGTCTACATAGGCCAGACAGAACACAGCTTCAAACAGAGATACATTAAACACATAAATGCATTACACTCTACCTTTACAAATCCACCTGTACAAACCACCTCATTGAGGCAGACCTCATACACAAACATAAACATCAACATGGAAATCCTACATGAACACAAAAGGCTGAAAACTAGATGCTCTTGAACAACTAGAAACATACAAACACACAAAAACGCATAGGGACAATATCCTAAATGAACAGACACAATTTAAACCACACATACTATTTGAACATATTACACACACACACACACACACACAAAAAACAATCAATGATCTTCTGAATGATGGTGCCATCGCCAAAATCAGGATGGACAGTGGTCCTAGCAGCAGCCTCTGACGAAGCTCTAATAAAGCGAAAACTAATTTACATAACATTGATACATAATGTTGATGACATCATAATACTATACAGGGGAAACAAAAGACAATCTGAACAGTTACTAACCCACATAAACAAAATACACAAAAACATAACCTTCACTGCCGAATACGAACAGCAACAATAGCATAAACTTCCTAGACCTCTCCATCACAAAATTTGAACACAGGCACAAATTCAGTATATACAGAAAACCAACTACAGAAAACCAACCACACTAATACACAACTCCTCCAATCACCCAATATAACAAACTAGCTGCCTTCAGAACTATGATACATAGACTTAACAATATCCCACTAGATGGAAAAGACTACAATACAAAGACGAACTAAACTTGATGAAATATCTAGCAGAATCCAGTGGATACAACAGAACAATAGTCAATAAACTTCTATACAAAACACAAAACAAATAACAGACAAAGACAGAAAACAACAAATTCATAACAATAACATACATCAATAACCTCACTGAAAAAAATAGCCCACAAATTCAAAAAAGCAGGATACAGAATCGCATACAAAACTACAAACAAAACGGAACACACTCTATCAAAACACACAGACAAAGCACAAATCAAATTCGATCTACCTGGTGTTTACAAACTAAACTGCTCAGATTGCAACAAATTCTACATAGGCTAGACAGGACATAGCTTCAAACAAAGATACATTGAACACACAAAGGCACTACACTCCACTACCGAATCCACCTTTGCAAACCACCTCATTGAAGCAAACCACACATACAAAAACATCGACTATAACATGGATATTCTAAACGTACATACAAAAGGCCGAAAAGTAGACACTCTTGAACAATTAGAAATATACAAACACAGGAAAACACATAAAAATGACATCCTAAACGAACAGACACAATTCAAATCACACGCATTATTCGAACATATCACACACACACAAAATCGATCCTTCAAAAGTCGATACCGTTGCCAAGAACAAGACAGACAGAGCTCCCAGTGGCAGCCTCTGAAGAAGCTTTTTAAAAGCGAAAACTGGTTCAGGCTATATGGTAAAACTTTTATATTCTTACCCATAAAAAATTTTGTGTTCCGAGTTGGTAGTGATTTAATTATATTTAGCAAATGAAAATGTTCATGTTTAAATATCATATATGAGTGGGCACAGTTAAATCTCCCTCTTTCCCTTGTCATTAATAATAAGCCATTATATTAATAATTATCTACCACTAAAAGCTTCAGCGACCCTTACTTTATTTAATTGGAGGAACATTTACAGAAGTTACTTAACTTTTTATCTATTAGAATACTGGATTTTAATTGTTGAATTAATTCAGTCTCCCATGCACTGACACAAATGGAAGTCATTCATTTACATTTTATACATATAAACTAAGAAAGATTTTCTCAGAATCATTTTTATGTAACATTACCCATATAATATAGGCCTACACTACACATTAGGTCCCATTCCAACTGTGTTATTATATTCGTTACATTTTACTGAGATTTTTCTTACAAAACTTCACATTTTCTTGCAAACTTCCAGTATCAGCATCCATACAAACTTTTTTGTATCACAGTTAAGATACATTAATTTAGCAACTGTAAATTTTGTTAGTTTGGAATGGCTGTGAGGTTAAAATCTTTGAAAACTGAACTATGTAGTTGGTTTCTAACCACTTTCTAGGTACTGAAAATTCTAAGCATCGTGTTAAAATATTTTTTATAATATCTCACATATGATAGCAATGGTAATGCTAAAATAATCATTATTCAACTCTGAATACTTAAGAATCTACCAATATATGAAAATAATCCACCCTGAGAAGAATTTGAAGCTAAGAAGCTTTGGAAATGAGTGTGCTGAGCATCACACCACCTAGACATATAACTTACATTAAATAAATATAAAACATTTATATACAAAATGCAATGAAAATGTACCTCCAATATATCTGTTCTAAATTTAACTTATCTTTCTTATGTTGAGTGTAAAGATATCTTTCTTATGTGTATCTTTCTTCACTCTATTAAGTTTCACTTTGTTAAGCCTTTGTGTGTTAGCAATACAGTTTGTTAAGGCTTTTCAATTACCAGTACACTTATGTTTTATTTATCTAATTGAAAACAATTGACTTTATTATACCAGTGTAATAATAAGTAAAAAAAGGTCATCTATGAACAAGCAAGCTTCCTACCCCGGGAGCTCACACACCTAAGCAAATGGACCCCCCCTCCTTTATACCTAGGAGGTTATCGTGTAACAGCATCTAGTACTATTAGTGGGGACAAAAGAGAATTCAACATCTGAATGTGAAACTTTGTTTTATTGCAGGATTTTTTTGCGATTCTTAATAAATAATTGTTCTACTCATGAACTGAAACTCATTTTCCCATATCTTATCATTTAAGTAGTATAAATTTAATGTTTGTTGTCTTTTTTGAACCAAGAAAATTGGTACTTGAGACAATCAATAAATTTATTTTTGACTGTTCCCTAATTCATATTTTTATCAACACCTATAGTTTTTTTTACATTTATTAATGTTACTAATGTTCTTTTATATATTTAAATTTATATTTGCCATTCTACTTTTCTAACATAAATATTTATACCAAATGTATATATTCTATACATTTGTATGAGATAATCCATGGTAAGCACTTGACAGCTTTCAGTGATTTAGATAATTTTGTTTTTCTTTTTCTAGCTACCATTTACTGGAAACAATCCAAAGTATATAGAAGAATTTCTTACAAAATCATTAGAGGCTTTACAACTCAGTTATGTTGACTTGTATCTAATCCATCACCCTATTGGTTTTGTCTATGGTGAAGATATTCTTCCAAGAGATGAAAATGGAAAACTTAAACTTGATATGACAACAGACCATGTGGCCATTTGGAAGGTACAAAACAAGAGTAAATACATACATAAATTTGTGTCGTGTGTGTGTTTGAATATACATGTAAATTAACAAAACAATCACAAGTGTTTCTAAAGCATAGTTATACTTTTATCAATCAGCAGGCATATCAGGTAATGCTACAAAATGTAGAGCATAGTGAGCTGTAATTTTAACTTCTGTAACAGAACTCAGTTTGTATATTGTGTAATTAAAGCATAGAATTTTAATTATCCAACTTAAATTAATTATAAATTTGTTCCTATTTTTATAAGGAGAGTTGCTACAGTTGAACTGTTTGAATTTTAACACTTAATCCAGTAAAGAATTAGGTACTCCACTAAAGCACATGTTCATAGTAAAAATTTGTATTTCAATAAATAGTCAACATTAGACATAGCTGTTACCATCAACTTTATCAACTGAGTATAATAACTGAACAAACAAAACTTATGAACAATGAGCATACTCGACGCAAGTTTTTAATCATTTTTCGTATCAGATAATCAGTTTTCCTCCTTCACTGGTGCAACAGTATCTGCTCTTGCCTACTCCATTATTATTGCCATTTATGTGGATAGATGACACTTGTGTTGAACCAAATAATCATCTGAAGTAGAAAAGATTGTGTATTACATTAATTGACATTCAGACAAAATGTAAAACCTCAAAAAAGTTAAATTATTTATTCTAATAAGTGACATCTACAAATTATTGTTATCTGGTTTCACATAAGAAAGTTATTTTTGGAGGAACAAAGTGAAGTTTTTTTTTTTTTGTACAAGAAAATAACTTTCTTGTATTTTCTTATGTTTCACTATATGAAAGAACTGAGTACCTCTTTATTGGTTCTAGCTGGTTAAACAGAGAACAGTATTACAAAACATCATATACAGTTGCAACTGTATTATTGTATTATATTACCTTCTAATTTTATTAGGCAATGGAGGCACAAGTAGATGCTGGACGAGCTAAAGCAATTGGAGTATCCAACTTTAACACCAGACAAATTGATCGTATACTAAAGTCAGCAAGAATACCACCAGCAACAAATCAAGTTGAAATGCACGTATACTTGCAGCAAAAGGAATTACTAGATTTTAGCAAGAAGACTGGTGTTAGAGTTACAGCATATTCTCCATTTGGTAACCCAAGTTTCAGAACTACTGTAACAAAGTACGGGCTCAGTGAAGATGGGTAAGTCATCAAGCTACAGGTACAGTAGAATTTATTTTTTGACTTTTATGAGCAATTGAGAAAGATTTTTTATAGACAAATGGACTCATTCCTCATAGTAGGAAAAGATTCTTGTACATCTTAAACGTAATAATGAACTGCCATCCTTTCTCATCTTTTTATCTTTATATGGAACTATCATCCAGATGTAAATATCACATGTAATATAGACTACAGTGTACAGACAGACTCATATATTGTACCAGTCTAATGAATATGTTTTAGAAGCTCCACGTTGTTGGCGTCAAATTTGTAACATATACGTTTTCGCTCTTTAATAATGCCCCACTGTTGTAGGTGTTAATTTTGTAACAGTCTTTTGGTTCTCGTATTATATTTACCACACGTTGGTAGCGTCAATTCTATAACAATTTAAAAGGGCCCCATAATGATAATAACTATGACTGTGGAACTCACCTTTTTTCCGCCGTTCATTTCAAAAATTCTGCGTTACCAACTCTTCTTCATAACTCGAAATAGGTTATGTTTGTTATATCAAAACCAATTCTGTTTTTAAAACTATCGGAAACCAAACATACAGTATTACGGATAATAGTGGTTTAATTATCCATTTCTCAAACCCTTTAGTTACACAATAACATTCCCGATTATTTAAGTCGAATTACGTGGCTTACTTTATTTGTTGCCGGTTGGCTATTCTGTTTATCAACCAGTGATGGTCGATTTCGTTTAATCTCACGGCATGTAAATGTCCTTTTGGCTACAGAAAAAAGTATTGAAACACAAATAAAAGTACAAGCTTTACAATAAATATACAAATATTATATATTTGAAAAAATATGGATGACTATGGTCACAAACTACGTTCGAAAGAATTAGTGTTTCTAGGTTAAGTTGGTTAATAGAGTATTGAATTAATTTACAATTTTTTACACAAGAAATAACTAGAATAGTGGTTTTGGTGTTAGTTTTAATTGTTCATTATCAAATAAGTCCACAATTTTAATTAGTGAGTGTGAAATCAGTGTTATTAGTGTAATTCACTTTGTCTGTCTTTGTTATGTGATAACTCAAAAATAGGTTATACTTAGTGACTGTTTCTTCATCTCAGGTCCAGTTAAAATGTCTTGGCTTGGGTATAGTTGGTTTTCCTTTTAGTGATTAATCCACTTCTGTGATCCACTTGGAACTGCTTTTTGGATTATTATTAATAATCTCTGATGCTATATTCAGATTTTTTATTAGTTAGTTCGTTTCTATTACTTTTTTCTTTTAATCTCAAGCTCTGTCGTTTCTTCAGTCTTTACTCATTAATGGTTACTAAAGAACTCTCAGATTATTTACCCAAATTTGTTGTTGCTAGGGTTAAAATACAAAATTTGATTGGTGGACATGATGAGATATTGTCATTGAAATACATTGTCTATCTGTACAAAATTGGTCAAATATCTTTAAATTGGTCTAATTCCCTTATACTAACTGTGAATCTAAATCTAATAACATCATTGTCTTGCTTGTAACTTGTACATCAATTTGAAACCAAACAAGGTTACTTTTAGTTAACAAATAATGATTTTACATTTTTACCACCTAATTTTCTTAATAATTAATTTTAAACTACTTATTTCGAATACATTTTTGTTGTGCAGACTAATATCATTTTAACCTATTCATATTACATTCATTATTTCACTAAACCTTGCTGTTATACTTTAAAATTTACAATTTTCTAGTTTTTAATATAGGCCTAGCAGCTAACATGTCTGAAAACCTATACCGGTACCTACACATATTCTAACAAATGATATTTATGTTGTTACTTTAAAACATCTTCTACATAAACAAGCTAACATAATTAATTAAAATACAACATTTGTTGGTTTCTAAACCTTATAAAACAATATAATCTTTTACTTATAGACAAAATACATAATTTCCTTGGTCTAATTTTAATACAACAGATTATGTATTGTCTATTAGTCTTAAAACTTTACACATAACTTCATGAACATAAATAATTAAATATTACAATATATCTGAGTACTTTTAAACAATAATAATGAACCTAATACTTATAAATGACCTATGATTATTTTAAAATCATCACATAATAATGCAACTTAATATTTTACATTCATCAGTATTCTCCCCTTGACCTACTGATAATAAATATTTTATCTTTATTTTATTTGTCACTTTATCACTTCTCACTATTTTAATTCACTTGTAATAGTGTTTTTGGTTTTACAATAAATATACTCTTATTTTATTATTATTATACTGGTTCATTTACACTTTCTATATCATTTCATTACATGTTTACTTACTACTTATTATATAATTCCATACTTATTAGTTTGTACTTTTAGATGGTCATTACAAATAATTTACTTGGAATAGGGTATTTGGCCTCGAATATTCCTTCATAGTTAATTTTATGTTGCATTTATCCTTCCCCATTACCTTACCTAAACATTTGGGTATAGTCAGTCATAGTTAGAGTCTGTCAAATATAGTCATTAGTGTTATGGTATCATTCTTTTATTTATTACTTGTTTTTTTATTGTACAGCTTCTCATTCGTTTACTCTTGCAAATCTTACATGGTTTTATGTCATACCATTTGTCACGTTACAATATAAGTATCTTGACATTCCTGGGTAGAAAATAATTGCTGCTACCCCAGATATAAAGAAAAGTTAAGGCTGTTTAAATTTCATGTTACTCTTCCACCCTATATATGAGTTTGTGCACAGAAAAAATGTAGTGGAAGTGTACTAAAAGTGGCTCCCATTTTGTTTTTGTCTTAGATAACAAACTGCATAAAGCTAAAAAATCATTAGAAACTGAATAATATACTACTATTAATTACTTTTCAGGTCTCGTACATAATACAAAACCAAAAACAATATTATATGAGAAAATGTTTTTCCGAAAAACTTAGCGTTTTCCAGATTTTAAAAATCTGTCCTCCTCAAAAGATCCAAATGTGGGACCCCTACATTTACACATAGACTATAAATCAGAGTTTAAATTGAAAACAATAACTGTACAGATGAGGATGAAGAAACCCCCCCCCCCACACACACATACACACACACGTTTTTATTTTATGAACACTTTATTACAAAAACCTCACACTATTAGCTTTTACTGACAAAATCAGACTCTTAGGTCTATGTAATCACAAACCCAAATGTCTTTTTCCACTCCTGAGCAATCAACATGGGCCCATAAATGGCACACAATACACTTCACCCAAAGTCCACCTCTCATATCATTTTAAAACTTACTGCAGAACATATATTGTGTCATCATCTTCTGCTTGTTTGTCCCAAGGGCCTCATGTCTAGATTTGTGTGATAAAATGGATGCTAGAGACACCAGGGAGACGTGTGAGTAACAATCAGACTCATATTGTTTAGGCTTCTCTTTAAATTTCATAATTTCATAACCTTTTTAATATTTGCAGCTGAACGTTTTGGAGCTTACCAAGTACTGCCATGCCCACAGCCTTGAGATTTCCTTGCTGCATTCTTTGTCTGTTTTTACTTGACACTTCTTAATAGATTCTTTTAATTCAGCCATATTTAAGGAAGAGGTTATAGCAGAAGTGCTAATTTTGTGCCTTGTGGAAGCCTTCTCCTTAACTTGTGGAAGTGGAAAAATTGGAAAGGACTTAATGAAATTTTGTTACAGTTCTGGAGATGATGGAGAATGGGTGGTTGAAGGTTTGTCTGCTTCAGTAGCTTCTTTGTTGGAGGTATGATTCTGATTTGCTGAATCATGATGTAAGTTGATGGTCCATCAACAAGTGCTGTAGTTTGCACTTATGTTGGCATGTGCAGGAGTTTTTACTTGTTTTGGTCAGAGACTTTTCCTTCTCCTTATCATCTAAGTAATAATAAGGTTTGTGCTTTTTTTGAGACACCTGTATGAACTCAGCTTCAGTGAATAGGTGCCTGTTTAATTGATATATCTCAGTAACCCGAAAATTTTTTATGGCTATTCATCAGTCTGACACCTGATGTAAGCTTCCCTTAAAACCTCCATAACATCAATGTGCTAACAGGTCTCTTACTATCTCTAAGCAATTGCCTTACTTCCTTACTGTAATATGCTTTAAGTAACATAATATGCTCCATAAATTACCTGTCTAATGGGGGAGTGGGGAGAGAGGGAAATAACTGCGATGTGATTTTCCTTAGCCAAATCAATTATACAATATTTTGACTACGGCTGCAGCAGCCATCCAAACGGAACAATACAAGTTCCTCCTCACAGTGCTTGACTGTAATAAAATTTTCAAACCATTTTGTGAAAAGGTTTGTTTGGATTCATCCTTATGTATGTGTTTCAAAATTGTTTCCAGTGGAGCATTTTTCACAAGCTGATTGTTCATATTCTTCCTTGGAAAAATGACCAACGGTGACACAAAGGTACCTGATGCATTCATACATACTACGGTCATTATTAGGGCACCTCTCTCTGCTGAAGTAAGAGACACTATCTGCCTTTTGCCTCTTAAACCTGTGATTATTGAGATCTTGGACCAAACAACAGCTATTCTACTCTCATCCATATTAAAGAATCTGTCTGGAGTAAATTTTTCTTTATCGTGCACACCCTGAAGAAGATCAAAAAACTTCTCAATATTTTCTTTACTAAAACTAAGCACCCTACCATAAGACGTTCCTGTCAGTTTCCTTTCAGCAAATATTTTCTTGGTACTTAAGAAAGAGCTTCAGCCATTTCCTCCAGCCATCTCATTTTCAAATGGATGTGCAATGTTATTTATTTATTTTTTACAAACTGCAGTTGTCTTCTACAAATATGTTCGTGTACACCCAAAATATGCAGCTATACAGTATTTCTAAGGCCCATTTTTGAGCTTGGTCGACCAAGCTTTGGTGAAGCAGCCAACAAAGGACTACCATACTTCTCGTTAGACAACTGCTGAAAAGTTGATCTGGGTATGTTAAAAGTTTTGCTTGCTTTTTTAAGCCTATTTTATTCTTCCATATAGTATCTATGGCATTGGTCATATTATCCTTATTCCATAGCCTCAGTTTTCTTATTAGTTTTAGCCATTTTACCTTGTAACTAGGGCCGGCCCTAGCGCTTCTGCCGCCCTGTGCAGTATTTATGAGTGTCACCCCCTCCCTATTTTAACTCTGAACACATTTACGCACACTAGATCTACTCTAAAGATACGGTGATTGCCTTCCAATGATGACTAGGAATGTTTGCTTTGTTGTGTTATCAAATAACTAGAACTTTTTCGCGTTTATGATGCGGCAAACGGCTACAATAACAATTGTAGAGGCAATACAAGGAATCATGAGACAATAAAAATGTATGCCTATGTGATGACTTAAAATTAAAATACTAACGAAAATTCATTATGATTGAAATATAACAAAAGTAATGTATCATATACCTTAGTTAAAAAATACTCGCCTAGCTTTTGCACTGGCAAACTCCTTTATGACTTCGTTGTAATCAAGTGATTCAGCTAACTGATGTTCTATAGATACAGTCACCAGACCACTCAGGCGAGTCTTGGACATACTCGATCTGAGATAAGTTTTAATAAGGTTGAGCTTCGAAAAAGCGCTTTCTCCACTTGCCACTGTCACAGGTAATGTTAGCAAAATTCCTAAACCGATACCAACATTTGGTGCAAACCCATACTCTTGAATAAATTTTAAAGTCTCGACAGGCGTACTTTTAGGTTTTACAGTTGTTGAAAGCACTTTAAGTTCATCCTGTAAATCAGTAGCATTGATGTCGTTTGATTCACCATGAGTTAAGCCATTGCACAGTTTAGTACAGTTATCCGACAAGACTTCAGGTGACATGTCTTTGACTTTACTCACATCATACAGGAAGTCAAAAAGTTTACTATGACTCTTAATCTGTTTGAATCTTTCACTTAAAGCACAAGTGGCAATATCTATGACTTTAAAATAAAAATCGACTTTGTACCGCAACTCTGGATCTTCAATGAATTTGTCTTTTCCCTCATAATCAAATTGTCTTTTAATCTTTCCCCTTCGTATTTGTGCTGAGCCTCTGATTCTTGGGTTTTCAATGTCCAATTTAATGTCTAGTTCCTTAGCGTCAACTATATAGCTTTGAAATTTTAAGTCACTTCTGACAGACATGAAATAAAAGCTTGTATTTTCAAGTAAACTAACAGCTTTTGTTACATCCACGTCAATACTTTGGCGTGTTTTGACGATGATATTAATATGGAGTAATATGTCGTACCATATTACTATGGAACACAGAAATGTGAAGTCAAGTACATGACTCGTCAGACTGCCAGCTTCGTGAGCCACCATTTTATCTGTGTTTCGTTTTTCTTGATATCAACAAGCACATCGTAGATCTCTTCTACTTGATATCTAAGTAGAGTGACAGTGTCTATTCTACTTTCCCACTTTGTTTCAAATAAAGGTTTCAACATAAAGTTAGAAATGTGAATTTTTAATACGGACCAATGGCGAGTTGACCCAGAGAAGAAGTTATAAATGTTTTCCACCAAACTAAAAAATGAAACTGCATATTCAGATACCTTTGCAGCATCATTAACAACTAGGTTTAGGGAATGGCTGCTACACATGGAACTTAAAATGCCCTTGGATTAATATCTAAAATTCTCTTCTGCATTCCTACATTTTTTCCTTTCATGTTGGAGCCATTGTCGCATCCTTGGCCTCTCATATCTTCTATGGGTATTTCCATTTCCTGCAGTTGTTTTAATACAACTTCTGTTAATCCTAACCCAGCTGTATCTAATACTGGTACAAAATGAAGAAAATGCTCACTTATCTTCACATCTTGAAAGTTTAGATCAACAAAACGTACAATAATCGTCATTTTTTCTATTTCAGAAATGTCTGGTGTACAGTCTAAAATTATGCTGTAATACTTGGCAGATTTCAATGATGACAAAAATTTATTTTTGATTTGGTTTTGAAGAATCTTTGTAATTTCATTCTGTATATTTTTCCTCAAATAATGGTGACACTTATTTTCATCACTCATTGTTCTTCTAATATGTTCACCTAACACTAAATCAAAATTTCCAAACACAATTCTACTAGCTTAAGAAAATTTCCATTATTACATTCGAATAATTTATCTGATTGACCTCTTAAGGGGTTCCTCAAATTGTTGGGCTAAAAATTTTATTATTGCAATAAGCCGTTCAATTATATTTGACCAATGCCGGGTTTCGGAATTTAATATCCGTTGAGTTTTTGCATCAATAGTGTTGCCAGACCGTAATCTAGTTGACAGTTCCGTGCACGTCTGATGTGATTTTAGGCGATCAGGTGATTTGGTATGACTAGATAAGCATCAGAAATATGCTGCCGGTCATTATAACCACTCGAGGGAAGTGATATTTTAACAGTTGAAAAGAGTTTACAGCAAAAACAAAAAACTGCATTACTAGTTTTAGAATAAACTAACCATTTTCTTTGAACAGTTCCACCATTGCACAAAGTGTAGCTGTAGTGATTAACATTAAACCGACGGTTTGTATTGTCTTTAGGAAATATGTTAGACTCAAGCTTGGTGATTTGTTTTGGAGGACCTCTTTTTACTAAGGTTGTTCTAACAAAATCATCAATTTTTTCGGGCTACTTTGCGGGATCGGAATCAGTGACAATATCGCTGACCTCAGTGTTGGATGAGCAGTTGTCCCTGAAATCAACTTTATCTTCGCCCACAGGGTCATCGTTGGCATCATGTAACGGGACAATTAAGACCACCTAAGAATATTTTGGGGAAACATAAACATGAATAAATTATAATGGTAAATTTTATTTGGGAACAATAAATGTAGTATGCCATGTGAGCGAAATAGTGTCAAGGTCACCAGCGAAATGCAAGCGAGGCAGCTATTTTTAGCCAAATGAACTTTGATCTATGTAAAACAGAAGTCATGCCTGATGACGTCAGGGCCGATCCCAGCTATACGTCACCACAGGAATGTCCATCCAAATTAATAATGCTGTCAAAATTGGTTTCAAAACACAAAAGAACAAAAGATTGAAATCACGTGACTCCCCGCTACTTCAGAAATTGAGACAGTAAATTTCGCCCCAGTCTACAATATTCCGTCGTGCTGTACAGCCGCAAAAGTTCTGGAATGAAATCGCGGGTGCACCCAAACAAAAATGTGAAAGTATCAACAAAAATCGGGTCGTAATTGCACAAAATTAATTAACAGTTTCCGATGTAAAAGTACATTATTTCAGTAAAGTGCGCGAAACCAAGAAAATATAAAAAATAGTCGAAAGTGCACAGTAAGATGGACTCACCGGTTGTAAACAGATAAGTAACAGAATGAGGCATAATATAATTTTTTCAACCAGGCATAAATAAATTCAAACGCAATTCAAATTTGTTGTTGAAAGAAATGTTTTTTACTATAAAATTAGCTCAAAAGGGGGAATATAATAAAAAAAAATGTACTGCATGAAAGTGTGAGTATTTGTGTGAATGTAAAGAATCTATATTTAAGAAGTGCTGGGTTGCGATTAATTATATATAATTTAAATTGATGATTTATTATAATCTATTTTGGTGAAAGAGTAAAATATTGATGGAAGTAATTACTGTTAAATTGATTTTATAAATTGCGCCTCATGGCCGAATAGATGTTATTTTCATTTTTTTCGAAGAAGTGTTTAATGTACAAGCGTTATGAGCAAGAAATAAAGGTTAATGGTATTTGTAAAACAAAAAGTGAGTCATTTCCTGAAAAATAACCCATTCTGTTCTTCCGTTCGCCTGACCGAACCCGGGGAATTGGTAAGTAAAGATTTATACCTCATAGTTGGTAACAAGTAAAGATGGCGTCCGAAATATGGACGAACACAGTAAACAAAATTAAAATTAATTAATAGTGGTTGAGAAAAAGAAAGTTAGATTACATTGGCGCCCGAACTTAGGGACATTTATATAAATACATTTTATATAAATATAGGCCTACTTGGGAGAGCAGAATGGTTATTTAAGGTAACTAAAAAGATACATGTAAATGTAAGTATTAAGGTTAGATTATAATCTGTTTATAGGTACTATAAGAGTTAGATAGTGAAAATGAATATAAATGAAGATAATAATGAGGACGTTATAACCTCTTCTTTTGAGTTATAACGGAGGGAACCCAAAATAATTGGTTCTGCCAATTATTTCAGGCTGCCTTATTCCAGACGAGCTGAAATTTAAATCAGAACAACACACAGTAAGACATACAAGGAATCAGGGAAGGTGAAACTGTTGATTTATATACTCAGTATATATGTGTAACAAGAAGACTTGCTTTATTAAACATTTGAAATATAACATTTACTCCAAAGAACAGATCCCATGACGTTATTAATTAAATTAGTAAAATTAAGTGAAATGCTTTATTTAGAATATGGGATCACAACAAATTTATCTAGCTATACCCCCGGATCCGGGTAACCATTGGTATTTAGTCTCTAATCTTTTAATTATATTTAATTCAAAATTGTTATCTTGCAAGACTTTTACCTTTTTGCTTCATATATCTTCCATTAGAAGAATGGTATTAATAACACTACGTTACGTTAATATCTAAACTGTTACAATTGAATGATATTGAATAGTTACAATTAAATTCTCAAATTTAAGTTTTTATATTCTTATAAAATCAATCGTCTCTGTAAGTCTCTTAAATAGAGTATTGTGTTACAAAAAATATTATCATTATTCCTCGATAGACGTGCTATCGAGTCACCTCTATTTTTTTGGATGTAGTAATCGCCTCCATGTGGTTCCGTCTTGGGAGTCCTAAAACGTCGTCCTCGTCTTGGTCTGGTCTCTGTTGTTCATGGCTTAATACGTCTGCAGGATAGGTAGAGTCTTCTACACAGATACTCGTTGATTCTCAGATGTCTCGAACTGCATACTAGATACTCTAGTATCTAGATACCATATCTAGATACTAGATGTCGGTAGGGTATACTAGAGTTCTCATTTAGATGGTCCATGACCACAGGTCAGAGGTTGAAAAGATTCGTCCATCGGTGAAGATTGCAGTCATCGTTTTTTTCTTTATTAACACTCGTCGTTTGTAGTTACATCTTTCTTCTTGTTACAAAGTTTTTGGAATTTTCTTTTTGTTAACGTTACATGTTACACTTTTTGTAACGGTTAGTAAAATACAAAATAATAATTAATTAATCCACACTAACAACAAATTGTATAACTTTTGAACAGAGCATTTTGCTCGTGCGTCTGCACAGCTGGGCGTCGTCATCGCAAGAGAGCGATTTTTCGTCCGCTACCCTCGTACATGACGAGAGAGAGTGGGGTGTTTATTCCGCGAGCATATATAGTTCCTGTTTTCTCTTTAAATAAACTTTTTATTTATACAAACTATCGCTAGATAAAAATACATCATTTAAATTAATTGTTTTAGTTACTATCTGTGTCTACAGATACTTTAATTATTAACATTAGTTTACTCTATTATTTTTAATTACAGTAGACTCGGAAAACAGGTCGAGTCCGGTATCAACAGGTAGGCGCTTGATAGCAAGCAAAGGGTTAAATACGAACATAATAATTATTTACAATATGCCTTTTCTTTATGGATACTTTGCCCTTATTAATTACTTCTTCCATTCACACTTAGTACCTACATGTTATTATTATTATTATTGTGAGATTTAAATGGTTAATTGTACGCAACCTTAATTAATTAAATTTTTTTTTATTCTGTAAATGTCACAATTTAAATCGTCACAACGTCAGCTTCACTGACAGCAATAAAGAAAGTCAAGTAAATATTGAACTAAGCGAAACCGAGTCAAAAATAATGGAAGATGTAGAGAATCAATCAACGCCGATCCAAAATAAAAAATCTGACGATAGTTATGAAATGTTCAGAATGATACAAACAATGCTAGAAAAGCAGAATGTAAATATGAATAGTCGTTTTGATGAAGTAAACACTAAAATGAATGATAAATTAAAAGAACAAAATAATGAAATAAAGAGTAATTTCAATGAAAAGAAAAGAACAAAACATTAAAAACGAAAGTAGATTCAATGAAATAAATAGTAATTTCAATGAGATTAGAGAGGAAATAAAACAACAAAATTTTAATCTTAATAAGCATATCCATGAAATTAATACACGTTGTGATAGTATTAAAGAAGAAATATTAGAATCAGTAAACCATAAATTCGATGAACAAATCAGTGAAATAACAGATAATCTAGAAAGTAAAATAAATAATGTAAACGAACAAATGACAGATCAAATCAAAGTACAAGATAAAGAACAGTGTCTAGAAATAGAAAGTAAATGTATAAATAAGATTAACGAAAGTAATGATGACATTAAAAATAAAATAATGGAGGTAGAAAATGTATGTAAACAATCAATACAAGAGAGTATGGGGGTTATGAATAAATATAACCTTAAATACGAAAATAATTATGATGACAAACTGAGAGTAATAGAACAAGGTATTGTAGAAATTAAAGATGAATTGCATGTGGCAGTGAGCCAAAATTTAAATAATGTTGCGGAGCGAATATTATATACTCGTGATGCAAAAGATGACATTGAACTTGAGTCGTTTTGTTGTGATAACCGGAGAGTACACCTGATGCAGTTCCTGAATAGAGTAAGGGAATTTAACAGGTTCAATAACAGTAGTTGGGAGGTACAATTGTTAAAGATTTTGAAATGTTTTAATGGAAATTCTGAAATATGAGCTGAAGTACACAGAACAGAGTGGGGTAGTTATGAAAATTTCGAGGCAGCGTTCCGAAATAAATATTGGTCTGAAGAAGACCAGGAAGTATTGCATAGTAAAATCATGGGAACAGGGAACTTTGGGGGACACAATAATAACATAACAATGTACGTGATGAAGATCTTTAATGAAGCGAAATACTTAGAACCGCCATTGCCGTTTCGATCCTTCATCAGGCACGTGAGTAAACACCTGCCCAGGGAGGTACAAATTACGTTAATGACGAGGGAGGTAGCGGATATCAACGAATTAGAGAATGTATTAGACGTGTTTCAAAGCATTAGGGACCGTGAAATAGGTAGGGGTCCCAACAACCAACCAAGTATGAATAATAGCGGGAATTATACGCCACAGAGGGGGTCAAAACAGGGACATGCATACATTAAACGAGAAAATCATAGTCGAGATGGGGGGGTGGAAATGTATGGGATGTTCTGGAGAGAATTACGCCATCAGGAATTTTTGTTTCAGATGCAGGAAACCAAGACCAGATCAGCGGAGCGGAACAATGGCGTCGCAGAACAAGGTACAACAGTGAGCAGGAAATAATCGCGGTGGAGCATCGAGGAGTAGTGGAAATACCAACCGGAATGAGAGGGGGTATATGCAGGACAGTACCACCGCCAGAACGGAAAACTGAGGCCGACAATGGAAGCAAGGACCCCACCATTGTCCACAGAGAACAACAGGGTCCATGAAACAGATGAATATCAGAGCAATGTAATACAAACGGATATGACGAAGGAATTGTTGGAGGAAGATAACACGGAAATAATAGAAACAAAAACGGGATTGACGGAGGTAATCGTCACAATAGAAGGTAAGAGTTTTAAGACATTGATAGATACAGGGAGTGAAATATCAGTAATTTCAGAAAATGTACTGGGAGAATTACAAGAAATAAATAAAAATATTCCATCATTACCAGTTGCAGGTGTAACTGTAGTGGGGGTAACGGGAGTACGGAGTAAAAGGGTGACTAAACAAGTACAATTAAATATATTCATTAATGAAATGGAGTTTGAAAATACCTTTATAGTGAGAGTCTACATATTACTAAGAAAATAATTTTTAATAAATATTCAGAAATCCCTTACCTTTATCGGGTCTCAGAGTCTTCATGTGAACTCGTACCTATAAGTGATTTAGGGTACTTTGTAATAATTACTCTCTCATAACCTGTTTCAACTATCTCAATTTTATTTAACACATCTTTGTATACTCTTCTTTCTTATTTTTTAAATTTCTTTACTGATTCTTATGTAACAAAGAAAAACTAATACATTTACTTATTATAATTAAATGAATTATTTCTCTTAGTTTATATGACAACCCAGTATTTGCTCATTCACACTTTCATACCGTAAAATTACCTATTCCCCATAATTTGATTAGAACCCCTTTTTAAAATGAAATTATTGGTATTGGTCGTGAATTACCCAACCGTCGGCGTTCCTCTCGTGTCCACCTTCTGCACTATATATATATATGTCCGAAAGTTTTGTCCCGCCTACCGCATTTTAATTTCGAACTGATCACTTTACTGGCTTCATTATAATATACCGTTTCACCTTTTTGATGTACCTGTTACTGGATTTCACTTGTTAGGCCGGCCGACCTCCAAATTGCTCAAACAAAATTTATATTGACCGCATGCGGTTTCTATGAGTTGACGACTGACTAGCCAAAAGCTAACAAAATCCCCACCTTGTCTGGCTGCTTCCTGTAACCCACACTGCCTTTTGGATTACGGAGTTTTTTGTCACTGTCTCGGTAACATGGGTTTGCATTGTGCCCACGTGTTGACAACGCCAACCTGCGAAAATATTGAGGCTGTGGAAGGCGTAGCCTCTTAGTGTATCCGGCATCACCGGACCGCATGGAACAAAAGTCTTCGCCTCTCGCCATTTTTTGTGGCGTCGTTTGGAGTCTGATCTGCATCGTCTATGCGCCCGTGTTCATGTTGCGCGTCTTTGTACGTGCCGAAATGCTTAATTACTCGGGAGTCACACTCGACATCGCATTCCATTGCCCTGACTACGTTCAAACTTCGCTTCACTGTTCCTTTGTCTAACTGAGCCTGTATTACGTGTTGGGCTTGCAATTGAAATGAAATAAATTTAATAAAATGACAAACCTTTCATTTTGTCCCATTACAAGACCCCCCCAATGAGAGATCTTCTGCTGGAACAGAAGAACTCTCATTGCTAAACCCCTAAGAGGATCGGTGAGGATATGGCGCCAACAACCCCCCCTTAATTCTTAACACATCATGGGTAAACTACCCCCCTAGCTTGGCGACCATGGCTGCACCCGTACGAGATTACTGGACTTCTCTGTTCGAGAGCCCAACACCATAAAATAGAACGGACACTCACCATATTACACCTCACTTTCTAACATTCCACCCCAAAATCAAAACCCTGGCTTTATACCATACCAGATCCTCAACCGATATGTTTCCCCTTACATGCATACTGGGTTGCCTTTAGCAAGTACTGGGCATGTACACATACTCATAATATCTTCTAAACAAACTCCTTAAACATTTTAAAATCATTTTTCAAATTACAAAATAGCAAACAAATTAAATTCAAATCTTTAAATTTGATTAAAAATTTCATTTAAGTTCCAAATCAATCTGTTCTATTACCATTACTTTCACCAAACCAAAAAAATAAAAATCTTTTACATGAATCTATCAACTATATCAATTTTCTTCACTACTACTAACAATCATAAAAAAAAAAAACACAAATTAAACATCTTATTAAATCATAAACTCACTTATCCTAACATTTGTTATACATATATACTAAACAATATAATTCAATAAACACACTAGTAGTACACATATACACAACAATGTACTCAAAACCTCATCTATACGGCAGGCATAATAAAAATATTTTATTTTTTTTTTTTATAAAATATAATAAATTTTATTAAACCACTCTTTGGACAATCAAAGAAAATTATCAAAGAAAATATAACTTGAGTTTATAGGAATTATTAAAAGAACATATGAATTGGCCATATGGACCATGATACAATCCATCAGCTGATCCCTCTAGATCGGGTGAATGACCTTACCCTATATACACCATAAAATACATGCAACATGTTTGTAACATATTACCATAAAATATAATACAACATAATAAAATAGATAATAATCATACATAACATTGTTGTCACTACTTTACAATAAACAATAAAATTCACATTTATATTTGATCAAAATTACACACTTTATAGCTTTGTTTTATTTTCAAATTCTCTTAAAATCTGTCACTTGTTTCAATTATTTTTTCATTTTAACTCTGGTTCTCTCTAACATTTCCCTTTTCAATTAGCTTGGGTGACTCTTAGTTATTCATAACATTTTGATTTACTAATTTGGCATTTATATATAATCTTACCCCCCTGCTGACTCTAATACTCACTTAACAGCTTTACCCAGTCTGACACCCATCTATCAAAACATCTACCAACCATTCTCTACCTCTAACTTACTACGCTAACTCATTTCACATCATTCTACCCTTATAACAAAATACCCTCTACCCCTTTGTACTCTAGGATGTGTGTTCCCTTCCCTATGCTCATTCCCTTATTTGGTTCCTGGACCCTTCCTAGGTAACCCTTTCCGGCGCCTATCAGTTCCCCTCCTGCCACAACGCTTTTCATTGAGGACTCCTTATCACACCACCCCCCTTACAAAATTACCATCAACTAATTACTCTCCCATTACATCACTTTCATTTACAAAATATCTCCATTTATTTATTACCTCAATATATCACTCATTATTCTACATATTTTCCCCATAGCTACTGTGTCACTATCAATATTCAAATTCTATCTTACTTTTATTCACAATAATATTGTTCTCTCTAACACCCCTTCAAAATTGATTTGACTTGCTTAAATGCCTTACTTAAAACATTATTATCACCCAAATTCTAACATTTACCACATTTCACATTACATTAAGCATTTAAAATTCAAACTATCTCAATTCATTTTACCATTTAATTCAAAATCTCTTAAACCACATTGAAATTATTATATTCAAATATTTAATTACTTTGATAAAATTATGTATATCACTTATAAGTGACGTACTACATTTATAGCCCCAGCAGTCAGCTGATATCTCTTTGTCATGTGAATGACCTTTCTCTAACTACATTTCAAAATTTTTACCATGTGAAATACCTTACATGTTTACAATCCTTATATTCTAACATAATAAAATAATAACACGATAAAACATGATAAACACAATATAATAAACATCTAATGCACCCATTTCTCAAATCAAAATAAAATTATTTAATTAGCTCAGTAGCGAGCCACCATCATTAAGTTACCAAATTTTAATTCATTACTCCCCTGAGTAACCCCCCTTTCTACACACACTATGACCCCCCCTGGACTGTGGCGTCCAGTTGCGTCCACAAGGACTGAAGTTTTGGAGGAATTTTGTCATCTCCTTGTCCTTGCTTCTGCGTTACATTTTTTAAAAGGGTCAGATATCATAATATCCGATTTTACATATTTACATACCCTTAATGCGGGTCTATCACCTTTTTTTTTACTGTTCCTACGCGAACAGAGTGATAGCCGCTGTTCCATAATTTGGTGATTCCCCTGAATTACCCCCCTGTCAATTTCTAAATTCACCTTTACTACGATAACAGCTATGGCCAGTTAAGGCAGAACGTGACGCAATAAGCCCCGACCATAGCTGTCAAAGCTAAACCAATTCCATGGTCAGGGTTCGGTGAGGCCGTGACCACCCGAAAAGTTGGGGAATCACAAGTAAAAGATATCTTTTTTTATGAATTAGTTACATTTAAATTTACAATTTACATTACATGACATTTCTAGTCTTGGTTGTGTGTTTTAACATCATACATTTCTTTCTTAACTTTCCCTACCTTGACCTTCATTAACATAAAATAGTAAGTACAACAAAATATTTACTTAGTCACTCAAACTAATCTATTCACACTTAACATTGTTGTCATTACCTGAAAATAAACAATTCACATTTAAGATTTACCAAAATCACACAACTTACAATTTTAATTTTATTTTCAAATTCTATTTACTCGTGACCTTGTTACATTACTAAACAATTCTCCTTTAAATAATTTGTATAGAAAATTATAAACATTATAACTTGAAATTTTTTTTAACTCTTTTATATATCATCATTTAATTATTTATCACGTACTACAATTATATTCCTCAAAAATTTCAAATTTATTATTAACCTTTATTTTACATCACATTTCAGTTATTATTACCTTTTAACTATGGCTTCTATTTAGTACAACTATCTCAAATTAGTTTAAAATCTTTTCAACACATGTAAACATTTTACTCTATTTCTAGTATTATAAAATTCATACTCACAGTACATCACTCAACACTATCATAGACAAACAAATATAAACATCAAACACCAATAACTCCATGTACCTTGTGAAACATTTTAACAACCATGTTATTCCACAAACTAAACACAATTTAACATCTGTTTATTTATTAATTATTATCAAATTTAAATCTCATAAAATAATTTAAATTCATCCTCACAATCTCTTTATATAACATTTTAAATCAATCAAAAATATTTAAACCTCTCAAATTATTTTAATTCCATCAGGTATTGAAAATACAACCTATTTTAATTACTTTACTCCAAAAACAATTACAATTCATTTAATTACCTTCATAATTATTCTTGTTATTTATTTAGTCTGCTCAAAACATTATTATTATTAAGACACTTTCTACTACATACATATTGTTTACATTACATACTTGTTACAATACAAACACAATGAATTTCACCAAAATTTATTTACAAATTCTTCGTCATTATTTTTCTGTTTACCACACTTCATTTCCTAAATTAGCAAGGTCAGAACCATAAATTAAAATATTTAGAATGTCCATTTACTTATTTTTTAATCAACCTCCATCATCGTATAAATATCTAATATATTTAAAACATAAATTATTTTTATCCACATACAATTTATTATTATTATTATAATGACCATTATCAAAATAATATTTGACACCATTATTATCTATTGATTCATAAAACCCGTCTACATTGGTAATTTCAATTCTGTCTCCATAAGTATTTTTGTTCAACATAAAGTAATTTATTTTCTCATTATTATATTCCTCTACTACAACATCAGGTAAGTTATTATCATTTATAACAGTATTATCAAAATATTCATCTCTCTCTATTTCATAATGCAAGTCACTTTTTTCATCTCTCTCAATATCTAAACTCTGCACTAACATTTCATAGCCTCTATTAACCTCAAAAAGCTCTATTTCTCTCCTTCTCTCATTACAACACCTCTCATAACCCCACTGAACTATCTCATTCCATGCAAAGGGCACCACTAAATACTTATTACCTCTACTACCAGGTAAACCACAAAAAACTAAAGGACCATACGAAGACACCTCGTCTTCCACACCACCACTGGAGGAAACTCTGTCCTCATAAAATACCTGTGAACATTCCATTTCACAATAAACTTGGGGAAAATCTGCCCTCTGCCCCTCTAATCTCTCTACACACACACTCCCCATTTCATCCACACTTTCTCTGCTCATAACTTTACTATCTAACACCACGTTTTGAATTACAGCACTGTTATCACTCATTAACCCATTATTATAATTATCGCTATTACTCACCTTGTCTACCGCCACCTGTTTTGCATCTAAACTACTACCACCGTTAATACATGTCTCTCCGTTATTTTCACTTATTTTGCTCTTACCTGTATTTATTCCCCACACTCCCATTCTCTCGCTATTCTGTTCTAATTTGTTAAAGCTATTTTTAAATATTTCATTGGTACTTTCTAAACGCTTATTGATCTCATTAATATGGTTTTTCAACTCACTGAAATTGCTTTCGCTTTTCACTTTTTGTTCGTGTATTTCGTTTTTCAACTCATCAAACTTATTATTCTGTACATCAAATTTACTATTTTGTTCATCAAATTTTACATTAATTTCGTTTTTTTGTTCATCAAATTTTACACTCTGTTTTTCTATCATTGCTTGTATCATTTTAAACATTTCATAGCTATCGTCAGATTTTTTACCTTGGACCGGTATCGACTGACTTTCTGTTTTATTGTCAGTGAAGCTGACTTCATTATCATTAATTTTACTTTCCCTACTCAATTTTGGGGTTATTTGAATCCCCGAATCATCTGTAATATTTGTTTCACTTGTAACATTTATATTTATATTTTTATCGTCTTTACCTACATTGGGTGTTGAATGTACTTCGGGGCTGTTTATAACGGCTGATTCGTCAAAATTAATTATTTCACTTACAATACTTTCATCATTTCCTGCCATTCTTTAAATTATGAAATTATCTATTTTAACAATCGTTGTTTTACATTCATTAAATATTATTCACTAGTATAGGTATTACTTACGTATAACGTACTCTAACATGACATCGTTTTTCGTAATTGTTTACGCACTCTGCCTCAACCACTAAATCACTTATTTACGAGTAGACATGGTCTGTACAAACTTTGGATTTGTACAAACTGTGCCTGTTCGGTCGCGCCATTGAGAGTCTACATATTACTAAGAAAATAATTTTTAATAAATATTCAGAAATCCCTTACCTTTATTGGGTCTCAGAGTCTTCATGTGAACTCGTACCTATAAGTGATTTAGGGTACTTTGTAATAATTACTCTCTCATAACCTGTTTCAACTATCTCAATTTTATTTAACACATCTTTGTATACTCTTCTTTCTTATTTTTTAAATTTCTTTACTGATTCTTATGTAACAAAGAAAAACTAATACATTTACTTATTATAATTAAATGAATTATTTCTCTTAGTTTATATGACAACCCAGTATTTGCTCATTTACACTTTCATACCGTAAAATTACCTATTCCCCATAATTTGATTAGAACTCCTTTTTAAAATGAAATTATTGGTATTGGTCGTGAATTACCCAACTGTCGGCGTTCCTCTCGTGTCCACCTTCTGCACTATATATATTGTAATGTGGCGGTTAGTTAGCGAAACGTCCGTCTTATTCAAGCCCCTCTGTTGGGTTCGCCAATCTGTTACATAGCGGTTTTTTGAGTATGTACCTTCCGAGATGTTTTTGTATGCGGCCTATTGAGTGCTCGTCTTATTTAATTAAGACGCACTGTTGTAAGCGCCAATTCTGTAACGTACCGCCTATTTTAGGTGTGAGTGTGACGTCCGTTTTTTTTACAGTCTCGGATCGGTCAGAACACCTCTTAGCAATCGCCACTTATGAACTATAAAGACTGAAGTTTAAATAAAGTTGGTGGTAATGTTACCCAAACAAAGCCGAAATCGAGTGTGTGTGATTTGGGTCAAGTAGGGAAGTTGTTTAGCCTTCTTTTGAAGAGAGAGCAAGTACCGTTGGTTTACCCTCGGATTAGACGATTTCTAAATTTTCAAATATCTGCCGTGAATTGAATCAGCTGATTTTGACATTAGTCTCCAAATATGGGTTAACCAAACTACACTGTTGCTGAATACGACCTGGTTGATCGTCCTCTTCTTAATCTTTCTGAAACCTACTACAACTACCCACTACAATAAAGGAAACACATTTTATTATTCAATATCATTTTCTCAATAATATTTATTGTTTATATTATTGGTTTTTTCCCTTCCGCCAAAATACAAATATTACAATCGATATTTTCATTAACTAGTACATGATATCGACTTCATTGAGTAACATGGAATTGTCATAAAAAATATACAGTTTTGAGCGATTTTACAATTTTATCTTTTATTTAAACATCAATCAACATATAATTCTTTTAGTTATTTCCCCAGGGTTAAGGGTAAGTCCTTTTTGTTATGAGATGGTCAGAAATGGATAATTATACTACGCTTTACAAATTTAGAAAAAAAAAACTTCAAAAATTTGTTTATTTCGCTTAGTACGTAGTTCCGGATTTGACCGTAAGAGAGCAGATTGCGTTTGTTTTTATTAAAACATGTGATTACACTTTAATCGTTTCTGTACTGCACGACCATTCAGTTTGAGTTTTCTTCGTTAAATATTAAAAAAAATGTTTATATTATCTCTCTTCTCGAAGTTCTTACTTAGGTGAAGCTGTTTCTCAGGTGGTGTTCGTAGTTGTTTGTAATTTCATACCCGTCCGTCAAATACTATCTCGTCAAAACTAGAAACACAGCGAAGCTAGGCCTGATCGCCCAAAAATGTTTTTTTTTTCACTTTTATTATGGAGTATAGCAAGTTAACTTTGATAACTAAGGTAGTAGTACATAATGTTCATACTGTTATTTAAATTTGGTAACAATTTGGTGCTGTTCAAAGATTTCTAAAGGATATTTTAATAAAATTTTGTCTCATCATTTTGTCAACCGGACAGGTTTCAATTTCAAATTCGATTAAACAATACTTGTTATTTTGTTACTCTTAGTAACCCATAATTTTTGTGTCATTTTTTATTGGTGCTGCTATTTACTTTTTAGTATATAGGCAGTTTGTAATTATTATAAATTTATTTTTGATTTACAGAAAAATAATTCTTTTTAATTTTGGTTTCTTTCCCAATTTGATTTACATAATAGTTCTCTGTTTATTTTCTTATAACTTTGGATATAAGTATTTAATATTTTTATTAACTTTAAATGAATTTATATATTATTTATTAATCTCTTATAGTATTCTTACACTGAACTATTTTCTTCTGCCATTTCCCTCATACAGTATTATTTTATTTTTATTATCATCTGATATTTAAATCTTTTATTTTTTAAAAACCCTGGGTTATCTTATATAATAAAACAATTATTTTATAAAATATAAAATTAACATAGGTACTACACAATATAAATCCTACAATAACTAAACAAAATACATAATTAGTTGGTAACATTATAGTCTACTATTATAGTCTATAATGCTCACATCTACAGCACAATTCTGTAAAAAGTTCCCTTCACCTTCACTTATTACCTCATTGGGTGCACTATAACTCACTTATCACTGTATATCACTTCAATGTTGTTTATAATGTTTAGTGATACAACTTAATTTTTAGCTCGTTATAGTTTACCCATTTCTGACCTTTATGGTATTACAAGAGTTATCATTTATTGGGACCGGGTTATGTACCGTTACAATATATATGTCCGAAAGTTTTGTCCCGCCTACCGCATTTTAATTTCGAACTGTTCACTTTACTGGATTCATTATAATATACCGTTTCACCTTTTTGATGTAACTGTTACTGGATTTCACTTGTTAGGCCGGCCGACCTCCAAATTGCTCAAACGAAATTTATATTGACCGCATGCGGTCTCTATGAGTTGACGACTGACTAGCCAACAGCTAACAAAATCCCCACCTTGTCTGGCTGCTTCCTGTAACCCACACTGCCTTTTGGATTACGGAGTTTTTTGTCACTGTCTCGGTAACATGGGTTTGCATTGTGCCCACGTGTTGACAACGCCAACCTGCGAAAATATTGAGGCTGTGGAAGGCGTGGCCTCTAAGTGTATCCGGCATCACCGGACCGCATGGAACAAAAGTCTTTGCCTCTCGCCATTTTTTGTGGCATCGTTTGGAGTCTGATCTGCGTCGTCTATGCGCCCGTGTTCATGTTGCGCATCTTTGTACGTGCCGAAATGCTTAATTACTCGGGAGTCACACTCGACATCGCATTCCATTGCCCTGACTACGTTCAAACTTCGCTTCACTGTTCCTTTGTCTAACTGAGCCTGTATTACGTGTTGGGCTTGCAATTGAAATGAAATAAATTTAATAAAATGACAAACCTCCCATTTTGTCCCATTACAATAGTAGTTAAGGGACTAATCTTAGATGTAATCTTAGGAAATGATTTTTTGTAGAGAAATAAGGCAGTAATTGATTTTAATAAAGGAATAGTAGAATTTAATAGTGGGAGTGAACCAGTCAGGGTTACTTTTAAGCGGGTGTTAGATGAGATTAAAGTTACTGGAGTAAAAATGATACAGAAGTGAGTAGGCCGATGGAGACATAGAAACAAGAGTGAATATATGTCGAGAGAGAGAGATTGTGGAGAGTGTAGGGGGAGAGATGCATGTGAGTGATGAGAGAATATGGGAAAATAGGGCGGATAGATTTTTTAATGAGGGTGGAGTTGTAGGGAGTCCCCAACGACAGGAGTTGTGGGCAGTAGTGGAACGTTTTAAAGAGGTGTTTGCGGAGTTGCCTGGAAAAGCCAGGAACTATGTGTGTGAGTTGAAGGTTCGGGAACACACACCCTACATGCAGAGGAGTTATCCAGTACCGTTTTCAAAGAGGAGAGCAGTGCAAGAGGAGTTGGACAGGATGATGGAGGGAGACATTATTGAGAGATCGATATCGCCTTACTCGAATCCGTTAGTAGTAGTAATAAAGAAAGATAGGAGGGTAAGATTATGTTTAGATGCTAGGAAGATAAATCAAATTATAATACCTGACCGTGAGTCACCAGAACCAATAAACGAGATTTTTCTGAAGTTCAGCGAAGTCAAGTACATGACATCTTTAGACCTGACAGCAGGATACTGGCAAGTTCCATTAGCAGTGGAGAGTCGAAGGTGTACTGCATTTCTCTTCAATGGTAAGAACTATCGGTTTAAGTGTTTGCCATTTGGGCTTAACACTAGCGTAGCAAGTTTCATAAAATGTCTGGATATGATATTACAACCAAAAGACTTAGATTTCCTAACAGTATATGTTGATGACATATTAATTGCGTCTAGAACATTTTCTGAACATTTAGAACATCTTGAGTATGTGTTAAATAAATTACAGAATGGGGGATTAACGATTAATTGGGAGAAATCCAAGTTTTTACAAACAGAGATACATTTTCTAGGTTTCATTATTACTCCAGAGGGAATTCTAGCCAACCCTGATAAAGTAGAAGCTATTATGCGCTTCCCAGAACCAAAGAATATTAAACATCTACAGAGGTTTTGAGGTCTGTACAACTTCTACAGAAAATTTCAGAAAAACTACGCACAGACAACGTCAAGGCTAAGCGCCGTTTTACAAAAGAATAGGCAGTGGAAATGGGGAGAGAAGGAAAGGGATGCATTCGAGGAAATAAAACGAAAATTTTCTAACATGATAATGATGAATCACCCTGATTTCTTGAAAACTTTTTATTTACAGACTGATGCCAGCAACGTCACCCTGGGAGCAGAATTATACCAGCAAGATAGCGACAAGGAACATCACACAATAGCTTTCGCCAGCAGATCCCTTTTGGCAGCCGAGAGAAATTATACGACGACAGAAAAGGAGTTACAGAGTATCGTGTTCGGTGTGGGAAAGTTCCACACCTACATCTTGGGGAACAGGACAATCATCAGGACGGACCACAAAGCGCTGTCGTTTTTGAAAACCTGCAGATTAACCCATAGCTGATTAACCAGGTGGGTACTAACCTTACAAGAGCACAATTTCTCATGGGAGTATATTAAAGGGACAGACAATAAAGTACCAGACACCCTTTCCAGGGTAGATGTTACAGATAACAAAACAGGGAGGGATCTGAAGGAGATAGAGATTTTTTGTTTAACAAGGGAAGATAGACTTTTTGGCGAGGAGTTAAGGGATATGAAGAACATCAGATAATAAATCAGGTAAAAATAATTGCTAGTTTAGAAGCGGATTTAGATGGGTCTGAATATAATACACATTTTCAAATATATCGGGGAATTTTGTTCAAAAAAGTAGAAGGGGGTGAGCGTGATTGGAGGTTGGTTGTACCAGAAGGGTTGATAGATAGAATTATTTGAGATTGCCATACAAGGTACTGGCATTTTGGTGTGAAAAAGCGTACGAATGTTTTAAAGGAATCATGTGTTTTTAAGAATATGGAGAGGCGAGTACAAAGGTTGTTACGGGGATGTGATTTATGTCAAAGGTCTAAGGTAGTGAATTATAGGGTAGAAGGGGAGTTGAATTATATTAAGGTGGAGAGGCCGTTTGATTTAGTTGCTGTTTTTTAATATGGACCATTTCCAAAGGGTAGGGGTGGAGTAATGTATGTTTTTCTTGTTTTGGACACTTTTTCCAAGTTTGTTATATAGTGTGAAGAGAGCAACGAGCAGGGTGCTAAGCGAAAAGATAACGAGGGAATTGGTAAGTAAATTTTATACCTCATAGTTGGTAACAAATAAAGATGGCGTCCGAAATATGGACGAACACAGTAAACAAAATTAAAATTAATTAATAGTGGTTGAGAAAAAGAAAGTTAGATTACAGTCACTTGGTCGGCATTGTATAATGTTGGTTTTCATTTTCGGCTGGTTTATGTTCAACTTCTTTAGATTGCAAAAATTTTCCTAATGAAAATAATAATTTTTTCGCTTCAGTTTATTTTTCTGCCCTTCTTTTACAATACTGACTCCCAGAGAGACGTTTCCTATTATCCAACATGATTGAAAAATAGGTCTATAAGGCTGTGTTTGTAATAAAAAGCAAGTAGGCTATATACAGTAAACACTGACTCAGAACTGCAAACACGAACACTAATCACACATAACTCCTATAATATTACTAAAAATAGGTCTACGAGAACTCTTTGTAAAAAAAGCAAGTGTGTATAGTGCACACTATTTTGACCGCTAATTACAAATAACTACAATAATATTACGAACAGGTTGTTTACCCAGCAGACAAAACAACGGCACTGAGACCCGTCAGAAAAGTTATCATTTACTTATGCTGGTGGCATGGCACAGCCTTTAACGTAGTGGGGCAGTATTATCTGCTGATGACTCATGCAAGGCAACACTCATTGTCAGGTTTATGTTCTCTCATTCATGAGTTTTCAACTCTTCGTTAAACTCCGCTGACTTTATACATAAAGTAATTCTTACTGATATTGTGATGAAATTAAGTGAATAATTTTAATTTTTTCCCTAAATTTCAAAACTTAACATCCCGGAATCTGCTGCCCTTTAAAATTTCCCACCCTGGACAGTGGCACAATTTGCCCCTGCCTGGAGCTGGGCCTGCTTGTAACAGAATTCCAAGATGATAAGGAATTTGAATTTAAATAACTCAATGACTGTAATAATGACAAATAAATGGGGCTACTTAAGGAATGGCATGGGGACTTACTTTTAGTACACACATAAGATTATATTTGGATGGTATTTATCTGTGCATATGAACTAATTTTAACTACTTGAAAAGATTGTTCTTGCATAAGGATTAACTCCATATACCAATAAACATATAGACAGAATGGAATTCAAAACAAGAGCAACAAAATTTTCATTGGTCACTAACATCAATCACAAGGTGACTGAAAGGTCATGTATAAACAACAGGGGTGCAGCCATTACGTGATCTATTAGTCCCACATTTTGCTGTGTGGCTGTAGCACTATACATAGGGGGATCGGAGATCCATGCCTGCATTTGGTACTCTTCATGTAATTAATTATTTTTGCAGGTTATTTAATCTAAAACAGACAGAGAAAGTTAATTTTAATTATTAAATACAAAATTCAGAAAACTTTGTAAATAATGAAGTTCAAAGTCAATTACAAAAATGCCCATGATTGTGACACTATAAAAATACAATGGAGTTAAAATAAACAAACAAGAAAGAAAAGAATTATCACTTGGTCACTTCTACTATGAGTCACTTTTCCCACTCAATAATATAATTACATGTTTTCCTCTTTTCAGCAACAAAAATGTCCACACAGGTGAGAGACTGAAATTTAACAACTGCACTTCACATATTGTATTTTTCTAACCTCCAATTTGATTCCTCCTAAAATCTGTTGCCCTGGCAACTGCCCAGTTTACTCCCCCTTTAAATTCAGGTCTACATATAGAGACCCATAGGTCTTATATAGGGTAATATAAAAACACACACACACACACACACACATATTGCTTCTGTTGATAGTATACAGGGAGTAGGATACATAAAGATGGTCTAGAAACATTTTGTTTTTTACTTATCAGTTGAAGTTTTTTGTCCCTAAGATAAAAGAACACAAATACTGCATCTATGTTAGTAAAATTAAGGACACAAAATTAATGAATTCAAATGAAATTTTGCATAAAGAATAAAAAAAATATTTGTTCTAAGGCTGTTAACTGTTGCCTTTTATGAAAATCGTATGAAAATATATTAAAAAACATACTTGAATGCTGTAGTTTTCATATTTTTGTAGGAAACCCACTATTACAGTCACTGCCTCAAAATGAATTAGTTTTGTCTCAAAATGTGGTAGAGAGTTTAAGTCTGAACAATATGATATACTGGTATATCATCTTATAGAAATATAGTTACAAGGATAAATAACTTGTACTTTATTGAAAATTATACTAGGAAAATGCGGGTTATTCTTTTCTTTTAAAATTCTTTTCTCCGATTTCAGTGATTAATTGTAAAACACTTTAGTAGTGGGTTTTCTACAGAAAAATGTAACGTATAATTTTCTAGTTATTTTTTTAAAATAGAATTTTCATAAATATATTTAAGATTTATATTTACTTTACCTCAAGATGTTATTTTCCCCTTATTTGGAACATATTAAAGTAAATATAAATTTAAAATATATTATATGCATCAAGAATTAGACTGTATCAAAAAGTGTTTGAACTTTCATAAAATATAACAATTTAAGAACTTGTACAAATACTTTAGACAAAATTATATGTCCACATAGATGCAGTATTGCATTATATGTGTGTCATCTTTGAGGCAAAAAAGGAAAACTTTTGATTGGCCATATATAGAAACAAAATGTTCCCAGACTTGTGTGTATAAACTTTTTTCATTTTTCTACCAGAGGAGTGCGTTTTGTTGTAGGGTTTGTATTAAATAGACATATTTTAATGTAAGACACTCATATTTTAAGTATTATCTTCAACACAGAATGCACAGAAACTCTAACTGATAAAGAAAACAGAAGGCAGTATTTAATGAAAAAAAACGTGGAAAATTGACATGAATTGTAGACATACAGTTTAAATATTCTATTTCTCCTCAATTTGAAGTTTTTTGACAGAAAATTGCTATAATTGACTAAAAATCAAAATTAAACATACATCCTATACCATGAAACTTATTTGAACATTAAGAAAATTACAAATTATTATATTAAGTTTATTTGTTTTTAATTCGAGTTTTTAATTTTAAATTTATTGTAAAAATATAAGCTAAATGGTTTTCTTGATTCAACATATTTTACAATCACTTGCAAGTTTCATTACATCCTTCATGAAATTGTAATGAGAATCTGTATGTTTTATTTTCAAATTATTTTCACAGAATAGAATCATATCTACAGCATTCTTGGATTTCGTTGTCCATGACGTGTCCGTTACTTAACTAAATATCACTATAATATTGACGACTCGGAACACTAAGTTTTTTATAAGTAAAAACGTAAAGTTTTTACTTATAAAAAACTTAGTGTTCCGAGTCGTCAATATTATAGTGATATTTATATCTACAGCACTTCTATTGTCAGCATGTGAAATACTTTTCATTTGTATTGAAGTGACTACACATTCCTTCTATATTTATTAACTTGCACATATACTAAGAGCTGAGGAAATGTATTCAGTTTCTGCTTGAGATAAGATCATACATATTTTTGTGAAATTCCTGAACAGAGAATCACAGAACTGCTGATTTTATCTGCACTTTTTGTAATTCCATCCAGAAAAACATCTGTTCTTTAACTAGTTTAGAAAAACAATTTATATAACTTCTATATAAGTAGTAACAAAATAAAGTTTTAATCAAAATGAGTTAGATAAACTAAGATAATAATCAAAATGTGCTTTAAAGTAAGATAATGGAATTTTAATTTTATTTTTGTTTTCTTATCAAGATTCCTTGTAAAATTGTATTCATTTTTGTGCAGAATTAAGGATCTTTCTCCATTAACTGAACCAGTAGTAGTGAAAATTGCAAAATCAAGAGGTAAAACTTCGGCACAAATATTACTACGTCATCTTCTCCAATTAGGTGTTGCTGTTATACCCAAAAGTGTAAATCCAAACAGAATAAAGGAAAATTATCAGGTATATTTACATTAACTGTTATTCAATGATTATTCAAACACATTTCTCTTACACATGCCATCTGGCTTAATAGAAAAAGCTATGTGTACTATTCTATATGTGTGTTCTGCAATATGGCTGATTATGATTATTATAACTATTAAACTTTTCTAACTCTTACATTTAACTTCATGTTTACTTGTTTCTATATTGCCTTACCAGATGAATTATAGTAAAAGCTCCACTGAAGTTTATATTCTATTTTCATTAATCTTATACTTCCTTTTATTCAATCTGTAAAATGTTACAATGCTAAATTAAATCAGTACTATTATGAAATTTTGAAATTATACGTTTATTGTTTGTAAACTGTTGTAGATTTTTGATTTTGAGCTGAGCAATTCTGAGATGGCTGAATTAAATGTACTAGATAAAGGTGATGAGGGACGCATTTATGAATCTGTATTTGAAGAATGGCAGGATCATCCAGAATTTCCTTTTCGTAAGACTAAGTCAAGGACTCAGTAAAATAAAACATGGTCTTGTCAACAATGCTAGTGGAAATAACAAAATAATTTAAAATCTAGCTTATAATACAAGGGCTGTCCAGAAAGTAACTTACGTTTCAGTGTAGGCGGCAATGGGGAGGGGCTAGCGCCGCCATCTTGGTGACACGGGAGGCATGACTCAGTACGCATCCAGCTCAGGCCGGTATAGGTCTGTGTTGTGTTTCTGTGCTTCAATAATAATTTTTAAAATGAGTGCTGCGATTGAAAATCCCTCGAACTGTGAAGTGCGCTCAGTAATACGATTTCTGCAAGCAGAAAACTGCAGACCGGTGGACATTCATCGGCGACTGTGCGAGGTGTATGGGAAGAATGTAGTGAGTGAGGGAGGAGTAAGGCAGTGGTGTGTTCTGTTTAAAAATGGCCGCACAAATGTGCATGGTGATGAGCGGAGTGGCCGGCTCAGTGTTCTTACTGACAAATTGATGGAGAAAATCAATAAAAAATCCGTGAAAATCTCCGCTTTATGATTACTGAGTTTTTCAAATTTCACGTAGTTTGATCCATGAAGTTGTCACGATAAAGCTTGATTACCATACGTTTTGTGCACAATGGGTCCCAAAAATGCTTACAGAAATGCACAAAAACCAGCAGATGGCATCAGCATTGTCATTTCTTCATGCCTACGACAAGGATGGTGATTCTCTATTGGACCGTATTGTAACGGGGGATGAAACCTGGGTTAGGTACGTTAATTGTGAAACAAAAAATCAATCCATGGAATGGGGCCATACTCGCTCGCCCAAAAAACCGAGGAAGTGTGTGCAGACCTTGTCAGCAAGGAAAATGATGGTGACAGTTTTTTGGGACAGAAAAGGGGTTCTCCTGGTAGAGTTTATGGAACGGGGTACCACAATCAACTCCGAGGTTTACTGTGAAACCTTAAAAAAGCTGCGGAGAGCAATCCAAAACAACCGACGCGGTAAATTGAGCTCCGGGGTATTGTTCTTCCATGACAACGCCCGACCGCATACAACATCACGAATGCAAGAACTTCTGGGAAAGTTTGGATGTGAGCTTTTCAGTCATCCCCCATACAGCCCTGATCTGGCACTGAGCGATTATCACCTGTTCATTCATATGAAAAAGTGGCTGGCAACACAGCGCTTTGAAGACAACGAAGAGCTGAAGGCGGGCGTTAATGAATGGCTGAAATCACAGGCAGCAGATTTTTACGATGAGGGCTTTCAAAAACTCGTAAATCGTTACGATAAGTGGTTTAACTTGAATGGCGACTATGTGGAAAAATAGTCTAAGAATGTAGTTTTCAACTGTGTAAATAAAACATTTTTCTTTCGTTTTTTAATTTATTTATTCTAAAACGTAAGTTACTTTCTGGACAACCCTTATATAAACTGTATAAGCTAGTTTGCAACTAGTTTTTGCAACAAGTTGCTTGGACATCAGTATTTTACAATGGATACTACAAATTGTTAACAATTATCTAGTAAAGTCATAAATTTAAAGCTGTAATAAGACTTCTAAAAATTAATATGTTATGAAGACTAGTAATACTTTTCATTTACAATAATGATGCATGTAATGAATGTTATATGTGTATTTTATATTGTATATTTTTAATACAGTTATGCTGTAATTAACTGTTGTAATTTCACTAAGTTTATAATAAAGATACTGCTAAGCACTACTTCTGAGATATTTTTTCTACTGTCTCCATCCACAGTGACTACACCAAAAGATTGTTTTGTCCATTGTTGGTGCCATCACGTATGAGTAATTGTAAAAGATTCAGTAATGAAAACGTGTGGGTGAGCATAGTCCTGATTCATGTTGGATTGAATATGTTGGATCCCTGCCAGCTGATCAAATTAACAGGTCTTGTTTGCTGATCTGTGTGTTATTTCTCTACACAGTATCCTCACATTTGATGTATTCTCTTGTAGTTTATGCTTTTTGTTACCAAAATCCTATCATTATTCTCTCTAGAGGCACAATTTTATTAAAATTTGTAGTCACATTTTTTCTACTAACATTAGTTGTTGACATCATTCATTACTTTGATACTTATTCTAAAATCAGCATGCGGGTTTTGGAAACCTGATGGGGCTATCGTATCAGACTACCTGCCTACTATGTTAACAACCTTCGAAAGGATCGCCTATTGTTTATTTTCAGTGCACCTAACCAAGTTGTCTATTCATACATGTTTAAAGAAATCCCCAACTGCTGTGGTCCCGTCTAGTTTCTTAAAGGGCATTTCATTTAGACGGTGTACAGTGTTGTATCAACACTGTAAATCAAAATGAAAACTTGATTTACAGATGTGGGGCAAAAACTGTCGAGTGAAAAAAGATGTACGGGACAGTAAAAGATGTACAGGACAGTACTAGCTTTGGACTTCACGCATTCTTCCAGTCACCTTGTTGTCCATTTTAATTGCACGGATTTTGAAAAATCCTTTTTCTGTCATTGTGAAAGAGACTAGTTTGTCACAACCAATGGCAAGAAACTTTATACATTATTTCAGAGAAATTCTTGTTGTGTGGCTGATTGAAAATTCTTGTAAAATTGGCGGTGTAGGGAAAACTGTCAAAGTTGATGAAAGGGCATTCGGTAGACAGAAATACAATCGCGAGCAACTAAGTAAGATTCGTTGGGTGTCAGTGGAACCCAAAAATAATCAGTATCTTTCCATATTATCTTAAGCGGCTAGAGATACATTCTACAGAAGCGATTAAGAAAAATGTATAGTATGTACTTAAAGACATCAGTCTTATTTTGTTAGGACAAACAGTAACAGAATAGTTACTGTTCAATCCGAGTATGCTCATTTTATTTTAAAATGTACCTCAAACAAATTAACGGGGCCATCCTAAATTTTACCTGTTATTCTTGCAGTCATTGTATTTTGGAACAATAAGTGACCTTTTTAAGGTTGTAAATGTGATGGTTTACAACTAAAGCAGGCAGTCTGACTAGATGCCCCGTCAGGTTTCCATAGCATGCTAACAAACTTGTCTACATTTTATATCTAAAGGGTGAATTATATTAATGTCTTCTTCATTAAAAGTCACTGTAAAATTTTCATATTTTTTATTTATTTTGATTCTAGATTTTGGCAAAACTTTAGTAGACAGAATGCTGATAAGATCTTAGCGTCTTGATTGTGGTTTACTTGTTCCCTTAGAATGTAATAGCTCTATCTAACCAGTTTTGAGAAAAATAAAGTTAAAGTTTTAAATTTCTACAAGTTTGTTGTTATTTAATATAAATGAATGATTGTTTAAAGAATGCTAAAACAGCTGTGTATATTAAATTTTGTTTGACTTTAATAAATTATATTGTATTTAACTGAAAAAAATTGCAGTTGAAACCTTGTCATTCACACTTCTTGTAATTGACAGAGATCCATTATCAGATAGAACCTTGTTGCATGAACTTATTCCAGGTTTTGTAAGATATATGACTATATACCAGCATTGAGTGATCTGATGACCATTTGATAACGCAATGGATATATGATTAAGTTTTAATTAAGTATTACTATATAGCATGTCTGTTCAAATTCAATTAAAAATTTACCAATAGTTAAGATCAACTGAACAACATCAGCATACTATGACTTGTATAATTACTCCAACAAAAACCAATAAATTAAAATTTATTTCATAGTAAAATAAGACAGAGATTCAGTACAAATTGTAAAACACATAGTTCTCTAATGGCATAAATCTAATACAGTAGAGTCCTCCTAATCCAAAACATGGTAATCCAAAAGCCCGGTTAATCCGAAACCCATATTCCGTGAAATAAAAAAGGTTTGGAAAAGGAAAAACACTTTATAACAAAAATGTGACTATTTTTTACAGACTAATAATAAAAAGCTGAAAATCTTTGAGTAAATTAGTATAAATGCAGTTCTACACTTTCATAACAATTACTGTGTTAATCATTCAGCTTTTACATTTTAAAAGTCTGTCATATTTTTCTGGCGAAGTGATGAAAACCTGGATTTTGATGCAATATTGCACCACCACTTAAAAAAACATGGTCTCCTGGAGAAGCGGTAGTGTGTTGCTTGACTGTAGCGTAGTGCCAGATCAAGGAGGCATCCGCGTGAGATACTGACTGCTTAGTGGAGCCGTGAACGCTTTGTCATCCTCTAACACCCACTCACCAACATCATTAACATTTGTTTCTTCACAACTGGGAATACGTTGTACAAGCTCAAGAACATTGTTTCTTTGTCTTTCCTGATCTGGGCTGTTATCATAGGTGAGACTAGGCCAAAGTTTTTGCTAAGGTTTTCTTAAAAGGTGTTGATTCAAATGATCCCCTGACTCTGCCACTCGGCAAATAACATCCTTAATGCGACTTTCTTCAGTTTCAGAAGAAGAGAATTAGCTTCATATTCAGTAAGTATTCTAAGAAGCATTTTCTTGTAAGAGAGTTTAACGTTTTGCAACACATTTTGATCAATAGGTTGCAGTAAAGGAGTGACGTTTGCTGGTAGGAAAATTGCCTTTATGTCACCAAAAAACAAACTCCCCATCAGAAGGATAACAAGTAGCATTGTCAGTAAGAAGTAATGGCCATGGTGGCAACCCATTTGTTTCACTAAAAAGCTTCAGTGCAGGAACAAATTATGTTTTGAACACTCCTCAAAAAGTGTTCATTCATCCATACTCTTCTCTGGCTCCTATAGTACACTGGGAGAGATTTTATGCTTAGGTTTTTGATGGCACTTGGTTTTGCTGACTTGCCAATAACCATAAGATGTAAATTATGTGACCCCACAGCATTACTACAAGCTAAAACAGTTGGATGCATACTCAGTTGTAAGCTAAAACAGTGTCATCTTACTCATGTTGGAGCCAGGTGCACTTTTTCCTTTTTTGGAGGCTAAGCTTTTTTTGTGATGTTTTGCATGTTTCATCGATTACCAGATCGAGTCCAACATTAGAAAATAATGGATATCCTGAAAAATATTGGATTAAATGGAAAAGACCTAATAATAATAGCTACTGAATTGGAACCAATCTGCAGTGGTTAGAGTAGATAAAGAGAAAACTGAAGAGATACACATTCTACATGGAGTAAGACAAGAATGTATACTATCTCTGCTTTTATTCAACATCTACTCGGAAGGTATTTTTAGAGAAGCTTTAGATGAATGTGATGTGGGAATCTCTCTGAACGCTGAAATAATAAATAACATACGTTATGCGGATGATACCGTCATATTTGCAGATAGCTTAGAGGGGCTGCAATAACTAACGAATAGAGTGACAGAAAGCAGCTGTAGATTTGGTCTAGATGTCTATGTTAATAAAACAAAGCTAATGACTGTATCTAAGAACAAGTTCACAAACTGCACCCTTAATATAAACCAAAGGCCAATTGAACGTGTAAGCAAATTTACATATCTTGGTACTATAGTCAATGAACAATGGGACCACTCTCAAGAAATAAAGAGTAGAATTGGAAAGACTAGAGCAGTGTACACTAGAATTAGCAGTTTATTCAAAAGTCACGATTTAACAATAAACACAAAGATGAGACTTTTACGCTGCTACGTATTCTCGGTCCTCCTCTATGGTGTATAATCTTGGACTTTGACTGAAGCCACAACTAAAAATTGAAATCTTTAAATATGTGGCTTTACCGTAGAATACTGAGCATTTCATGGACAGCACATATAACTAATGTTGAAGTTCTTAGAAAGATGAAGAAAGAAAGGGAAGTTATTAACACAGTTAAGATAAGAAAGCTTCAGTATCTGGGACATCTCATGAGAAATGAACAGAGATTTTACTTATTGCAGTCCATACTACAGGGAAAAGTATTCTTGGATTTTGTTGTCCATGACGTGTCCGTTGCTTAACTAAATATCACTATAATATTGACGACTCGGAACACTAAGTTTTTTATAAGTAAAAACGTAACGTTTTACCTTACAGCCTAAACCGGCTTTCACCTATAGAAGGCTTCATCAGAGGCTGTCGTAAGTAGCGCTGTTCAACTTGTTGTTGGTGACGAGATAGTTTTTCGAAAGATCGTAGCTGTGTGTGTGTGGTGAGATGTGTTCGAATAATGCGTGCGATTTGAATTGTGTCTGTTCGTTTAGGATGTTGTTTTTATTTGTTTTTGTGTGTTTGTATATTTCTAATTGTTCTAGAGTGTCTAGTTTTCGGCCTTTTGTGTGTACGTGTAGTATGTTCATGTTATTGTCGATGTTTTTATATGTGTGGTTTGCTTCAAGGTACAGAATCTACCTTCGCAAACCACCTCATTGAAGCAAACCACACATATAAAAACATCGACAATAACATGAACATACTACACGTACACACAAAAGGCCGAAAACTAGACACTCTAGAACAATTAGAAATATACAAACACACAAAAACAAATAAACACGACATCCTAAACGAACAGACACAATTCAAATCGCACGCATTATTCGAACACATCTCACCACACACACACACAGCTACGATCTTTCGAAAAACTATCTCGTCACCAACAACAAGACGAACAGCGCTACTTACGACAGCCTCTGATGAAGCCTTCTATAGGTGAAAGCCGGTTTAGGCTGTAAGGTAAAACTTTACGTTTTTACTTATAAAAAACTTAGTGTTCCGAGTCGTCAAGATTATAGTGATATTTAGGGAAAAGTACTTGGAAAGAAAGGAGTTGGGCGACTGAGAATCTCATGGCTGAGAAATTTAAGGACCTGGTTTGACATGAATACAACTGACTTATTCCGTGCAGCAGTACATAAAGTTAAAATAGTCTGTATGATATCCAAACAGGAACTATCAGAGAAAAAAGAAGCTTTTCTTTGGGAGTGCCTTAAAATTTAGTCCAGTCTTGTCAGCGTTATGGGGCGAATGCACTTTCTGGGGTGAACAGTTTCCTGCTGCAACATGTCAGAAAATTCACTTATTTACGTTGCCACTGCATCTTTATCAGCAGATAATCATTCACCCGTAACAGATAACTCACATATGCCATGCCTTTTTTACCATCGATCTAGCCATCCTGTACTGGCATTGAATGACACATCGCCATTTGTTAGCTTCGTAAGGTGAAGTGCCTTTTCTTTGATAATTGGCCACTTAATATAGTACCTTTCTCTCTCTCTCTCTCTCTCTCTCTCTCTCTCTCTCTCTCTCTCTCTCTCTCTCTCTCTCTCTCTCTCTCTCTCTCTCTCTCTCTCTCTCCAGGGAAATCCATAAATAAGTGCCTCGTTGAGCTTGTTAAATTGTGAAACTTTGAGGTCTGGTGTTTTTCAATACAGTCAACTGAAGATGATGCACAAAACTGCTCAATCTTAGCACGATTTTTCTTCCAGTCCATAATGGTTGCATTTCCAATGGCGAATTCAGCAGCTAATTTTGATGCACTTTTGCTGTTATCCAAATGTCTTAAAACTTCTAGTTGTCTTGATTGTTCATCTCTTCTTTCACAGCACTATCACTTTACTAAAAATGAACTTTACCTTGTGAAAACTTACTTTTTTTCGTCGGACGCGTTTCGGCTTACGTATCCACCTTCTTCAGCTTTTAGTCAGACTGCCATCATTTCGTAACGGTTTTTGTGTGGAAGGTGTAGTGGGGGTGGTGTGTGGAGGAAGGGGATTGGTGCAGGGATTCAACTTGATGTTTGTTTTTTGAAAAATTGTGTCAAAAAGTGTATGTGATTTATATTGTAATTGATCGTTGAGTATGTTGTTTGGTTGTGTTGTGTGGTGTTTATATATAAACACTAAACAATACGAAATATATAAACACCACACAACACAACCAAACAACATACTCAACGATCAATTACAATATAAATCACATACACTTTTTGACACAATTTTACAAAAAACAAACATCAAGTTGAATCCCTGCACCAATCCCCTTCCTCTACACACCACCCCCACTACACCTTCCACACAAAAACCGTTACGAAATGATGGCAGTCTGACTAAAAGCTGAAGAAGGCGGATACGTAAGCCGAAATGCGTCCGACGAAAAAAAGTAAGTTTTCACAAGGTAAAGTTCATTTTTAGTAAAGTAAAACTTCTAGTTTGTCTTTTAATGAACACAAAGTATGTTTTCATTTAATAGCCATTTATATGCCTGTTAAAATTCTCCAAGCAATTAAACTAACAAAAACAGCACTAGCATGCACTAAAAATTGCGGAATGCTCACTGGAGTAGTAAACAATGACTGTGCGGGCTTTTAGACTTCTAGTACTGGTGTCATTGTCTGCCTCTACCCCCACCCGTCCATAGTCATCAACCAAGTTTATCTGTGAGTAACATCTTACTTAGGCTTACACTGCACAAATAACTGACGTGCATATACGTTTGATTTGCATTTTATGCATGTTTTAAGAGCAATTCTGGTTACTCCAAAAATTTGCTAATCCGAAAGCCTTCAGTCCCAATTATTTCAGATTAGCAGAACTCTACTGTACTGCTTTAATGTCATTCACTGTATCAGCAGTTTGTTTTGTTTACACTTCAGTTTAGGGGAATTTCCACACTGAGAAGCTCTCTTCAGGTGGCATTTTTCCTTATTTTACCACCCTTTCCTTTATAATTTTTCATTGGATCTTTCTTTTTTTGGTTTAACATTTAGTTTATTGCAAAAAAGGCGTTTTTATAATACCTTGCATAAAGTTTGTGTAAACACTGAAACATTGAAAATTGTGGTTTCAATTTAAAATTCAAACATTTTGTGGCTTTTACAGGCATAGGCTAATTAACATTTTCACCCATTTGGAGAATTTATATCAGATGCTGATGGTATGTACTTCTCAGTATTTCAAATAGTCATAGAAGAGAATAGAAATCAGTATGTCATACATTTTCTACTCAACTATGTGCATTATCATCCTCCTGGGTATGACAGTGTCCTGGTAATAATACTTCATAGTTATATTATTAATGTTCAGACAATTATGCAAACATTTTTTGAACTTAAACATAAAATAATTGATTTCTGAAGAAACGTGGATCACTCCAGAATATTGTGTAAACTCATGCTCAATGGCTAACTGTTAAGATTTTGTACAAAGCACTTATTACTACTTCAACCAGAAAAGTGTCAGTCCATAAAGACACATTATTTGGCTTTGAAATAAATGCACAGTTATTTTTGGAAAAAATAAATCTCAGCTCTACGACAAGTGATCTTATTTTCAAAATCAAAAAGAGTAACAGTGTGTCGCTGTTTTTCCTGTCTTCTTTTCATTATATTCTATTGACTTTTTTCAACTAAGAGTTTTTAACAAGAATGTCTTGTTTGTCAGACAGGATATTTTGTGTTTCAGTGTTCTCTGCTCATCACTTGAGTCATGCCTAATATTTTAACATAACATTAATATCGAAAACTTGGACTGTATGCTATTTGACATTTTCAATAAATACTAAAGTAATTAAACAAATAAATTTGCAGCCGTCCCAGCCCGCCCGGTGTCCACCGGAGCGCCCAGCTATGCGGCAGCTGCCGCATCCAAACCCACCGACCCGGCCCTGGCCCAGCAGCCTCAGTCTGCTGCGCTGAAGAAGAAGAAACTAAAGAAAACATTGGCCACCCTCTCCAAGCAGCTGCAAGATGCTGCTTCCCAGCCACCATCTGCCCCTGTTCCAAAAGAACCTCGGCAGCCAAAAACCAAGGCCCCGGCCTCAGACAACGGAATTATGTTCTGACTACCCCCGCCCACGCCGGTGGCGGTTCCGACTCGACCTTCGCTAACCGCCTTCGTGCCTGGGTTGAAACCGTCATTCCACAGATTCTTGCTGCCAAGGATGTCCAATCTGTACTTATAACCACCTTGTCCTCCATTGTGACACTTATCCCCACCCATGGCTAAGCCTCTTCGGCTGGTGGCATGGAACGCCGCTGGCATTCTATCTCGCCGTGCTGAACTGGCCGCCTTTGCCACAGAATATGACTTAGACGTCATACTCTTATCAGAAACCCATCTAACTCCCGCTCTCTCACTCCAGCTTCCTGCGTACACCACGTACCGCACTGACCGGCCTGCCCAGAATATGCTGAATGCCAGTGGCTGCACAGCTGTTCTGGTCCACAGGCACATCGTCCACCGCCCCTGCCACCTCTGGCACTCGTCGTCTTGAGGTCACGGCGGTGGCCTAAGCGTTGGAGGTCGGGAGGTTCGACTGGCTTCAGTCTACCTCCCCCCTGGACATGGCAGGCCTCCGCCTGCAGAGGAATGGGACACCCTCTTAGAGTACCCTTTGTCGATCATCGCAGCTGGAGACTTTAATTGTAAGCATCCCCTGTGGAACAGCCATGTTAGCAACCCCTATGGCCGCTCGCTCTATAGTATGCTCAACGTCATCTTCAGGTTAACGTTCTTGGTCCTACCTCACCGACCTACGTCCCCCATCATAGGGGACTACCCGATGTCCTTGACATAGTGGTTGTCAAAAACCTGGCCTGCCCTATCACTATCGACGCCGTGTCAGACCTTTCGTCTGATCATGACCCGGTACTCATCACTGTTCGACCTACGTTGGACACACCTCTCCAACCCCCCCATCGTGCCAGGAGAGTCAACTGGCGATCCTATCACGATGAACTTAAACGAACAGTGCCATCCGACCCCCCCGGCCCCCATCGCCTGACTACTCATCTCCAGGAAATCGTCACGTCCGCCATGGACAAACATACTATGAAGTCCCTGAGATCAATAGAAGATCTCAGTTACCTGAAGAGGTGCTTCTAGCCATCTGGAAACGGCGTGAGCTCCGCCGGCAATGGCAACAAACCTGGGATCCTGCAGTTAAACGAAGGTTTAATGCCCAATCTGCCCTCGTCAAGCAGCTTCTGCTTGATGCCTCCGCTGATCGTTGGGACTCGTATCTCGAGTCTCTTGAAGTCCGACCCGAGTCTGTTTGGCAGGCTGCGAGTCGACTTACTGGCGACAAGAGGACCCGCCATCCCCTGCAATAAATGAACGGTCCTGTCTACTCCACGGACGGCTAGGCTGAGGTCTTCGCCGACTCCATGGAGGAACAGTTCACTGTTCATAGAAGCGTCTGTGATACTGCCCATTCGGCTATGGTCACGGACTTCCTATCTGGTTATTTCCCACCATCCTATCCCTCCGCTTTAACACAACGAGGGTCCAATCATAAAAGAAAGCACCAAGTCCTGCTACCATGTATTACACACCAGCAACAGGCAGTTATCAGACCATCCGGACGCTGCAACCACTGGGGGGCACACACGAATCTGTGCCCTCTGCATCTGGCAAACAAATGCACACGTGTATGGGTCCATGCACACATACACAGAGTAATTAATTGAAATGTGTCACTAGGCTAACATAGATATTTGTTTATTGATTGTAGTTTTAACAACGAATATTTATTGTTTAGTGTTTGCTTAATTTTCATTATTTTAAATTGATTCACTTTAATTGGTAGTTTTGTCTGGTTTACACTAGTTGTCATTGTTTTCTACAATCTCTGTAATTTACTGTTCAATCCTAAATTTTACAGACATTTGTCATAACTATGACAAATTTTAAAGTTTTCAGTGGAAGAATATAAAGAACAAACATTTCAAAACAAAAACTGTTATAACAGCTAATTAAAACTGCACAGCTGATTATTCTAACAGATAGAACCTTGTTTCACTAAGGCTAACCTCCTACAGTTGACTTATGTGTGATGTGATAAGGTTCCATCTGCCAGAACCTAGTCATTATATTTTTCTTTTTTTATTTTCTTTTTAGATAGTGATCTCAAATATGGAACTTTGGCATTTTATGGTTTAGAATTAAGTCAATATAGTACATCACAAGTCAAAAATTGGATATAGAAATTTAGATAGAACATTATCGTACTAAGTTTTAAGATTTAACTAAGTTTTAAGATTTAACTAAGTTTTGGATATATTTTAGTTAGAAAATATTTCTGTAATAACATACATTCTCATTAAATTAAGTTTTAATAATGTGTAAATATGAGTGTTGTGTTTCTTGATCACAAATGAAAATTTTATTGATTGACAACTGATGCAATCTGAATGTGTATTTAAATACTGAAAGAAGAAAAGAGTCTTTCAATTTGAACAGTTACTTGAATGACTTCATCAGGGGAATGACTAAAATTGGCAGGGTATTTCCAGAAGGGAGTCTGAAGGGGAACAAAATCTTTTTCTTCAAAAAACTTGTTTTTTTATAAGTTCAGTTTTGACTATTCTCGAACAGCTGTCTTGAATATTTTAAAAGATTAAAATTAAAAAAAATTTTTTTTTAATAAAGTTTGTAAGTCAAAAATGAAATAATTTGTTTTTTCAATAGGAATTTATTCTTATTTTTTACTTTTCTGTTTCAAGGCAGATATTATCCTGATTTCCTCTCTTGTGGACCATCTTTGAAACTTTTAATTTTACAATACATATTTTGAATACAATAATTTATCAACCGGAAATGTACTTATGTATTGATTTGAATTGCAAGCTAACTTGTTAACACTTTGTTATTGTAAATCTCTATGAGATCTGTTGATTGACACTAAAATGAGTGTTGAGCCACACTTGTGTGCAAAGTTACACTCACTCAGTGGAAATTTACAAGATGCAGTGGATTACACACACAATGGTGTTTCCACCATCCTCCACCTACATAGAGTGGTATGCCACCTGAACGTCACATGATCTATGACATAACATAGAAAATGTGCTCTTCACTTGGAGTACTTACAAAAGGTCAATAATTTTTATGTCATTATCATAATCAGCAAGGGACAGTCTTTGTTGCTCTGATGTTATTAATTTGACATGCAACAGTTTCAGAGCTTGCAGTTACATTTCTACTCATCTCTATACATACCAAGAAAATATTGTATACTCTTGACTAATACAGATTGGTCATAGGACTGCATTACCAGTTTTGTATTTCTCAGTATAAGGACTATCTTATTATGAAATACACTAAAAGTTCTGTTCAGCATACCACAAAAAGATTATCATATTTCAATTTTTTTTAGAACATTTATGAAATGAGAACTTATTATATTTAATCCTTTTATCAAATAAAAAAGTATTAAAAAGTTGGCTTCCAATTCCAGTCAATACATAAATACATTTCCAGTTGATAAATGATTGTATTCAAAATATGTATTGCACAGAATTTTCATGTCTGCTTTCTATTAAAAGTTTCAAGGTTGGTCCACAAGAGAGGAAATCAGTATAATTTCTGCCTGGAAAAAGAAAAGTAAAAATAATAACAAATTCCTGTTGAAAAAAATTATTTAATTTTTGACTTATAAACTTTTGTTAAACATTTTTTTTAATTTTAATATTTAAAAATATTCAAGACAAGTAACTGACCAAATTGCAAGAAGACTTGTTTCTTCTTTCAGTATTTAAGTACACATTTCAGTTTTCTACAAGCTTTAGAAATTTGTACAATATTTTAGTACACATTCAGATTGCATCAGTTTAGAGTGCTCAAATTTATTTATCCATTTAGTTTTATAGTTTGACTGCTAACATAGGCAATGTTGTGCACTGAGAGTCTTAACAAGTGTCTTGCAGCATAATGCTCCACCATTTTCAGTCTTATGGCTGGACATTCGTGAAATGGGGCTATTATCCTGACAAACTTATGCCTTAGATTAACGCAATCTTATGAGTTCGAACACAGTGACATCTCAGAACAGGAATGTATTGGCAACTGAGGGACTAGAGAGAGTAGTACTAAGTCACTACTAACCAGACACTATTTATCTAAATAGTTTCTGGAATGGCAGTGTGTACATGAACCACTAGGTGGATACTAGCAACATCCACAATATATCAACTTTACTTATCATGGAAACATAACTCATAAACTAAGCAAACTATTTACAGATACAAACTTAAAAATATTTTATAACACAGATAATATTGTTTTTAATAAAATAAACCCTAAAACTAAATTCAGCATTCATAATAAAAATGGAATTTACAAAATGGAATGTCCAGATTGGAATAAATTTTACATAGGCCAGACGAAGAAAAAACTCAATCAGAATGATCACTGTTGCCCACCACTATATAAAAATTATTCCGATTAGCGCTTTTAAGCTTCACAGCCCATCGTCAGATCGAAATAGACAGGAAATATGTAAAAACAAACCCTTCACCTCTCTCCCCCACCCTGCTCACACACAACAAGCTATAAATTAATGACCCTTCCTCACCCCCTAAACCCTGCCCCACCATCTGTACAGTTACATATTTTTCTAGCAAATTCCTTGTGTTTCAGTGTGTGTGTGTGTGTGTGTGTGTGTGTGTGTGTGTGTGTGTGTGTGTGTGTGTGTGTGTGTGTGTGTGTGTGTGTGTGTGTGTGTGTGTGTGTGTGTGTGTGTGTGTGTGTGTGTGTGTGTGTGTGTGTGTGTGTGTGTGTGTGTGTGTGTGTGTGTGTGTGTGTGTGTGTGTGTGTGTGTGTGTGTGTGTGTGTGTGTGTGTGTGTGTGTGCATCCTTTTAAACTACCTTTTTCAACCACTAACACAAATTTCTTCATTAAACGTCTGTTAAGATGTGCAATCGACTACAGGTAATGGACAACAACAATGAGGTAATAAACGACAACAATAAGGTAAGTAAAGTTTTTAAATATCTTAAGTTAAAAGTTAAATTGAAGAGGGTTTTAAGTAAAATATGGTTTAATAAACAATGTCTGGATAATAATGTCATCCCAAAGTACGCTCAAGTTAAAATTAAAAATAAGAACAGTGTAGCCAAAAAAGTAAAAGAACAAAGTGAGAAGTTGCGGATAAAACTGGAAATAAGGTCACTCTACGGCTTAATCAATAGATATAATAGGGAATTATATGACAGACACATAGAATTGTTAAGAATATACTCGTATGTAGAGTTAGAAGAAATATTATATAATTTTGGCTTGGGGTACGTAGAAAAGAAATTGGAAAATAAAAATAAAAAAATGGTAGATAAGTTAAATAAATTAATAAGAAAGAACGAAGTAAAAAAGGAATAACTATGAATAATAATTCCTCTCTAAGAATAACTATGAAAAAAGAGTAATAAACCTTACAGAGGTAAATTTCAATACAGAAGAAAAAGAAATGTTAGCAAAAGGCTTAAAATACGCACCGCCACCAGAATTAAATCAAGAAAAAACGATTATTGAATGTGAAAGCATAATACAAAAACTAGGAAATGAAAATGATAAAAAAAGAATAAGGTGGGAAGTAGGGAATGTAGTAGATAAAATATTTAAGGAAAGTTTGTATAATTCAAAAAATGAACAAAAAATCAAATCAACTGTAACTAAACTAAAGAATAAAATAAAGAAGAATGATATTATAGTTACGAAGGCGGACAAAGGAAATACAATGGTACTACTGAGAAAGGACGAATACATAAAGAAAACAGAAGAATTTATAAGGGAAGGACCATACGAGGAAATAAAGTATGATTATACAAGTAAGTACCAGTCAAGGATAAAACAAATGATGAAACAGATAACATTTATAGAAGAAAATAAGAAAAAGTATTTATTGGAAAGTAATCCAACAGCACCAACTTTTAAAAGTCAGGTTAAGATACATAAAGAAGGAAAACCAATTAGACCGATTGTTTCTTTTAATAATGCACCTATTTATAAATTATCAAAGGAAGTTAGCAGAGTACTGAAAGAGAAATATGAATTTGGGACAAAATACAACATATAGAATAATGTAAAATTGATAGAAAAATTAGAAAATATTAGGATTATGTAAATACAAAATTGATATCACTGGATGTTAAGGACATGTTTACCAATATCACAGTAAATAAAGTTATTAAGTTAATAAACGATAATAATATGGGAGAATACAGGTATAAAAAGCAGTTGATGAAAGTAATTAAAGAATGTGTAAATCAGAACTATTTTAGGTTTAATAACAAGTTTTATATACAGAAAAAAGGTTTACCTATGGGGTCTTCATTATCCCCTATTCTTGCTGAAATATACATGAATGATTTTGAAAAGCAATTAATAACTTCCACTAATTATAAAGACAATATAAAATTATGGTCTAGATACATTGATGATGTATTAATAATTTGGGAAGGAAGCATAGAAGAAGTGCATGAGTTTATAAATGAGGTAAATAATAAGGATAAAAACTTACAATTTAAAGAAGAGATAGGAGGTAAGAAAATAAATTACTTAGATTTAAACATAGAAATTAAAGATAATGAGAAACTACAGTTTGGGATATTTAGGAAAGAGTCGTATTCTGATATAATTATACCAAGAGAGTCTTACCACCCATATAGATATAAAATGGCGGCAATCAATTCATTTTGTTACAGAGCTCAGAAGTGTTTAAAAGAGACCGAATCAAAAGATAGGGAGTTAAAAATGATAAAGGGAATTGTAAGGAATAATAATTATAACACCAACATAGTGGATAAAGTTATGAAAAGGGTTAACATACAAAAAGCTAAAATAGAACCAGAACAAAAGAATTATGCAGGGTCATTGACATACATAGGTTCACATACTAGAAAAATTATAAAATGTTTTAATAAATATGGAGTAGATATAGCTATTAAAAAATGTGAAATGGTATTTGATAAGATAAGGAATAAGAATATAGAAAAAATTCCAGTATTACAGAAAAGCGGAATTTATAAATTAAAATGTAAAGACTGCAACAAAGTGTACCTAGGTGAGACAGGACGGAAATTCGTACGCAGGTTGTCTGACCACAAACGTGGAGAAGGTAATAGAACAACCAATTCGTTATATGCAAGACATTTCATAGAAGACAACCATAAGTTTGTTAATCCTTTGGAAGAATACGAAATTGTAAAAGTAGTAATTAACACAGTTGAAAGGAAGCTTAGAGAGGAGTTAGAAATATTGAAAGAAAGAGAAAAAGGGTTAGACAATTTAATTAATATTAAAATTAAATTTGATAATGAAGAAATATTTTATAACATGATTAAGAAGTAAATGAGAGGGTAGATAAGATTAAGAATTATATTGCATAGTACTAATTGGTTGTTTTAAAATAAGGGTGTGTGACTGACCCACGTGTGGAGAGGAAGAGGGTAGTTTAAAAGGATGCACACACACACACACACACACACACACACACACACACACACACACACACACACACACACACACACACACACACACACACACACACACACACACACACACACACAACACTGAAACACAAGGAATTTGCTAGAAAAATATGTAACTGTACAGATGGTGGGGCAGGGTTTAGGGGGTGAGGAAGGGTCATTAATTTATAGCTTGTTGTGTGTGAGCAGGGTGGGGGAGAGGGGTAAAGGGTTTGTTTTTACATATTTCCTGTCTATTTCGATCTGACGATGGGCTGTGAAGCTTGAAAGCGCTAACCGGAATAATTTTTATATAGTGGTGTGCAACAGTGATCATTCTGATTGTGATTTCAACCACTAACACAAATTTCTTCATTAAACGTCTGTGAAGAAAAAACTGCCCGAGATTCATTCAACATCGCAATGCATTTTTAAAACCTAATATTTACAAATATAATTTAGCCACACACTGTTCAAACAATAAACATAAATTTCCAGACGTTCAAAATGTCAAATAAATTAAAAACATACAAAAAGGTAACAAAGTGAATATCTGGGACAATCTTAATATTTACAAACACATTAATAATAAACTACTAATTAAAAAACAAATTAAAATAAAAACAAAACAAGACAATTTTATTAAAATCATACATTTATTAGAATAATAAAATAAAACATTAAATATTGCAACAGTACAAATGTATAGGGTACTGTGCATTGCACAATTAGTTAAGATAATTAATATAATTTAAATAAATAATCCATATTATTAGTAATAATAATAATTCAGATTGGAAGCTGTAAAAGGGGACAACAAAATTGCATGCTTGAACAGGTGGGTCATGCCACACAGCTGTGTCTGTGTGTACACATGTATCTTATGTGTGTGTGTGAGGCCAGTTGATTCCTGTAAAGTGTCACCCCTAAATAAACGCTAATAAATATATGAATTATTTAAATGGTGATAAGTGTATATGAAATATCACAAAACCAAATACGCCACAGTCACAGTGTGTATAATACAAAGACACACGTGTGTATGAAAGATGGTGCGAAATAAAAGTGCGAATACAGTGAAAATAAATATAAATAAAACCCATAATAATTAAGATAATGAGAAATGGTTTAAACACAGTTGTACACATAAAAATTACCAACCAGATGAATATTGGGTAATTTGCAAAAAACTTCGCATGTTGCGAAGACAAGTGAAAAAAGTGTGTGAATAATCGTTTTTGTAAAAGGATGCCACGACAAACCTATTCCTGCAGAGAATCGTCGAAACATGAATTTTGCGCCCTAGACTATAAATACGCGAGGCACATCAGCCTTGTTCTCTTTCTTGTTCGACCACGGAGGCAGCCGGAGGCTCTGCCCAACAACAACAACTCTTTTTCGACTACAGCGGCAGCAGGGAGGTGATGCTTGACAACATCATCTCTTTCGTGACACCACCGCTGCAGCCAGAGACTATTATGGAGGACAAGGGAGCAGCACACTACATGCCATAAATTCCAGACATAGAGGACGAATCATCGGACTTCCGAGAGGACCTGGAGGATGAGGAAAGGATCCAGGACTTCACGACTGCACAGGATTCACATCACCAAGGACTCAGGACCAGGAGACGGTACGCTGAGGAACCGCTACAATTAAGGTGAAAGGAAGCCATGTATTCCTCATAACAAAAGACTTAATCAAAGACGAATAAACATTGTAAAAAGAAAGACAATAATTTCTAAAAGTGTAATTTATAACTTGTAAATGTAAATGTAAATGTTCTTGTATAGCAATTATAGCATAATTTTTGAATTGATAACTTATTGAAAATATTTAAATTTAAATTGTTGAATTATTAAAGCATAATTCTTGGATTGATAATTTATTGAAAATATTTAAATGTAATTTTGAAAGAATAGAAAGTTGCTAAAGTAATTAATATAAATGACAAATGCATATGCAACAACAATAAGAATTATTTTTAAAAAAGAAAGATTTCAGAATATAATAAATTACTCATAATATACTGAGCAAGTCGAGAGCCATATTATATAATAATCAAATGTATTTATAATTGTAAGATTATTTTATGTTTATATGGAATATGCGATATTACGTGTATGTAATCAACAAGTATGGGTACTTCGGCTACCCATACACATGCGATAATAATGAAGTTTTAATTCGAAATTTATTTTGAAATTTTAATAAATAAATGTTTTAAACAATTTTATGTTGTTGTTATTATTACGATTACACCCATTGAAAATTTGTAATGTTATAAATATTTGTGCTACTCAACAGGGTGGCTCATCAACGAGATAATAATGTTATAATATATAATAAATAGCTGATTACATAAACATAACAACAATCGAAAATAAAATCAAAATGTTGTCACTTCGTAATTTCTGTGAAACTTGCGTCAGGTAAAAATAAACCTACTTGCAGTGTATTTATTTGAAGATATTACATAGGAGACCTGCAGAAAACTTAATGAGTTACTTACAAAGGAATTATGTATATGAGTATATATATTCATGTACATTCATATACTACACATGTTTCTGAAAGGGTCTTCTTAGAGTAGTAGAAGAGAGTGAGGGAGAGAGTGGTAGTTCTCCCTGAAGTGATGAAACTCCCTAAAGAACCATTGTTGCATCATCTTATCCATGATATATAGTTTAGGGAAAATCCTGGTGTACTTCATAATAGGTTGTAGACGACATTAGTATAGATAAATCTTACAGAACACTATTATGCTCTTAGAAAGACTTGGTTTATCAGATACAGTAAATATTGTGAACGTTTGTGATTGGCATTATAGGTTGTGTTGAAGATGAGATCTAAATTAGTATAGTTATTTTAGACATTAGTAATTCCTTCATTTCTGTCAGGTGATACAATCATTCACTCAACTTTGCATTCAGTGAATACGGTACTGTACTTCTGAATATTTCTGTTGACTATCTCACAGAATCCTTTGGTATGATACTGAAGAAGTAGTGAAAAGCCACAGCTGACAACAGTTTCAGACCATCTAGTTATAAGAGACCACATTTCATTTTGTAATTGAGGATATAATATTCATTATAGTAGGTGTGCTTTTAACTGATATTGTGGTACTAGAACATCTGTATCTATGACATGTAACAAAGTCACAGTCATGAGAACACTCTAAGATGACTATGACAGGAGTTTAAACTTGGACCAGTGGTACTAACGGTAATGTACTCTAGAATACCAAATTGCTATGGAGTGCTTGAAGGTCCAAAGTATTTGTATCAGAAAACTTCATCTACAAAAAAATATCTAGTGGTGGTTCTGCAGGGAACTTGAATTTAATGAACAGGAACTGGAGAATGTTGTCCACAATACAAGCAAGTACAAGCTATAATTTTGTTGAAAATGTCCACCCGCTCTTGAAGACACATGTATGTCTACTGTATCACATATTATTATACTCACATATTATGTACTTTTGGATCATATCTCTCCCCCTCTTTCACACATACACACACACACATGCATATATTCTATTAGACATTTATACAAAAAAAACAAGAAAATATACTATTAAACTATTAAATATTTATACTTGAAAAATAAAATTGGTAAGTTAGTTGTGTATCTCATATGTATGTCTTGTTACTTTCAAGTTCTTACACACATAACAACTGTAACTGTGTAGTGATCAAATAACATTTTAAATAATCAGTACACCCTTTAATCACCAGCAGGATCTTCAGTATTTCTGCATATGCCATGACAATACACATACTCGTTGCATTTGGATACATATTTAAAAGGACACATCCTGCAGACAATACAAAATATGTTCACAGAAAGTGTCCATTAATATAAATATCCAGTTACCAGAGAACTGCTGACTTCAGCTGCTACACCTTTCAGTACTGTAATCTGTGTAACACTGCTTTATAAATGTGACTCATTTCACTTAAAACTTAAAAGTAATTACAGTTTAATTATGTTATATCATATAGTACATTAAAACATTCAGTGTTTGAAATCAATGTTAATGACAACATGAAAGGCATGAATATAAAAATTAAAATTTACCTCCTATAATTTACATTTACACATACACACCAAACATAAGATTCTTTTGATTCAAACTGGAGTTATTTTGACTGCATTAAACCATTCAAACTCACAGTCACAGTAACGAGAACACTCTAAGGTGACGATAGCAGTTCAAACTTGGGCCAATGGCAGCAACAGTAATGTACTTTAGACTGCCAAATTGCTATGGAGTGCTTGAAGGTCCAAAGTATTTGCATTAGTAAAACTTGTCTACAAAAAAAAAATAATAATAAATAAACCTAGTGGTTGAAATCTGCAGGGAACTTAAAATTAATGAACAGTGATTGGAAGAGGTTGTCCACAATACTAGCAAATACAAGCTCACATGATTTTTTGAAAATTTCTACCCCCTCTTGAAAACACACACATATGCTCTGTATCACATATTATTATACTATGAACAGATGGACGATATTAGAAAATGAACTTTTAAACATTAGAAAAGAAAATAGATGTGTATTTAAAATATATACGTATATTGTTACTTTCAAGATCTTACACACACAACAACTGCAACTGTGTAGTGATCAAATAACATCTAAAATAATCAATACACCCTTTACTTACCAGGTGAATCTTCAGTATTTCTGCACATGTTGTGACAATACTCGTTGCATTTGGATACATATTTAAAGGACACATCCTGCATACATTGCAAGAGATGTTCACAGAAGGTGTCCCTTAAGATAAATATCCAGCTACCAGATGACTCAATAGGCTTCAGCTCCTGTAGCTTCCAGGACTGTAATCACATCAACACTTAACAACAAACATGTTTCAAACAGCAAACCTTAACAAACATTATATTTCATTTCATTTAAAACTTGAAAAATATTTACAGTTTAATCATATTATATTATTAGTATGTATGCTAAAACATTCAGTTTTTTAAATCAATATTAATTACAACATGAAAGTAATGAATATAAAAATTAAAATTTACTTCCTGTAATTTATATTTACACATACACCAAACATAAGATCATTTTACGTGTGAAACTTGAGTTATCTTGATTTCATTAAGCCATTCAAACTCAGTTTATTTATTTACAAAATTCAATAGGCGCATGTACCAAACAAATATCAGGCTATCTAAACTTGGGATTCTGAAATAATCATCTTCGAAACATGACATACTTGGTTCGTTCCTATGGAAAATCATTTAGGGTTATTTGGAGGTGCCAAAAACATCACCTACTTTTTAATACCAGAGAAGCAAAGTTGACAGCATCTACAAAAAGGTATTTAATGATATTAAATATACAGATAGGTATTTCTACATGAACGAGTTTCAACAGGCAGCATAGTGGATGGATGGGTTTTAGAGCAATGTAGTGCATATGTTAGTGTCAGTTGCACCAAGCTGTGTGTTCTATACCCAAACTGGGTAAATAGAAAAAAATATGGTTTTATAGTGCAGTAACGTAATCTTTCTTTCAAACCAGCAAGCTGTATATCTGCGTTGTAACCCCTCCACACACACACACACACACACACACACACACACACACACACACACACACACACACACACACACACACACACACACACACACACACACACACACACACACACACACACACACACACACACACACACACACACACACACACACACACACACACACACACACACACACACACACACACACACACACACACACACACACACACACACACACACACACACACACACACACACACACACACACACACACACACACACACACATTAGAGATCCATACAAATGGTTGGTTACAAAAATGAAAATTGCTCCAAACAAAAACAAAAAATAGTAAGAAAATATGTGCTATCATGTGTTTATGTAGTCTGGAATAGATTTATTCACATAGGCCTATTGTCATGCCTGAGAAAGTGCAAAGTATCAGTGTAGTACAAAAGTTAAATAGGTAAATATAAATGCCAAATACAACATACTAAATTCTATATGTAATATTTTTTAGTTTTACATTTTCCAGTTTATACAAATTACTATATTCTGAAAGTTGTAAGTGAAATTAGTGTTGTCCACCTCCTGATCACGTCGTCTTGTCTGAAGCCACTGTTCCCTGGTTTAATACGATTGTTGCCTGGTGAGTTACCCAAGTTTCACCCAAGACCAGGCAAAATCACCTTTACCAAAGAATAAACTAATACTTGGAGCTGTTGCTCTTGGTTCAGAGACTGTCCCGATGACATCACTTCCACAATATCCCTCTGGAATCTCAGCTTTAAGGATACAAAGAAAACACTTAAAGCTAAGTCACCAAAGTGATACGATGTAGTATTACCCATGGTAGTTGCTGCTCACGAAGAAACTTTCCTTATCCATAAACGAAATACAACTGTGATACATTTGTTTATAGAACTGTTTTGCAACGGCATTTCGTTCTTGGTACTGAATTACAACGTATGCTGCTTCTGTCCACAAGAAAAGTAGATCAGCTGTACGATAAGCCATATTATAGATATAAGTAAGAGTATAAGATTTTAGATATAAGAGTGTATACTTATAGCATTAAAATTACAACTCCTGCAGCACTTATATGCTATGTATACACAAAGCGTATTATGATACAGTATATACGAGAACGTTATAAAGTGAACTTTATTAGTATTTATTTTATTGCTTTTACAAGACTAAACTCTTACTAAAGTAGATGCACCAAATGCCTTTTCATGGCATCAAATAGGCCTATTGGTCTACTGTAATGCATGGTAGGCGTTTAGAGCTCACACCATAGTTACATGTACGCGTACTACATAATGTACAATAATGTACATTTAAGAACATACTTTTACCTAAACAAATTTGTCACATTTAGTCAACATTAAGCTTCCTGACTGTTGTTTCTGAAAACCATTTTAAATAAAGTTAAGAAATATTGTAAGAAATGTGTAAGTTTTAGACACTCACTGTGTGTTGCATTAGTACTACTACTACTCTCCAGCACTACAGCCCATGGTGAGCCTTGGCCTCCGCTACGACCCGTCTCCACTCATCTCTGTCCACTGCCTTCAGTCTCCAGTTCCTAATGCCCATCTTTCTTAGATCTTCTTCCACATCCTGCTGCCATCTTCTTCGAGGCCTTCCTCTTCTTCTTTTGCCCAGTATCGTTCCACTTAATATAGTTTTGGGCATCCTCGTAACATTCATACGGAATACGTGTCCCAGCCATCTAATTCTAGCTGATTTTGTGTCTCACCAGGTCTTGTCCACCAATCAACTCATTTATTTCACCGTTATTTCGGATCCTATACATATTCCCTTCCTTCACCGGTCCAAATATCTGTCTCAAAATTCTTCTTTCAAAAATTCTTAGTGCACTTATATCCTTATTTACGAGAGTCCATGTCTCGGATGCATAAGTAACAACAGGTCTGATCAGTGTTTTATATAACATCAATTTGGTTCTTGGAGTTAGAAGCTTGGATCTGAGTAATGATTGGTTTGCATAGTAGGCTCTATTGCCGGTTATGATTCTATTTACTATTTCGCTGCTCACTCGGTTTTCATTATTCAGAATAACACCTAGGTACTTAAATTCTGTAACTCCTTGGAAACAGTAATGGCCTGTGTGAAGGTCTAGCAGTTCTCTATTTTCCTTCGCAGACACTTACATGTATTTTGTTTTAGCCTCACCGACTTCCAAACCAATCCTGCGCACTTCCCTCTCTATTTGAATAAAGGTGTCTTTTAATACATTTTTGTTCCTGGCTACCAGCACAATATCATCCGCATATGCTCCTAGTTGCCTCGTCCTTTTGAAGATGTGTTCTCTGAAGTCTATCTTGTTTATAGCATAGTGTAGTGCTAAGTTAAAGAGGGTCACAGATAATGCATCACCCTGCTTTACTCCAGTACCAAGCGTAAAATCTCGGCTTTTGTTTCTTCCCAGAACTACTTTTCCCCTGAAATCGTTCAGACTGAGCAATACCAGTCTCACAATCTTTTGAGGTACTCCGAATTCTTCCAATGCTATTCGCAACATTATTCGATTTACACTATCGAAGGCTTGCCTGAAATTTATAAACAGTATATGGATGTCAATACCATATTCGAAACATCTTTCGAGTGACTGCCTCATGACGAAAATTTGATCGACTGTGCTCCGGTCGGCTCTAAATCCACTTTGATGTTCACTTAGGATTTCCTCTGCATATACATTTAGCCTATCAAGGAGAATCATGGACAATATCTTATAAACACAGCTTAGCAGTGTTATGCCCCTATAATTGCTGCATACAGTTTTATCTCCTTTTTTAAAAACTGGGCATATTACTCCAGTCTTCCAGTCATTTGGCATTGTCTCTTCCTCCCATACACTACATACTATATCATGAATTTGTGCAGTTAGTGCTCCACCGCCTTTTTTGATCAATTCAGGGCTAAGCTGATCTTCGCCAGGCGCTTTCCCGTTCTTTAGTCGATTAATTGTGTTGCATTAGTGCTCATGCAAAATCTGTAAATTCGTGTTCTCCGAATGTAAAATTGTTCCCATAGTAGCTGCTGCACATAGTAAGCTTAAATTCTGTAGACAACCACGACATATGACTTAGACTAGGCTATACTGCATGAAATTAGACAGAAAACATAAAAGTCAATTTATTAACTGACAGTGCTAAGCACCATCATAAAGAATAAATTGAAGGCTGAATTAGATGTATTCAATTCCTTGTGCAGATACAGAAAATTTCGTACAAAATTTTATGCAGTGAAGACTTAACATATGCACAGAGTATAAATTTGCACAAGATTAAGCTGGTTTACAAGAAATAGGCCTATCTATTGTGATCTCTGACACCACGTGCTATCGTGCAAGTGCATCATTCTATGTGAATGATATAATACAGGCCTAAATCATTCAAATGTAGAAATACAAGCATCATTTATATAGAATATCGTTCAGTGCTTGTCAAATGCTAGCAAAATAGAAAAATAAGTCTATAGTAACTGGATATTGCATACTTGTCTTAATGCATTGTGTGTAACGAAGAGGCGCAGCCACGACTTATTCTGAGGGGAGGTTCTAGAAGAAGCTGTGAGGGAGATTTTACATTTCGTGAATGTTACTACTTGTAGTCAAGACGATAAATGTGAAAAAATAAGATTACATTAAAAAATATCTAAACTTTAAGAAAGTCATGAACCAATAAAGATGACATCATACAGCCCCTTGATGAATGCCAGATTCTTTCTGTGCAGCATGGTCATTTGCTTGCAACACAAGGAGTTAAGACATAAATCCCCATTGTATGATATGGCATGCAAGAGAGTGCATGGAAAAGAGTGCAAAAAGAAGGGAATGAAATCTTGTTACATGCATTAGCATATAAGTCTGGCTACACCTCTATATGGGGTGGCCTGCTAGAGAGGATTTTGTTGACTGCTCTGGCCTGGCTCCATTCCAGGGGTGCAGGTCCACGACTCCCTTAACGGTTCATCTGCAGTGGGGACAATAGATGCTGCCACTGTATGGCATCTGCCTCATTGACTAGCTGCCATGCCCAGGCGGATTGCTCCACAATTTGGCATTTTCACATCTTGCAGTTTCCCATGCCTAAGACAACAGGACCACTGAAGCTGCTCGAGCAGATGGATAACTTATAAAATTTGAAAATTTGAATTTGTTGTTGTGCATCAGCCTGGTTGCACATTTGGGATATGGCTCCATCGATCCAATAAGAGAACTTAAAGACGTACTGGCTTGGGCGGTAGGCGTGGCCACCATTATGTGTCACTTGTATAGTCCATTCAATTAGATGTAAATCTCCCAAACTCTTTCTCGATGATGGTCAAATCATGGTTTGAAAACTCTTATGAGGTGATCCCAACGAATAACAACTCAGATGGCCATCCAAATATGAGTACCATTTTTAACCAATCTGTAAATGAAACTAGAACTGAATCAAATTGTAAAATATATAAACAAAAACAACTATACATATAAGTTACACATGTAAAGTGTGGTCTTAAAACTTAAAAGATTGTCCAAAACTCAGACAGATTTGAAGTTACTATCTTCTTTAGGTCCCCATATTCATGTTGAAAGGTAAGCCTAATGATTGTATTCATTAAAAATAATGATAATAAAAAATAATTTTATTCTAGTACTTAAATATAGTGTATTATATACATATAAAAGTGAGTTTATTCATATTGAAAGTATGATTAGTGTTATTAAGAAATATTTTGAAATATTATGGACTATGGACAAAACTGATATTTACATACATAGTTTTACTTTTCCTATGAACACTATGAACAGTTTCACTTTTCAGTGATGCAATGGTGATTTTAATAAAATAGCATGTGTGGTTCTATAGCAAAATTGGGAATATTCATGTTTCACTGTGCTTGTAAAAATTTAGTTTTAAAGAGCATTCCTTGATTCCTTCCTCACTTGCAAAATAATCCAGGATTTGCTGGTCAATTTTAGATAACTGTAAGTGTGAATGACTGAAGAAGAGCTTAACCAGTTACATAGACCCTATATAAAAGCAATTTAATTAAAAATATTTAAAAAATTCCTGTTTACATTCTTCCAGACCAATCTCTATCCCAAAGTCTCAGATGAAACCTCAAAAACAGTTACCCAGTTGCGATCGCGTTATGGTAACTCATAAACAACATAACCTGACCTCACCGAGTGACCGTTGTTAAGACAGTTGTTACCTACAATGCCAGTGTTCTTTGCTGACAATATGATAGAGAATCAATAGTAGTATATGATGTCACCATTTTCTCACAATAAGTTAATGTTAAATATTCTGCATACTTTCATTCAAATTAGATGCCCAATATTCTCTACATTTTACTAGTCTGTGATGAGGGAACACAAATCATTAATTTGCTCCAGGCAAATTATGAAATGATTTGCTCCAGTGGATAATGATGATTATCATAATTCGGGAATTATTTGGGAATCAAGGAAATCCTGTCTTAAATATAAGCTAATCCGAGACCATATGTCACTTTCACTTCTTAGTCAAGTTCAGCGGCCCTAATTGTAAAATGCACATTGTCCTAAATGACATATAAGCAGCAAACAAAATCTGTAAATGAAATCTCAATAGGTATCCATTCCATTCACAACACTTGAGATATACAGTTATAAGCCTATTTAATGTTCCTCTAAGCACTAAACTGTGCACTTTTAAAAGTGAATTTTATCCATAAGCGTGTCTATGAATATGAAGGACACTTTTCCTGAAAATCTAGGAAGGGGGGGAAATAATTTGATGTGCGTAAAATGCTTCAAAAAATTTTACAGGAAAATTTTTTGACCTTTCAATGACTTAACATTCTTCATTTCTTATTGTCAAACTAGACATTCTTTTATATCCTTTTGTGGAAACTAAATCTGGTCACAGGCAAGAGAAAATATCGTGAGTTTAGATGGATACAACTTATAACCATGAAGTTATTTACTTACTTATAAGCATGGTATATTTATTTCATTCAATTTTTGTACTACCTTAGTCAGGAGCATCACGCCAGTGCTTTTTATTCCTTAAGTTTTAAATTATAAAACTAATACCATTTACTCGATAACAACTAGCAGGGTTTGAGGGCGAAGCCGCAATGAAATAAGAGCGCAGCCGCCTCTCACCATAGTGACTAAAAAACAAATTTGTATACCCATTCAACTAAAGGAGAAAACGTACAAATTTTGCAATTACTTTATTGTGTAATAGCTCAAAAACAAAAAAACAAGGTGAGTTTAAACACCTTGCAGGCTTCCGTGGACAACACAACAACACAGAGAAAAAATGGAATAAAAGTCTGAATCATGTACAGTATTTGGTAGACTACTATTATTCAACTGTTTAAAATAATGGCATTAAATATCACTGCCATACCTACATGAAGTGACTCAAAACTATAAGAAAAAAGAAGGAGAAAGAGCACTGAGGGTTCAAAGGAGGGTAGAATTGAATTTACTGAGTTTATTTGTAGAAAATAATTAAGCCTATCAGAAGATATAGTGGCTAATAATCATTGTTATTAAATAAATAATTACCTTAATTTTATCCACTAAGTGATCTTCTTTTACTAAATTACAACATGTTTCAGGGCTTATATCCCCATCTTCAGGTAAAAACAAAATCTACCCTATTGTTAGGGTTTCGTTAAAAAGTTCATGAAGACACAAACACATAACACACTTAAATAAATTAACACAGAACATCGAGTTTGCATCGGAACGCGCTACAACCGAACCAGTGCACTGGCCGAAGTCCGACTTCCAACTGATCCGTACACGCTATTCACGGTTTATTTTCATTGCTGTGTCATATAGTTTATTTGACTTGAATGACAATTGTTCATTAAGTACCTGACTTTTATTCATTCTTAAGGCCTTGTAAATTTCAAATTCCTCTAGGGCATCTAGTAGTTGACCTTTTTTACCTATATGTAAAGGTACCAGATTCTCTTTAAATCCAGTGTATGTATGATTCTCAGTTATTAGGTGTTGTGCGTAATGCGATACATTAGTATTGGGGAACTTCTTAGCTAAATGTTCTTTGAATCTCTCGGAAAATTTTCTCCCCGTCTGGCCTATATAGATTTTATCACATTCATTACACCGGATCCTATAAACCCCCGAACAATCCTCTAGTAATGCTGTGGTATGAGGCTTAAGTATATTTGTTAATTTATTCATGGTCCTGAACGAGACAATAATCCCTAGCTTTTTTAGTTCATTATGTAGTATATTAGGTAGTATGTTCGTATATCTAGCGGCAACATATTGGGTTTTATCTTTAACTTTGTCCGATCGTTTTAATTTATTAGCGTGTTTATATATTATTTTATCAATGATTTTACTATTGTAACCATTCACTATTGCTATATGTTTTATTATATTAATTTCATCGTTATAGTCTTCTATGTCCATCGGTACATTTGTCAATCTATGTGCCAGTGCGTTAAAAGTTGCCATTTTTTGTGTATAAGGATGATTGGAACTAGCATGTATGGCTATATCAGTTGTCGTTGGCTTTCTATATATTTTAAAGCTAAGGAGGTTATTACGTTTATATGTGGTTACGTCCAGGAAATTCAACATATTGTTATACTCTACTTCCATAGTGAATTTAATATTACTGTTTATGCCGTTCAAAAAAGTAAGCAATCCGTCTATCTGCCTAAGAGTACCACCAAAAATTAAAAATGTGTCATCTACGTACCGTGTGTACGAGATGATTTTATTATATAACATGTTTTTGTCAGAAAGTATGTACTTGTTCTCATAATGATTCATGTAAATTTCCGCTAAAATTCCACTCACCGGTGAACCCATGGCCAAACCATCTTCTTGGATAAAAAACTTGTTGTGTGTAAAGTAATTCTGTTGTATAACAATTTTCAATAAAAATATAAGTTCTTCAATTTGTATCTGTTTTAAGACTTTTGTCTTCATTAAAAGTCTCTCGAGAATATTTATCGTCTCTAACACGGGTATGTTCGTATACAAATTCACTATGTCCATAGAGATCAGTTTATGGTTAGGCAGTACTTCAATGTTTTTAACTTTGTTTATAAATTCTATTGTATTTTTTACACTATGTATGTTGTCTGTCCATTACTAAGCTGTTTTTGATAATTATTTGTAGCTTTTTGGCTACATTATAGCTTGGGGCAGTTGTATAATTTATTAATGGACGTATTGGTATATTAGGTTTGTGTAACTTTGGTAGTCCTCTGAAAGTAGGTGCTTTCGGATTTATATTTTTGATACGTCCTCTAGTTTGAGCATCAAATAAATTAACACATTTATTCACTGCTGAATTTATGGCTCTTGTATATTTAATGGTGGGGTCATTATTTAGGGTCTTAATATTATTTTCATTTATAAAATCATAGCACTTTTTTGTGTATTCAGTTTTATTGATGATAACTACTGTTCTACCTTTATCAGCTTTAGTTATCATTGTGTTCTAATTTGCGTTTGATGTTCTTCGCGATGTTTACTAGACCTCATGTTAAGCGTCCTACCCGACTGTAATGTACGATTTAATTTATAGTGATTGCCACCCGTGTATCGTTCTGAATTTCCTGATAAAGGTAGTACCAGAAACCACTTGGCTTCTTTCTTAACTTGGAACGACCAAAACTCGTCTATTAAATTCTAAAAAAAAAAAAACATTTTTATTGTTGTGTCTGCTTCTTTAGATAAAAACATTGGACAGTTAGACTTCTGTTCTATTGAACACTTCTTTTTTATTTATTTTTTTCGTAGCTGATGATACCACACTCTTCTTTATGGCATATTCTCATACATTGGCCTAATAGATTTTACAAAAATATTTTTAATGAATGTGAAAGCTTTTTTACTTGAAAAGAGTTAATATTAATTTGTAATAACCAACATACTGTTCACTAATCAGCAGTAACTGAGTCTCACTAACGTAACTTAAAGCTTGTTAGGGCGTTCCGCCTATAAGTCCACCCATATTTGGCGCCCCCGTTGTCAAGCGCTCCTGGGGAAATGTTCAAGTTTTCTGTTCATAAATACAGACCTAACCAGAGACGCCCACCCACAAACGTCGTTTGTATACGTGAACAATTGACGTAGAAACCTGTTTTGAAGGCGCAGTGTTACCCGCACGTAGACTCCAATCAATACATGTACACCTTTGCTACGCTGGCCACAAAGCACGGCCTTTTTAGCTACGTTATCAGTAACAACACGCTGACGATTTAAATTCTGATGGGTTTTAATTCTGGCTTTAATTCCCTTGAAGCTTCTGATGGGAACTAATGGGTCTTACTTTGTATACAGTGTCTCTTATCCATATAACAATCTACTTTAAAGTACACAAACTGATTTTTCTCAGTGGAATCAATCACAAAGTGACGCGTTGATTATGGCTTTGCCACTGTGAACTGCAGGTAACATGCCTCGCCTATGACATTTAAAACACGAGCGACGGCAGTTACCTAGAGTAAGCAGCGACACCAGTACACTATTCGTGCCAAACGTGTCGTAAATACAGTCCTATTTATTGTAAATGTACGATGTAAGCAACGCACTGTGGTAATCGATGTTTTGCAACCACGGGCTATAGGTAACGTGTCTCTCTCATGACACTGAATAACATGAGGTATACCGTTACCTACAGCCAGCAGAAGCAGCGTCGTTGGTGTTTCAAGGATTAAATTTGTTCTTATACTGAAAACTTACAAGAACAAGAAAAGCGTAACAAGAACAAGGGCAGACAGCGTAACAAATGTTTCTAGGAGAACGTTACGTGTTAAGAGGTGAGGAAGAGATAGGAATTGAACCAACACGCCTGGAAGAGGTTCTCGAGCCTTAGGAATGGAATTAAATGGGATGCAAACAAAACATCAGACGATGATAAATAGGAATAACAAAGGAAAAGAAAGAAATCAATCTTTTACCTATCGTATACTCCGTGTAAAATAAATTTTTGTAATAATTATTCTTGTTTCTTCTGCAAGCATCTCAGTTTTACACAGATATAAACAATAACAAGAAGAGAGACACATAGAAAAAACACAAGTAAGACTATCATTACACGACCGTGGACCGGTGCAATGAGGGACCAGTTGACTACGGTATCCTCCTTTGGCGCAAATAGGAGGATAATGACCCGTCAAGATCTCCCCGTTGCACAATTCGACGCTCAGCAATGTAACGCTCCCGTCTGCTCAGCGGAGCACTACGACGTGATCTGGAAAAATAACGGTATGCAAAACCATACATGACTTCCATTTTCTAAGATTTATATTTAAATTCATTTTCGAAATGAAATATTTCCATAGAAACTACTTCTTTCTACTTCTTGCTTCAGCCTTAACCACAGTACTGTGGACACTAACGTATGTTAGCTCACTCGATTTTCACTGATGATGGCAGTCGATGGCACTGCCGAAACGTCTGGTCTGGAATAACACTATTATGACCTTAGTCGATATCGTAAATACCTTTGTTCCGTGGTTAGCAATTTCGCTTATGTTGAACAGGGAATATCTAAATTAGAATATCAGTTATTTAGGATATTTAGTTATTAGGATATTTATTTAAATATCAGTAATTCCTTATCTGTCAGGTGAGACAATCATTCGATCAAACTTGCATTCAATGAATGGGGTACTGTCCTCCAGAGTATATTGTGTTGACTATCTCAGAGAATCCTTTGGTATGATACCAAAGAAGTCACTAAGGAGTGAAAGGCCAAAGCTGACAACTGTTTCAGATCATCTGGTTACAGAATACCATATTCGCTGTGCAACTGCGGATGTAATATTAGAGGATCTGCATCTATGAAAATAACAAAATCACAGTGATGGGAATGCTCTAAGGTGACGATAACACTTCATACTGGGGCCAGGGTGAGCAACAGTAATGTATTCTAGACTGCCAAATTTCTATGGAGTGCTTTGCTATATGAAAATACTTTGTGCTTTGTAAATTTCTATGTTTCATGCAAATTATTTGCATCCAAAACCTTGTCTACAAAACAAGCTCTAGTGGTGGCGGTGCAGAAAACTTGAAATTAATGAATAGAAATAGGCCTAGTCTACAATAATAGCAAGTAGGCCTAAGACCACTCGTGGTTTTTTTTTGAAAATCTCCACGCTTTTTGAAATCACGCATGTAATCACAACATGATACCATTATTATAGTACATTAAGTTGGGTGATCTCTCTCTCTCACTCTCTCTCTCTCTCTCTCACACACACACACACACACACACACACACACACACACACACACACACAAATTTAGAGATTCACACAAGTCGTTGGTTGCAAAAATCAAGATTGCTCCAAGCAAAAACAATAAAGTAAGAATAAAATATCTTCTAAGACTTATTTATGTACCTAGCTCGAATAGACTTGGTCACAAAGGGCTATTGTCATGCCTGTAATGCGAAAGTAAACCGTGCTCAACACAAAATACTTAATTCTATGTAGGCCTACGTTATATTTTTTAGATTTATTTTTCCAGTTTGCACACATTATTACTTTCTGAAAACTATAACTGAGTAGTGTTGTTCACCTCTTGATCACGTCGTCATGTCTGAAGCCTCTGTTCTCTGGTGTAACACGATTGTTGTCCGGTGAGTTACCCAAGACCGCGCAAAATCGCCCTTACCAAAGAACAAACTATTACATGGAGCTGCTGCTGTTGGTCCAGAAAGAGACTGTCCCGACATCACTTCCACAGTATCCCTCTGGAATCTCAGCTTTAAGGATACAAAGAAAACACTTAAAGCTAAGTCACCAAAGTGATACAGTGCAGTACAGTGCAGTATCGTAGCTGCTGCTCACGAAGAAACTTTCCTTATCCACAAACGAAATACAACTGTGATACATTTGTTTATAGAACTGTTTCACAACGGCATTTCGTTCTTGGTACGGAATTACAACTTATGCCGCTTCTGTCCACAAGAAAAGTAGATCAGCTGTGCGACAAGTCATATTATAGATATAAATAAGAGTATACGATTTTAGATATAAGAGTGCATACTTATAGCATTAATATTACAAGAGCCATACTACTGCAGCACATATAGGCTATGTATACACAAAGCGGTATTATGATACAGTATATACGATTTAACAAAACCTGAAGAGAACTTTATAAGTATTTATTTTATTGCTTTTACAAGACTAAACTCATACTAAAGTAGATGCACCAAATGCCTTTTCATGGCATCAAATAGGCCTATTGGTCTACTATAATGAACGGTAGGCGTTTAGACAATCAACCAGAGCCCAAACCATAGTTACGTACTACATAATTACGCGTACTACATAATGTACAATAATGTACGTTAAAGAACATACTTTTTACTTAACAAATTTGTCACATTTAGTCAACATTCTGCTTCCTGACTGTTGTTTCTGAAAAACATTTTAAAGAAAGTTATGGAATATTGTAAGAAATGTGTACGTTTTAGACACTCACGGCATGTTGCATTAGTGTTCGTGCAAAATCTGTAAATTCGTGTTCATCGAATGTAAAATTGATCCCATAGGCCTATAGCTGCTGCACATAGTAGGCTTACGTTCTGTACACAACCGCGACGCACGACTTAGACTAGGCTATACTGCATGAAATTAGACAGAAAACATAAAAGGCTATTTATTAACTGACAGTGCTAAGCACCATCATAAAGAATAATTTACATGTATTCAATTCCTTTTGCAGATACAGAAGATTTCGTATGAAATTTTACGTAGTAAAGACTTTAACATATGCGCAGAGTATGAATTTGCACAAGATTAAACTGGTTTACAAGAAATCGGCCTATCTATCGTGATCTCTGACACCAAGTACTATCATGCAAGTGCATCGTTCTATGTGAACGATAGGGCTATATTATAGGCCTAAATCATTCAAATGCAGAAATACAAGCATCATTTACATAGAATATCATTCAGTGCTTGTCAAATGCTCGCAAAATAGAAAAATAAGTCTACAGTAACTGGATATTGCATACTTGTCTTAATGCATTGTGTGTAACGAAGAGGCGCAGCCACGACTTATTCTGAGGGGAAGTTCTAGAATAAGCTGTGAGGGAGATTTTAAATTTCGTGAATATAACTACTTGTAGTCAAGACGATAAATGTGAAAAAATAAGGGTTAGATTTAAAAATATCTAAACGTTAACAAAGTCGTGAAACAATAAAGATGACATCATAAATAAAATAGGACTACACGATATCAGAAAACTGGTACTGGTACTCCTGTCTTATGCAGACGCTGCTAGCGATAAACAGTCCAGAGACTGTCCCGACGACATCATTTCCACAATATCGCTCTGGAATCTTAGCTTTAAGGATACAAAGAAAACATGTAAAGCTATGGCACCAAAGTGATACAGTACGGAATTATCCATGGACGTTGTTGCTCGCGAAGTAACTTTCCTTATCCATAAACGAAATACTGCGTGATACATTTGTTTATAGAACTGTTCACAACGGCATTTCGTTCATGGTGCGGGAATCCAACGTACGCCCCTTCTGTTCAGAAGAAAAATAGATCAGCTGTGAGATAAGAGTCATATAGTAGCAGTATCTGTAAGAGTAGAAGGTAAATTTTTTTAAAATTTGGCCTTAGTAAATTCATGTCTGTAGCCTAAATATTTACAGCGAATGGAATTAAATCGTTTTACTTGTTTTACCACAGAAATGAATAAAAGTTACCATAAAATGGGCTCTACAGTTCCTCAGAAACAAACATGTCAAAATCGCTCTACGGATGCACAAATAGGCCTACGCGAATGGCGCTAATTTTATTGAAGTTGGCATACAAATCCCTTCACCGGTAGGAGCTATGGTGCGGTTGTAAATTGTGTTCTGTATGCGGACTCGGTTTTATGTTAACGTATGGAGTTTTTTCTTCATCTATCTGGGAGGGAGGACTTTCGAACCACCTCGTTGGTCATTGTTTGAAAGAACGTTCAAAACAATACATTATAACTGTATAAAAAATAGAAGTGAATGACCACTGTAAATGCGAAGCAGAATCGACTGAGAAGACGAGTAAATCCGTCACTTGTAGGCCTAAACAAATAAACCTAATTCCTCAGGTAAATATAAAACATTGTGTTTACTGCTGGATAACCTGTTCGCACACAGGCTGTGGTGTTTTGAAATTTTATACAAAGCAAGAAATGCGAGAATCTGTATAACGTGAATACAACTGGAAAAGCGAACCTAGAGCAGCAACAGTTCTAATGACACTGTGAAACACGAAATCATAAAAACATAAAAATAAAAATCATTTCTTCACAGTAGAAATCCTTAGGGTGTTCTATAAAGTGCAATCGTAAACTACTAAACAAATTTTGCAGATAGCATATGAAACCTTTCCTTTCAAAACAAATAGGCTATGCACAAAATGGATAGGCCTTTTATCACAATGTCTCTTTTTCGGACACATGTCATTAACAATCCCGTTAACCAAACTGTCCCACACTGAAGTCACATTGTACACTCTTCCATCAGTTACTCTCTGTAACATACATACAGAGGGCATTGCCCGGGAGTCACGAGCTTGGACGTTGGAAGTAGGATTTGCTGCCAGAGCTGACACGATTGCTCGAGCTCTGACTCACTCGTCAGTATCAGTGGGTGTTGACCGAACTTAAGTTGGTTGTTCTAGGCGGCAAAGAAACAACACTTTTCGGTACCCTTTACCAGCCTTTGACTCCCCCCCCCCCGGGTACAAAATACGAAATCGTCCCGATATACGTATGTACGTGTGTTATACACGATGAAAAATATAAACCCAGTGCCGGATTTAAGCATAGGCTACATAAGCTACTTTCCTTTGAAAATCAATTGTTTTTATTTTTCCTATAATTTTATTCTGTTTAGGGTCTTTTGAGTGTAATACAAAAACGAGCGCAATCTTTTATTATTATTTTCATAGATTCTACAATGCCATTTTACATTGACATACCTTGAAACCGTTAAAGTGTTTAACATAATATTGAAAATTTACAAAAAACAGTGTAGGCCTATCCTTTGACAAAAAAAAATGTTTCGTACCCATATAACAATCTGATTTATAGTACACGTACGAGATAAGCCATTTTCTCAGTGGAATCAATCACAAAGTGAGGCGTTGATGTTACTGCGGACTGCAGGTAACATGCCAATGACATTTAAAACATAAGCGACGGCAGTTACCTAGAGCCAGCAACGACACCAGTACAGTCGTGTCAAACTTATCGTAAGTACAGTCTTATTTATTGTAAATCTACGACGTAAGCCACGCACTGAGCAGTGGCGTCGCCAGATGTAGTGGCACCCGGGGCGGGCCGTCCTCGTTACACCCCCCCTCCCACACACTTAACTATAAAAAGCTGAAAATACTGTAATTAGCTAACGTGTTGCAAAGAACGAATTTGAATTAAATTAAATAAAACATTTATAACTTATGGAACTGTTTATTTTTAGGCTAAATACATTTTACAAACTAAATACAGGTAATTAGGCCTACTAATTCAAAAGAATTAGCACATCAATATCTTAAAACCTGCTTTTACGTTCTTTATATGAAGCAAATTTTGAAATTACACTATCAAAATCAATACTTTTTGCCACTTCATGTTCAATGGATAACATAGCTAGGTTCGTCAATCTAACCTGACTCATTGTGGATCTGAGGTAACTTTTGATTAATTTTAGTTTCGAAAAACTTCTCTCGCATGAAGCAACTGATACACATATTGTGAGGAAAAACCTTAAAGCTAATGTTACATTTGGTATAGTATCTGAAAAGTCATATTCGCTAATAAATTCTAAGAAGTTCAAACTGGTCCACTTCTTCGTTTTTTCATTTGAAATGCCTGCTGCCTGAAGATGCCTTCTCAACCGCAGGATTTCTTTGGGGACGTCTACGTCTTCTTGAGAAAATTCATCATATGTCTTAGTCAAACTTTTCAGAAGAGTCCGAAGGTCTGGTTCGTTTGCATTCATCAAATTATTAGGCTGCAAAATAGCGAAGTGGGAGAGGACTTGTTCCATACCCTCACAGCGTGTCACCATCTCCTGGTAAAACGTATCTATGCATTCGAGCATTGCCCGTTGTAGCTCTTGCGCCCAAGTGAGTCCTTCATCCCTGGAATTTTCACCAGGTAGCATCTTTTTCACTCTTTTTCTTTTTTCTGTGGGGATGTCCAATTTTTGACACATATTTTTTGCAAACTGAAGAGCACCTTCAACAATATCTCTACGTTTGTCCTTCAAGAACAGCTTAAGATCATTCATTTTAACTACACATTTTTCGAGGTTGATTCCTTCCAATTGCAAATATTTTTGTGTGTAGTTTACTTCCTCTAACACTTGCCCCCACAATGAAAGGTACCATAAAAATGAGAAGTCGCTGATTGCAGGCAGTAGGATATGTGCAGCTCCTCTAGTTTCGACTGTCTCGTCGGGCTGGCATAGTTCTTCAACAGCTTCGATTAGCTTTTCAAAGTTACCCATGACGGGTTTTATTGCTTCGTGATGGGCACTCCATCTAGTCTCAGACAGACGTTTTACAGAAATGCCAACTTGTTGCATTAGTGTAAATTCCACCAATTTTAATATTTAAAAATTTCATCTTATTTTCACTATTTCAAATCATTTGGGCTTCATAATTATTAATTTAATAATTATATTATTTTAACGTTTGTTTATTTACTTTTACAGTTGACCAATGAGCTTTCTGCGTTTCGAGCTTGAAAGGCTCGTTTCGTACTTTTGAAACTGCCGAAGGCCGCATTAAAAGTTATTTGGTCGATAACACCTTCGTCACTGTTTATATAAAAGGCCTACATACGGTATTTACAAAACCATTTACAATATTTAAAAATGTTGGATTTTTACCAGAGTTTTTTTGTATTGCTAAGCGTGTTTGCTTGCTTGCATTACATTATTTTGCATATAACCTTGAGTCAAGAAGAGGGCCTCCTCCTCGAAATAATACATCACATAAAGAAATAATAAATACATCACAATATTGTCCTAGCTTGAGTGTGTAAAAACGTGGCGGTATTTGCAGAATTCCTATTTAAATATTCATTTACGAAAACAAGTTCGTGGGTCAGATAAACAAACCTGCATACGTTCTATAGCCATATCATATAACCTTTGAACAGTATTTCTCGTCAGATTCGTACCGTGTTTGCTCTAATTTTGTTTGGAATTCAACGCAGAATCAAAAAATGTTACGTTAAATGCTATTAAATTGTAAACCATAAGAAAAGTCGGTTCGAGTAACGGAGTGTCCAATAGTGTCCAGTAGGCATTAAACGCCGAATGAGGGTACCGTCGGGTCGGCTGCATGTGTGTGTTTGTGTTAAGTGAGCCATCGCAGGTAATCCAACCGCCTTCCCTGACTGAACAAAGTATAGAGACCTGTTTAACCCCGTGCCGCAGAAAAAAAATTTAAATTCGCAGGCCTGTGTATCGGTACTCGCTTTTCAAGTCAAGTACTTACCTTCAGTAAATGAATGGTGCACATACAGAAACTCAAAATAATTAAAGGACCACTCTGCACCATGCCACTATAAACAGCAAAAATTGAATTTCTGTTGAACTGAACTGAAACTGTACAACACGCATCACATTCACAACACTGGGCTGAAACAAAGAGTGAGCGGTTCTCCGGCGCGGGAGTCTGGTGCGCCTGCGCAGAATTGGCCAAATCAGGAAACGCAACTATCAAAACACCCTTCGGCTTACGGACGACCGAGCGGTGCGCGAGCTGAACGAGCCATAAGCGAAGAGAGTGTAGGATGATCGGACGCTAACGCACACGATTATATAAGCGTATTGAGGGTTTGCGAGCGGGTCGAGTTTTTGTAGCAATTGCCGTCGAAAACGTGGATCGGCATATAAGTCTAACCTATAACAGGGAAACAACGCGACCAAACAAAAATCTAAACTTCAAACGGACAGGACGTTATGCTAGCGAAAGTTTAACCTTCGGAAGTGCAGATAGGCGAGCTAGCGATTCTATCTAAAATGCCAAAAAAGGCATTTTTTTAAATAAATTATTAATTTAAAAAATGCGCAATTCTTTTAAAAAGCAACTTCTACAAAAACAAGGGTAGGTTAGGAGTGCTTACAAAAAATCTCATAATTGATTTTTTTATATACACTGAGAAAATTTTTCACGCAAAAATTACTCGGTCGTTTTATAATCGAAGTACAAGCAATCAAACTTACGATAATTAAAAGACTGCAATAAAAATTTAACTGAACAAAAATTACGTATTTACCGAAACGTTTTAAACTCGTATTACTCTAGTGATACCCACATAATACGCCCCTCTTCCTGGGATTGCACACTTCAATCGAAATGTTGATGTGATTAATTTGTTGATCTAGTAATTTTTTTTTATTTCTAAAATTTTTTTTCGCCCTAATTTTGTCACCCCCCTGAGTGTGGCACCCGGGGCGGACCGCCCCCACCGCCCCCCCTGGCGACGCCACTGGCACTGAGGTAATCGATGTTTTGCAACCACGGGGTATAGGTAACGTGTCTCTCTCATGGCACAAAAATAACATGAGATAATACCGTTACCTACAGCCAGCAGAAGCAGCGTGGTTAATGTTTCGGGGATTGAATTTGTTCTTATACTGAAGACTTCCAAGAACAAAAAAAGCGTAGCAAGGACAAGGGCAGACAGTGTAACAAATGATTCTAGGAGAACGTTACGTGTTAGAGGTGAGGAAGAGATAGGAATAGAACCAACATGCCTGGAAGAAGTCACTTGAGAAGGCCAGGATACGATATGGGTTCTAGACCCATAGGAATTAAATGGAATGCAAACAAAATACAAATACACTTTTGATGATAAACAAGACTAACAAGAAAAAAAAGAAATCAATCTTATAGCTATGGTATAGGCTACTCCATCTAAAAAAATAAGATTTCTGTAAAAATTATTTTTCTTTCTTCTTCACGTCTCCCAGTTTTACACAATAAAAATAAGATGGAGAAATAGAAAAAACTCAAATAAGAATATTATTCTCTTTGAATCACACGAACGTGCAACGGTGCAATGAGGGACCAGTTGACTACAGTATCCTCCTTTGGCGGAGATAGGCGGGGAAATGACCCGTCAAGATCTCCCCGTTGCACAATTCGACGCTCAACAATGTAACGCTCCCGTCTGCTTAGTGGAGCTCTACGTCGTGATCTGGAAGAAACAGTAAGGGCCACCCCCATTGAATTGCCGTCACCCATTAGTAGTTGACACTTTAAGTAGAAACAAAGTAACATGTCGATAGTATATTTGTGTTTCCAGCATTAACGTAGTGATCCGTGGTTATCTTACTCGTCACATATGACATAATGGCATATGACTCAAAATTACGGAATTCTACGGACTAATGAGAAATTGTTGATATTTATGTAGTTTCACTTTGCGCCTCAGTGATTTTAATAAATAGCATGTGTGATTCTATAGAAAATTTGATACATTAACGTTTCAGTGTGCTTGTGAGAAATTAGTCTTAAACAGTATTCCTTGATTCCTTCCTCACTTACGTACGCACTTAAGATTTGTATAGAGTGTTCCAAACAAATACTTCAAGCAAACTGCAACAGTTTTCTAGTTCAATTCAATTCGTTATTTTGGTATCCAGGATTTCGCTGAGCGATTTTGGATCACTGTTACTGTGACTGATTGAAGAAACGCTTAATCACTAGCAGAGACGAAATATCAAAGTGATTTAATTTAAAATATTTCCTTTTACATTTTTCCATATTTTTTAGATTTACGTTTACCAGTTTCCACACGTCACTACTTTCTGAAAACTATACCTAAGTAAAGTTGTCCTCCTCCTGATCACGTCGTCATGTCAGAAGCCGCTGTTCCCTGGTGTAACACGATTGTTGCCAGGTGAGTACCCAAGTTTCACCCAAGACCGAGCAAAATCGCCCTTACCAAAGAACAAACTATTACATGGAGCTGCCGCTGTTGGTCCAGGGACTGTCCCGACGACATCACTTCCACAATATCCCTCTGGAATCTCAGTTTTAAGGATACATAAAAAAACACTTCAAGCTAATTCACCAAAGTGATACAGTGTAGTATTATCCATGGTAGCTGCTGCTCACGGAGAAACTTTCCTTCTCCATAAACGAAATACAACTGTGATACATTTGTATATAGAACTGTTTCACAACGGCGTTTCGTTCTTGGTACGGAATTACAACTTATGCTGCTTCTGTCCACAAGAAAAGTAGATCACCTGTGCGATAAGTCATATTATAGATATAAGTAAGAGTATAAGATTTTAGATATAAGAGTGTAGATATACTTATAGCATTAAACTTACAAGAACCATACTACTGCAGCACATATATTCTAGGCTATACATAAAGCGGTATTATGATACAGTATATACGATTTAACAAATCCTGAAGAGAACTTTATAAGTATTTATTTTAATTTTTGTTAAAGACTAAACTCTTACTAAAGTAGATGCACCAAATGACTTTTCATGGCATCAAGTAGGTCTGCTGGTCTACTGTAATGAACGGTAGGCGTTTAGACAATCAACCAGAGCCCAAACCATAGTTACGTGTACGCGTACTACATAATGTACGTTAAAAAAAATACTTTTTCCTAAACAAAGTATGTCACATTTAGTCAACATTATGCTTCCTGACTGTTGTTTCTGAAAAAATGTTAAATAAAGATAAGGAATATTATAAGAAATGTGTAAGTTTTAGACACTCACGGCGTGTTGCATTAGTGTTCGTGCAAAATCTGTAAATTCGTGTTCACCGAACGTAATATGCTGTTGTTCCCATATACCTATAGCTGCTGCACATAGTAGGGTTACATTCTGTACACAACCACGACGGTAATATGCTGTTGTTCCCATAGGCCTATAGCTGCTGCACATAGTAGGGTTAGATTCTGTACACAACCACGACGCATAACTAAGCTACACTTCATGCAATTAGACAAAAAACATTAATTTCTATTTATTAACTGACAGTGCTAAGCACAATCAGAAGGAATACATTAACACAATGAATTAGATGTATTCAATTCCTTGTGCAGATACAGATTTCGTACGAAATTGTACGTAGAAATTGAACAAGGACAAGGTCAGACAGCGTAACAAATGATTCTAGGAGCACGTTACGTGTTAGAGGTGAGGAAGAGATAGGAATTGAACCAAGACGCCTGGAAGAGGTCACTTGAGAAGGCCAGGACTCGATATGGGTTCTAGAGCCTTAGGAATTAAATGGCATGCAAACAAAATATAAATACACTTTTGATGATAAATAGGAATAACAAAGAAAAAAGAAATCAATTTTATAGATATGGTACACTCCATCTAAAAAAATAAGATTTCTGTAAATATTATTTTTGTTTCATCTTTACGCATCTTAGTTTTACACAGTAAAAAGAAGATAGAGACAAAGAAAAAACTCAAATAAGGATATCATTCTGTTTGAAGTATATGAATGTGCAACGGTGCAATGAGTGACCAGATTGACTACAGTATCCTCCTTTGCCGCAGATAGACGAGGAAATGACCAGTTAAGATCTCCCCGTTGCACAATTCGACGCTCAGTAATGTAACGCTCCCATCTGCTCAGCGGAGCACTACGTCGTGATCTGGAAAAATAACGGTATGCAGAACCATACATGACTTCCATGTTCTAAGATTTATATTTAAATTCATTTTCGAAATGTAATATTTCCATAGAAACTACTTCTTTCTACTTCGTGCTTCAGCCTTAACCACAGTACTGTGGTCACTAACGTATAGGCCTACCACGTCACTTTAGCGCACACGATTTTTACGGATGATGGCAGCCGATGGCACTGCCGAAACGTCTGGTCTTGCAGATCACTATTATGACTTTAGTCGATATAGTAAATATCTTTGTGGTTAGCAATATAGCTTATGTTGAAGAGGGAAGATCTAAATTAGATTATCCTTTATTTAGGATATTTAGACACTTAGGGTGTTTATTTATTTGGAAAGTTATTTAGATGTGAGTAATTACTTATCTGTCAGGTGAGACAATCATACGATCAAACTTGCATTAAATGAATGTGGTACTGTCCTTCAGAGTAAATTGTGTTGATTATCTTACTTACAAAATCCTTTGGTATGATACTGAAGAAGTCAATTAAGAGTGAAAGGTCAAAGCTGACAACAGTTTCAGATCATTTGGTTACAGAATACCATATTACCTGTGCAACTGCGGATGTAATATTAGAGGATCTGCATCTTTGAAAAGTAACAAAGTCACAGTGATGGGAATGCTCTAAGGTGACGACAAGACTTCAAACTGGGGCCAGGGTGAGCAACAGTAATGTATTCTAGACTGCCAAATTTCTATGGGGGCTTTGCTATATGAAAATACTTTGTGATTTGTAAATTTCTATGCTTGATGCAAACTATTTGCATCCAAAACCTTGTCTACAAAACAAAATCAAGTGGTGGCGCTGCAGAAAACTTGAAATTAATGAATAGAAATAGGCCTAGTCTACAATAATAGCAAGTAGGCCTAAGACCACTCGTGGTTTTTTTTTGAAAATCTCCACGCTTTTTGAAATCACGCATGTAATCACAACATGATACCATTATTATAGTACATTAAGTTGGGTGATCTCTCTCTCTCACTCTCTCTCTCTCTCTCTCTCACACACACACACACACACACACACACACAAATTTAGAGATTCACACAAGTCGTTGGTTGCAAAAATCAAGATTGCTCCAAGCAAAAACAATAAAGTAAGAATAAAATATCTTCTAAGACTTATTTATGTACCTAGCTCGAATAGACTTGGTCACAAAGGGCTATTGTCATGCCTGTAATGCGAAAGTAAACCGTGCTCAACACAAAATACTTAATTCTATGTAGGCCTACGTTATATTTTTTAGATTTATTTTTCCAGTTTGCACACATTATTACTTTCTGAAAACTATAACTGAGTAGTGTTGTTCACCTCTTGATCACGTCGTCATGTCTGAAGCCTCTGTTCTCTGGTGTAACACGATTGTTGTCCGGTGAGTTACCCAAGACCGCGCAAAATCGCCCTTACCAAAGAACAAACTATTACATGGAGCTGCTGCTGTTGGTCCAGAAAGAGACTGTCCCGACATCACTTCCACAGTATCCCTCTGGAATCTCAGCTTTAAGGATACAAAGAAAACACTTAAAGCTAAGTCACCAAAGTGATACAGTGCAGTACAGTGCAGTATCGTAGCTGCTGCTCACGAAGAAACTTTCCTTATCCACAAACGAAATACAACTGTGATACATTTGTTTATAGAACTGTTTCACAACGGCATTTCGTTCTTGGTACGGAATTACAACTTATGCCGCTTCTGTCCACAAGAAAAGTAGATCAGCTGTGCGACAAGTCATATTACAGACATAAGTAAGAGTATAACAGTTTAGATATAAGAGTGTATACTTATACCATTAAAATTACAATAGCCATACTACTGCAGCACATATAGGATATGTATACACAAAGCGTATAATGATACAGTATATACGAGAACATTATAAAGAGAAATTTTTAAGTATTTATTTTATTGCTTTTACAAGACTAAACTCTTACTAAACTAGATGCACCAAATGCATTTTCATGGCATCAAATAGGCCTAGTGGTCTACTATAATGAACGTTAGGCGTTTTGACAATCAACCAGAGCTCAAACCGTAGTTATGTGTACGCGTGCAACATAATGTACGTTAAAAAACATACTTTTTCCTAAACAAATTTGTCACATTTAGTCAACATTATGCTTCCTGACTGTTGTTTCTGAAAAATTTTTAAAGAAAGATAAGGAATATTGTACGAAATGTGTAAGTTTTAGACACTCACGGCGTGTTGCATTAGTGTTCGTGGAAAATCTGTAAATTCGTGTTCACCGAACGTAATATGCTGTTGTTCCCATAGGCCTATAGCTGCTGCACATTGTAGGGTTACGTTCTGTAGACAACCACGACATATGACTTAGAGTAGGCTATACTGCATGAAATTAGACAGAAAACATGAATTTCTATTTATTAACTGACAGTGCTAAGCACAATCATAAGGAATACATTAACACATTGAATTAGATGTATTCAATTCCTTGGCAGATATAGATTTCGTACAAAATTTTACGTAGTGATGACTTAACATTCTGAGGAACGGTTCTAAATGTGAAAAAATATGGGTTACATTTAAAAATATCTAAACTTTAAGAAAGTCGTCAAACAATAAAAATGACATCATACAGCCGCATATATATATATATATATAATATAGGACTACACGATATCAGAAAATTTCTACAAATTTACTCCTCGCCTATGCAGACGCAGCTAGCGCTAAATGGTCCAGAGACTGTCACGACGACATATTTCCACAATATCGCCCTGGAATCTTAGCTTTTAGGATACACAGAAAAAACATAAAACTAAGGCACCAAAGTGATACAGTACGGTCGTTGTTGATATCCATGGTCGTTGTTGCTCGCGAAGTAACATTCCTTATCCATAAACGAAATACACCGTGATGCATTTGTTTATAGAACTGTTTCACAACGGCATTTCGTTCATAGTACGGGAATCCAACGTACGCCCCTTCTGTTCAGAAGAAAAGTAGATCAGCTGTGAGATGAGAGTCATATATAGCAGTATATGTAAGAGCTGAAGGTAAATTTTTTTCAATTTGGCCTTAGTAAATACGTGTCTGTAGCCTAAATATTTCCGGCGAATGGAATTAAATCGTTTTATTTGTTTTGCCACAGAAATGAATAAAATTTCCATAAAATGGGCTTCACAGATTCTCTAAAACAAACACACATTTCAAAATCGCTCTACGGGATGCACAAATAGGCCTACGCGGATGGCTCTAATTTTATTGAATTTAGCATACGAATCACTTCACTGAAAATCTAAATCTTTTCACAGTAGAAATCATTAAGCAGTTCTAAAAATTGCATTCGTAAACTAATAAACGCATTTTACAGATAGCATATGTAACCTTTTATTTGAGAACAAATAGGCTATGCACAAAATGGGTAGGCCTTTTATCACAATGTATCTTTTTAGGACACATGCCATTAATAATACCATTAACCAGATTGTTCCACACTGAAGAGGCAAAAAACACCCACTGCACCCGCTTCCATCAGCTACTCTCTGTAACTTACATAGCCTACAGAGAGCATTGCCCGGGAGTCATGAGCTTGGACGTTGGAAGTAGGATTTGCTGGCAGAGCTGACTCGATTGCTCGAGCTCTGACTCATTCGTCAGTATCAGTGGGCGTTGACCGAACTTAAGTTTGGTTGTTCTTGGCGGCAAATAAACAACACTGTTCGGTACCCTTTACCAGCCTTTGACTCCCCCCCCCCCGGGGACAATATACGAAATCGTCCCGATATATGTACGTGTGTGATTCACGATGGAAAATGTATTAAACCACTTGGCTTCTTTCTTAACTTGGAACGAGCAAAACTCGTCTATTAAATTCTAAAAAAAAAAAAACATTTTTGTTGTCGTGTCTGCTTCTTTAAGACTTCTTTGGGCTGTTAGACTTCTGTTCAGTCGAACACTTTTTTTTCTTTTTTTTTCGTAGCTGCTGATACTGACAATATTCTTTATGGCATATTCTCATACATTGGCCTAATAGTTTTACAAAAATATTTTTAATGAATGTGAAAACCTTTTTACTTGATAAGAGTTAATATTAATTTGTAATAACCAACATTCTGTTCACTAATCAGCAGTAACTGGAGTCTCATTAACGTAACTTAAAGCTTGTTAGGGCGTACCGCCAATAATTCCACCCATCCTATGGAGCCCCCAATGTCAAGCGCTCCTGGGGAAATGTTCAAGTTTTCTGTTTATAAATACAGACCTAACCAGAGACGTTCACCACCAAACATCGCTTGCATACGTGAACAATTAACGTAGAAACCTGTTTTGCTGGCTCAGTGTTACCCGTCCGTAGACTCCAGTCAGTACGCGGTACAACTTTGCTACGCTGGCCACAAACCACAATCAATATAGCTACGTTATCGGTACCAACACACTGACGATTTTAACTTTGGTTTTAATTTAATTCCCTTGAAGCTTCTGATGGGAACTAATGGGTTTTACTTGGTATACAGAGTGTCTCTTATCCATATAACAATCTACTGTAAAGTATACATACGAGATAGGCCATTTTTCTCAGTGCGATCAGTCACAAAGTGATGCGTTGATTATGGCTCTGTCACTGTGGACTGCAGGTAACATGCCTCGCCAATGACATTTAAAACACGAGCGACGGCAGTTACCTACAGGCAACGACACCAGAAGTACAGTAGTGCCAAACGTATCGTAAATACAGTCTTATTTATTGTAAATGTACAATATAACCACCCAGTGCGGTAATCGATGTTTTGCAACCACGGGCTATAGGTAACATGTCTCTCTTACGACACCGAAATAACATGTGATAAACCGTTACCTATGGCCAGCAGATGGAGCGTGGTTCGTGTTTCGGGGATTTAATTTTTTTATACTAAAGACTTCCAAGAACAACAAAAGCGTAATAAGGACAAGGCTAGACAGCGTAACAAATGATTCTAAGAGAACGTTACGTGTTAGAGGTGATGAAGAGATAGGAACTGAACCAACACGCTTAGAAGAGGTTCTAGAGCCTTAGGAATTGAATTAAATGGGATGCAAACAAAATATTAGACACGTTTGATGATAAATAGGTATAACAAGAAATAAGAAAGAAATCAATCTTACGCCTATCGTATATTCCGTCTAAAAAATCACATTTTTGTAAAAATTATTTTTGTTTCTTCTTCAGGCATCTCGTTTTAAACAGATATAAACAATAACAAGAAGAGAGAGTCATAGAAAAAACTCACATAAGAATATCATTTTGTTTGAAGTACACGAACTGCACCGGTGCAATGCGGGACCAGTTGACTGCAGTATCCTCCTTTGGCGCAGATAGACGGGGAAATGACTCGTTAAGATCTCCCCGTTGCACAATTCGATGCTCAGCAATGTAACGCTTCCGTCTGCTCGGCGGAGCACTACGTCGTAATTAAAAAAAATATCGGTATGCAGAACCATACATGGCGTCCATGTTCTAAGATTTACATTTAAAATCATTTTCGAAATGAAATAGCCTATTTGCATAGAAACTAGTTCTTTCTACTTCTTGCTTCAGCCTTATCCACAGTACTGTGGTCACTAACGTATACCACCTCATGTTAGCGCACTCGATTTTCACTGATGATGGCAGTCGATGGCACTACCGAAACGTCTGCTCTTGAATAACACTATTATGACCTTAGTCGATATCGTAAATATCTTTGATCCGTGGTTAGCAATATAGCTTATGTTGAACAGTGAAGATCTAAATTAGAATATCAGTTATTTAGGATATTTAGGGTATATAGTTATTAGGATAGTTATTTAGATATCAGTAATTCCTTATCTGTCAGGTGAGACAATCATTCGATCAAACTTGCATTCAATGAATGTGGTACTGTCCTCCAGAGTATATTGTGTTGACTATCTCACAGAATCCTTTGGTATGATACCGAAGAAGTCACTAAGGAGTGAAAGGTCAAAGCTGACAACAGTTTCAGATCTTCTGGTTACAGAATACCATATTCCCTGTGCAACTGCGGATGTAATATTAGAGGATCTGCATCTATGAAAAGTAACAAAGTCACAGTGATGGAAATGCTCTAAGGTGACGACAAGACTTCAAACTGGGGCCAGGGTGAGCAACAGTAATGTATTCTAGACTGCCAAATTTCTATGGGGGCTTTGCTATATGAAAATACATTACAGGACTTACTTATGTACCTAGCTGGAATAGATATGCTCACATAGGGATATTGTCATGCCTGTAATGCGAAAGTAATCCGTGCTCTTTGCACACAAAATACTTAACTTAATTCTATGTAGGCCTACGTTATATATTTTAGATTTATTTTTACTAGTTTGCACACATTATTACTTTCTGAAAACTATACCTGAATAGAGTTGTCCACCTCCAGATCACGTCGTCATGTCTGAAGCCGCTGTCCCTGATTTAACACGATTGTAGCTCGGTAAGTTACCCAAGTTTCACCCAAGACCGCGCAAAATCGCCCTTACCAAAGAACAAACTATTCCATGGAGCTGTTGCTGTTGGTTCAGAGACTGTCCCGATGACATCACTTCCACAATATCCCTCTGGAATCTCAGCTTTAAGGATACAAAGAAAACACTTAAAGCTAAGTCACCAAAGTGATACAGTGTAGTATTATCCATGGTAGTTGCTGCTCACGAAGAAACTTTCCTTATCCATAAACGAAATACAACTGTGATACATTTGTTTATAGAACTGTTTCACAACGGCATTTCGTTCTGGGTACGGAATTAAAACTTATGCCGTTTCTGTCCACACAAAAAATTGATCAGCTGTGCGACCAGTCATATTACAGACATAAATAAGAGTAAAAGATTTTAGATATAAGAGTGTATACTAATAGCATTAAAGTTACAAGAGCCATACTATTGCAGCACATATAGGCTATGTATACACAAAGCGTATAATGATACAGTATATACGAGAACTTTATAAAGAGCAATTTTTAAGTATTTATTTTATTGCTTTTACAAGACTAAACTCTTACTAAACTAGATGCACCAAATGCCTTTTCATGGCATCAAATAGGCCTATTAGCCTGTGGCGGTCAATGGTCTATGTGCGGTAGGCGTTTAGACAATCAACCAGAGCTCAAACCATAGTTACGTGTACGCGTACTACATAATGTACAGTAATGTACGTTAAAAACATACTTTTTCCTAAACAAATTTGTCACATTTAGTCAACATTATGCTTCCTGACGGGAATTACTAAACAAAAATTTAAAGAAAGTCGAGGAATATTGTAAGAAATGTGTAAGTTTTAGACACTCACGGCGTGTTGCATTAGTGTTCGTGCAAAATCTCTAAATTCGTGTTCACCGAACGTAATAGGCTGTTGTTCCCATAGGCCTATAGCTGCTGCACATTGTAGGCTTACGTTCTGTACACGACCACGACGTATGACTTGGGCTACACTTCATGCAATTAGACAGAAAACATAAAAGTCGATTTATTAACTGACAGTGCTAAGCACCACCATAAAGAGTACATTAACACACTGAATTAGATGTATTCAATTCCTTGTGCAGATACAGAAGATTTAGTACGAAAACTTACGTAGTGAAGACTTAACATACGTGCAGAATATAAATTTGCACAAGATTAAGGTGGTTTACAAGAAATAGGCCTATCTATTGTGATCTCTGACACCAAGTGCTATTGTACAAGTGCATTGTTCTATGTGAACGATAGGCGTATAGTATATTACAGGTTTAAACCATTCAAATGTAGAAATACAAGCATCATTTACATAGAATATAGTTCAGTGCTTGTCAAATGCTCGCAAAATAGAAAAATAAGTCTACAGTAACTGGATATTGCATACTTGTCTTAATTCATTGTGTGTAACGAAGAGGCGCAGCCACGACTTATTCTGATTAAAGGTTCTAGAAGAAACTGTGAGGGAAACTTTAGATTTCGTGAATATAACTACTTGTAGTCAAGACGATAAATGTGAAAAAATATGGGTTAAATTTAAAAATATCTAAACTTTAACAAAGTCATGAAACAATAAAGATGACATCATAAATAAAATAGGACTACACGATATCAGAAAACTGGTACTGGTACTCCTGTCTTATGCAGACGCTGCTAGCGATAAATGGTCCAGAGTCTGTCCCGACGACATCACTTCCACAATATCGCTCTGGAATCTTAGCTTTAAGGATACAAAGAAAGCACGTAAAGCGAAGGCACCAAACTGATACAGTATGGTATTATCCATGGTCGCTGTTGCTCGCGAAGTAACTTTCCTTATCCATAAACGAAATACTGCGTCATACATAGAACTGTTTCACAACTGCATTTCGTTCATGGTACGGGAATACAACGTATGCCTAGTCTGTTCAGAAGAAAAGTAGATCAGCTGTGAGATAAGAGTTATACAGTAGCAGTATCTGTAAGAGTTGAAGGTAAATTTTTTTTTAATTTGGCCTTAGAAAATAAGTGTCTGTAGCCTAAATATTTACAGCGAATGGAATTAAATCGTTTTACTTGTTTGGCACAGAAATGAATAAAAGGTTCTATAAAATGGGCACTACAGGTCCTCAAAAACACACATTTCAAAATCGTTCTACGGGATGCACAAATAGGCCTACGGGGATGGCGCTAATGGTGTGCTTGTAATGGTAACCTGTATGCCGACATCGGTTTTATGTTAACATATGGGGTTTTTTCTTTATCTATCTAGGGGGGGGGATAACTCTCAGAACCCCTTCGTTGATCATTGTTTGAAAGATCATTGAAAATAATACACATCATAATTGTATAGAAAAAATAAGAAGTGAATTATCACTGTAAATGCGAAGGAGCATCGACTGAGAAGACGATCACTTTTAAATAAATAAGCGTAATTCCTCCGGTAAATATAAAACATTGTGCTTACTGCTGGATAACCAGTCCGCACACAGGCTGTGGTGTTTTGAAATTGTATACAAATCAATAAATACAAGAATCTGTATAACGTGAATAAAACTGGAAAAGCGAACTGATACCCTGTAGACAGGATCTGAAGAGCGGCAACAGTTCTTTTGGGACTGTGAAACATAAAATCATAAATCCTTAAATTCGTAGTGACCGTCAATCATTGAATTTTTCGGTGAAGGGTTTGTGAGGATCGGTCAAAAATATAACACGAATTTTAACTTATTTGTGTCGACGTTTCGACAGTGTTTATTGTTCCCATCAGGGCCTGTGTATGAATACAAAAGAAATGTCAAACACAACAGAACAATTATTTGAGTGAAGATGTTTGTGTATGTGAGTGAGTGAGTGAGTGAGTGAGTGAGTGAGTGAGTGAGTGAGTGAGTGAGTGAGTGAGTGAGTGTGTGTGTGTGTGTGTGTGTGTGTGTGTGTGTGTGTGTGTGCGCGTGTGTGTGTGTGAAGGAGTTGAGATAGTTTGTTTACATCTTCAAATGTTTTCTTTAAGACAACGAGAAAATTATAATATCACAGAACTTAATTTATACACTATTACAACTGAAATTACTCATAATGTAATGGTATTTTTTAATTAATTATAAAAGCAATAATCAAGAATTAGGTATTACAACTGGTACAGAAAACGTTTATAGGCTACATATACCAGTCAACATATAGGCCTAGCACAGTAAAATATAGCTAAATACAGATTAAGGGATGTTCAATAATGTAATTATTAAAAGTTATTTTTAACATGTTCCACTCACTACTGGTATTAAAAATAATCATTAATTTAGAAAATTCTAAATTACATAATAACTGTAGAACTTTACGAACTTACATTAGGTAACTGGCATAATGTTACAAACACGAGTTTATGGTAAACCTATCTATCAAGTGAAATTGGATAATATTTATAATCATATTGTTGTAAATTGTAGACCAGAGTACGGTTGAATATTGTAAATTTATGTATATGTCCACAATCACACCCTCTCTCTCACCCATTCTCCCTCTACCTCTCATTCTCTCTCCCTCTCTCACTTGCACTTGCTCTCTCACTCTCTGTCCCTCACACCCACTCTCTCTTTTACTCTCTCTCACTCTCTCTCTCTCTCTCTCTCTCTCTCTCTCTCTCTCTCTCTCTCTCTCTCTCTCTCTCTTGTCTCTTTCCACAATGGCACTCTAAAACTCTCACCATCTCTATTAACACTATCCTCCTCACATTAATTAGAGAATTATGTAGCCTACCAGATAGCAGTATAGATTTAGCAACTTACATTAAAGAGTTACAAACTATTAGACGCACAACATTATAGTGTCTAATACTTATTTTGTCCCACTTTTAAGAAAAAATAGAATATAGTATTTTTGGAGAAAAAAAGATTCCAGTATCTTTTTTGGTGCAAACTAATTGTAATTGTAAAGTAATTTCAAACTAATAGATTTTTTTTAGCCGAACTGACTAGAGCGTCGCATCAACGCAGAACTCGCGCTGTTTTAGTCCACTTATAAGCACTGTATCTACGCAAAACGTTTTTCCGTGTAGCTGGTTTTACGCCTAACCAGCTGGATTTCGACACGTGTGGGGCTGGAAAGATAGAGCCGAGGTTAGCGAAGTTAAGAAATAAACTTGATGTCGAGAGTGACTTAATATTGAAATTATCAGACATTAAACCTAATATTGCAGAGCTAATTGTTCAAAAGCAGCTTCATTGTTCACATTAAACTATGTTTGATAGCATTAATATTATAATTATGCAAGTTAAGAGAATTTTGATTTTAATACATTTTAATTAAAATATAAAAGTGTATCATATTTACTGTTCGTTTTATTTCATAACTCAGACGGAGTCCGTGGAATTTTTAATTTTTGAGGGGGGTCCGCGGACTGCAAAGTTTGGGAACCACTTCATTAACCAGATTGTTCCACACTGAAGAGGCAGGAAAAACGCACTGCACCCTCTTCCATCAGCTACTCTCTGTAACATAAATACAGAGAGCATTGCCCGGGAGTCACGAGCTTGGACGTTGGAAGTAGGATTTGCTGGCAGAGCTGACTCGACTGCTCGAGCTCTGACTCACTCGTCAGTACCAGTGGGCGTTGACCGAACTTAAGTTGGTTGTTCTTGGCGGCAAAGAAACAACACTGTTCGGTACCCTTTACCAGCCTTTGACCCCCCCCCCCCCGGGTACAAAACACGAAATCGTCCCGATATATGTACGTGTGTTATACACGATGGAAATATATTAAACCGCTTAACAACTGAATTGTTTGATAATTTCTAATGGCAGAAGGCGTTATAAGGTCGGATCTTTAACTAGACACAATCTTAAAACATTTGTATCAATGGACGTTGAGTTACGAAATACTACCTTTAAAACACTGACTTTTTCTTAACTTAGGACAAGGAAAACTCGTCTATCAAATTCTAAAAAAAAAGAATTATCGTGTCTGCTTCTTTATATTAAAACATTGGACAGTTAGACTTCTGTTCAATCCAACACTTTTTTATTCTTTTTTTTCACAGCTGACGTATACCACATTCTTCTTTACAGCATATTCTCATACATAGGTCTAATAATTTTCACAAAAATATTTTTAATGAATGTGAAAACTTTTTTACTTGAGAAGAATTCATTCAATAATCAGCAGTAACTAAGTCTCATTAACGTAACTTAAAGCTTGTTAGGGCGTTCCGCCAAAAAATCCACCCATCCTTTGGCGCCCCCATTGTCATGCGCTCCTGGGCAAATGTTCAGTTTTCTTTTCATAATACAGGCCTGACCCCCAAACGTCGCTTGGATATGTGAACAATTAACAGTATGTGAAGGCGCAGTGTTAATCATACGTAGACTCCAGTCAGTATGTGTTCAACTTTGCTACGCTGGCCACAAACCACAGTCAATATAGCTCCGTTATCGGTACCAACACACTGACGATTTTAACTTTGGTTTTAATTCCCTTGAAGCTTCTGATGGGAACTAATGGGTCTTACTTAGTATACAGAGTGTCTCTTATCCATATAACAATCTACTTTAAAGTACATATACGACATAGGCCATTTTTGTCAGTGGAATCAGTCACAAAGTGACGCGTCGATGATGGCTTTGTCACTGCGGTCTGCAGGTAACATGCCTCGCCAATGACATTTAAAACACGAGCGACGGCAGTTACCTACAGACAGCAACGACACCAGAAGTACAGTCGTGCCAAACGTATCATAAATACAGTCCTATTTATTGTAAATGTACGATATAAACAACCCACTGCGGTAATCGATGTTTTGCAACCACGGGCTATAGGAAACGTGTCTCTCTCATGACACTGAAATAACATGAGATAAACCGTTACCTACAGCCAGCAGAAGCAGCGTGGTTAGTGTTTCGGGGATTGAATTTGTTCTTACACTGAAGACTTAAAAGAACAAAAAAAGCGTAATAAGGACAAGGACAGACAGCGTAACAAATGATTCTAGGAGAACGTTACGTGTTAGAGGTGAGGAAGAGATAGGAATTGAACCAAGACGCCTGGAAGAGGTCACTTGAGAAGCCTCGATATGGGTTCTAGAGCCTTAGGAATTAAATGGAATGCAAACAAAATACAAATACACTTTTGATGATAAATAAGAATAACAAGGAAAAAAGAAATCAATCTTATAGCTATGGTATAGGCTACTCCATCTAAAAAATAAGATTCTGTAAAAATTATTTTTCTTCCTTCTTCACGACTCTCAGTTTTACACAATAAAAAGAAGATAGAGAAATAGAAAAAAAAACTCAAATAAGAATATTATTCTCTTTGAAGTACACGAACGTGCAACGGTGCAGTGAGGGATCAGTTGACTACAGTATCCTCCTTTGGCGCAGATAGGCGGGGAAATGACCCGTCAAGATCTCCCCGTTGCACAATTCGACGCTTAACAATGTAACGCTCCCGCCTGCTTAGCGGAGCACTACGTCGTGATCTGGAAGAAACAGCAAGGGCACCCCCATTGAATTGACGTCACCCATTAGCAGTTGACACTTTGAGCAGAAATGAAGTAACATGTCGATAGTATATTTGTGTTCCGTGGTTATCTTACTCGTCACATATGACATAATGGCATACGACTCAAAAGGCTGTGCCTCTATGGCATGAGCTCTATGGCTGGGAAATATTCTATTCTCACTAGACATGTTGCGCTTTGGATACCGATGTCGCGAGAATTGTGGCTGTAATCCGACAGTACGAGGACACAACCACATTTCCCGTGACATTACTACCCAACCCAAGAGGCCAAAGACTGTACTCTTTCATACCCTAAAATTGCGATATCTTATTGTACAACATAATTTTCAATTCTGTTGCTGTTTTGACGACGTGGTACTAAATTCGAATCTCCCAGGTAAACAACAACAACAATAATAACAACACAAATATTAATATCAATAACAATAACAACATTTGACCTAGCATTTGTTGTATTATACAGTTAATTAATGGAATAGTTTTATTTATTTTGAATAAAATATCAATTCTACTTAAGCACATATAGGCCTAGTATAATAAAATTAGACTAAACCGAATATGTGTATGGGAGGACATCAATAACCCTAACTCTGAAAGATGGAGTAAAGCTCCTGGTGACAAACAATAAAGGAAGTAGCGTCTAATAAAAGTTTCTTTCCACAATGTGGGAATTATCTGTGACATCTTTACTTGCTTACAAATTACGTCAAATGCTGTTCTTATTTCTTGTCTTCTCTTTTAAAAACGATTAAACATTTTGACGAAAATTTACAATGCATATACATTCTGAAGACGTTTTCATTCTCCTGATAATTTTTTCGAATTTTATACTGTCCATTTCATTAGAAATCTCCCAAACTCTTACGCGGTGGAGGCCTAATCATGGTTTGAAAATTCTCATGAGTCGACCCCAACGAGTAACAGTTTGAGATGGCGGTCCAATTACGAGTGTCCTTTTTAACTACTCTCTAAATAAAGTTCGAACTGAATCAAATTGTAAAATAAATAAATACAAATTACTCCCAAATATAAGTTACACATGTAAAGTGTAGTCTTAAAACATAAAAAGAATGTCTCAAACCTAAACAGACTTAATGTTAATGTCTTCTTTAAGCCCACGTTAATTAATCATGTTAAAAGGTAGACCTAATGACTGTATTCACTACAAAAAAATATAGCAAAACCTAATTTTATTCTTATACTTAACACATAGGTATTATATATGATATATATAGGCCTAATATAGGCATATGTGAGGTTATAAATATGGAAAAACATGATTAGTAGATAGGCCTACTTATTAAGAAATATTTTTGAATATTAGGGACTATGGAGCAAGTTGTTGATATTTACGTAGTTTCACTTTTCCTACGAACACTGCTCCTCAGTGATTTTAATAAATAGCATGTGTGATTCTATAGCAAAATTTGGTAGGCCAATAGGCCTATTAACCTTTCAGTGTGCTTGTGAGAAATTAGTCTTAAACAGTATTCCTTGATTCCGTCCTCATTTACGAATGCACTTAAGATTTGTATAGTGTTCTAAAAAAATACTTTAAGCAAACTGCAACCGTTTTCTGGTTCAGTTCAATTCTACTCTGTGTCTTTACATGAGTTCAGCAAGAGCCCTACAGTCTCTTATATGTTTCAACCTGAGTGTTTTGCCACAAATGGAGACAAGACTTTCTTATCCTTGTAGGAGGTAAGAAGAGGTCAATTTAATGTGCCCAATTCGCAGTCACGTCATTTTGGTACCCAGCATTTCGTTGGGCGATTTTTGATCACTGCTACTGTTACTGATTGAAGAAACGCTTAACCACTAACATAGACCCTAGATGAAGGTAATTTAATTAAAAATATTTTAAATATACCCATTTATATTCTTCCAGACAAACCTCGATCTCGAAGCCTCAGACGAAACCTCAAAAACTGTTACCCGGATCAGGTTATGGTAACTCATAAACGACATAACCTGATCTCACCGGGTAACCGTATTCGAGACAGCTGTTACCCACGATGCCAGTGTTCTTTGCTGACAGCATAATATCGAATCAGTAGTAGGCTACATAGGCATATATGTCACCAATATATACACAAGAAATCAATATTAAATATTCTCCATACTTACATTCCTGGGTGATGCTCAAAATTCCCGACACACCAATCTGTGAAAGGGAACTCTAGTCGTTGATAACAAATTACGTGTAGCCTATATATATATATATATATATATATATATATATATATATATATATATATATATATATATATATATTTGTTATCAAGTAACAAATCCTACCTTGAACATAAGATACTGCGAGACCATGAGACCATATGTCCTACACTTCTTACACTAGGTCAGCGGCCGTAGATGTAAAACGGGCCATGTTTACATCTGTAATAGAGGGAACTTCTTAATAATATCCATAACATTCACAACGCTTGACATATAGGCTATAGTTATATTTTGGGTTCCCCTAACCACTACACCGAATATTCTTAAAAGCGGATTAAATGCACAAGCAGGTCTCCAACAAAAAAGCACACTCCGGGCAGTCTAAAGAATGGGGCAATAACTTTGTGTGTAAAATTCTCAAGATAATTTTATTGGAAAATTTTCTGTTTTTGAATTACTCATCATTCTTAATTTCTTATTGACAAGATAGAAACTTTTTTTATATCCTTTTATGAAAGCTAAATCTGGTCAGAGACGAGAGAAAATATAGTGAGTTTAGACCAACACCTCTAGTAACCGTGAATGTAGGGCTGCAGTAACTTACGTGGATTATGAATGTGTAGCTCATTAATAAATATAGTTTTCAAGATGCGTTGTGCACGACGTCAGTCAGTGGTGCATAATAGTTCAACCACCATATGTGTGTGTGTGTGTGTGGGGGGGGTGTCTAACAATCGGAAGGAGAAGGAGTGGAAGAATTAGGGGCGAAGAGGAGAATGAGAATGTACACGCGATTAATCGTATACAAAATTTAAAATCGCAAAATTTTACTTGAAATGTTAGCTTAGCGCATTAGTAGTGTAATGACAATGTAAGATTATTAGAAATAAGTACAAATTAATATTGATAGATTAAGTTCTGAGTAGGCCTAATTGTCACTACGTTTTCGCATTGGACGTTTCTGATGTGATGTCTTCTTTAGGTCTGTTTTCTTTTTATTGCATTTCAATGTATAACTTAAATTATACTGAGTCTGTAAATACAGCTTCAAGACAGTTATTTGCAACAGTTAGAGTACACAATTAAAAAAAAATTTACTTTAATAAGGAAACCATATAAATCAACACATCGTATTCTTAATGATACTCATAGAATCATCTTGCCTGAGGTGCTCTCGCCTTGTTTTCAACTTCTCACGTCGACGTATAAATTTATAGGTATCCCAGAATCGCGATTGGTTACAGAAATTTAAATACACAAATGAAAATAATATGAAACGAACAACGTAATTATGTTGATGCTGCAAAGATTCTGTAGTCTAATTGGCAACTGAGAAGGCAAGCGTCGCTACTTACTTCGCCTTCTTTTGTGTACCGCCCTATTCCGCCAGTGCTTCGTATTCCTCAAGTTTTAAGTTATAAGCCTAACAACAGCTGTTCGATATCTAGATATCTACAAGTAAACTAGTGGGGTTCGAAGAGGAAGGTGCAATGAACTAAGAGCCCAGTCGCCTCTCAACGTAGTGACCAAAGAATGAATTTCTATATCCGCTCTGCAAAAGAAAAGCTGTAGAAATTTTACAACTACTTTATTGTGTAATAACTCAAAAATAAAACGAATTCAAATGCCTCCTATGCTTTCCACGGACAACAAAACAATACGAACAATGTTGCCGAAGGATGGAACAAAGTCTATATCGTGTCTTGGTAATATTGGTAGGCTACTAATAATCAACTGCTTGAACAATACCATTGAATACCGCGGCCTACCTGCATAGACTGATCCAGAACTCGAAGAAAAAAGAAAGAAAAGAACGCTATCACGATCGACGGTAGAACTGAAAGAAATGAATTCAGTTAAATCTGAAGACATCGTGTCTAAGAATCTTGATTATGTTCAGGACTCAGAATGAAAGATAAGACGAGATAAACGAACCTGTAACAGATGATTGACGATTTTGTTACAAACAGTAAGCTACAACGTTTTATGGAAAACTAAGCATAAATCAAAGACAATAAACATGTTGTGGCCTATTCATTGAGAGACAACCTCACAGTGATGAACGACAACGGTAGGCCTATAAAGAAGCATGGAACCTCTAAAAATTATTACAAAAATTACAGCAATTTATGTAAAGTTAACGTTACGACTTGAATACAAAGAGTTTAGTGTCAATGAAGGTCATGGCAGGTCTACATTGTTTTTACGTAAGTAGGCTGTGACTAGCCCTACGACGAACACGCCTTCAACTTTCCCATATGGTGAAGCTGGTACTCACTACGCCAGACTGAGCTCAGAATCCAGGGCTGGACTTCGTGAAAAAAACACCCTGAGGTGGATTCGAATTTTCGGCAACCGAATTCGACTCCTCCGTCACCCGTCTGTCTGTAAACTGGCACACTCATCACTCAGTTCAACTCTCTCTCTCTCTCTCTCTCTCTCTCTCTCTCTCTCTCTGTCTGGCGCTACAGCCCTATGTCATCCTTGGTCTCCTCTTCAACACGTCGCAAGGGGACACGGTTCCGACCAAACATTGTCCAATTTTGGATGCCCAGTTTCGTCAGACTATCAGTTTTCCTCCGCCCCATTTATCCAATTTTGTAAATTGTAGACCAGAGTACTATTGAATATTGTAAATTTATGTATATGTCCACAATCACACCCTCTCTCTCACCTATTCTCCCTATATCTCTCATTCTCTCTCCCTCTCTCACTTGCACTTGATTTCTCACTCTCTCTCCCTCACACCTACTCTCTCTCTCTCTCTCTCTCTCTCTCTCTCTCTGTATGTATTAAGAGAACAGGATACAGGATCACCGCTACGCAACATTTTACATCTAACCCCTTTAAAGAGAGCAAATACCAATTCGAACACTGTCAATCGAGTTCCGTGTCTTCATCATTTGAGCGATGACAAGATCGCTGTTCATTGAGTAACTCTTTTTACCTTATCTACTGTTCTTAGCTGCAGGTACTACAGGGATTCTGGAGAGCGGAAAGAAAATAACTCATCCCGTCTCTTCACAAAACGCGCGCGCGTTGTGAAGAAACTTAACAAGAAATGTGACACGTTCTTTTATCTTCCCAATTAGTTGCTGTTTATACATCTGTGTATGCTGAATGGTTTTATTTTTCACATTATAGGTCTACACAAAAATTTACTGTGATAGGCCTACGTAGGCCTACCTACTGACAAGTGTAAATAAACAAATAATGATTTCACAGAGGCTTAAATAATTGTCATACATTCTAAAATAATGAAAATAAGAAATACAATTACGGTTATGTACTAAGGTTTTGTACGGATATTTATGATTTCCGATTTTGTCAGCAGGCCTTCCCTAATGGTTATAAATAATTTATTTCTTATTGTTAATTACTAGAAAGTAATTCCTTTCTTGCGCCCTTTTTGTCACCAATTAATTGCCGTTTTGTCAATTTTTCCTACCTGCTCTCTTATAACAATCGTGTATGAAATTTTCCTTAAACGAGTTTTATGTATTTCATAGTCAGGTTAGGCCTATCGATTTCCAGCTCACGAAATAAATACTATTCTAATTTTATAGGGCATGAGTTTTGTCTTTTAAATGGAACTTACTAAAAAAACTTTAAATAATAAAACCTTTTTACAAACACAAATCACAGTAGGCCTACAACAGAAGGCGTAGGCCTATAGCGTAGGCCTACTACTGATAGGCTCCAATTGACCGTCTGTTAAGGCACAGAAACTGAAGTCGGTACACACGTTTTAAAACGTATTTAACACTGAAGCGAATACTGCAAAAGTGGCAGTAATTTTATTCATATTTTACTGTACATTATCACAACTACACTTAGTCCTATCAGACGGTCTCTAACAGACGCACGAAACTTCAAATGGAAATCTGCGTCCCATAGAATCGTTACTTATTAAATAGGCCTAAGTTATTTTGGACAGTTATGATCATTTGTAACGAGTAAAGACAACGTTTCGTCTGTGGTTATTTTCTGGTTAGTTAATAAAATGCAAAATAATACAAAAATTGATTCTCGAAAAACACAAAAGGATCGTCTAAAAAACAAAATTAAAATACAATTAAAATGAACAATAATATATAATATAATTCATAAATATAATTGCAAAAGACTTGCCTGCCATGTGTAGAAGAATAGGCTATAATTTGTAACAACCAAGGGTTCGACACGTTACCAAAATTATGTCAATTTGATAATAATAACATGGCACTAGCAGTTTCCTTTAAAAGTAGTAGAAATGGTAGCCTAAGTTAATTATATTCCCTTAACATTAAAACTTGAGCTACATACAAATTTGTTAAACAGAGCAAACGTATGCCTACATAAAGGTATGACAGAAGTACGATAATGAAACGCATCATCTTAACCGTAGTTGCTGCTACCTTTCTATAGTATGGTTACACTTCAAACTTCAACAGATAGGCTACTAGCGATATGCCTACAGTAGAGTTAATATGTAGGTCTATAGATAAATGTTAATGTTTACAACCACTTTAATTAGAATGTGTTACGAAATATATCCCCTAGGCTACGTTATTTTGCTACTGATTCACATGATTTACAAATGTTTTTGTAAATTAAGCGGGCGTAATTAAAGGGTGGGACGGTCCAAGTTCAAGCTTAAAATAGCTTATTACATTTCGAAGTTTAAGAGCTTTTATTTTTATTTCTTATTATTATTTTACATTTCAGCTTTTTTTTGTACGCCGTAGATTCCCTACATTTTCAAATAAAGAATAGACTATTTAAACACTTAATAATTAGTTTATCGCAAGACTTACATAATCTGCAGAAAAATTTGCTGTTTGTTAACTGTTATTTACAGGTCTATCTGTTGAGATAGTTATGCATCCTTACGATTCTGTCGTGTCTTTAAATTTTCTCAGTTTTCACAAGAAAAGCAACTGATGAGAACAATCAAGTTTGTCATTTGTAACAAAACTATTTGGGCCTACCGATTTTGAGAAAATCTAAATAATTTAGATTAAACATTAAAAAACAAGCTTACCTTGCTGTTTCACGTAAGCGTATGTTGTTAATGGCGTGCAGCGTAGATTAACACTCCGCAAGATCACTAGCACCACAATTACATTACTGGGACTGAATCGACAGCTGACTAAACGCGGTGTTGTGATGTATCTGACGCAAGATCTGACGTGACTATGCGCGATAAAAAACAGATTCAGCTGATTCTGGTGGGAGAAATTGAGGGACGGTGGCCAATCAATGGAACGATGCCTCCCTATTGGATAATCTACGCTAGGGGAATGGGAAGTAGGAAATCTTTTCCATTACTCTTCAAGTATTAAAATCGAATCTAACTTGACGATTTATAAAGTAAATTCATCTACCTAAGCCTATTATATATAAATTTATAACAAAATTACAATTTAAAAATTATTGTAGACTTAAATGGGAAGTATTATGTTAACGTGAATAAATACTTGACGATTTTAAGAGATGTAGAATTATTAAAGTCGTACGTGTTAATAATAGTAATAACAACACCAGTAACGATAATAATAATTATTATTATATTTACAATGATGAAAAAAATACAACTACCCTGTAATAATATTTAAATTTAGGCCCAGACTTAGTTTCTCTTCTCTAGTAAGTAGCCTATACAAAATACAAAAGGCTACATACAAAAATCCAAAATACATTCATAATTTATATATGATTATTTATTTAATTTATAATTTGTTACGTTACATAATACGTAATATTCATACTATGTGAAAAATAATATATTTCCACTTGTAACTTCCTTAAAAAGTGAACAAGTAGGCTTAGCCTATAGGCTATTAAAGATAGCAATTTCCCTAACAAGACATGTGGAACGTAAGAGTCTCGAGTTTTTGGATATGACATGTGCTAAACAAAAACCTATTAAAATATAGGCCTAACATAATCATTAACACTTTTTAAAAACAAATTGTAGGCTAAATGGACTCTAACATATTCCACTTTAACATATAGGACCTACTCTAAACCAAAAATAACTTCGTCCTCTTCTCGTCTACACGAAGATTAGGCAGTTTCCTGCTCCGACTTAACACTTCTGCGTTCCGACTTTATTTCATCTTCGCGTGGGCATCCTACACCCTTGCCTTGTGGAGCATAGTAGGCTTATGTCACTTGCTTGTTCATCATCCATCCTTTCTCAGTGATTTCTCCATTGCTGGATTTTGACATTAGCATTAGGCCTACTCGTGAGATGGACTTCCACCACTGCTTTTTTTATACAAAGCGACGTTTCGGCTACACAACATATCGGTAGCCGTCTTCAGGCAAAAACAAACGCTAAAAAAACACAAATAAACCTAAACAATACTCTTTCAAGCTGACAATTAAGTAATTCAGTAAGTGTTGTTATCGTTACGTTCAACATACTGAAATATTATTTTAAAATGTTTTCTATTCATTTTTAGTTGGTTGTTATGGCGTTCAGAATTGATTTCCTTTCAGCCGCATAGTCCTCGAGTTCTCATTTTATTCAAACTTGGCAATGATGTTTAATCAAGTTGCCATTTCCTACCTATCGATTGACATATCGTGAATCCTTCTAGAAAATCGTTAGAAAACTAAAAAAAAATTGTTTCTGTCTCTCAATTGGCGTCACAGCTCTTGGAGAGCCTTGGGCTCCTGGACAAACCGCCTGGATCGTCTCGATCCTCTGCTCTGTCTCCATCTTCTTACACCGAGCCTGCGCAGGTCGTCCTCAATATCATCCAACCATCGTTTTTGGGCCGACCGCTCTTTCATCATCCAGCAGTGAAAATTGTTTAAATTTCTTAAAAACAATTATTATGCATAAGGAATATTAAAATTTTTAGCTTGTTTAAAAATTAACAGCTTGTATTATCAACATTAACTTTGCGCTATCCTTATAAGTCAGTGTAGCCCACTCCTAAATTTAAATGTTAATCTTTTGTAGTTCGTATTTTTTAATTCAGTTACTCCACAGTGTTACAGTGTATACCTAACTTATAGGCCTATTTCACTATTGCTTAAGATTTTTGAGTATTGTTGTTCTGCTACGTGCTGGTACAAAACAAATGAATAATTTCCGAGAGTACTGTGTTATAGGTGCCTATAAGGTATAGCTGCCCCACGGGTTCATTACACTGGTAGGCCTAACAGTAATTTCTTGCTGAACTCCTACATTTATCAGAGATGTTCGTAGTAGTTTCTTAGTTAAACATAGATTAGAAATAGAGAATGTGTTTACGTTTAACATGATCAACAGTTTAATTCAAAATTTGCGATTCCCATCCTGTGCGTTGACACTCGGATCCCAATCACAAGATGGCACGCAATGAGATTAGCGTGTGATTTTAGATAGACAGTCAAATCAAAGACGCCAACATTCTCTTTTTTTAAGAGGAATGTTATACAGACGTCTAATACTTTCAATGTTTTAGATTTTAATTAATTTGCGATTTAGTTTTCGCTATGACGCATCAACCCGTTTCATACAGACGTGAGTGTGAACATGGTTACATGACTAACATACCTACATAATTAATACACACTAATTGTAAGCGTGATTAATAGGTTACATCTTGAGTGAGTAATATTATAACAATCGATAATCGTAACAAGAGAGTAACACATATCGTGCGGTATACAACTAAACGTTGATATATTTCTATTACGTCATTACTTCCTTTGTTCGAATCAAGTGGCCAAAATTTATATCTGATTAATATAATCGTTATATACGTATCACTCCTTAGAAGATAGGGTCAGACTTTTCCCAGGAACTTAGCCCCAACCACGTTTGCTGAAAGTAGTAGCTTTATTTTAAGGTACTGATCGGGAATCGAAATAGGTTAGTGGCCAAGTGCCACTGATCGAACTCATTTACTAAGACTCCGTCAAAAAATATATTATCAAAATGACATGGCTTCTCCTTTTACAGTACTAAGCGCTTCATTCCTAAAATTACAGTACTAAAATTTATATTCCTCTAGAAGCTAAACTATGACTACCTGTCTGTTTCTCGGTCTCCCCCCTTCTTTCTCTATGGTTGCGAATATATCCTTTGATACATCAGAAGCTAATTCATTTGTAATTGCGTTCTGCTCTGTTCTACTCTTGTTGCTGGAAAATAGTGAAGCGCAGATTTTAATAGAGTATAGAGTCATTAGGCTTTATTTCGTTATTAGACAATACTTGGCCTGTTGTTTGTAGTTAAATGTTGATTTTTGCCACGGAAATGAATAAAAGATTTCCATAAAATGGGCACTACATGTCCTTAAAAATACAGCTTTAAAATCATGCTACGAGGTGCGGAAATCGGCTGTTGGCAGCAAATTTTGTTGAAATTGCCATACAGAACGGTTCACCGATAGCTTTTGTAAACGACGTTCCTAACGCCGCATTTGATCTTGGATACGGAGTAACGGACATGTTTTAAGATTTTAATGTTAATTATTGTTTATTGTTCTTACTTTGGAAGAACAGAATGGCTTTAGGAAAAGCAGATCTTGTACAGACAAAGCTTTTATTATTACACAAGTCATTGAGAAGCACTGTGAGTTCAATAAAGAAACGCATGTAGCCTTCGTTGACTTTGAGAAGGCCTTTGATAGAGTAGGTAGAAATTTTCTGTGGCAAATGTTAGAAAAACGGAGATATCCACAACAACTTATAAGAACTATACAAGGCCTACATAACCGAACAAGGCTAGCTGTTAAAAAACTAATTGTAAGATACCTCAACAATATCTGTCAATCAAGGTGTTAGACAAGGGTGCAGTATATCACATTTATATTGACGATCTGGTAAGCAAATAGAAACATCTAGTAAACAATGGTATTAAGACATCACGAGATAAATACTTGAATGTGCTGTTGTTTGCTGACGACTTGCCAGTAATTCAGAATACAAAATCTGCTTTAGAAACAACACAATATGAAAACCTACACTATAAAAACAAAGGTAATGGCATTTCGAGGCAAGGAACCAATAAGAATAAAAAAAAAAGTTAATGATCAAATTCTAGAACAGGTGAGCCATTTGAGAATAAGAACGCAACACTTAAAGGGTGTCTGCTTCCAGACTGGCCAAACAAGTCTGGAAATACAAACCTATAGGACACAGGTGTGTGGGTAGACTCAGGAAGAGATGACTGGAGGATCTTTGAACGCGGAACAGGCAGCACCTTCTCTATACCGTGTTGTGAAAATGATGATGATGAGTGTTAATTCGTTTTTCGAAATTATAATAAAACACTACATTAGAGAATAAAAAAATTATTAAACACGCATCGAAAATGTGTGTACAATCTGTACACATCTGTGTAAGATTCAAAGAGCAAGAAAAAAACTGTTTAGTATAGAAATTGTTGAAGTTGCTGTTGAATAAATTATTACACTATAAATATCGTAAACCGATTTGGATGCACTGCGGGCTGAATAAATATTCGGAGGCTATCTGTTTCCTAAAGACATAAGCACAAAAACTAAAATAAAAATTTGAACCATCCCTCAACTATCAGAGAACTAGCAATGTTTACACAAAGCGATATCGTATGCGCAAGATGTCTGTAACGTACCGCATTTATGTATTCGCACTCACACAGCTAATTAGCCTAATTATTTAATTCGATTTACAATACTACATTTTTACCGGCACATTTTTATTTTTTATTTTTAGCATTTCCCTTTCTTATCCCACTGGGGAAGTTTTAACCCCCAAAATCCCTCTATTTGCGCCATTGAATTTTACTTTTTATTCTTAGTTACCGTTGGTCTCCAGATCACTGTATATGATTAAATAAATAATTACCTTATTTTATCCACTAAGTGATCTTCTTTTTCTTTTTAATTACTACATGTTTCAGGCCTTATATCCCCATCTTCAGGTAAAAGCAAATCTACCCTATTATTAGGGTTTCGTTAAAAATTCACAACGACACAAACACATAACACACTTAAATAAATTAACATTGAACATTAAATCTGTATCGGAACACGCTACAAACGAACCAGTGCACTGGCCGAAGAGTTGAAAGTCGGACTTCGGCCAGTGCACTGGTTCGTTTGTAGCGTGTTCCGATACAGATTTAATGTTCAATGTTAATTTATTTAAGTGTGTTATGTGTTTGTGTCGTTGTGAATTTTTAACGAAACCCTAATAATAGGGTAGATTTGCTTTTACCTGAAGATGGGGATATAAGCCCTGAAACATGTAGTAATTAAAAAGAAAAAGAAGATCACTTAGTGGATAAAATAAGGTAATTATTTATTTTTATTCTTTTTCTTACAATTTATTGGTGAAAACATTATTTACCTTATAATTAAAATTTAATATTGATTACGCTCATTGCAAACTCAATCAACTAATTTAGTAGGCCTAAGTTAGTTTATTGATGCATACCTAATTTCAAGATTACATTGTGTGAAAGCAAAATTTATCATTTAATTTAACAAAATATTTAAACAGACTTTACATTCGACAGTAACTTTTGTAACCCAACTAAACCGGAATGGTTTAGAATTAGGTTTATATTGTAAATAAATCGATCGAATACGGTGTATGATTATCCTGCCACAAGTTGTATGCGTCGATTTTTAATATAATTAGAAAGTATGGTTTAAATAAAATTTAATTATGTTTGATATATTAGTTTGACATGTGTTAAGGTTTGTAGCTGTTTCTAATTGAAGGTTACTAATGTTGTAAAGCGATTTAAAATGTAACATTCGAGGTTACTCAAAGTGTGTTTACAATTGTGTGATTATAATTGTCTGAAAAGAATTCCCTTAAATCAAACAAATAAAATAGTTGTGTTGGTAATATTTAAATACTAGGTTTGCTTAAGCTTAACAGTAAAGTATAATAGTTGGTCGCTTGATGATGATGATCGTCTTGTTGATACTGGCTGTGAAACTTCTCCTCCAAGTCGATAATAGTCTAAGTACGTTATGTCTAGTAATGTCTGGACAATATAATAAACATAATATGCTTTCACGTACCTGGTCGTGTTTTCTAGAAGTTCAATAAGCTGTCAACTCAGTTTACAAAAACCAACTCACTTTAGTTGCAAGGTTAGATTGCCTTGTTTGTTAGTGGGCGCCACACGGATTTATTTTGGGAAAATCCCGTGTAAAACCCATGTATTGAATCAATTAATGATTTAAAAAAGTTTAAAATAATTGTTTGTTACCTTTATGGCAATGCTATTCCATATATTCAATCACAACTGAAGGTTGTTTAAGCTTTCCTGAATAAAATATTTAACTATCTGTTAGAAATAAATTAAGTCGAGTTATGCTGATAATAATGGGTTTTATTCATACCCTTGATAGAGAATTCAAAACAAATATAATCAAAACATACAATGATGTACAATTGTAAATAAGTTATTATATACCCTATAAGGCTTGCTCAGAGCACAAGTGGTAAATCTGGCTAAGTCCAGATATTTGTTATTTTTTAACATTAATATTATTGAAATCTCAGATGTGAGTTCTTTGAGATACGAAAAAGAAAGTTAAGCCTACACAATATCTAATGATTTTTCTGATATAAAATTGATCAACAACGTTTTGACGTTACTTTCATAAAGTAAACAAATAAAAATAACCTATTTGATAGGTTGTGCGTTCGTCACGCTTGATTTCTGAATTACAAAGTTTATAAATTGAGAACACTTATAACTAACATTCAGCTTAATTAATAATGACAAATTCATAAAATAAATTGAGACATGGTGTAACATTGAAATGTTTCTGTGTTTTGCGTCAGTACAGATCAGTGTATAAAAACGTACAGGTTATGGCGCTCGTAGAAAAAATGAAATAATGGTTGCACTGTTACCTTTTGGTTTTAATTATTTAATTAAAACTCATTTTAGCACCTTGATAATCGGATTATAATGATTATCATTATTCACTGCACACGCACAAGAACAGAGAATTTCGATCCGCTTCTAACTTAATGGATCATAAATAACATTATTTAATTACTTCTGTTCATTATTTTCCCGCACAAAAATGAAATAATACTGCACATAATCACTATTGTTTTCCGTAGAATAATTTGAAGTAGTTGTTTCTTGGTGTTGAGCTATTTCCTTCGATGTGTTCTGGAGATGACGCTATCGGTTATTAAAAATGTTGAGACGGCGGGCACACGTTCTGCACTGAATGAAGTTGATAAGTGTCTGTCGAGAATCGGTTACATTCTCTTATATACCCCGCCCGTCGATCGGCGTTAGGCAAAAATGTTAATTACTAACTAATTTTGTGATTGGTTCTTGCAGGTGTGATGAGTATGACGTATTGTCTGTATAGCCGTTAATAACGGTTTTTCAACTGTCAAACTCTGAGGTGACAGATAGCTTTCAATGTTGTTGGTATTAGTAAACAAATTTCTGATGCATATTTTGTAAATGATGCTAACACCTTTCCCGCACTTAATACAGTTGCGATTGGGTCGATATCGTCATCAAATTAAAGATTATTTTGTCCTCTTTAATTTGATATAGTTTGATACCGAGTTCACTTCACTTTTACTGACATTGCTATAAAATCAATGTTCAGGTACACTACTTCGCACTGTCGTCTGGTTACCGAAATTGGCGATAATACATTGACTAATATAGTTTGTGTTCCACGTCGCTCTTATCACTCAAACGTTTATGTGAGAACACTATTAACTCTGTACTGACCTTCAATTACTGAACATTATGAATACACCTTAACTTTATACATTGTAATGAACGATTCTTATTACTATGACATTTCGTTTTACGCTAACTCGTTCTATTCTACTACTTAACAATTGAATTATGATTAAATATATCATTTTAATAATGTTTTTTGCTATGTTGGAGCATAACAATTGTTCTGTGTATTTAATTTACACTTACGTTACCTCCCAATAATCAACTCACTGATTATTGCTTGGTCAAGGCCTTGTTAAGACATACCGTCTAGACTGGAATTTTGCCTTAACAACAGTTATTGGTTCACAATTCGGTAATTTGTTGAGGTACCTTATTTGTATAAGATTCCCTCTTACCAATGGTTTTTATTTCTCATAAGTATATTTGATATTGAAATATATCTTTGTTCTCACTTTGTAGCCATTGCTAATTTTAGTTTTTGGCATTCATAATTTACTAGTCATGGTTAAATTTGTTATCAGCAAAATGCTAATTCTGGTTTCACAGTATTCAGATTCTTATTGATTCACTTTTTATTTACATATCATATTCTGTTTACATTATCTACTGACTCGCTTGACAGCTTAAAGTACATTTACTCTGTCCATCAGTTTGTGTTAGTCATTGTCTGGTTGTAGTGTCAAACAGTATTTGGGTTTACTGTTCCTTGTGGCACTTCTGCTTCTTTCCTTTTCCATGATTTCTCTCTTCTTGGTTATTCTTATCACTATATTCCCTATTTACATCATTGTTATGTACTTATTAAATCTGATAATATAAGTTTAGGTTAGGTAACATTTTGTTATGTTACACTTTGAATAAACTTAATTACTATAGGCCTACTGATTTTCCAGTAAATTTACTTTACTTAGTGACAGTAAAACCATAGATGAAATTGAATACGAGAAGGATTTTTTAGAATCCCCTAATTAATAAAGTAGAGTATTTTTTCTTATTCCTTGTATACAAAAATTTTTATTGATAACAATATTTTTATTATTAGGGCTACTAGTAAGCTCCCTGAACTGCAGAACTCGCTTACTATTCATTTATTGTTAGGTTAAAGTTCAATATTAGATGATTTTTCAATTATCAGGAAAATTATGAAAACTCAAATTACTCTTAATTTTTTAATAAAATTTGACAATTATACAATAAAATTAAAAATTTCAAACTAATACTGCATGTTCTTTTAGTTAAATTTAGAACTAAATGACAAATTGTAATATAGTCCAAGCTTTTAAGTTTATGTAATTTTCCATAGATATCTATAGGTCTATTTTTTGCAAATATGCATAACTGCTGACAACATATAGGCCTAAAGTTTTGTATTAAATATAGTTTACGAACTTTTTGAAAGCAATCCTAAATATGTTGTGTTTAGAGTATTGAGAGATATTAATTCTTCAAGTTAATGAAGATAATGAGTTTGTATTTTGAGTAAAGTTCGACAAAACTTGATCCTCCTTATAAAAAAGTACTTTTATAATTTTCTTAAAACTCTGAGTTCAATTTTTGGCCATTGATGTCCCTAAAGTTAAAAAAGTTTCGTTGTGAACAGCACATTTGGATTAGGATTAAAATTCTCTGTAGTATGACGCTCGGCTGGATTTCAATAATTTTTCTGAATTTTTAACCATTTCCTCTGAGTGTCCTAAAATGATGAAATTTAAAAAACTATACACCATATTTAAATTGATACCACGTATGTATTTCTGTTAATTTTTCACAGATTTGACCCTCACACATTTGTGTCTTACGGCCTCTATTTGTTGGCCAATCAATCTCAAAAACAATTGGGTCTGTAGGGTAAAAGTATGGACACACTTGCCAAATTTCACGACACCTCAGGGTGGTTTCAAAAGTTATTGTGAGACATATGCCAAAGAGGTGGACAGGTAGACAATCAGACAAACGCCAAATGATCAAGTTAAAACTGAGAACTCTTTTCGCTCGTTCAATAAACTTTTGTATTAAATTAATGGATGTTAAATTGTATAATAAATATTATATTATGTGTTAATATAATATAAGTTAATTTTTTTTCTGTAATACAATTTACACGGTGTAAGTAACTGAGTAAAATCTTCTCCTCCTCCTCCTCCTCCTCCTATGTCACTACAGCCCGAAGTCGAGCCTTGGCCTCCTCTATCCTGACCCTCCACCTCTCTCTATCAGTAGCAAAGGACTTCCATCCTCGCACTCCCAAACATCTCTCTTGCAGCCACAGAGACAGCTTTTCCCATCTTCCCATCTTTTCCTTGGACGCCCTTTTGGTCTTTTGCCATCCATACTCCTCATAAGGACTGTTTTAGGTGTTCGTTTGTCATCAATTCTTACGGCATGGCCAGCCCATTGCAGCCTCCTCAGTTTTATGTACACTTCCCCGTTGGTTGGTTGAAGTGACAGTATATCTCATCAATCATTATGCCGTTTCTCATCATTCCCCATTTATGTATATATGGGGCCCAGGATCCGTCTCAGGAGCTTCCTGTGTTAATATCCAGGTTTGACTACCATAGCACAGGATGGGTCTTATGATAATTTTGTATATAAGCGTATTTTTGTCTTCCTATGAATAGTACTTGGCTTAAAGCTGGTCATAAGTGAGAAATAGCCCTTGTTGGCTAGAATTACTATCCTTCTCCTTATCTCGACCTCTTCATTTCCATCTTCAGATATCGTAGCTCCTAGGTATGTGAAACCTCTGACTGCTTCTATACAGTTTTCTTCTATAATAAAATTTAGCCTGGAAAAAAAGAAAAATAATATACACGCAGAAGAAGCAATTGAAAGAGAAGTTTTTCGGGCAAAAGTGTTAAAAATGGAAGGAGAGAGAAAAACGCAGGTTTAAAGTGCGCTGAAGACAGGAAGAAGAGAAACAGTGGAAAGAGGAAAGAATATTGAAGAAAAAGGAAAGAACAAATAATAAATAATTGAAATTGGCATGTGGTCCTTAGATGACCGATACAAAAAAAAAAAAAAAATTAGCCTGGGTCGGGTAGACCTTGTCTGACTTATCATTTTGGTTTTATCACATTTATTCATAGTCTTACCTCTTTTGTAACTATTTTCAGGTTTAAGTATGTCTCCCTAAGTTAAACCTCCTCTTCCCACTAAATTCATATTTCGAAGAAGATAAGTAAATGATAAAAGATTTTAACTGGTGATTCTTAACATGATAGGCCTACTGTCAAAGACTTTTTGAATACGAATTATTTCTCATTCGGTTTACCTTTAAAGGGTCTACAGTAACCAAGTCTTTAAAATTTTTGGTGCCAAAGCCTGGTTAATGACCTGGTACTGAAAACTCTTAACTTTTAGAAATCGCAGTATTCGAGTGACAGATTCGTTGTGTAACAACCATAAAATTTAAAATTTTTTAGTATGACTGAAAAGACGTTACATTCAGCATGACACACCTACTCAGGCCTCGAGCAATAAATAAAGAATTGTGTGTCGAAGTGTCAAGTGAACGTTTACTTCAGACAATGCAAGTACGTTTCACATAGTTGTACAATAGGGAACAGGGTTGGCCGTGACAGACTCGACTAAAACACGAGATTTACAGCCTGCAAATGTAAGATAATGGAAACTGTGTCAAGTACCAATTTAGAGGAGAAACCGTGGCGGACAAACTGCCGGGTTAATTTGTAGAGTACCAGTAAAGAATAAAAGGGTGTAAGTCACACAATAGTATATACCCTATACGAGGACGGACATCGATACCTAAAATAATAGAATCGAACTTGTAAACAGCAGGGGAACGACTTACTGGCGACAACGGATATTTACGACAGGGAGAAGGTGTGCCGTTTTGGAAACGACGTCACGCTGCGCCAGGATAGCGTTCTGGAAAAAGGGGTCAAACACAGCGAACAATAACAAGATACGACACATTGTTTGCGTGAGAACTGCAGCGAGACCCGGAGTACGCTTAGACAATAGCTTGATAGACGACCATGAAATTGCTCCTGTTCTAGGAAAAGAGTACGGAGACTTACGACGCGAACCCGTGGGGAGACAGGATATCCAATCACAACCCAGCATCTACCCAGAGAACTGGTGGAGAGGACCGTCGCCAGCATAGCAACGGGAACGTCGAATGAGAAGTGAAGAACGACACTCTGGCTTAAGGGTAGGAGATCTTCTGTCCTATCATGTTCAACTTGAGGCGTGTTTTCCAGTACGGTGCATTGTGGTACACGATGTTTGATAAAAACTGCTTGCAGAGCACGCGGGAGAAGAGTCTTTCATAAATTTTTAACTCATATACTTTGAGCAGTCGGTCAGTAGGACAGTCTTTCATAAATTTTTAACTCATATACTTTGAGCAGTCGGTCAGTAGGACAGTCTTTCATAAAATTTTAACTCATATACTTTCAACAGTCGGTCGTCAAAGTTCGATTAACATACGGACGGCAGTGGGACTTTGAACTTTGCCACGCGTCATATAACTAAGAGACTTAGACATTTCGATATTGGCGCGTATCCGGTAATAGTGTACTTTCAGTGTCTAAAAACATGCGACATATACGCCAGTGCTTAACAATTATAGAATTCTTTATTATACTCTAATTCAGAATTGAACTAACCAGTCACACTTACATCAATAATCGACGCGTAGAACTATCGTTGATGTGATACCGGACGGCGAAATCATAACATTATACAGTGCTGCGGAGCGATACAATATCATGTGGAACAATTACACCGCGGCATCAAAACACTAACAGTAATGAACATACCAAACGTTGAACAATAGACAGACATATATTGTAAAGAAAGATAGACTTTTAGGTGTTAAGATGCGACGATGATGCCTCACGTTGCGAGCGTCAATTTGTAAAGAAAGAGACTAAATGGACGTCCTCGTTTTCGTTTAAGCCCCACGTTGCAGGCGGCAATTTGTAACAAAATGAAATATATAGAATGTGTCGAGTACGTGTTTAAATAAGTTCCACGTTGTTATGTGCCAATTTGTAAAGAGACTAATATGTGCCGGTGCTAGCGAAAATGTCCGTCTTATTCAAACCCCACTGTTGTAATCAATTTAGTAACGAACTGCTTGTTAATTATGTGAGGACGTATGTAATAATGTATGATACCAGCTGGAGACGTCAAATTATAAAGAGATCTTGTCTATGAGTGTAATTAGTTATAAGAGACTCCGGTGTAACAAACGCCAAGTAGTACGTTGTAGGTGGCGATTCGTAACAATTAAAATGCTGTTACCTGGTTTAATTAATATGTTATTAACTAATATACCTTGCGGTTGTGACCAGTGAAACCCTCAGAACACAGATTATTAAGTCCACAAACTTAGAATTATATTCCTGAATTTATAATGGTAGTATTCTGTAGACTTAATTTAATTCTCAGTGGTTGTTTAATATGAGCAATATATATGGAGTATTTACTGAATGTAAGTGGTTTTTGTCTCAACCCTAGTCCCTCAACGATAAAAATTTCATTCAAATTTAGTATGGCAAAACCCGTTAGTTCAGCAATCTCCCGTCTCACCAGCTGCAAACTTGGAGCGCTGTTATTATAAATAATTGTGCGTATAGGTTAGTTATTCTGAGTGTTTGTATCAATCTGTTAATAAATTATTACGCCAATTACATATAGTATTTTCTCTGCAATGATTAAAACGTTATCTCATACAACAAATGTACTTTATTTATTTTTCTCTGGTATTTAACCAGTTACGTTGTCTCAGACAAACAATAAGACAATACAATCGACTATCCCAACATGTATCGATTCTTAATTATTCGAATTCTAAAAAGAAAAACATATATTCTTTGAAAATAATGACAAATAATTCTTATACCAGGGTTCGTGTAGTTCTTTGAACCATTAGTAAGGCCAGGTAAAACGCATAATTAAGGTTGTTCAATTTACAAAAAGAATAAAATTATTTACTTAAAATACAATGATATGAAAATAATTTGTTTTTTTACCCAAGCGGCGAAAGCTTCATTAGGCGGTGAATGTTTGTCAACTACGATCAAAATGCAGGTTATATCGTCTTCACCCAGTAAAACTGCTCTGGTCTTCAATGAATGGATGATGATAATCCCACGGGAACTCTGGTGCTTCGAGTCTTCTTTTGCGTCTTCACAATTCTTGGTCCCAACGAACTGGAATTAGGATCTCAGCTTCCGCTGTCAATGAAGGTTATTTCGTCAACCGAATCTTCTGTATTTCCAAATATTTCCGTTAATTCAGGCTTCAACTCTTTATTGGTCTTCAATTTATAGCATGAATTGGTTTGATACCAAATTCAGCGGAATTGTTTAGTGAATGAGGTGAGACGCTTTCAGTTCTTTTTTATTGTATTCATTGATAATTTATAGGGTTATTTAATCTGTATGATTCATTAACATTCCAGTATAATTGTTTTGCAAAATGTTTTTTTTCAATTTGGATATATATTTTCTTTATATTTATTCATATATTTTAAATATATCGGTTCATTTCAACCTAATAGCTTGTAACAATCAGTACCATCTATTCAAAATCAACAAGTTACTAAAAATCAGTTGCCTTAACAACCAGGTTTTCTATATAACCTTGAGCCGGCATTATAGAATATTACTACTCCTTTCCAATAAAATACTCCATGCTTGGATTAATATTGAATCACATAAAATTCTCCCCTAACCTTCCTTATTAAACAGTAAATGTTTTACTAGAGTTTCGTTGGACTGGGTTTACTAAAAAGGTATTAATTTCCTTTCACTAATATGGAATTTAGGCCTATAGATTCATTTACAACCATTATAACATTATTTGGTTTTTAACTTAATTTTCTTTTTACCTGACCTACTGTACAATTAATTATTGATTACATAGTTAATTACATGAATTTCAATTTACTGGTGGTTATTTGTTTTTACATTAATCAATTGGTTCTGGAACCCTTTATTAATTTATGACATAATTGTCAGAACTACTTGTTAGACTTGAAACACTGGTCACACTCCTGATCCAGTTTATAAACATTAATTAGAACAACAGTATCTTTCAATTTTATACAATACTGACAACTTAGTACCGTGCCTAACATTGGTAACTATATTGTGCTGTATAAAAACAAATCTAATATAAAATATAAACATAATTATTGAGTAAGTATTATTATCAAACAACATCATTTCATTTTTAACACATTCAACATACAATATAAATATTCTGTAGACCTTAACATGTCACAGTACAAAACAAACATTTCATTACATCCAATCATTCATTGGTCTGGCTCTTTTACATTTAATATTAGTCATTGCCTCCTTTTTACTTGAGGTCCTTCTCAAACATATGAACTATCGAACAACCTTAAGTCAGGGTACGGTCTTTGACCATATTTCATTCAGTCTTTTATGTAACGTTGGGGAACCTCAACTATGTTGCGTTACAATATATATACACCATAGTTAACGATGAACTTATCTTCACGACACATAATTTCATGACTCGAACAATAACAGCAGCATCAACAGAATACGCACACACAGCGCGAGTGAATCTGTTTCGCGTGTGTTAAGTGTCAGTGACAGCACAGCTTCCCACATATGAACCACCAGAGAGGAGTTACACCGATGGAAATTTCGGATAATTCATCTAAACAAGTAATCTTTATGCTATTCTTATCATAAGGAACTCTACTGTCCTGTCTCTTTTCAAGAAACACCCCTTGAGCATTTAAATTAAACATGATAAACATAATTTACGCCATCCATCTGAGGCATACGATGAACGCATTAGTATAGGATTTATTGTTTGAATATTTGTGTTTCTATATATCGATTACATTATATATGTATGTGTATGTTTTTCAGCAAACAACGTATTGGATTTACTTTGTAATTTGATGTATAAACATGTGTTCTTTTATGTTCTTTTCATGAGTTTATGAATGTATGTATTTACAGGGAATCTTCCATATTTTATATATTGAATTTAATGAATGATATAATGTTAATAAATAAGTGTTTATTTTATCAATATGCGTTCATCATTGTCAAATTACCTCAGAACGAGAAAGTAATGGCATTTGAGTGATTTATGGTAGTTTATTTTATTTTATTTTATTTATTAATGCAACAACTAGAGTCTCCATCCAATAGTTATGCTAACGTAAAGTAATTAACGTGTTATTTATTGATTACACGAGCTCATTATGCAAATTAATATATTCAATAATTACTTAATCACAGATTAATTAATCCATTATTGTTAGCATAATTGCTTAATGACTGCCCAACCGTGGCAAGTGTAGTATTTGGCTCTCAAAAAACGTAGGGCTCGGCAATCACAGATTAGTTAATTCAGTAGCGTAATAGCATAACACCCCAGAGTGTTGTATTTGCCGCCCAAAGAACGTGGGGCATTACAATGATCAAAAACTCCCAAAATAAAGAAAATCTTGTAGTTGTCTTTGTGCAAATTTCATAACTTTTAATTAAAAACTTTACTATGCTGGCTTCCGCAACAGGTAATGTGCCTAATACATGAAATGTAGAAGGTGGACTCCATATTTTTTTCGTTTTCTTCACACTGCAGATTGCGGCAATTCCGTGTTGAATTTTTCAGGTACACTATGACATCGCTCTCTGATTTTTGTTTAAACTTGTTCTTTCATAGGATAATAATGGTTCTTTGTTGGGTTCTTTTTTGTAATATCGAAGTAGTTCACGAGTTGAGCAGGGTAGGCCGTATTAAATGAGGTATACGTGGAAAGTAATATGGGCAGCATTTCAGTAGCTCGTCATTAACCAGAATGTTAGGCCTATCTCAGGTACTCATTTCTACAGGATGGGTTAACCTGGGGGCTGGAAAACACCTTGATTTTACGGTGAACCCGGAAATCAAACCTCTAAATTGATAGACTGCATAATAGTCTGTAATTATTTTGTACAGAATAAGTATGCAAAACAGGCCTATTGATTGAATAGAATTCTTCTCTTTGTTTTGCTTTACAAACAGTAATTCCATTAGTGTAAGCAAACAAGTCAGACACATAAGCCTGCGAGAAGTCTGAACATGAACAAACCTTAGTTATCACATTGCAAGTGAGATGACACAGTATTTCTTACTTTTGTGGACATAGGAAAGAGTAACGTCGAAATGAGAGATATGTTTACTAATAGGAAAATATAAAATTCGCGTGTTGAATTTATTTGTCTCATTAACAGCCTATTAATTTTGGACATTATATGAACCAGCAGAAATAAGCAATTCTGATGAAATGGTGTGGCAACACGGAGTTTGAGCGGACAGACGGACTAAATACACGGGTACTCTGCCGTCATTATCCTTGTACAGATGCCTACTTCTGTGTATGACTCAAAAGGTTTAATGAATGTAGCTCATTAAACAACTCTGTATACGTGTGTGCTTTTTTATTTTATCTTAGTGACATTAATACTTGGCAAAAAAACGTCTGTGCGTCTCGGGAGTATTTATCTGTCGTAATTAGGAAACAGATATAACGGCAATTAATCTTTGGCTGGAATGTGCCAGAGTTAGTTTCAACTGTCAATGGTCATTAAGGAGATTACTTATTTCCTTCTCTTGTAATAATATTTTTATAATATTTTAACATTGAAAATATTTATAAGGACGTGTCGCACATTTGAAAACGACCGCTGGTGTGTGATCGAAAATGGGAATCGGTGAGTTTCCATAGAAACTACTCTTTGTTGTCAATAACGTAGTAGTCTACACATATAAAACTTCGCTTACGAATGCGACTACATTTAACTTATAATCTGTACATTGGTGAATGAAGAATGAATTCATTGATTAGTGAATGAACATAAATATATATATTTTTTAGATTTATTGAAGCATTTTCAATGCCCTTCTCTGTGCATTGCATTTGTGCAATGCCTGTAAATTTTTTTAACATCTCTCGGGGAGTGGCAAAAATATTTCGCTGATGTCACATCCCATCTTATCTAAACTCGCTGGAGAATCATGCTAAAGAATTATCTTCTTCATCAACATGTGTAAACAATGTTGACCAGTCTTGTGTGACGATACGACAAATATCATTTTTTATCAACAGAAATACCAACCGAAGTAGTCTGCTTGTTTTGCTTACTACGAAAACAACAAATATGTTTATGCTGATTTTACTTATTTTGTGTTTATGTTGCAGACAAATACGATAACAGAAACACAAATATTTATTACAGACGTTTATAGGCTATGTCTGTTATTCTGTTACAGTACCAGAAGCTGGATGTGGGCTGTTAAGTTTGCAAAAGAATTTACTCAAACATTCTATTATTTATAAATCCAACACTGATTTTTCTACAGATCACCAAAAAATAATTCTTTCTAAAGCGCGTGTGAAGGTGTGTGATTACGTTAGTGCATGTTTATTTGACACACAGCAACACCTAGCCTACATTTAATTTTTGCTAGGAGTCATAACAAACTGAATCATGACAATTTAAGTTATTTCTGGATAAGATCAATTCCAAGTGAGAAAAAAATAACTGAAATTATTGGATTTGTTGTTAAAATAGATTTGTATTTACGTTTACAGAATGCACAGTTTCTAGCATTAACTATAGAGATTTGAAAACAAGAGTTGCAATTCATCAACAGTCCAGAAGTAGGCCTATTTGACTTTCTTAACATATGCATAAGCAACCGCCCGCACATATGCATTGCGCTGAGCTTACATAGCCTACGTATGCTGTGATAAAAACAGATTGAATACACACTTTGGTACTTCAGTGTGTGATAATTATTTTTACATTAATTTAATACGTTTCTTTATGTATCGCTTCACCAGAGACTACGCGAAATGACGGTGTTCGTGTCCAAATCTCAAGTTGGGATTCCGCCATGGGGCTGAGACGGATGGTCTTTTCATAACCCTGGCCACAAGGCGTTCCATATCCTGTATTAGTATTAGGCCCGTGGAAACTGTCTTTTCAAGATACCCCTTCTTCTCCTTCATGCTTAATAGGCCATGGCCTCTTCTACCAATCATTGCTCCTCTCCTTCGGAGTCAGTAGATTAGCAGCCACTTCGCATTCTAGAAGATCTTCCTCTTCCTCTTCTGTTGGTCATACAGTAATAATCCCTTTGTTTACTAATATTGTTTTCTTCATCCTGTCAATGCGTTTATTCCACATTTTTCTTCGATTTGTGGTCCAACTATGTCCTTAATTTTGTATAGGCCTATTGCCCTGACTTCAGCGTTGGGTATTCTTTCGTGTAATTTTTTAACCTGTATCTATAGTTCTCAAAAGTTTAGTTTCATTCGTATTTAGCAGTTACGCTCAATCAGAGTGGGACTACTCATAAAAAATTTGAAAATGTCATTGAAGTAGTGAAATACGTAAATGAACGAAAGTTGTACACAAATTAAAAACAGGTGAAACAAGACTGAAAGGGACGAAATGTTACTGACTTGTGAATAAATCTGAACTGGAACGGATTGACCCACGTAAGCAGGGAAAGACGCTTATGATTCGTTAAGCTCTTCTTATTCCTTATATTCCTACTCCTTAAGCTCTTCCTATGTGTCACCAATCCGAAGCTTCGTTTGTGTTTTGTTAACATAAATTAGTACTGTGCTATACAAGAATTAGTCAAATTTGTACAATATGCGATGGTTTTTCTGGTAGTACTTATATTAACTACTGTAGTTCCCGTAGGCCTACGTGCTATTTTGTAGCACAAGTAATATAGTTTGTGTTATGTTTTGATACGAAAAATCTGTTTGTGGAACTGTGGGTTAACAAACAAGTATGATATCGAAAACGAAGTAGCATATACTTTTGTGAATAAAGGTTCGACAAAGAGTCGATAATGAATTTGTTCAGAGTTGTGTTATTGTTTAGGCGTCATCAGTTGTCGCCAGACCCACGAAGTCTCGTCTGCTATCTTTAGTACACACAATCGCTATACAAACAGCGATAACTTCCGCAAAATAATAACAAACATTAATAAACTAAATTCGCTTTCCATAACCATACATCTTTCAGTATAATGTGATCAATTTTCTTAATATTACTTTATTTTAATTAATAGTGAATTCAATCGCGTAAAATCGCAAAGGAATATTTTTAGAAAATTAAAAAAACAATATTCTAAGTTGCTTTTGTAGTGTAGATTTATACTAAAAACTCATGTCTTGATTAATTGCAAAATAGCTTAACACTTTTTTATGTAACCTCTACAAAATAAATAACATGAAAACACTTTAAAAAGTGTCTACAAACAAACAACACAATAGTGCTGTTGCTTTTTTATCAGTACTGCAGAAACTTCGAAATTTATATATTTAATACGCAACTTTAATGTGGTATAGTCATGAAATATGGGAAACTGAAGAATCACACAGTAGGTCTGCTTAAAATATAGAAAATCGTTTGACAGGAAATGTAAAGTCAGGAATCCAGTGATGTCACAAAATAGGCCTACATATTTTAATACAAGTTTATACTTACATTAACAGGCCTATTCAACGTTATATTCTGCAGTCCGCTCCGCGTAAAGTATTCCTCTCTCTCTCACTCTCTCTCTCTCTCTCTCTCTCGGCGCTACATCCCTATGTCATCCTTGGTCTCCTATTCAACACGTCGCAATTGGTCAAGGTTCCGAGGCAACATTATCCAATTTTGGATGCCCAGTTTCCTCAGACGATCCGTTTTTCCGTTTTCCTCCGCCCCATTTATCCATCTTACTTTGGGTCTGCCTCTTTCCTACCCTCTGCCTGGGTGCACCATAATTATTTACCTTTCCGATTCATTCTCTTGCATCCGGACAATATGGCCAACCCGCTTAAGGGTTAATGATTGCATTAACCATATTGCTCAACTTTCGAATAGTACACGTACACGTATATTTCTACGTCTCGTGACATTTTCTCTTATGTCTCTCAAGATGTTCCTTTCAAAATGTTTATTTTGTTCTCATAATTTTTGACATTGTTCAAGTTTGAAAGATAAGTTAATGTGGGTCTTACCAGAGTTTTGTAGAGGACTAGTTCTGTACGTCAAATTAACAGTCTAGTAAACGTTTGCGTGTAATATTGGAGAACAATTTGTACGATGTGTTTAAAAAAGTGAGTCTACGGAAGTTCTCACATCTCATCGTATCTCCTTTTTTGTATATCCAGCGTGCAACTCCAGTCTTTTATTCTTTCGGAATTGTTTCCCATGATCAAATATTTCCAGACATCTTCGTTAGGTTATTTGCAAATTCTTCTTTCTCACATTTTAAAAACTTAATATACAAGTTGTCTGATCTAGGAGATTTGTTGTTTTCCTGTTTTTCAAGTGTTTCTGTGACTTACTCAGTCTTACTCACGCGTGCTTCTCCTCACCGTCTTCTTCTTTAGTAAAACTGTTTTGCGACAGGTTTCAACTGGGTGGTTCCCATTTTACTCGGTACTCTGGGTCTGTCTTCATCTGTCTATAGATCCTTCTATTTCTGCAACCATTCCAACCTTTTTCTTCCCCGCCTCCTTTTCCTTCCACCTTTACCTCTGTTATCCTTAGCTGCAGACAGTTTCTACGCAATATATGCTCCAACCAACATGTTTTCTTATTCTTATTACTTACAGCAGTTTTCTTTCCTCTACTATTCTCGTAAATACTTCACCGTTCCTCACTCTACCAGTCCATTTCATCTTAATCATTATTCACCACAACCACACCTCGAAACTCTCTTGGTACCTTTCTTCTTTCTTTTTGGTGAGCCATGTTTCACAGCCATATTGAATTACACTCCAAATAAAACATTTAGGAAATCTCTTTCTCATCCTAATCGGAATCCTTCTTCCTGTCAACAATGCTTTTACCTTTCAATATGCTCTCTTGCACACAGGTATTCTGCTTTTTATTTCCTCAGTGGAGCTTCTATTCCATGTACTTGCTGTAGCCTATAGTATTTCCTTCCAAAAATATGTTAACGAGGCTTCATTTTTTATAAATCTCAACACATTAGTTTTACTGACATTTATTTTCATTGCATACTCTTTCCCACTCTTAAAATACTCCATCATAAATTGTAATCCTTTTCTGATCCTCCAACACTTCTTGATCACACGCGCATTTAATGGTGTTTATTGTTTCTCCTCCCACTACAATTCCTCTTGCGTTTTCTATGGCTTTCTCTGTTAGATATTTAACAGTGTTGGTGACAAACAACATTTTTGTCTAACGTCTCTTTCAATGCCCATATCTTCCGTTTCATCCTTATCTACTCTTACTACTACTATCTGTTTCATGTACAACGCCTTTGTTAGTCGTCTATTCTTCTAGTCTAACCAATATCTTTCAAAATCTTCAGTAGGCTATTCCAGTCAATTGTGCCAGAAGTTTTCTCAAAACCCATTAAACAAATGTGCATCTCCCTGTTCACTTCTAATATTCTTTCCTTTATTTTGTCTTTTAATGTTCTCTCTGCCATTCCTCTTCCAAAAGTCCTTCAAGATTTTCACCTTCTCTTATTGTGTTGGAGACAGAAGCCCATCAAATTCCTTGCACAACGGGCGGAAACAATCTCATCCTCACTTAAAATATTACCTACTTTGTCTCTACACATTATCACTTTAGGTTTACACGATTTTCTTGTAACATAGCCCTGCATGAACTAAGTGAATCGTTTTAGTAAAACTATCATTCACTCACACGCGCATGCATGTAGACGAGTAGTCATCGATATAGCCTATACAGAGTGTCCCGGTGGAAAGAACACTGTTTCATGAGTTGACTCTAGAGCTAACAATAAAAAAAAAAGAATTTCGACGAAACCGAAACATCGAAGCATGATAATGTTTTTAATATTTACTATATAACAAATATATTTACTATATAACAAACATTATCATGTTAAAACGACAGAGACTGAAGATTTCCAGACTGTGAGGAATCGAAAGTGTGGAAGCGTTACATTTTTCGATGACGTTACATTTTTGTGGAATGACCCCAAGCCTAAAAACATTATCATGTTAAAAAAGTGTTATGTCACAATTATTGGGCGTACATGAAGCCACAGCGAACTAGGTGTAGGCTGGACACTGACATTTTATTGTTGGGAAAAAAATGAAGCAGATGTTGCTTATCAAAAACAAACAAACAAAGAAAGGAGAAACAGCAGCGAAAGGAGATGGTGAGACTACAGGAATAACTGAAGTATACTGAATCTTGATTCTTAGCAACATTAACAAGGAAATGACTTTGAGAATTTATGGCAAACGACTAAGGAACATATGAAAATCAGCTTGTAAGACTAATACAGAAGATAAAGAAGAAAATGGGGACTATATAACACAGAAAGCAGAAGAAACTTAAGAGGAAGAAAACATTTAAGATTAGAAATGATGCAAGTAAAAACGAAGAAACAGACGACGCTAAACAGTTGCATACATAGAAGAAGATATAAAAAAATTATTACGAGAAGAAAAAAAAATCTACTACTAGGAGCCAAAAATAAGAACAGAAAAGTAGGCCTACTATAAATTATATAAACTAATTCCAGAATGTGAAAAGGAAAAGCAAAATATCACACAACCGAAAGCAGTGTGTAGAAAAATAAAAAGGGTGAGCTACTGGTAGATGAAGGCAAAATCCTGAAGAGGGGGCAGAGTATTTTGACAATATCTTGAATAAACGCGGCGAATGAGAAACTACGTCTTCATCAAGAGAAATAAGAGATTGATCGCCCAACACTCAATTAATAACGCAATTAAGGATATGAAAGTTCACAGAAGTCCGGGGACAGAAGAACTATCAAATGAACTGTTCAAAATTGAAGAAGAATAGTGTATCAAAATGAAACAACGTATGAAAAAATGAGGACACATTAAAGAACGCCAAAAGGTGGACGGAGGTAACGAATTAACGAAGGTTGTTAATCATCTATTGAATTTGTACAAAAAAGAGTTGTGAGTTTGGCAAAATGCCTCGGACGGACAGAGATGAGATTCTATACAAGGCAGACAACTAAGTCCAATAACCAGTGATTGATAAAGAAATAATTTTGAAGACAAAAAAACATTCACGTAACGTAGGAATTCAAGTGTTAAAGAATATATTCAAGCAAAACAAGGCTAATGATAGGTGACAGACATTTACATGAATCCTTTCTAGTTACTCATAACGGAGTAGTAGGCCTACCATGAACGCTTAAACTCAGGTTTTGTAGAACTGTTATTAGATCGGTAGTAACATATGTCTGAGAGAATTGAACGTAAAAAAAAGTACAAGTAAAGTTTTGAGGAAAATATTTGGAGAAAAATGAAAATGAATTGAGAATGACGGTATAATCAGGAACTGATAGGCCTAGAGCTTTTCAATTGAACTGGATAGTATAGGAGTAATATAACCAGGAAAAAGAGATGGTTGGGGCATATATTGAAGATAGGGCCTGAGAAATTAGAAAGGATTACGGTTGGATCACTGGAAGCAGAAGGAGACAAGGGAGGTGACAACCCAGTTGTTTGAACGATGTAGAAGAGACTGTTCTAAGGTGGGAGTGAAAATGGACAGCAGAGAGGAATAGAAGGTGTCGTTTAGCCAGAGCATCGAAGGTAGACCTTCTTGGTCTGAAAGCTTATATTATTTCTAATATGTGCCTTAAATAGACTACGGGCATCATATACAGGTTTTAGAATCGAACTATTATATAATCGACCTTATTTACGTAGCGTAGCCTACAATTTTTGAAGAAATATTTTTCTTGGTATTTGTCAAACGAACATACGACAGTCGTTTCGTTTCCTCCACTTCCGGTGATCAATGTAAAATGCAAACTTATAACATCTTATCTGACTGAAAGCGTAAAAGATTGCTATCAGGGCAATTATAATGTTATCTGTTGTTAGCAAAGAGTCCGCATATCTTATTACTGTTACACATGTGTATACAAATGACTCATGGTTGAGTGAGTGACTACCAGAGGTGACGAGATTGCTTTCCTCATGAGTAATAGTTGATAAACACAAATTACATGTGACTGTACCTGTATGTGCCAGCATGATCTGCATCTTTTACGAAGATTGATTTCTAATCAGTCATTGACTCATGAACACAAAAGCAAAGAAAATCCCTATTGGTTTCTCTACGTCACCGTTCGCGACAAGCGGGGGATATCGAGTGGAAACGCTTTGGCCCGGCGTTTTGTCGCCGCTTGCCCGATCAAGTATCTCTCGACACTATCCAGCAAGTCGACAAGGCTTTTCTCTTATTTAATACGACCATCGTCTCGGCGGTAGAAGTATCCTCCCGAATGAAGCCTAGACTCACGCCCGACTGTTAGCTGAGGTAAGTCAACTTCGGAGGAAACACCTTCTGAGGCGCTAACAGCGGACCCGTGACCTAGCCGACAAGGCCACGTTTAACAGAGGAACCGGGAAATTGCGTCGCTACATGGTAGCGTTCCATAGACGTATCTGGAAGCTACCTGTAGCACCGTCCTGGTGGACGGTCCGTTCGAGGGTCTGGACGATTCCCAGTCCTTTAAGGGGTAAGCGTAGACGCGCACCGATCCCCGCATTGGAAGAATCCAGTGGTCGACCTCTCTACTCTTGATCCTTCAGTTCTTGGCTGACTGGTTCGAGCGTCAGTTCGCTCCCAACCAACCCAAGAACCCGACCTTCGCCGAATACATCCGCTTCGAGGTAGTGGACATTCTATCGTTTCCAGTCACTGTCGAACCCGAGCCTATCCCACGGAAAGAGATCCCTGAGAGGATCGAGCAGCTCAAGTCCCGAAAGGCGTCTGGCTCAGACGGTGTTATGAACACCGCACTTCTGCGCCTACCGCACCGTGGAACTCTGTTCCTGATAATCTGTTCAATTCGTGTCTCAAGTTGACCTATTTTACCGTTACATGGAACACAGCCAATGTTCCGAAACCTGGAAGTATTCTCGCGCGGTGAACCTACGACCGATCAGCCTCCTGTCCGCGGTGTCAAAAGTCTTTGGCTATTCGTTCAGTGTCGAATTCACTACCATCTAGAAAGACTGGACGTGTTAATCCCCGAGCTATTGGCTTTAGTGAAATGCACTTCTCCACTCATCAGGTGATGAGATTGGTCGAGGCTGGCTGCCAGAACAAACAGTCTACTGAATAAATGTTCTTCCTAGCTCCAGCGTCAACTCGATGCGTATGTCGCGGGGACCGACAACTGGAGAGTTGCCGTCAATGCTACTAAGAGCGGTAATGTTCTCGCGACGCCTATAGCGGGCTCATCAGCTAACAGTAGGATCAGTCGAGTTGCCTTAAACCAGCAGCATCAAGTAACCCGGGTTCTCACAGGCTTCGTAAGTTCATTGTCAGCACATGTTTTGTCGGTGATTACCTATGTCTGTCCCACATTATCTGGCCGCCTGTCGTAACGAGTCGCCATGGGACTGAAGCTTGTAAGTATGTCAAATTCCCGCAAGTTCTCTTCCCGTGCACTTAGAAGAGGTCTGGGTGTCCGCTCATTGGATGGCACCTTGAGTCGCTTGGCGAGCAAATTCTATGATCGGCGGCCCGAGTTGTCCACAATCCTCTGATCGCCGGACTCGGGAAATATCGTTCAAGACCAGGCGACTCTAGGAAGTGATCACGTTTCCTAGCATCGATGGAGTGATCCACAAATCGAAGGAAGCTTCAAGCCCCCATTTAGTAAAAATTAAATAAATATACTTAAATTGACTCAGTGGTAAGAGTTCAAATTGAGACTCGGGACACTGGACTGCTCGGACACTGCACAGTAACCACCAGATAGAGGATACTCAGATGAAGTCGCTCTAACATTTTAAGAATAGGTCGATTGAAAAATCAAAATACATTTTGAAATATAGGCCTAAACCCTTAGGTCTGAGCGCTTCTACTTTTAATTTGCTACTTAGAGCGTTAGTCTGCCAATGTTCCTGATTTACGAATAATATCGGAACCAATTCGGAGCCAGTTTTCGATTGTTTGCCGTACTGCGTTTAGACATGAGAAAAATGAGAGATAGTGAGGGGGGAAGGGAGAGAGAGAGTTAAAAGGGGCAGATAGATAGACAGACAGTGGAAAAAGGGTAGCTGCTGAAATAATTATTTGAGTTGGGTATGTTGCATGACATAACATCTTAATACATGTTTTAATAACTCATAGACCTAATCCGCATAAAACATCTAAATATTTTAACAGCAAACAAAAATTAATCTTCTTGCCACTTATCATTGCACTGCTATGAGAAATACCGGTTCATTGGATATGTATTTGTCAAAATAATAGAATAATATCAAACAATAAAAGAAGAAAATATGAATTAAAACTAAAATGTCCTTTTTACTTGTGTTTCTTTATCCATTTTTTTCTAACAGTTCTTTTGATACATAATCTGACATTGCAGTAAAAAGTCTCCAAAATCCTTTTTTAAATATTTTGTTTTGTTAAATTTAAATTTGTTTGAGACATTTTTAAATGTCTCAGAACACATAGGCCTACAATCAGTCACTTCTCAGCTCTGAAGAACTCGCTGTAATTATTCGGAGCCATTAGTTTAATAATTTCCTCCTGCGGATTGTAATATTAAGAACTTTATAAAGGATGTTTGGTTTGTATTGAATTGTGAGAATTTTAGAAAAATATAAAAAACCTTTAGTCCTACGTGCACTATTTATGCCAATATAGGGTACATAGACTGTATATAATGCGTGTATCTTAATGTAACATTAAGATACATTATTCTTATATTGTTTTAGCTGTATAAATTTTGTGCTACAATCTAGCCTATATCTAAGCCTATTTGTTTACCCTAAAACTTTATACTGCAAAGCTCAACAATTTGCTGAACATTTTGAGAACATCTTTCAGCTACACGGAGGAGAACAAGACGAAATTTTAACAAGAAAATTGGTGTTGGAAACGAAAATAGTGGATAGAAAGTAGACACTAACCAAGGAGAAAAAGGAATATAAAGAAACAATATAAATCCTAAGGAAGCTCTGGCATACAAATGGATCCTATTTAAGGCAGTTTCGAAGAATGTTTTAGTAATTCATAGGCTTAAACAAATTTCATTGCTGCCATTCGTGTTAAAATTCTTTGAGAACTTGCTACATAGAACAAGTTAGCCGATTATCGAGAGAATGACCTCAAACCATTGATTTGTATGTAGAAATACTCAACTATTGATCCAACACGTTGGGTAACTGATGTCACTAAAAAGTGTTAAGTCGTTAAATAGTGTTTGTTTTACAAAAGCAGGAGCTTTTGATAAGTTTGGTAAGAGGGTTACATTACTAATTGTAATTCCGAAACTACTGCAGGCATTCTTAATTGTAATAGGCCTACTTAATTATAGACTTACAGGGTAGCGTAAGTGGATATGATGGGAAGGCATTAAAGAAAAGAAATCCTGTGAATTGGTGTAAAGTATGATGTGTTAAATCAGAGAAATGTAAGTTAAGACGCATCAATGAAATACCCATAGTAGTATGTGTATTAGCAGTAGTTTAAGTTGGTGATTCGTCTTATAAATCGTCTCATTAGGAGTAAAGTCAGTGATTCGTCTTATAAAGAGATCACAATTATAGGAAGTGCCGATGAAAGCTTATCAACAAGCAAAAAGCAGTGTCACTCATCGGATTGGAAAATTAGGCCTACCTAATTGTAAAACTATATGTAGCCTATACAATACTGTAGGAGAATTACATGTGCTTGATACAAAGTGTATTACAAATTACTTTATTTTTTTCAGGTGTATAGTTAAAGTAAGAAACAGGTGTATAGTTTGTTACAGATTATTTATAATCCAGACCAACCTAGCTAATGCAGCAGTTTCGCCCTCTCTGAAGTAAGAAACTTCAAAACAGGGTTAATTGATGGTACAATATCTTGTTTAAATGGAAGTGCCAAAGTTTGTTAGTCAAAGTCAGTCAAACAAAGTTAGTTTGTTTGGCAAACAAAGTCAGTGGCTTGAAGGGTTGGAAAATATTCTTTTGAAATTTAGTTCAGAGTAAACATTTTTCTTTTTACGACTAAGTTTATAAATTTTTTGTTATCAAAGAATCGAATGACGAGTTTCTTACATTGTGGCAGCTTGTTTTCGTTACGATGACAGGATCGCTGGTTTCATAAAATGAAAGAGAGAGAGAGAGAGAGAGAAGACAGACAGACAGACAGAGATGGATAAATAGAAAGAGGGAGAGAGGGAGAGGGAGAGAGAGAATGCGCGCGCGCGCGCGCGTGTTTACCTGGTCTACTTTAAAGGGTAAATTTATTTGAATAGTACACTGTATATACTGAAGTTCCATCGCCACACACATTACTATTAACTATTAATGGGTGAGGAAATTCCATTACAACTATAGACATTGTAGTTATACGTAGTTATTTATACACTGACAAGGACGTCAAGTGAGCTACAAGTTATTTACAGTAGGGGCCAATTGTCCTTGTAACCGATTGTAGACAAAGGTTTATTTGTGAATGCGTTTCTGTTAGAGCTGAAGCGAAGAATAGAATGCAAGTATGGACGACGAAAAGAATGCCTGACGATTGAAGATTGGGGGATGTGAGGCAATTTATAAAATGTGAACTGCAATAGCTTGTGACGGTTACAGGATAATGTTACTGAATGTAGTTTATAGTACTAAAAAGGTGTGAAGGTGTGTGAAGAAGGCATGACAGAAGATTATCAGTACAGCTTCAGATACCGAAGATCTATGGAATCGTTATTTTATAGTGACACAGAGTTTAGAAAATGTTAAAAACGCTTAATAGACTAGTCTAGAAGTCCTATGTACAGTATTCATGCCATATGAACATATAGAAGTTTCCCTACCATTAATAGATTTTCAACAACATTTTATTAGGTTTGAAGGAAGAGGCGATATAATAAAGGTAGGCCTAATAAAGAATACATTCCACGAACATAGAAGATTAATTCAAACGATGCTAGAAGATTCAAAGGTCACAGTGGTAGCCTATAAGAAGTTACTGACGAAAGAGGTGAATACAAGGAAAGGTGCGAAGCAGGGTGTTGGGCTATATGGGGCTCTGTTTAATGTGTGTGGATTTGGAGGCGTAGTAAGAAACTCTGGATTGGAAGAATATAATGCAGAAATTGGATTTAATTATAGGAGACACAGATGATATTTCTGTAATAACTAAGAACATATTCAAACTGAGAGAAATAATATATAAGGTATGAACAGAAAATATTAGGTAATGAGTTTGAAATTTGAAATCAACCAGGAGAAAACCAAAACCGTCTATGAGAATTAGGAGGAGGAAACAAAATGATAGTGATTGGATTTGGCAATTATAAATTTCAAGAGGTGTCTAGTTATGAATCTGTACTTGGAGAGACTATGGGTAACAATTCAGATGTGGGGTGCTTCTACACTATGTAATACAGAACACAGTCTGATTGAAATGCCTACTATAAATATAAAATTTGATAAGGTGTAATAAATTGAGCAGAATAAATAATGAGGCTTCATGAAGTAGTAATTCGTCCAGTGCTGGTAAGTGGACAATGTTTACCATACGTATCGATGGAAAGGTCTCAACCTTTGAGAGAACAACATAGAAGTATATATCAAGGAAGGAGTACATAGACAGCTCGTAAGTCGCAAATGTGTCGACACTTTTCATTCATAATGTAAAATAAGGAAAGAATATCTTGGATTATTAAAATTATGTCGTCAGTTATACAAGTACAGGGTAATGGGTGTTTATGTGTTTATTTATAGGCCTATGCACACACACACACACACACACACACACACACACACACACACACACACACACACACACAAACTTATATTCATATATTCCTATGCTCATATTTTTCTTGTATTAAATTTTTTATATTTTAATAATAATAAAACTTTTTACAATATTTTTAAAAAAATATTCTTGTAAAAAGTTTTATTACTATTAAAAAAAATATGTATAGCCTATATACATTCATAATCACTCACATTATTCTTGTTCTTCTAATTTATAATACGTTTTCAAATTTATTTAACGATGTAGGTCTATTATAAATTATACTTCTGATGATGACAGTATATTAAAAAACTGTCGAAAACTGTAAAGAAAAAACAATAACTATATAATATTCTTGTTATATATCGGCCTACAAAGATCGAACGTGTCGGGGACAAACTGGCAATTGGAGGACTGGAGAGGGGAATAGAGTGGTAAGTAACGCAGGACATCTTCCTGGAATATCTGTGTGAGCATGTGTTCCTTTTTTTGCTGTTACACGTATGCCTAAACCAGTCATATAAAGCACAAACACTCGTATCTGTAGACGACGTTTAGGCTACAGCTTTGGAAAACACATAACAGCACCCCGTTCGCAATAAGCAGGACGACAGATGTTTGGTGAGTGGGGAAGGAAAACAATGCATGGCATTTTAAGATATTTAATGTATTTATTGGCTGTGTGACAATGTAAAAATGTCATTAATGATGAAACAATAATACTTTATTCCATAATTTCACTCGTTTAGATTTTTTATTATGTTTTCTCTGCATCATCAGTGTAGGCTAGAGGCTGTAAACACCGCGCACCCCTCCCCTCTCCACAGACACAATCAACGTTAATGCACAATTAATAGAATTAAAACCTGCTTTGTTAATGTTGTGAATATATTTTATGTGTTGCCTCAATGGTGCGATGTTTTGTGTACAAAAAGGCCCATGTACACAAATTGCAATCACGCGTTGCGGTTCACAAACTATAGCTACGTGTACTAACAACAAAGCTGTACTTCCACTTTCACATTCGACAGTATCGCATTTAATAGCTTGCTGAACAACAAAAATTGTGACACTCTTTAAATCTGAACGTAAACACTTTGAGTAGCCTAATTACTATAGCACCGTATGTTTTATCAGTTACTTTTCTGCGTCGTACATCACGGTGTTGGGTAAAATTACTATTCCGTATAGGCATAATTATCGTCACAAAATGAAATGAACAACATTAGGGAGCCGCAAATTTGTGTAGTCCATTGCAAAATTAATTATTTATAAACTACCAGTTTTACACGCTACTTAATGACTAGTCAAAAATTCAACTTTTTCATGTAAACGTTAACGAAGCCCGTTACATTGGATCAGGTGAATTATAAGTTTCCTATTATTCGGTGATAGGCTATAGAAAACAGTAGATATATATTGTAAGGGATTTATATTTGCTGAATTTTTAAAAATATTATGTGGTGACTAAACTGTTAATATGTGTGCAGTCAAGTGGAAAAATTGTTAATTGTTTGTAGGCTTACCAGTTTTACTGTGTCGCCTGTTGAAGACAAATCTGTTAAACATTGCGTCAATCTGCTACAAATGATTTGAAACACTTCAATGTTACATCAGTTTAACCAGTACCGTAACTAAGTGGGAGATAGCTGCGCCCCCCCTCAGCTATTACAAATGTCATCGAAATTCCAAAATCACTTAACGTAGGCCTATTTCTAAGCCAGATGCGTTTAGTAAAATAAGGCTTATAAACTTTTGTAGAAATTACGCCTGCAATATGCCTATTTGTAAATTAATAAAATGAAGTTAATTGTTTTCTTAATAATGACAGTCACTCAACATCTGGTAATAAGAAACGTATGTGCAACATAGGCTACTTCACGTCGGTTTAATTGTATAAAATAAAAATAATATGGGAACAATTCTGAATTTTTCATTTGTCCTGAGAAAAATATGAAGTCCAATCTCATCCCCCTCCCAGGAGCTGCTCCTAGTTACGCCTGGACGTAGGCTATGTATAAACGTTAAAACTGTACGCTCTGACACAGCTTGATTATCACTTTATTAGTAGGCGACCTCTAAACATTGAAAATTACAGAGATAATACGCAACCATAAAAACCGTAAGATTTAGACCTATAGCCTACTAAGTTTACTAAGGATTAACGAATTCGTTAATAGTTGTTAATTTTTAAATTACAATGAAGGACGGTTATTTTATACGCGAAAGCGAAAAGAAAGGAAACCTACGTCATAAACTAATTAGCAAACAGTTACAGAAAACAAAGATTCTCCATATGATATGTAAGGTGTTTCTGTACATACCTAAATCTTAGTTACAGACTACATAGTTGGAATTCAAAAAAGTCCGTTAAGGGTATTCGTATTAAATAGACCTAGTCATTGCAGCCTGAGATTCATTTCTCACCTAATTCCGACGCATTTAGTTATTACGTTGTGTATCAGCTTTATACGACCTACGTTAATATATAATTTTAAAACAATTTGTTGTGAATAGTATTGCCCGTCGTACAGTCGGGGACGCGGGAAAATGTAGAAGTACTAGGAACACAAAGTAGCGGGGGGTATGAGTTACGCAAGGAGAGGTGCGTGACTAACCAAAACCAATACAGAGTTTCAGCAATTGTTCTCTGAATGAAAAGAAACAAGTCGTTTTTACAATACTTAGAATCCTTAAACGACGTCTTGTTAATAAGACGTCTTCTACAAAATGCGCGGTTTGAGTGATATTTCCGGTGGATATTTCAATACTAAGGAGTAACATGATTCCTGTTTGAAATATTATGACTACACGATTAGATTTCAACACAGGTTAGCCTAAAGGTGGATGACTAAATTAGAAACGTCTGTTCCGAGAAATTGAAATGTACATAAACCTTATTAACCTACATGTTACAAGTCAATTATAGAGCCAACCGACTTTAGTGGGTTTATGTCTATATTTACCAGCCAACGAAAGCAAGGCTCAATACCACAAAATATGCTTTTTGATCATAAAAGAAGTTTAAAAAGGAGAAAATTTGAGAAACAAACTGTAAAATAACGTAGCCTACAATGCTATATTTACTGAAATAAGAATTCCTTGGGTGATTGAATGAATTAGCCTACAAGAATCATTTATATTAGTATGCATTAATACACAAAGGTAAATTCAGGATTGGAAGCCTTGATTAAACAAACGACAGGAAATTTGAGGAATACTCTATGGGAAGGAAAAAATACGAGAGGCCTATACGTATACAGCGTTAGCCAAAAGTTGGTTTGACAACAAAGCATTTGTTTATAGGTTATTACTAGTGTCAAGCGACTTTTGGCCCACTCTATAGGCTACTTTGGGTGTGACAGTGACGCCTCGTGTTCGTTTAATGCAGTGGTCTACGCATCCAGTTCATCAAACATAATTATATAGTCTACAAATATTACAATTAAAACTTTATGACAACGCTCTCCTTGGGAACAACTTTAGCTTTTTAATAAACGATGCAATTAATATTAGCCTATATTCTGATTACTGAAATTCTCGTTCATAACGAATATTGAATAATATTTTTATTCATGAATATATTTTTATATTTACTTGAATTAGGCCTACTGTTTCAATAGTTTTTTATACTGTCATATTCATATTTGTAAAACATAATGAGTAAATATGTAATTAAATAACAATTTAAAGTCAATCGTTTAACAGCTGTTTCGAACATAGGTAATATGTAATGAATGTTATATTTGACATAAACAAATGGATAATTACAATATAAAGATAAATGTAATATGACAATATGAATGTAAATGTAATAGGCTACATGTAAATGATTCTATCATTTTTATCAAATTAATAATTTTGCAGATTTTTTAAATTTGTACAATGACTATTTTATATACATAAGTGTTAAAAATTTGTTGAATAAATAACCAATATTATGCCAGTATTTAAGTTGTAATTATCAATAGCCTAATGCATAACTCGTTTACACACAATCTCAAGATATTAACTGTAACAGGCAATGTAATAACATCTGGACTTTTTAACATTTAAACATGTGCATTACACTCACACTCTTCAATAAGTGCGTGCTTTAAACAATGTTTCCACGCAGAAAGTGCTAAATAATTTAATACAATAAAGTTAAATAGTTGAATATCAATGCTAAGTATGAAATACTAAATTCTATACAAGTCATATTTTTTAGTTTTAGGCCTACATATTAAAGTTTGTAGACATTTTTATAGGCTATTCTGAACACTGTAAGCAGAAGTAAAGTTGTCCATCATGTAAGTAGCAACAAGATCTCGTAGTCACATCTGAAGCCGCTGTTCACTGGTGTAGGGCGATTGTTACCCGGTGAGTTATCAAAGTTTCACTCAAGACCGCGCAAAATCGCCCTTACCAAAGAACAAACTATTACAAGGAGCTGCTGCTGTTGGTCCAGAGACTGTCCCGACGACATCACTTCCACAATATCGCTCTGGAATCTTAGCTTTAAGGATACAAAGAAAGCACGTAAAGCTAAGGCACCAAAGTGATACAGTATGGTATTATCCATGGTAGCTGTTGCTCGCGAAGAAACTTTCCTTAACCATGGACGAAATACTGCTGTGATACATTTGTTATAGAACTGTTTCACAACTGCATTTCGTCCATGGTACCGCAAATCAAACTTGTGCCTCTACTGCCCAGAAGACAATTAGATCAGCTATGCGATACTCCGAAGCCGTGATGAAGTTGTCAACTGCCATGTGTCGCACACTGGCAACTAGTGTTAATCTAGTCACGGCCTTGATAATTACGTAAACTAGAATAACACTAGCTGTCAGTACGGGACACGATGCAAAGTTCAAGGCGCCCCGTACGCTGTGTTTCGCTTGCCTCGCCTTGCTATCAAAGCTTTATGAAATTATTTACAACACAAAGCTTTGACACCAAATTAAAGCAGACGAAAATCTGTGCACCATCTTTCTCAATCAAGCTAAAATTATAGTCAAAAAGATTAGGCGTTGACAGTTCAAAATTGCAAACTATGAGAGAGAAATCAAAAACATGATCAAACCCTTGTGATAATTAGGCATATATAAAATAAATACAAAAAATTAATATACCTAAATATTCACATTACCGCTAAGAATAATTAACAAAATACATAAAAGCTAAGAAAATGAGACAAACAAAAATAATTAAAAACTCTGAGAAAAGGGAGACGACGTTGCACTACTTCACCTACCACGCTGTAATATCAAGCTTTAAGGATCTTATATTCAACCTGAAAGCAAGATATCCCAGCGAGGTAAACGAAGATTATCTCCGACGTCTGTAGATATCCTGAGAATTGAAGTCCTTGCTGGAAGAAAGTGGCGATCTAGACCCGGTGAGATACTGCTAAGTCGCCCCAAACCGAGAACAGCCCGCCACTTCGCACAGCAAATCCTGTCCCTGTAGACTCGTAGCATATAATTCTCAGCCCTACAGGAAATAATGACTTGACGCTATAATAATATACCGTCGATTCATTAGTTCCTTTGAGGCCCAGAATACGTCTCTTCCTTGTGTCGATGGCGCGTTTGCTTCTGAAAAAAAGAATTACAAAGTTTTTTTAAAAATTCTGATCACCTCCTCATAAACAATTTTTCTTCGAATGCTAAATTAATTAATTTGTAGCACTTGAATTTAAATAATTTAAACAGAAATTAGTATAAATTTAAATAAGTATGATGAAAAATAAGCTAGGCTATATGGCTGAAATGCAAAGAAATATAATAAAATTTAATTCCATAAACCCTTTCATTTGGTTACTTGCAGAACACGTTAAAATAAATAGGCATATTCTTCATTTTTTTCCAACGTTAAAATACCAACTGAAATTGGACGGTAACTTGCTATGGGCCTAAAAACGTTTTTATTGCTGTTTAATTCTTTAAATAACTAGACAAACCGTAACATTCATTATAGTTAACTATGCATTGCACAAAAATTAGGCTACACGTATAAACGACTTCAAACATTTTTGTAAAACTACTGTTTGAAATTAACTATGTATACTTCTGCAGTTACCAATGAAAACAAAACTAAATTCAATATCTCAGTGTTGAAAAGATGATAAATATTGAACATTAACTATTTCAATATTGAAAAACGCACTTTAAATAAATGCATAAGCTGCATAACAAAATTATTCTGAAGTACCTATTTTACCTTTTGTTACCTTACACACCTTCTCTTCCCTTCGTCGAAGATGAATCTGACAAAATCTGTTGCCAACAGTTGAAGTAATAAACAGTGACGTCAAAGTTAGATAGTGGGGAGCCAGCCAATGACAACGCTTTGCATAGACGTGCAACGTCATACACTAATGTGGAGGGGATGAACGAATGGAAGGGATGATGGTGAGCGAGTACACAGTACAGTATGATTCAAAAATAGGGATAATATTTAATTTAAAAAGCCAATTTTGAACTTAAAATCTTAACGATTGTTTAATGAAAATGATTTTTAATAATTTTATATTCTGCTAGGTACATCAAATCGTATACATTATTATGTTTATTTAAATAATTATTCCTTTGTAAGTAACTCGTTGAGTTTCCTGCAGGTCTCGCATGTAATATCTTCAAATAAATACAACGTGCGTCAGGTGAAAATAAACCTACTTGCAGTGTATTTATTTGAAGATATTACATTTAAATAATGAAACATAAATCTATGTATAACAGTATAAAATATGTAAAGTCATAATGGATACAAAAAATTTATTATTTTAATAATAAACTGTTATTATTGGATTAACAATATTGCAGAGAAAGAGGATACTGCTTTTCAATTATATAGTTTAAAGCGTTAATCGATTACCACAGTCTACAGATATCTACAGGCATCTATTACCTATACCTAATGAAGTCGATACACAACAGGCCTATAGCCTATGCATAATATTTCGAATAATGGACTAACAAGATTTTGTTATTTGTGATAGTTATCTTAATCATTATTTATAGGTATAATAATAATAAACACGCTTAGGCCTTCTGCACATTTCGGCGAGTAGGGCTATCTGCACTTACTCCGAAGAGAGAATTGACGATTTCGTTTGTAGGGCGCAAGATGTTCGGCGCGCCGCGAAAATCGTCCATACAACCTTAACATTTACAACTAAACTATGGAACCGGTTATGTGTAAGTTATAACGGAGACGGTGAATCGTGATGTAGGCCTACCTCAGTAAGGCATCAGTCAATACAACTAGGACTGATAGGCCTACATAGCGGCAGATATCAAACGCTTATGATTGTAGGCTATCTATCATTAGTTATTTTGAGCTCTATTAAAATCATTTTATAGGCCTAATGGTTTCAAGTTCAATAAAAAGTTAAACTGCGGTGATGTGGCTAAAGCACCGTGACTTCACTTACAGAGTCAAGCACCATATGTATGAATTCAAAAGCTGAATGGACGACCACCGATTCGGTGGCAGGGACCTCTCTCGTAAGGGTAGCCAGAAGGTACAAATTAAATATTAAAATAAATGTTAAATAGGCTATGGTAAACCGGGTAAAAAGTAAACAAGTGAAGTAGCCTATCGACATCTTATATTAGACCTATATCGACATGGTGCATTAGACATTACAGCTCATGTCCATCAAATTCGGAAAGTAACTGGCCATCTTGCGTTATGAACACGTGTGAAGTATTTTGAAGTGTCTACCAATTTAAAAGGAGCGTAGGTCTAGGCCTATAGGCGAGTGTCATCTACATAAGGAAGACAAACCGTTATAGGCCTATGTTCAAGATCGAAACTGGAAATCGTAGAAAAATAAATAACGTAGCATAGTCAGTTCTAAAGAAAATTAGTTAGATTAGTCTATATGTAAAGTAGGGCAAGAAGTATCTAACAAAAATTTATCTTACGTACATGCATGAAAACAGTTGGCCTCTACCAGTTTAACCTACCAGTTTATAACCTACTTTAAATCTGTAGGCTATAGGCAACACACAACACAGAATTTTGTAGAAATTCTACACCAGATTTACCTTTTTCATAGTCACCAGCTATCTTCCAATAACGAATTAGATCGATATTTAAGTTGTGCAATAATCTCAAACCACCCTGCGTTTCTCGATTTCCAAAAATCGCTACTAACTGTAGGCTTATTCGATTTTAGAAAACGTTTTCTGGCTAGAGTGACTGAAAGAACGTACGAGTTGATAGCCTATTCAAAATGAGTTTGGTATCAGTCGCGAAGCATCCGTACATCTTGCTACCGTATAGGTCTACAATGGAGACGAAGTGAAATCTAGGGGTAATGAGTTAGTGTCATTTGTGTCATAATGAGTTCCACAAAACGTGGTCATACCTTTGAAGTGCGCGTTTATAATTAGTGTAATGTTAGAGTATTATTCATAGGTCAATAGGCCTACCTAAATAACAAAATCATCTAAAATCAAGACGTTGTGGTGGTAAGCACAGCATTAAGAAACAAGCAGTGACGAAATTTGAATTTTTACCGGAATTAGGCCTACAACAATAATCTACTCGGTCTACTGAAAGTTCCGTTATATGTTGAAATAGCTCTCTAATTTTAGATACCGACACAGAGCTGAAGCCAATATTTAAATATTGGGCCTAACATTAATATTCAGATATAGCCTACTGTAATTGAATAGATTTGTATTTTTCTTAAAGCATATGTGTAGGCCTATATCATGCTATGTAAAGTTTGTGCATCAGACACAATTCGTGAAAATTAATTAGTGGAATTTCGCTGTAGAATACGTTGACTGGAATTAATCAACATCGAAATAAATTCTGGACTGTATGTAGCCTATTTTGGATTCCGGGTCTCTACAAACTACCGTGACAAATAAATTTAAAATTTAATTACAGTAGGCCTACTTGGTAGGCTTTCTAGATTTTAAAGTTAAATTTAATCTCTTTGTCTTCTGTGACTACAACAATATAATTAAAGAGTTCTAGACTAATTAAAATAATACATAGTTTTATAAAATAAATAAACAATTATGTAGGTCCAAATTTATCTCGTAGGCCTCAATTAGACACACAGTCTATAAGATAAATTCAAACTAAATAAAATATTCTATTAAAAAAAATTAAGAAGTAATTAAGTTTCTTTTCAGTCAAGTTAAAAGTTGTACATAATTTATTTAAAAATTTTATTTAACCTTCATGGTATTTTACCGCCCGGCAGTAAACAAGTTTTAAATGTGTAACATGTAGCCCTATATTACAATAATATACAATAAGCCCATGTCTAACCTTCTTGAGAATCATTTTAATTTTTGTTTCATGACAGTATAATTAGACTCCACATAAAGTGTAATCTTATTAATATTTATTTAATCTCTCAGCATTAATTGTACTCTTTGGCCTATATAAAAAATGTATTTGATAAACAATGCGTTCACTTCAATTGACTCGTGTATCAGTAATTGGAATTTCAAAACTTGTTGGTGAAAACTTTGTACACAGACTGTAAGTAAGGGTGTATGTTGAGTACAAAGTCCGTCCGTCTACCAGACTACCTGACAAAGGGCAGTAACCTAAATGGCAATAAAACTAATCCCTTGGAGTGGCCTGCTTTCTGTAGACACAAGCTTTCTATGTATATTAGTCTGGCAATATAACTTGGTGCCAAAACCTACCACCCTTCCACAAAACAACACAATGCGTTGCAAAACGTCGCCACCCCATCGCCCAACAGGTTTACATGTAACATACAGTGTAGGCTTACACTTTGAAACGAGACATTTAGCAAAACTTAGCTTCTTGTATTTATTTTAAAAATATTCAATGGAATGTTTTTTACCAGTTTATAAAAACCCGTTCATGTCGTCATTACCTTGATACGAATAAGCCTACCTATCCAAGATTACAGCCTATTATAAATGTTTTAATTTTTTAATATGAAAGTTGTGCCATTATTCCGGATAACGTGATTACCCTATTATATTCTAACGTTATGTTATGAAAAATACTTTTTTTTTCGCAATACAATTTTTAGAAATAGCCTACATCCTATTACTAATAACATAAACATATCTCTTATTTAAAAGTAAATTTCTTTAACAAGACCGCTTCTCAGGGTCGGGTTGTAGAGAGCCTCTGTTCGTCGTCTTCTACATTCTTCTCCATGCACTCTGCCTTTATTTAAAACTAACGCATAGGTGAAAGAGGAACTGAAGAGATAGGTGAATTTTCACTTCTCTGTATTTCAAAATGAAATACACCAGACATTCCGTGTGACAAATCCAATCTCCTTTCTACTACAAGTAGTTAAATAAGTTAATTAGCTTTTGGCGCGTACCATAATTTCATAAAGCCATTTACTTTTTCAGTATGATGTAGGCTAATTATGGAATGACATCGCTTGTACCCGATTTGTTTACCATTGCAATATGAAACACGATTAAGTATACACGATTACTTTATATAAATAAGTTATACAACGACATTCCCTTGATATAAATTGACGACGAAAAAACACGCGTTTATATCGAATCAAAGCAGCCTTGTTTCTGAGGCATCATTCATATGAATGATACCTATGTGTAGCCGTTTGAATATAATTTTTTATATTTCGTTTGAATATACCTAATGAATTCAAACGAAACGGGAACATTAATCTGCATACCTTTCTGTTGTTAACATTTAACCTTTCTGTTGTTTGAGAAAATGCCTACTTTGAACGTATATTTTTCTTTTTTTTGTTTCCTCTACCCGCTGACACACAATAAATTTCAACAATGAAAATTACAAAAAATAAAAACTGAAACATAATTTCGCGACTGATTTTAATAACTGCATGTGGTTACGTTTAAACAAATATTCAAGGAATTTCATAGTAGGCCTAATTACGCATAGCAGATTCAGAAAATCGTCGTGAGATTTTCTAAAAAAGTTAATTTGGAGGAACGAAAATGTAACCTGCCGAAATTAAATATGTAAAAATGAATAAGAAGGTCGCGCGTAGTGTATGGAATATGTGAAATGGGCCTACATTAAATGAGAATGCTGACAAGTTTCAGTGCTTTGCTACTGACGATCCCACACTCTAGAATCGGCAAAACGTTTGATATTGGAGTGCTAGTAATAACAATAAAACAACGAGGTTGTCAGCAGAAAACAGTATTGTTATATGTTTTTAGTGATATTTGACTTGAATGATTTTTAATGGAAATCATGTTGTCGGAATAATGTTGATGTTAAACAGAAGACATAAAAAGACTAATTTAATCGTTTAGGTTCCCAGATGGTATTGTGGACGGGGCAATGAAGGAGTTTCTTGAACAATCAGACTAAGAAGTAGGTTCTGCTCACCAAAATAAACAAGGTACCAAAAATGAAATTGAAAACAAATCAGTCGTTCAAAAGACAACGTTGGCTCAGTCAAAACAAAACAACGTTGACTGCAATTTCCTGCAGTCATGTATCCGAGGCCGTGCTAACATAAACACTAAAAAATGTATTTTATATTTCGTAGATAACTGCTGATAAATTCTATCACGAATACTGTTTTTTAACGCTATCACCACGGAAGTAAAAATATGAAACTGTCAGTATATAAGAATCTGACGTTTACTGTACAGGCTACCTGTAGGCCTACACACTGGTTATGTAACACCAATAGATCAGTTTACTGTCAACAAGTGCCTCTGGCCTCTGCTTATAGGCTGTAGCACCTGTTATTTTACACAACACACGTTTTGAACAACAAAAAGTGTGCCAAGCGCTTCTATTACTTTCTCGATTTTTCACATGTGTTGCAAGAGAAAAACATAACTCCCTCCCCCAATGCATAATTCCCTCAAACATTGTCAACAAACATTTTTTATTTAGCCAATTAGGAATACGGTACTTGCTTCGCATGCATACTAGAATAATAAATGAATAATAATATACTTTAATAATAATATAGAATAATTAATATACTTTTAGCGTATTTAGTGTCAGTCTATTAAGGGTAGGCGTAATGCGAAAATTTCACTACTCACGTCATTCATTGTTTGAGTGAAAGAAGAGTCAAGGTCTGGTTGTGAGCTCTTTAAGGGTAGCAACTACACACTTCAGCAATATGGCAAATCGGTACTGCGTACAATCGCACGCTGTGTGCCACACACACACACACACACACACACACACACACTATGTAGGCCTATAGGTACTAGACTAAGCAAATCTGCACGTAGTACTCTAATTTGTTTATACGAGATTCTACACGATATAATGCTGTAAATCGGTCAGCTTTTATCCGTTTATCCATTTATTGTACTCAGTATTTATTCAAATTCTAGGAGCTTTACGCTGTATAAAAGAGCATTTCCATACTATTTTACACTATGTTACACAGTGTAACGGTGTAAAATACAAAACTGGCCACAAGTCGGTTGACAAAAATGCATTTGTGTTATAACTGCTAGTTACAGCTGTAAACTTACAGCCACTCTATACGTTTAGTTATGTTAATAAATTTAAAGTTGTGTTTAAACAAGGAGAGTTCTTAATGACTGCATACGTGTTGCAACGGCTTAAGGGTTGGAAACATAGTCAATGTATATCAGAATAATACAAATGCCGCAGAATGCAGAGAGAGTTACAACAACTATGTTAGAAATAACAAGAAGAAACAGGAAATAATTAAATGGATACATCAGTCTAGAATGGATATGCACAGGACAATTGGCTAGCAAACGTCTCTGTCACTTTGGCTTTGTGTCACTGGTTTCAAATTCAAACGGTTACTACGGAGATGAGCAAGACAACTCAAAGTTCAGAACATTATAGAATTTAAGTATACCTTCGTCAAAAATTAAAATCAACACTATTCATTGTGGAGGAAATCAGTCCGACGCAGGAAAACGCACGTACGGTTACAAGACTATATGCAAGCCATTCACTCTCTCTCTCTCTCTCTCTCTCTCTCTCTCTCTCTCTCTCTCTCTCTCTCTCTCTCTCTCTCTCTCTCTCCCCCTCGCTCACACACACACACACACACACACACACACTTCTAATAATGGGACCAATACTGAGAGAGAGAGAGAGAGGGGGGAGAGAGGATTGGAACAGGCAGTGGATACTGCAGAGAGAATAGAATGCTTGAAGTTGTAAACAAAAATGTAACACATTTGCAAACGCCTTGCAAACGTTATTTTCCAGCGACGAGTTTTATTAAAACTACCCGTTAACCACAAATCCCTGGAAATATTGGCAGAACAATTATCATTACCTACCTGAATGTTACGCTTTGGTTCTGTAACAATGGAGACTGTCTAGTGATCGGTGACAAGTTTGTTGTTAGTGCAAGGGGTGAAAGCGGCCAGTCTTGGCTATTAATGGAAACGGAATTCAGCAGCGAGGTCAATGCTCAATAACGGTAGTTTGTAACGCCTTTGTCCATATTTGCAAACCTACAGCTTAGCCTGTGTAAATGTACGGTTTTAAGGCTTTTTCTAGATTTTCGATGGAAACAAATTCATTTCACGAATAAAAACAAGTTAAATTTGTTGTTTCAGAATATATTTTATTTCATAAAGTAAAAATACATTGACATATTTCCAGTTTGTTAAAATACTCTCTGGCTTATTCAAAATAATTAGGTATTCAAAGTGTAAAATATAAAGTAGTTACAGAACACGTTCACAAACCATTTTGTGAACATTCTGTTTTGCCCTATTTAGCAGGTAGGCTTTGCAAGATCTGGGGCATTTGTATAGAATCGTTTCGATGTTTTATGATGCTTAAGTAACCATTCAATTTAATTTTACATTTGAAAATTAAGAAATTAATCCCTGACCATATTGAGAGCAACGTTTGTTCGCTACGAATGAATGTAACTCCAGCGGATAATTCACGTTCACCGTTGGTTGAAGCTAGATTTACGAAATACACTGAAACAGTGTAATTGTAGAAATCAGTAGATTGTTATTGTCAAATTTAGTCACTTAAGTAATCAATTATTATACGTTTCCTGGATTTTCCACTTTCATTCTTCATGGAGTAGATAGGAACCGAATAAACTACCGGTATATTATGAACGACCAAACTGATCAAAAACTTACTGTGCGCCAGACATAAATATTCCTTCACTACTTGCGTATTGTAATAGTTTGTTCTTGGTTAGTTAAATGTGACCAAGGGTTCTTGCCACCCCATAGGCCTAATTCTCTTTTCTAACTTAGTAGACCGGTATTTTTAGGTAGATCAGGAATGATACACACACTTAAAACTTTTCTGTAGCTGTAGACACACTTAAACACACATTCATAACATAACTTTTGCTTTCAGATTCTGTCTAGAGCAGATAGAGAAAATTAAGTTTATCAGTGTGTAAAATAAATCTGAAATTAAGATTGTTTTACAAAGGAATTGTAGGCCTATATTTCTAATTATAGAACTAGTACAAATAGCTCAGATATTGTTGAAAACAATCGCGTATATTCCTGTTCCAGGATGTCTCAAACGCTTTGTTCCACTTTAAACAATAGACTTAAGATAACATAACCGCGCTGCCCCGTATGCAGTTGGCGTTCTCAGGTTGTGACCAGTATGTCGCACACACTCCAGAGCACTGAAACGCCCAGCACTCATATTCGTGTTGAACATGAATAGGTACATTATTACGTTATCAGATTCAAACATAATTAATATGAAATAATAACCACCAGAGTGTAACGCGTTCACGCGAGAAAAATTAAGTTACTGGAATAACTGGTAATGGGTGTGTGATCAATCTATCGTTCATATTTTATAAAGTGTACCTAAAAAAAAAACACCCTAATTTAGTTCTAAATGTATTAGAAATGATTTTATTGAATTTAAAGGACTGTGTTTTCACCAATTTAGCGCTGGCCCATAGGTATTTAACTGACCAAGAACAAACTATTACAATAAACAATTAAAATTGTTAAATTCTTGGATTTAGTTGTCCATGACGTGTCCGTTAATTAACTAAATATAATTAAATCACTACCGACTCGGAACACAAAGTTTTTTATTTGTAAAAACGTCAAAGTTTTACCTTATAGCCTATCTGGGATAAGGTAATAGGCTTCAAGGTAAAACTTTTACGTTTTTACCCATAAAAAACTTTGTGTTCCGAGTCGGTAGTGATTTAATTATATTTAGTTAAAATTGTTTAAAAATGCAATTTCACTTTTGGAAAAAACAAATTAAAGAATTTTACTTCTAGCATTGTTATGTGCTGCTAGTTAACATGTGTCGACCGGCTCATTTTCCGTGGGGGAGGCAAACAAAGGAGTAGGCTACCGTCAGCTTGAGAAGTGACAATGGACGCTCGAGTGGCGACGGTCGTTCCTTTACGATGCCAGGTTCGTTTCCAGCGCTACACATGCCCTGTCCGGACCGGCAGCGACGCCAGGTCGAGTTGTTTTTCACTACGAGTAACAATAGTTTATGTTCAGGCAGTTAAAGTGCGAGAATGAAATTCCCCGAAACTTGTCAAGGGAATATTTAATGTGCTAGTCCTGCAGTGCATACTATGAAGTGTTGTCAGTAACGTTTCGAGAACGTTTGGCCCGATAGAAATCGGGGTGTCAGTCGCGATGTTTTAAGGGAAGGAAAGGGAAAGGAAACGTTTGGGTCAAGAAGAAAACGTTTCGACTGGCGACCGGGTAGGACTGTTTGAGAGAGAAAATGTCGCAATCCTCATCAAATTACAGGTTTTATGACGTATCAATGGTACCCTTACAAAGAACGCGAGATTCGAGACTGGGATTGTTCCACTACCCTTATTTATTAGTGGTGACACAAAACAGTGAGACTGCATATGTATCACATAAGTTTATGTAACTACTAAATTCTTAAACAATTACTGAATATTTGTAAAATACATACCATTATCATCAGTAGACCTACCTACACAACCCACTGTGGACTTCAGCTTCCCTCAGGATTTTCCTCCAGGCTTCCCTATCCTTAGCCAATGTCCACCAATTTTTTACTCCAAGCACTTTCACATCCTCTAGGATTCCATCAATCCATCGTAGTCTGGGTCTTACACGTCCTCTCTTTCCTTCTGGTGTGCATTTCATAATCCTCTTAAGAACATCCTCCTCATTCGTTCTCTGTACATGTCCTGCCCATCTCAGCCTAGCTATCCTAATTGATGTCACAACACCAGGCGATCTATATAGGTCATCTATATAGCTCTCTGTTATACCTTATTCTCCACTCTCCGCCTTCCATAATGGGTCCATAAATTTTCCTAAATGTAAAATACATATGTATATAAAATGTATATTCGTGTCTTTATAGAGACCGCATCTGTTCTTAGGTTTATAGGCCTACAAGAAAATTCAAACTGTAAATATTATGTTCAAAACTTTGTAATCACCCATTCAATATGGTTGAAATCAATCCGAGACAGGAAAGACGTACATGCACATATAGCTACAAAACCACACACACACACACACACACACACACACACACACACACACACACACACACACACACACACACACACACACACACACACACACACACACACACACACACACACACACACACACACACACACACACACACACACACACACACACACACACACACACACACACACACACACACACACACACACACACACACACACACACACACACACACACACACACACACACACACACACACACACACACACACACACACACACACACACACACACACACTTAATGCGTAAATTTTTGTACTGTATCTTGTTTCATAAGCATGCAGCGGGGGTTTCTTTAAAGTCTCTTGCGGGGCACTCTAAAGTTTGTAGGTGTGCCTCTGTTCCATGACACATAAAACTATTTACCTTTACTTGAATTTGAGATCTGCTGGCAATGCATTGGAATAAGCATATTTCTTAACGAATACACGTGGCATATTTTCTAGGTCTGGAAAGGGGGTTATTTTTGGAAGTTTTCCATTCGCAAATTTAAAGAAAAACGTTTCACACATAACGTAACAAGAAAGATTACGTTCTAATTTTTACGTTCTTAAAATATTAACTTCTTCTTCTTCTTCTTCTTCAGCGGCGCGGCAACCCATTACTGAGTCAAACCCTCCTTTAACAGCCTCCACCAGTTGTCCCGGTCAAGTACAGCTTCTCACCAGTTCCGGGTCCCAAGGATATGACACGCATCATAATTCACACCGTCTTCCCAACGTAGTTTGGGTCTAACAACTCTCCTGGTGCCATATATCTGTCCTGTGTGTGCCTTTCTGGGTATTTCATTCTCCCCCATTCTGAGCACATGTCCAGCCCACCTGAGTCTACCAAGTTTTATAACTTTCACAATATCTGGTTCATTCAGAAGAGTGTTCAGTTCTTGGGCCAAAAATACTGCGGAGGATTTTGCGTTCATGAGCCCAGCAGGCTTGACTCATACTTTCTAGAAATGGTCCAGGTCTCAGAACCATAGGTGAGAACTGGGCGGATCAGTGTTTTATACAGAAGCAGCTTGATGATCCTGGCAATTGTTCTGCTCTGGAACAGGGGTCTGAGACCAAAGAAGCACCTATTAGATGAGGTGATTTTTCTCTTTATTTCTTGTGTCGTTTCCCCTTCGGAGTTAACTTGGCATCCTAAATAAACAAAGTTATTTATTCCTTCCTTTTTCGAAGGAATAGATGCTAATTTGGACGTGCTCTCCTTCTCTAGCTTTCTGTACTATGACCATGTATTTTGTCTTGCTTTCGTTTATTATGAGACCCAGCCTCCTTGCGGGACCTTCAAGAGCCAGAAAGGCTTCAATGACTGCTCGAATGGAACTCCCGATTATATCTGGGTCATCGGCGTATCCTAGGACCTGGACCAACTTGTTGAATACAGTCCCGGAGGAACCTATTCCAGCATCTCTCATAGTTTTTTCTAACGCAAGAATGAAGAGGAGACAAGCAAGACCATCGCCTTGGAGGACTCCCTCTCCATAGTCAAACTCTCCTGATAAGTCATTCCTTAAAATATTAACAAATTTAATAATTATTGCACTCATAATCCCTAAACACCTGATAACCCTGGGTCGTCAGCGTATAAAATTAAGTTTAGTATGGTGATATCATGTAAATAAATATTTCCTATATAATTTTCTTTCCAATTCCTTACAGTATTGTCTACATAGGCCTAGATATTAAGTAAAGTAGGCGATAGACTGCAAACCTGCATTAAACCCTTGTTAATGTAACGGATTGGATATTTATATTTAGGCCTAAATGTTTAAGTAAAAACAGTACCGTTTACCAAATGGTAAAAGCTTAAGAGCACGATAATGTCTTTCAGCCGCCAGCTAAACGCAACATTTGCGCAAAAGAAACAATCAATCAGTGAGTAACCATAATACTGTTGCATTTAGCTGGCGGCTGAAAGACATTATCATGCTCTTAAGCTTTTACCATTTGGTAAATGGTACTGTATCTTTTTTTCCCGTCACTACTGCTACTATTGAAGAATGCATCGTCTACCCATGTATTGTTCATTTTGTATAGCGGTTTCGTTAACAAGTATTGCAGCCATTTCTTTACGGTACTCTTATTGATGTAGCCTTGCAAGTACGTCGACTTATGTATGAGATGTCGTTTAATGTGCACGTTGAATGCTCTATCGTCGTCCAAGCTACGAGGCAACGCTCGAACCATCGTGTTTATATCGACCGGCACGTTTATTATTTGTCCTATAATAATTTGTCTGCCGTGGACGAACCGCAGGCGTCGTATCTGCATGAACGGTAGACGCGGTGAGACATATCATATATACATATCAGTTATACAATCAAGCGGTGGCAAATGATCGGGATACTCGGGGTACACGAAGCCATTGGATCTTGACAAGTTGGGTATATTCTCGAGTGCTAGAGACCTGTAACACGTTTCGCACACTTTGAAGCTAGCTACATCGTCGTCGGGGAACTCAGCAGCCAGTATGCGTTGACTCTTTTGCGGCGTTGTGTTATATCTTCACATTTCTGCGGTGAGTAATTAAATATAAAGAGGAAGTAGATTTGCATTTACGATGCAGTACAAACAAATATTTTAATGAATAGATGCAGGATCGTTAGCTGAATTACATACGAAGACAACCATTAAAAAGAGACAATAACCTATCTACAGCTAGGCAGTGTTGTTTGCTTGTTAGGTCTTTAATTTGCGACGACGTTAGCATGTTAACGGTAGCGGTTTTAGTTAACGATTCCCGGCTGGTAAATTATGCTAACACTTGATTTTAAACTTTCAGGACGCTTTATAAATCTGGTTTAATTGTTTGCAGTGATATTATTTTTAACACACACACATATATAGGCCTATATATAGTGACGTATCAAAACAAACCTTTATTCACAACAATCCCAATGACGTCATGCAATGATGACGTCATACAGCCCGACGGTAAATAGAATGTTACAGAAAGTTTCAAACGATGTCCAGCTAAAAGACATTATCATGTCAAAAAATCACTATTTTCTTTTCTCTCTCTTTACTTTGTCATAGTTTTTATGGATGATTCATTCCTAACGAGGAATGCTTCCGAAAGTTAAATGACGAATCCTACGTTGTAGACGTTCACATAATCAAATTGCTTATAGAACCAAATGCTAATAGCGTATGACCAGCGGGTTTGTAGCCCAACATTTACATGCAGGAATACTCGCAAATCTTGAACTCGAAATGTCTGGATTTTAATAATGAACTATTATTAAATAATTATTATTTAGCCTAACAATTTTATCTCGCTGTGAAAGCTTAAATCTTATGTTATAAGATGAATCGATACATTCGACATAATTAAGAAAACATAGGCCTTAATTAAAGTAAATTACAAATGTCAGTAAACATGTAATTTGGCTGGTATAAAGTTCAGTTTTACACCGCAGGTACGACAAACGTAACATCAGTACCCTAGTTAAGTCCAGACTAGATGTTATCGTGCGCAATAATACGTGCAAAAAGGTTAAGGTTATTCACCCCATTGTCATAGTGTTAACCTCAAAATATATTTTAATTCTCTTTCACACATGCTACAAATATTCCTTCTTCAAAAATTTCACAGTTCAGATATAAGCTTACTGTACAGAACTTTCAAGTAAACGGATTTAAGGACAATGACTTCTCTAATAACAACCAATTTGGAACAATCGTGTTGTATAATGCACTCTACTAATTACGTCTGTATTTTTTATATTAGACCCGTTAAAATGTTGTAGGTATTTCAGATATATTCATTATCATTAAGAGAAAATGTAAGGATTCTTTAAAGCGTGTTATAAAAATATTTCCATACTTTGGTAATTTGCAAGAAACGTCTATTTTCGATGTTATACGCCAATATGTTTTCATTGTTCTGTAAGTGGTAAAGAGGATTACCGCATGACGCGTAACAGTATTGCTTACGTGATAGCGTCATTTAATGTAAATGGTTATACCCTGTGTCGATTAACAATAACAGTTTACCAATGTAACAGTATGTAACAGTATGTAACGTGGTAACAGTTTACCACGTAGGGGTCGTACCTCGCAACTAAAGGGTTGTAATTTTTACTGTTGTGTAATGTCTCTACGTACATAAACCATATTCGCAAGAATAAAATAAAACTAATTTTATTGAAACTAATAAAAATTTACTTGATGATTTGTTTGTAGGTTATAGCAAGTTCGTGAGAAAACGTGAGAAAAAAAAACGCCTATATCATGATAAAAAATCAACACCATATGTTAAATGCTTGAGACGTACAGAGTCAAATTTGCAATACAAAATTAGACCAATTAACCAATTAACCGAAAAACTATGTTTTTTGGTTCCTTTTTTTTAGAAACCGAAGTTTAACGAAGTTTGTATGAGAAAATGTTTGGGTATTTTATCACAAAAAGTTCAAACTATGATTTATACCTTTTTAACGTATAAATGAAAAGTATCGACTTATCTGCTGACAGATACGCCTACAATAGTCATAATGCATCATTAAGTGACATAAACACTTATAAATCTCTTAAACAGTAGTAGCCTATTACTAGAATATTATAGTACGAGAACAGTAGTAGTAATATTACGAGAATATTATGGTATGTATGATCATACAGGAAGAAAAATGTAAAGAAAGAAAAAAGAAAAGAAAGTAAAGAAAAGAAAATTGCAGCTTGAAGAAGCGGAAAATTATTCTGTTATTGATGCAAAATATGACATCCGAATAAATACTTTCAACATGGCGATTTTCAACTTTTCATCATTAAATACTTTCTACTTTAAATTCATCGACACATAAGTGAATTAGACCAACAGGGCTCACTTATTCAAGCCGCAATTAGTTCTATATATTTTCTTCCAGTAGGCCTAATATTAGATTTTTTTCAGTATTATGTACTTCGAGGAAACGCATATTGTTTTGTAAACGCATATAGTATTGATTAAAAGAAAACTCTCTAGAATAATGTGTACATTTCAAAGAAATTTGTAAGTGAGTAAAATTGCCTGATATGACAGTTTAATTTAATGTCACTGTGTAATTATTAGTGACTTTCAAATGAATACCAGCTTTTCCGAGCTGCTATGAAAGTCCAAGCGGAAAGATAGAAAGCCGACGACACGAGAAACAGAAAGCAGAAGAAGAGGCAGAGGAATATGGAAAGCTTTCTTGCTGAGAACAGAAGAACTATTGATTAACATTAGCCAACAAAATTTCTGAACCTGACATGTAGAAACATAGTAATTCTTCTCCCAAATGTGGGCATAACATATGTTCTTTGGAAAAAGGAAGACAAAGACTATGAGCATTGCATGGAAAGATGGAGAGTTGTCATACAATGAAGAAAAGATAAATATACATGGAAAGAGTACTTGGAATAATTGTGTGAAGGAGGCAATAACTAAGTAAGGGTTCTGGAAAGGGAAGATGGATAAAGCAAGAGGAAGTAGGTGAACAAATCAAGCAAGAGCTCAAAGACATGAAGGCGCACAGAATAGATGCAATACTAGCCGAGTTGATTAAGAAAGCTGGAGACAAGATGAATGAGAAAATTTATAGAATAGCAGGTGAAATCTACGAAACTGGAGAGCTACCTGATGATTTCACGAAATTATTCATAAGACCCATAACGAAAAACCCCATGATGCACGATTCTGTGAGCACTATCAGACCTTGATGACCTTGAATGTGCTGTGCTTCTGAGATAATACTCCCTTCACAGTATTAGGGAGGACAGAAGGAAAAGAGTCAAGACACAATAATGCTGGACGCCATAATAGAATATTAGCGTGATGTGTACCCTAGAGTAATAATATTGTATCTACAGAATTGTCAACAATAGACAATTACCGGATTTAACAAGGTAGGCCTACTGCAGTCAGAGACGATGATTACTGCTCTCGGCAAGATTCTGTTAAAGCCAGCTCGGATGCCCTGTCGTTCGAACACTGGTTTTTTGGAGGTCCTGCTTTGGTATTCTGGCGACAGCCGAGTGTCCCGACCATAGAATCACAGTGAACACGGCTGACACACTACGGTAGCCTCAGCTTATTGCCTACGCTCACGCGACTCTGATATACTTCACGGCCAAGAAACATCTTGGCAGGGGCGGATTAACCATTAGGCTGACTAGGCTGTAGCCTAGGGCGCGGGACTTTGGGGGGCGCAAACTTTTAGCTAAAATAATAAAATTTTACAGCTAAATGTAAAATTTTTAATAAATTACAAGGATAAAAGTTTGAGTTCATTTTGAACACAGGCGCCTGTTTGCTAGAAATTATGGTAAAACTGTACATAAATAATATAAGTGTTTTCTAAACTGTTTTCTCCGGTTATGAGTCATCGGCGGTCGGCGCTTATAGAACTAGTGGTTCTATCGCCGGCGCCAGGATAAACTGACCAGTGTAGCCCTCTTGTTCATGGAAAGTGACTTTCTCCAAGGACTTGATTTCAATGAAGTGATTAAAACGTTTGCTCAATCTAAAGCGAGAAAAAAGAATCTAGCTTGAACTTTACATGAGTCTTAACAAATCCACAAGATATTTAACTGATTGTCTTCTTTGTGTAAATGATGTTAAATGTACCCTTAATAAAACTGTTATAATTTTGTAACTACTTAGATAATTTTTTCCTTATGAAAGCCATGCAAACTACAAATGGTTGAAGGTGCAATTGCAAAACAATCTCTGAAAAATAGCCTCAGTTTTCAATTCTTGAGACTATTTCCAAAAACAGTAAGTTATTTGAAATATTCCTAACTAAGAAATATATTGTAGGATGCTTAAAGCTTCATTCACCCCCTTGGAAATAAACGTAAGAGGTGAGGGGGCGCTAAAATATAATTAGCCTAGGGCGCCAAGATACCTTAATGCATCTTGGTATATATTTTATCTCGGAATTTAACAGAAAAACGACGTTTACTGAAATATTATAGAAGAAAGGACAACATTTTATCAAATGAACTAAAAAAATGCCGCGCCTTGCTTGCAAGTATACTTTTAAATGTTAAATTAATATTTTATTAACTCGTGTCCGTATCCTTTGGAAAACAAACATCTATTGATCTCATGAATGAAGCTGAAGTTAATGGAGTCGGAGGCTCTTCACAGTATCGGTGCTTATCACGATCAGACGATCATGGTCTTCGCCGTTTGGTTAATATTCAGAAACCTTTTTTAGGAATACAAGGAATACAGGTGAGGTCCGTTCTTCTACACTGATTTGTGTATTTGTCCTATAGGCCTATTCCTTTGCACTTCAAAAGTTGTAACTTTGCCCTTATATCATATTTCTTTTTCTATAAAGTCTTGAGTATTCTGTTTATCTCAGAATACTGTTTGTATTGCAGCTACTGTTTGTAAACAGCTTACTGTTTATTGCAGAAAGCTGTTTGTATTTTTCTTTCTTTCTCTTTTGTTAAAGTCCATGCCTCGCTTCCATAGACTACATTATTCATGGGACGGCCACGGTTTTACAGAATTTCATTATCGAATCTTTCCTTGCTTTATTGTTCAGTGTTCAATACATTGCGCCATTAATATAGTTAACATTTCTGATCTTATTATCTACATCAACACCTTCATATAACCACAGTGTAGGCCTGTATCTTAGGAAAGCTGTTGGTTATAAAGCTGTATCTCAGTCTTTCAATTTGTTGGTTATAAATGACTGTTTTACGCTTGATGCACTCTAAGCTTTTAAATGACATGGTATTGTAATGAAATAGTGAGAATGTATTCTTTAACAGTAAACGTAGATCATGGTTGGCTTTTTGTAGGATGTCTTCGCTGGCAGCTAATGTCACCTGATCATCATCTAATGAAGTGGTTATAACCTATTTAATAGGGAGTGTCACCATTAAATATTTTTGTAATAGTTTTCGTCTTCATTGCTGAAACAGATTTTGTATTTCACATAAAACAAAAGAAAATATTGTAAAACAATTCCATTGATCGCTTGGTTTATTTAATGATTCAATAGAAACAGGGCTCTTTTTAATAAAGTCGAGGTAACTAGCTTTTAAATGAGCTAATTCACTGCTGTCTACTTCTACAACAATAAACTTATTTCTTGCGCTGCTGTTAATAGGGTTATTACTTATTTCAGTTAATAATACATTAATAATTTAGTTAATAATTAACTAATTACATTAATTTCAGTTAATATACTAAGTATATTATATTTATCTTTATGATGATAGAAAACTGCGATCACATGGCAGGAACAGGATGCCCTGGACAGGAAAGAATTTCTCTCTTTTCTTGGAAAGTTCTGTAATGTTAAAGAGCGCAAGAATTTTGATTGGGCATGATTTGTATTTTGCCAATAGTAGTTATCAAAAAATGTGTGTATCTCCGACATGTTCATGTGGAAGTGATAAAAATATCTTTAAAAAATGGACAAACTTCATCTGGTCTTTTTACTTCCATATTCCTTAAGGAATGGAAGTATGGTGATGGCAAAAAAAATCGTGTTCGAGATTATTGCAGATTCTGATTCTACTACACTCAAAACATGAAAAAAAGTCGTTTTCCGAAAAGTGTTTGTGTGTGTGTCTGTGTGTGTGTCTGTAGATTTTTTTTCTATGGCAAACGATAACTGCCGCAAATTCAAACAGAATCAAATAATTTTTTGCATACAGCCCTGATTTGTAGAGTACTCACGACCTATTGTTTTTGGTGAAGATCGGTTGAGGGAAAGGGGTAGTTTACCTGCAACGGTTTTTTTTTATCAAGGGAAATTTTTTTTTTTTGGCAAACGATAACAGCCGCAAATTCAAACAGAATCAAATAATGTTTCGCATACAGCCCTAAATTGTAGAGTTCTCAAGACCTATTGTTTTTGGTGAAGATCGGTTAAGGGAAAGGGGTAGTTTACCTGTAACGTTTTATGTTTTAACAAGGGTATTTCCTATGGCAAACGATAACAGCCGCAAATTCAAACAGAATCAAAAGATTATTTGCATACAGCCCTAAATTGTAGAGTTCTCAAGACCTATTGTTTGGTGGTGAAGATCGGTTAAGGGAAAGGGGTAATTTACCTACAACGTTTTTTTAACAAGGTTATTTTCTATGGCAAACGATAACAGCCGCAAATTCAAACAGAATCAAATAATTTTCTGCATACAGCCCTGGTTTGTAGAGTACTCAAGACCTGTTGTTTTTGGTGATGATCGGTTGAGGGGAAGGGGTAGTTTACCTGCAACGTTTTTTATCAAGCGTATTTTCTATGGCAAACGATAACAGCCGCAAATTCAAACAGAATCAAATAATTTTTTGCATACATCAGTGAATTGTAGAGGACTCAAGGCCATTAGATTTTGGTGAAGATCGGTTAAGGGGAAGGGGTAGTTTACCTGCAACCTTTTACGTTTTACCAAGAGTAAAGTACTTGAAAATTCATTTAAACTTTTTCAAACAATGGTAATTGTTGAAAATAAAATAATTTTGTTGCCAGGCAATAAAATTATAATTTTTTCATTTTAATATAAATTATGTATATATTAGAAAATATATCGTGCTTGGCAGGCAAGCATATTTCAGATTATAAATCTTAGAATATGGAAGTCATGTATGGTTCTCCATACCGATATTTTGTTTTGGACTCATGATAAATGTAAATAGTAGCATTGTTACTCTCAAAGGTGTGAATGCAAAAAAATATTAATTGTTAATTTTCTCACATAAAATATCCTTCACCAGTACTTTAGGTAAACTAACATTCACCGTAAAATCCAGTGAAGTTGCAAAATATTATCGTTTTTCTCTTCTTAAGTAATACATACTGCAGCTCATAGATCCTTGTTAAATGTGGGTATCAAACATCCGGATGTTCTTACAACGTGAATCGAGAAATTTAATTTTATTTATTATTTTATTATTCACAGTCGTAAATATTCAATTTCTTAATGCCACTTTAACACGGAATTATGCATCTACCTAAATGAAGTGAGTTGGATCTACATCAAAATAGTCTAGTTTTATCTACATCATCTAGTATTATATAGTAGGCCTACATATCATATTTATTTGTGATGTTATTCAATTTGTTTTTTCTGAAGTTGGCAATGTAATTTTGTACATTATACTACTTGCAGAAGAAACAAATTGAATAACATCACAAATTATATAATTACTGCAAGAAACATCGAGTTACTTATATAGAAAATGATATATCATATTATATATCTCAGTTACATTCATCTTATTGAAACACATTCTCAGTATACGTCCACGTTTTATGAATATTGTCTAGTTTCACGTTCACTGGGTGCAAAATCATCATGCATTTGTGTAGGCCTACGCATATTTTGTGATACTAAAAATCTTAAAGAGCGCAGAGAGGTTTGAAAATTCCATGTTGGCATATGCAGAGCGAAACGTTACAGTCATTAGTAATAATATCTGATTACTTAATTTCTCTTATTTTTTATTTTGCTATACTAGTGACTTCCTGAGCAAAATAAAACAATCGACTATCGCTGATTCATACGCGAGCGATGAGTTGGCTGTTTACGAACACGCAAGCGTTGTCGATAAAAAGTTAATCTGATTCATGACACAGATGACATCATCTTATCAAGCTGATAACTGCGTAGGTAATTAGTAGCTTGCTGACGTAGTGCGAGTGTTGAAAAGATTGTTTTTACTTATCTAAAACACAGCACACAGCACATTCTGTGTTTAAGAATGTGCTACAACAAGAAAACCTTACGTAATGGTTTAAATATTGTCTAACAATCTGAAATACTTTCAGATCGGCTCGCTAAACTCCGACCTATTGTGTGTCCAAGCAGCCATGCGCCCTGAAGATTAAGCGACCCTCGCACCACCACACACACACACACACACACACACACACGTGCAGCCCGGCCTACCTGCCGCGTGGGCCGGGCTGCGCGCGTGTGTGTGTGCGTGGGGGTGCGAGGGTCGCCTAATCCTTCAGGGCGCATGGCTGCTTGGACACACAGTAGACAAGCTTTAGGTCACTTTATGACTTCTTCCTGAACTTGAAATCCTATTCCTGGTCGAGTTGTTCAACGAGTGTCTTAGACTTGCTATTTTCTCAAGAAATGGCGAAAGGCTACCCTCGTAGTGATACCGAAGCAGGAAAACGACGCTTCCTGTGCCGACAACCTCCGGCCCATTAGTCTTCTATCCGCCGCGTCAAAGATGCTCGAGCGACTCGTACAATGATGTGTACGAGATCATCTGCAAACCTTTAACGTTATGGTTCCCGAACAGTTCGGTTTCCGTGCAGGACATTCCACTACTCATAAACTGGTGAGACTGATGTAATGCATCACGGCCGCCGGGTGTCGGAAAAAGCAGACCGTAGTCTGTTTTCTGGCTGTGGAGAAAGCCTTTGGCAGAGGATGGCAGGATGGGATTTTATACAAACTACGTGAATTCCAACTTCCAGATTGCTACTTTCACTTGATAGCTAGCTTTCTGACGGAGAGGAAGCTTTCTTCTGCGTCAGAGTAGACGACAATTTCTCTTCCGAGAGACGAGTTACTGGCGGAGTCCCTCAAGGAAGCGTTCTCGGCCCTCGCCTGATCTCCGTCTACGTTAAGGACGTACTCAGGGAGCCTGGAGTCCAGAGTCCAGAGTATTTACGCCGATCGTAACGCTAATCGATCGATTATACTACTCTAGCGATTGCTCGATACGCTCATGGACTGGTCTGATAATTGGAAAGTGGCAACCAAGAGGGCCGCAGTTCTATTCTCTAAGCGCCGTAAAGATCCGCGACGGCGTCTGATGCCCGCTATAGAGCAAATCGCCCTACTTGGGTAGAGCCACGAGGCAGGTACTCCAGACGGTAGCTCGGAACTCGGTTACCTTAAGGATCGTCTCTGGGACGCACAACCACAAGCCCAGTGGATACTAAATACTGTCAGTTCTTTCAAGAGTCAGCAAATAAAGAAATTACATAAAAGAATATGATAGACGAGCGAAGAGTCACCCGTTTAAACTCGAACGTTTACCTGTCTACCTATCTGTCTGGGATATGCCGCAGGGTAACTTTTGAATGCATCAATCGATTTTCGTAAAATCTGACATGCGTATCCGAAATTTTACTTTTGAGAGCTTTTTGGACTGATGCCTCAAAAGTAAAGGGCAGGAGGAAAATTATTTAAAAAATCGCAAAAATCTATTTGGGGTATCAAATTAAACCAAAATCTTAATACAGTGTACGATTTTGGAGATTTCAAAATTTTAAGACACCAGGGCCTTAAAAAGGGATCAAGTATTTCTAAATCACAGCCGGATTGTATTCTAAATGGAATTTTAACCCATAATTATAATAAAGTATAAATAATTTAATAATAAAATAATACATAATTTAAATAATAAATAAATAATTTAATAAAGTTAATTATAATTATATTAAAGTTATGTGAAACGTTTAATCTAAATTAAAATTGTAAAAGTCTATTTATGGATAAAGTTATGAGTAATTTTATTGAAAATTCAAAATTTATATCTATTAATCTCTGTTTGTGTGTGTAGTAATTTAACAGACTTAATACGAGTATGTCTCAACTCTCATTGCAAATTTCGGATCGCTTTTAAAAAGTTTGTGAATATGTTTAAAAATAAAACTTAGTATTTTGTTATCAGTTATGTGTATTTGTGAATAACGTTAGATACAGGCTTATAGATATATACGGAAGAACACATAAACTGAAAAGCTATGATTAGATTATTTGTAATTTCGGTATTATGGTTACAAATTTAAAAATACAATGCAGAGGTTCGAACATTCCGTATTATTTTTATGATTGCTCTACAATTTGATATGTTACTAATAAAATAGTAGCGTAGTTGGGTTTTCATAATTTTTCTGAGTACATAAAAAATTGTGTAACATTGAAATTTAACTAACTTAATAATAAAGGTAGCCTTTTTCGTTCAAAACAGAGAGTTCTGCAGCTCCGGGAACTTCCTAGAGGTGTGATAATGTCTTTTAGCAATGAATTGTACAAATTTTCATAGGACCGCTAGTGTTGGCTACGGAGTTGGAGAACAACAGATAGACAGATATGCGGTCAGGTGTTACCGCGTCTGATGATGCATATATAAGCTCGGCGCACAGAACACGGGCTTATCAATAACACGGGCAAATAACTTGCAATATCATACCTTTTCCCCCAGACGAGTCAAGCCCTTGTCTGTAATTCTGCGCGGGCTTGACGCGCACACCGATCCCCAGGAGATCCTTTTGGAACTCCGCGAACTCGGTTACCCGTTGCAGGCAATTTTTCGCCTGTTCACCAGTTCTGAGAACCGAGTACCTCTCCCACTCGTCCGTCTCCACCTCGAGAAGGGCGCGGCTGCAGACAAGATATTCCACCTGACGCGGCTGTTTGGCTTCCGCGTCAAGGTGGAATCCAGTCGCCCCCCGGGCAAGCTTGCGCAGTGCCACCGGTGCCAGAGGTTCGGCCATTATACCGACGTCTGTCGCAGTGCCCCGGCCTGTTTACGTTGTTCCTTGGGACATTCCACGCCGGCCTGCACTGTGGCAGACAAGTCCTACTATCGCTGCATCAATTGTGGCGAAGGCCATGCAGCCAATTACAGTAACTGCCCGGTATACAGGGCGGAACTCCTGCGGAAGCAAAAGCCGCAGGGGCCCCTCCCGAAACCCAGGCAGCCAGTATTGCAGCCCCAAACACAGAAGCAGCCTAAAGTACAGGCTAAGCCGCCACCAAAGGCGCCACCGGCACGGCGCGCGCCCTCTCCGGCTCCACCTCCAGCCCCTACAAAGGTAGAAAAACGAACCGCGTCGCCTTCCGCAGCAGAGACACGCCCTGTAGCCAATATCTCGGTATTGGAGCCAGATAATCAACCCTCCACCTCCGCGGAACCACCAACTCCCGCCTCTGAACCAGAGGTAGCCTCGCCACCACTGCCACCTCGGCGATATCCGCGAGCAGGCAAAAAAAAACATACAACTAAAGGGATAACCACACCGTATGCTCGGCCCAGAGCTCCTGCCTGCCAACAGCCCAAGAAAAGTCCTGCTTCCCGGTATAAGTCCGACGAAGCGCAACAGCGTACTTTTCCTGTCGCTACTTCAAACTTGACTGCCCCTGGTCCTGTAGCTTCCACCAACAAGACCCGATCTGCCGTTAAGCCTTGTCGCTCTTACGCGGCCTCAGTTTCCAGACAAACCGCCCAGTCCGTCACATCCGATGACGCACAGTTCGTCCGCGACTTTCTGTCCGGCTACGACCTCAAGAAAGTCGCATCCACCTTCAGGTCCATCCGAGACCGCCTGGAAACTGCTGACACAACTGAGAGGTTTATGCTCTTGGTGGAAGCTTGCAATGTCATAGGTCTTCTATGAACCGAGCCCTTAGACGAGACCTCTCGCTCGTAGCCTGGAATGCTAACTCCATCGGTTCCAAGCATTCCGACCTTCTGGAATTCCTGGCTTGGTTCAAACCCGTCGTACTTCTCCTCACAGAAACCCACCTGACCCCGGCGAACCGGTTTCGATTACAGAATTACGTGGTCTATCGGGATGACCGAGTTGGCCGACAAGGAGGCGGCACGGCGATCGCGGTGAGGACCTCTATAGGTCATCATCGTGTCGTTTTGCCGCAGCGCACTAACCTAGAGGCCACCGCCATTGAGGTCCACGGAGCTTTTGGCGGCGTCCTCGTGGTTTCAGCATACAAGCCCCCTCGCGCTGAACTCCTTGTCGGCGACCTGGACGTCAACTTCGATTCCCACCGAAGGGTAATTTTGGCCGGCGATCTGAATTGCAAGCATCGTGTTTGGAATAGTCGCTTGACTACTCCGAACGGGAAGCGCCTGCTCAGATATGTTGAATCGCGCCGGGCGATGGTGATTGGTCCAGCGCAACCCACGTTCTTTTCGACGCTACCTAACGCGGCTTCCGATGTTCTGGATATTGCGGTAACCCAAGGAATTGTCGAGGTATTCTCGCTTACGGAGCTGACATCCGACCACAACCCCATCTTGGTCCACGTCGCTACCCAGCACGCCTACGCACGGGACGAGAAGAAGGTTATCGATTGGGACCGCTACGGCCCGGCTGTGTGCCGTAGATTGCCGCCAGCTGGCCCACTTGATTCCGTTCGCCTCCTAGACGAAGCAGTAGCGGGAATGGAAGAGGCAATCATCTCGGCTATAGACGTGTCTTCACGTATGCGAGCCGGTTTCACGCCTGACTACCAACGCATCCCTAAGGAAGTCTCTCTTCTCGCTCGCGAGAGGAATTACTTCCGGAAACGTTGGCAGAGGACCCGTGTTCCAGCCGATAAGGTAGCATACAATCGGCTCACCGGACGACTGCGTGGCAGTCTGAAGGCGTTCCGACGTAGCTGTTGGGAACTCGCTGTGGCCCGAACGGGGGATGCGGACCCGCAAAGTCACCCGTATAGAATACCTTCCGCGATGACGGGACGGAGGCGACGACCTCCTCTCCCCGCCATCGTTGGGCCGTTCGGACGACTCCTGGGTCGCCCGGAGGAGAAGGCCGAGTACTTGGGCTTGTGTTTCGAGCGACAGTTCACTCCCAACCCACCCATGGACTGGGACTTCGACGAACAAGTCGAGATGGCTGTGGAAGACTTTCTGTCTCTTCCGATCACGGCGGAGCCCGAACCCATCTCTTTGGAAGAGGTCTCAGATCGGCTCGCTGAACTTCAGCCAAGAAAAGCTCCAGGCCCGGACGGTGTCACGAACACCGCTCTACGACTTCTCCCGGAGCCTGGAGTTCAATTCTTGACTGATTTGTTCAACGCATGTCTCATACAGGCCTACTTTCCCAAGAAATGGCGAAAGGCGACGATCATCGTGATCCCGAAGCAGGGATCCCGATGCGTCCCGCCCCGACAACCTCCGGCCTATCAGCCTACTCTCCGCTACGTCCAAGGTTTTTGAGCGACTCGTGCAGCGTCGTGTGTGCGAGAACATCTAATTAACTTTGACGTGCTGGTCCCCGAACAGTTCGACTTCTGTGTGAGGCATTCGACCACTCAGCAACTGATGAGAATGGTGGAATACATCACGGACATCGGGTGTCGGAGAGAACGGACCGTTGGCTGTTTCTTAGAAGTTGAAAAAGCCTTCGACAGCGTATGGCATAATGGCCTATTATTCAAGCTTAGGGAAGTCCAGCTCCCGGACTGCTACCTCCATCTGGTTGCTAGCTTTCTGACGGAGAGGACCTTCTGCGTGAAAGTCGGCGATTCAGTCTCTTCCGAGAGACGAATCACAGCCGGCGTCCCTCAAGGTAGTGTTCTTGGCCCCCTTCTGTTCTCACTCTACGTCAACGACGTGCCGAGACAGCCTGGAGTCCAGGTGGCCCTCTTTGCGGACGACACGGCCGTATTTACGGCCGATCGTCATGTAGAAAGAGCCGTCTTACGACTGCAACCCCAACTCGGGGACTGGACTGAAAATTTGAGAGTGCAACTCAACGCTACCAAGAGTGTAGCCGTCGAATTCTCGAAGTGACGGAAGCACCCTGTTAGGCAGTTACGTATCGGCAGAACCTACTTGCGCTGGTCCAACGAGGTTAAGTACCTCGGATTACACCTCGACCGTCGGCTCACCTGGCGTACCCACGCTCAGACAGTTCTTAAGCGAGCATCCGCTCGTCTGAGCTTACTGTTTCCACTCCTGATCAGCTCAGCCATGACCAGGAAATTGGGCAAGATGATCGTCGGCGCGTATTTGCTGCCGGTTATTACCTACGCTTGCCCGGTTTGGGGTTACCTCGCCGCAGTGTATAAAAAGAAGTTGCAGAGCGTCCTCGACAGGGGTCTTCGGTTAGCGTAGCGGCCAAAGTCCCCCGTCGCTTCTCATTACGCCTTCTAAGGAGGGAATTTGTTTCTTTGTTTCTTAGACGAAACATTCAGGCGGCTTGCACGCAAATTTTATGCACGTGCGGCGAGGTTCCCAGACAATCCTCTTGTGGCTGGGCTGGGCAGGTACCGTATACGTCCAGGTGATTCGTGGAAACGCCCTCGGTGTATACTGCGTTAGTGTAGGCTAGCACAACAGCCGGGAATCGGCCTGCTACAGAGCACACGCCCTACTTGGGCAGGGCCACGAAACGTAGGTTCCAGAAGGTAGCTCGGAACTCAGTTACCGAGCGGTTCGTCTCTGCGACTCACAACCGCACAGCCCAGAGCGTCGTCACGGGCTTATCAGTATCGGTGCACAGACCACGATTTCAGCATTAGCGCTCAGAGCACGCTACCGTCTGACGTGGGCAGCGAATTTTCAAAGACATAGGCCTACGAGCTGATTAGCCGGGCGTGGTCAATTCTCTCTCGCAAGGCAGAGAATGACTTTCTCCTATTGTGCCGTCGGCTTAATGGTGAAGACCGGACAACAATAGTTGGCTTAATGTTTCGCAGTTTGTTGTTAATTGAGTTACTCTTCACAGATAATTAGCCACTGTATTGCATTGAGTATGCGGGGTGTCTTTGCACACGTGGCTTGTCTTCAGCATCTGGATCGAGTCCAATGGCTGCCAGTAGATATTGAACGTTTTTTTCTTGTCGTCTTTGTTAAATGTGTATATCGTGCGTTCGCCTCACACGTGTGGTCGTTACTTAATGTTTACGCTGACGGTGTCCACAGTGATCTTTTGAATTACCGGTACACACGAGTGGAATCCTTACCTGTTTTTCTATAAGTGTTTGTATTTCCCGGGTGGCGCCAAATTGTTTTAACTGAAAACAATTAAAATGGAAAATAGGACGATTGAGTGTTCGTGGCTATGACGGTATGGTGAATTCAATTATTCCCGCCGCGTGCGAATTGATCATGTAGTTCGCAGAGTTTCCAATGTCTAGCGTTTACGGCCACTGTCGCTCGTCCCTAGTATACACAAATCATATAACACAATTTCCTATGGAATAAAGAACAGTGGTTACGACTCTGTACTGGTTTATTAAATTGTGATTAATAATTATTTAGTATTATACAATAATTATATTTTGTTATTAAACAAATTTGCTCCGACAGTGAGACACTTATTCTCAAGGCTTGGCGAAATCGATTTTGAACGATTTTAGTTAGTCAGACATGGCGTCTACAGAAATGTTTATCTTTTACAATTTTCGTTCAATAAATCTGGATTCTTTTGGCTTACGAAAAAAAAGGATCAGTTATGATTATAATAAAGTACACTACCTTAAATTACTTAAATTACTGGTACTTATATACTATAAGGAGTAATTACAACTTGTTCTTGAAGTGTTATAAAGTGTTTTTCAAAAGTTCGTAATTTTTGTACAGGTTATTTTTCTCGTTCACATAAGTTTAGTGTTTTGTTTTTCAATTAATCTTTGAAAGAAATAAGATCATCAGTTTATAGTGAGAGTTCAAAGTGTAGTGAAAAAAAATTTAAAGATAATTTTTAATTTGAATTTGGGTAACTCAGCAATACTTATCAATCAGTTGACTTAAAGTGTAGTGTCATTCCGTTGAATTAGGTTGGGTCATCGTTTGGTCTTCAATCTTCAATCATCTTGGGATTCAATCACGCCTTGAGTCTTTTTCGTATTAGTTGATCGAATCTAATTAATTTGGAATTAATTAATCTGGTCTGTTGCCTAGGTTGAATGTATTAGTTCCTCATCAGGTAGTTTGGTTCTTTAATCTTCATCAATTTGGTTACTTATGATTGTTTTAAATTAAAAATTGGGCCATTTACGGCTTGGCGTCTATTCCTCTTGAGCGTCACTTTGGAATTGACAGTTTCTAACGGAATATTCATAAATAACGTTCAGTTGTCATGGTAACTGATTGATTCTGATTGGCTATTCATGACTTAAGCCCATTGTTAGAATATTTGAATTTTTATTCAAAATGATTAAATATCTTCTGATTGCTATTATTCTTCGCTCTTCTTATTTAAGTATGAGATATTATCACAACTGTTCGTATTTTCTTTCAAAGATCATTTTGACATCCCACAAAGCTGGGTTTGCTTATGTATTATGTTTTGACAGTTATGTTTATATTATTTAATTACATTTCTTTCTTATTTTATGTCCTTAATTTAACACTTACCTCTTAAAATGATTCACTAATTATCATTGACTAGTTACTTGCCTTGGATTTGCTAATATCATAGTTAATTGCTTACAATTTGTTGTTATTAGTTTCTTACAGTTAGGCATTTCATAGGCCTATGTAGTAATTGGCTATATTTTCTTATTTTATACAAATTACATATTATTTTACCCTTATACATGTTCTGTTTTGTGTTACAAGTGATTTGTTTATTTGTTGAATTGTTTTGGGTCTGCTTTCTTATAATTGTATGTTTTCCTTAGTTTCCATATTATGGTTTGTCTATTATTTTCTAACTGCCTTTCCAGTATTATTAGATTTATATTAATTTATCTTTTTTCTTATTTATATTGACATTGTTTATAATTGGTCTATTATTTACTATTCTCTATAAAATATAACATAACATTTAGGCTTATGGTCTGTATAACTCTTTCAGCCATATTACTATTCATAAACTTAATCAAACAATTCTTTAACAGTTATTATGCTACTCTTGTTTACCATTTGTTACTTCTTATTTATTTTTTGGTGATAAACATCATCACGTCATTTACTTTAGTTAATTAACTATCCCTTAGAACATAGGATATTTATTGTTTTTGCATTTCTATTCTTTACCATATTTTTCTATCCTAATCTTTACTAGCTAACCATGGTAACACTAACATTTTACTCTTCCTGGGATTTTTTCCCTGAATATCCTTGTATTCCTCATCTACAATTAATCTTAATCTTAATAATAACAATATCCTTATTTACTAACACTGCTCACCATTAACCTTTAGTGTTTATCACTGGTTTTTGGGCGTCCATCCCTATCAATAGGGTTTCTATTTATTTTGTGGGGTTTACACTTACACTTTGCACTTTTTATATTATTTAAGTGTTACTAGTGGGTATTCCCTAACATTAAATTCTTGTTTTCACTTACTCATGTTCACTATCTAATTATCTCTCACTTTACAATGGTTAGTTACACTGTTAACAAGTTCATATCATTATAGAGTGATTTATAATATTTACTCTCTATTTATTTGGTTAGTGTACTTTTATTCTTCGTATTATTTGAATTAGCAGCCATCCTTACTATTTCTTTTATGAAATTGCTAAACTGCTACAATTTTTTGTTCAGACAAAGCTTTTCGTCATCTCTGACATCAGGTCTTGAACAACCTTCGAATTTTAAATTTTCTTCCGGTTTCGCCCATATATATCTTATTACATTCCCCACATTTTAATTTGTATACGCCGCTTTTTTCTGTTATTGGAATTTCTTCTGTTTTAGCATTTTTTATATATTCGAATACATTTTTCGTTTTCTTTATTCCTATCTGTAATTCGTATTTTTCGAAACATTTTTGTTTGATATCCTATGTATGTTATTGCTCCTTTATATTTCTTTTCTTCATTTGTTTTTTCTTTGTTCTTTTCTATTTCTTTATCTCCTTCTATTTTCTTAACTATTCTATTAATTATTTTAGGGTTTTAATTATTATTTTTTGCTATTTGTTGTATTTTCTTTAATTCTTTTTGTTTCAGTTCTTCATTTTCTAGATAATTTATAGCTCTATAGCAAAATGAATTTAATGCTGCCATTTTATAATTGACTGGATGATATGATTCTTGTGGAATTATTAAATCTGAGTATGTTTCTTTCCTATATATATCGAATTTGAGTTTGTTATCTTCAATTTTTATATTGGTATCCAGGAAATTAATTTCTAATCCTCCAATTTCTTCTTGAAATTTTATTGTTTTTTCTATGTTATTTAATTCTTCCGTAAATTTTTTAAATTCATTCACTTCACCTTCCCAAACTATTAGTATGTCATCTACATACCTGATCCATTTTTTAATTCTTCTTTCTTTATCTACATCTTTTAAAATTTTGATTTCAAAGCTATTCATGAATATTTCTGCCATTAATGGTGAAAGCGGTGATCCCATTGGTAATCCATTTTCTTGTATGTAAAATTTGTTGTTAAATCTGAAGTAATTTTGGCTTAGGCATAATTCCAATCCTTCTATCATTTCGTTTTTCCATTCTACATTACTTAATTTGTTTTTCTTTATTATTTCTACTGTTTTTGCTATTGGTATGTTAGTGCACATATCTTTTATATCTAATGACATTAGTTTTGTCTTATTTGTTATGGTTATTTCTTTTAACTTTTCTATTACCTTTTTGCTATTTTCTATGCTGTGGAGTTCTTCTTTTTCATATGCCATTTTGATTCTTTTACTTATTTCTTTTGATATTTTATATGTTGGCGAATTTATAAATGATACTATAGGTCTTAATGGCATTTCTTTTTTATGTAACTTAATTTGACATCTAAATTTAGGAGCTTCAGGATTATGTTCTATTTTTTGTTTCTTTTGCCATTCTGTTAAATAAGTTGTCTTTTTTTATCAATTTCTTTGTTTGTGCTTGAAATTTACTTGTGTAATCATATTTTATTTCTTTATATGGTCCTTTTTGTATAAATTGTTCTACTTTTTTGATATAATCTCTTTTGTTCATTACCACTGATGTGTTACCTTTATCTGCTTTTATAACTATCAAATTGTTCTCCATGATTTTCTTTTTTAATTCTCTTATATTTCTTTTTATTTGTGTTTAATTTTTATTTCTTGCATTTTTGTTTTTCTTACATATTTTGTCTACTATTTCTTTTACTTCACTTCTTAGTTGTTTTTTAGTTTCTTCATTTTTTATTTTATCGATTATTTCTTCACATTCTATTATTGTATTTTCTGTATCTATATTTGTTTTTGTTGCATATTTTAAACTTTTCCCTAATAATTTATGTTCATTTTCTGTAAACTTTGTTTCTGTTAAATTTAATACTTTTTCAGCAAATTTTATTTCTTTTTCTTTTCCTTTATTTTTATTTCTTGTTCCTTCTATTAATTTCTTGAGTTTCTTATTTAATCTCTCTTCCATTTTTCTTATTTTCTTTTCTATATATTTTTCACCAAACTCTTTTCTCATTTCTTCTATTTCTATATAATTGTAACTTGTATATAATTTTTGATGTAATTGATACATTTCTTTGTTATATCTATTTATTTTACTGTATAAGTTCTTTATTTCAAGTTTTATCCATATTTTTTCCGCCATATTTTTCACTTGGTTTGTTACTTTACTTTTGTTGTTAATTTTAATTTTTGCGTATTTTGGAGTTATTTTATTAATTAAACGCTGTTTATTGAACCAAATTTTCCCTAACGTTTTTTTCACTTTTGCTTTAATTTTTAAATACTTAAAAAATTCCCTTACATTTTTATATTTATCTGCTTGCAATTCGCTAGTTTTATTCTTCGTATTATTTGAATTAGCAGCCATCCTTACTATTTCTTTTATGAAATTGCTAAACTGCTACAATTTTTTGGTTCAGACAAAGCTTTTCGTCATCTCTGACATCATCAGGTCTTGAACAACGACGTTCAAGACCTGATGATGTCAGAGATGACGAAAAGCTTTGTCTGAACAAAAAAATTGTAGCAGTTTAGCAATTTCATAAAAGAAATAGTGTACTTTTAGTTTATCATTACTTTATTGGATTTTAATACTTATCATTTACTTTGATTAATTAGTTGGTACTAATAATTATCATTTACATTTATCATTTATTGATTTCTTTTTCATGGCTTTATTAGAGTGTAACGTTTCTCCTTTTCTGTTCTATATTATTCGTTTGGGTCTTTTCATTTCTTCTCATTTTATTTCATTCATATATTGTTTGTTTCCTTTTCATTCACCTTCTCATTTGATTTCACTTATTTCGTTTATATGTCCTATCACTAGTATTGGGGCTGGTTCTACCTACTCACTTATTTTATTTGTCTTATATATCCTTTCACGAGTGTTGGGGCTTGTTCTATCTACTCACTTATCAATCTATTGGGTTATTTTGGTTAAATCGCATTGTACTATTCTTTTCAAGTTTTGTTTTGTTGCTTGCTACATTTCTCTTATCAGAGGTTACTTTTATTATTACCTTTATTTGATTGATCGCATAATTATGTTAATTACCCATTCCTTTATCTTTGATTCATCCCTTTTTATTCATAGTGTTAATCATTTAGAATTTTATTCTTATCATGTTGCTTCATAAATGTATGTTGAAGATATGTACCCTTACAATATACATAGTCTGGTTCTTAGTCGACTGGTTACCTAAAACTGGAGAAGGAAACCGCCAACCTGTTAACTGAGAAGGCGGGGGAGAAAGAAAATTTTTTATTTTTGTAGCACTGCCGCTGGTACCGATTCGAGCAAGTGTTGCCCGTCTCAAGTCCAGGCAGCAGACGCCTTGAGGCATCGGTCGCTCCCCGCGAGGCGGAGAGCTTTCGTGCCGGTGATCAAGGTAACAACAACAAGCAGCTGACTCAGCGAACTAGGAGACGGTCAGAAAGGAAAGAAGGACAGTTTTATTAGTGAACTCCGGGGCCGTGAACTGATGTTTGAACGAGGATGGCTTTATGGCGGGTCATCAAGAAGCGCCCGAGGGCGCTTGACCCGGATAGGCGGTGGTGGTTCTGACGCGCTGATAGTTCTCAGGTATGGGAAGGTTGAGGTCGAGGGTCTAGCAAAGAGAGTTACAACCAGCGACCGGACAAAGTCAGACAAGGTAGAACGCGGAGATCCCTTCGAAAGTCGTTCCTTACAAACCAAGGAGACCCCGACAAGGATCGGAGGGTTCGGGACTGGAAAGCTTCCAGCCTACATCTGTTGGTGGTTGACAAAAGAGACCACCTTGTGGGGGCCGCATAGGTCATTACTGACCTGAGAAAAAGCAGATAAATGGATTATTTTCGTGCGCATGGCCAGGCGGCTGCGACACGAGAGAAATTGAGATAATTTGGCTCAGGCGAAGCGAGCCTTTGCGAGGGTTTCCGTCACGTGGGCGTTGAAGCAAAAGCGCGGTCGATCCGAACGCCTAAATACTTCACCAACTCCTTGGAGGCGATGGGCCTCCCTTCCAGGGAAAGGGGCTGGCATCGGAAGATGGACTTACGCCTGAAACAGATCGCTTTGTATTGATCGTCACCCGCCATTTCCGTAGCCAGTCCGGAAGCTGGTTCAGCTTTGTACTTCCAAAACGCGGGGACAGTGAGTTGCAGTCATACATAGCATCGTCAGCGAACAAAGACAACGTGGCTCCGGGCAAGACAGGCAGGTCCTTCGTGTACATAAGGTACAGAACGGGGCCGAGGACAGATCCCTGATGTACGCCGGCGGCGACAGATCGAACTGCAGAACAGGACCCATCAACGCTCAGCCTGAAGGTGCGGTCGTTAAGATACGACCGGAGGAAAAACACTATGGACGATGGTAAAGAGGAATGGGCGAGTTTGAAGAGAAGACCTTCGCGCAGACTTTGTCGAAGGCCTTGCTCACATCCAACAGTACGGCGGCCGTAGCCGCTCGCCTGTCTGTGGCATCTGACAAGTGCGTTATAACGCGGACCAATTGAAGGGTAGTCGAATGCTCTCTGCGGAACCCGAACTGTTCGCAGCGGATGAAACCATTCAACAGCGGCGAGATGGGAGCCAGCAGGAGACGCTCGAACACCTTCGAGATAACTTGCAAGAGAGAGATTGGCCAATAGCTTCCAGGAAGCATACGCGGCTGACGAGGCTTTGGAATCATGACGATATTGGCTGTTTTCCACTGGTGGGGAAAGTACTGTAGCCGGAGACAGGAGTTAAACAGCTCAAGAACGAGGTCAACGCCTGAGGCCGGAAGATATTGTAGTGCGGCGGCTCCGATCCGGTCAGGACCGGGGACGCGACGGCGATTTAGTCGGCAGATAGATGAAACGAGTTCATCCCTGTCGAACGGGAGGGCTGGGGCATCGGGAGGGTGAGGAGAATATCCAGATAGGAAGTCTCGAACTTCTGCCGAGTGGACAGGGTCCGAGACGCCTTGGTGAACAATAAATTGTGCCTCCATGCAGTCGGCGAAGACCTCAGTCTTGCCTTCTGCCGAAGACACAACCCCATTCGGAGTTTCAAGCGGGTTGCGAGTTTTCTTCTCGCGGGTCATTCTACTCGCCGCTCTCTAAACGGAGGCGTGGTCGACTTCAAGAGACTCAAGATATGAGTCCCATCGATCAGAGTTTACGTCCCGCACTGAACGTAAAGAGACTGGACCTGAAAGCGCCGTTTTTTCACGCCGGGATCACGGGTGCGTTGCCATCTGCGGCGGAGCTTGCGCCGTAGCCAGATGGTGTGGAGAGCTTCCAGAGGTAGGGCCGAACGTGGATGATTCACCTCGAGAGCGTAAGTGTGTCGATCCATGACACCTTGGGCCAACTCCTGAAGATGAGTGGCTCGGAGATCCAAATCGTCATAAGTGACGATCGGGTCCGCGGGGAGTGATGGAAACCGCCGTGAGAGCTCGTCATGGTAGGAGCGACAATTGACTCTCCTAACAATACTGTATTGGAACTTTTGGTTTTAAGGCTGTTTTAAAGTCAGTCATGGGAACAACAAAAAGGGACTGGAAATAATAACGCGGTGTCTTTATTAGCCTAATCGACTACAGCATTACGTTATTCAATATCTAACGTGTCTAATATGCGCCTCTGCCTCCGCAACATTTTTCTGTCACTGATCCTGTAACTCCTATCATTTTTAAATCCTTCTAACCAAGTTAAGTTAGGGTTTTCTTCCATTTTTCTTACTTCAATTTCTATTGCAGAACTCAGAAGAAAGTTCTATAAATTTAGCCATTTCAAGACAGTCGAAAGCAATGAATTTGTTTCTTCTATGCAACTTACAACCGCCGTTTGAACATTTTTCAAAAAAATTATACAAGTATTGACTTTATATATCATTTCTTTATAAGTAACTCATTTACTTTCTTGCAGGATTCTTGTATTATATATAATTATTATAAAACAATTTAGGTTAAATTAAAACGACAAAAGTAAGAACATTCTACATACAGAAGTAATTATAATTTACTCTCTCTCTCCTATGGTGCTACAGCCCAAGTCGGGCCCTGGCCTCCACCAATCTCCGCCTTGGTAAATTATAATTTACTAACATACGTAATATGTATTCCGACTTTATATACTATTCAAACAAAAAAATTGAGACTATACAATACATGTGTGCAGTATGTATGTAAGCAAATTTATTTTTAAGAAAAAGATCTTTCATACTCTGCGACTTCAATTCCATTACTTTAAAAACAGACAACACAGGCCTATCCCGATTGTCGTTTATAATATAGGGAACATTTTGTATTAAATCTCCTTGATGTATTTTCATAGAAAATATGTAAAGGTTGTATCAAAATATAAAAAATTAATAACTATAAATTATATACTTTGAAGTAAAAGTACCGTTGAAATTAAAATAAATCAACACAAAATATATTCATTTACTAAATTATTTATTTTATTAAACCATTTGTGTTTTTCCAATACATATTACAACGCTTATATTACAACAAAATTATACATAGGTCTATACTATACTACAGAATTGTATAAACAAATATTTTGTTGAATGTTCATTTTGTTCCTTACAAAAGTGCCGATGTACCATGTCCTATAACTGGATCTCTTAATAACTGACCTTATCGTAAAATATATGTTATACAGATACTAAACGCAGTTAAAACTATGGCAACATTTTGAATAAATACACAGATTGTATTCGTTAAGATATTTCATTAAAATTATTTATTGTATTTTATAATACACATAGTAGGGCATAAAGGCTGGTTAAAGATAACTTTTGTTCTCCATTAAATAATGCTCAAGTTTCTAAAGTTCTAATATTATGATCGCCTTAATCAAAACATCAGAGCAGGTTATTTTGTGTATGAGGGTCCAACGTGGGCAAAGACTTTCAACATTCACTATGGAGCGTTGCTCAGAGTAAAGCTGCGAATTTACACTGTACGTTCCACAGAACAGATAAACGCGGAAAGAAGGAGCGCTCCAGAGTCGCTCGCATGAACCCTGAGTAATTACAGAGGGTCCACTCCCTAAAGACGAAACGTCTGTCTGTGAACCGTTCCACTGTATACACGTGCAGGTACACTGGCCAGCGATCCACAGGAAGCGAATCTCCGTCCACGCTGGACACCATTTCCGCTTGCATGCGTGGATGTATGGATTACGGAACTTTTCATTTAAAATATACGTACAAATATAAGTAAATAAACGTGAGTTAGGCCAGAAATAACGCGATTGTGTGGGTGTTTATGTGTCCTGCCTGCCTTTTGATACCGGCAATCATAATAATAAAACATTGGAAACGTAAACATTAAATAATGGAGATGATATATTTGCTAGCCAGGAACTTCATCTTCACGCGTCGACGATTTAAATCAAAATGAAAACGAATTTAGTTTAATCACCTAGTAACGGATTTATTTTATTTTTAACAATTAGCCTACCATTGTTTAACACAGTTTAACTGTATTTTTATTTAAATTCATCATAGTTTTTCTTCCGAGATGACCGATATGTGTCGTTCTATGTGTGTGAACCAGAATATATATTATATGAACGTGCCAATTTTTTAACATTACTTTTAGTTATAAGACCGCAATAATTGAAGATTTAATTTGCTTAACTGCATTGAAAACAAATTCGTTGCCACAGTAACCATAAATCTAACCTGCTACGTATTCCCAGACATTACATAAATGTACTAACTTATTTTATCCAAGGAAAAATTTATTAATAGTATTTTAATACACTTTATTAAGGCAGACAGTCTGATTTCAATATTGTTACAACACAAATAAGCCAACCCAATACCAGGGATGAACAAAACAATATTGAATCTAAAATAATACTTCATGTTAAATAAAAAGGATTAATTTAAATAAAATATAAAAACTATGACTCGACAAACGACGACGTAACCTAACCCAAGTGATTGACCCAACAAAAGGAAACAAATGAAGAAGGGATCCACGAAGAATAAACCAGAATGTAACCAAACCAAAGGAAGAGAGAAAAAAATCCAAAACCCAAACAAAAATGAAACAAGTTCATGGAATTAAACGACCCAATGTAACACGTCGAAATGTACCCAAAGGAGAGGATGGAAAAACCAAAGTATTAACCAAATACGATGAAAATGAAGAAGGAGGGAAATAGATAGAAATGAAAACCAATAATGATACACAAACAAGTAATAAAACATAGGAGAAGGAGAAATAATGCACTCAAGAATAATATTGGAACCAAGACCAATAATTACCCTATGAGAAAGGAAAAAGTAACTGTTATTACCCATTAATGGGCAAAAATGATTTAGGGAAGAAACCCTATTAAACAAGGTTAAAGATTAAAAGGATAAAAAAGCAAACTAAACCCCAATTGAGAATTAGATGTAAAAATAGTATTGTAAGAACATAAAATATAAAAACTATGACTCGACAAACGACGACGTAACCTAACCCAAGTGATTGACCCAACAAAAGGAAACAAATGAAGAAGGGATCCACGAAGAATAAACCAGAATGTAACCAAACCAAACTTATCCTTAATAGTATTAAGGATATATTGTAATGAAAGAGAAATAAGTATAGGGATTACCCACTAAAAAACACATAGTATAAACAGTGATACAGTGCAATAGTGTATGTGTAAAAACCCCAAAGTGAAGTGATAAGGAAGGTACGCTAATTAAATTATAATTAACTATAGATAATTTAAAAGTGAAGGTGAGGTATAAATGGGAATAGTGTAAGATATAGAAATAACTATTATAAGAAATAGTGAATAATAAAGAAAATAGACACTTAATAAATCTGTAAAAACACTAAAGGTTTAAAAGTGGAAAAATAACAGTGAATAAATATATGGTGAAAAATAGTATTAAGTATGAATTATAGAATAAGATATGCTGAACACTGGAAAGTGATGATGACATTATTATTTAAGAAAAGATGTTTAAGAGATGTAAGTTTAATTCTAAACAATAATAATTAAAAGGGAGGATCCCAGGAAAGAATAAATTGAAGTGTTAACATGGAGAGGAAGTAAAGATTGTTTAAAAATTAAGAAATTAGAGACAAATCAAAGACACCCATGTTATAAGGGATAGTTATAAATTTCATAAAAGTGATGTTGTTTATCACAATAAAAATAATATGTATTGTAAACAAAAAATTAGCAAATAATAAGTTGGAAGGAAGTGATGATATTTCTCACTCAAAATAATAACTCCAATAACTTATAAAGAATTGTTCGTTTTAATGTTATGAATAGGATATGGCTGAAAGAAACTTGCAGTCCATAAGCCTAATTGTTATGTTTTAAATATTAAGATAGAGAAAGCAATATTGACATGTAATCAAAACACCAACAGACTCAAAATACAACACAACCAATAATAATAACAAAGTAAAGCCCATTAGGCTGAAACGAAATGTGATTTAAATGAAATAAGTCAAATAACATAATGGCTACTCAGGCCTATGAAAGGGCATAACTGTCAGAACCAAACAACTAAAAATTATAACAAATTAACAAAGAAATTAGCAAATCTGAGGTGAAGGATTCACCAAGAATAAATTGTAAATCATCTGTAAAACAAAATATTATAATATGCATTTGTATACAAAAAGAAATGTAATTAACAAGCATTAACATAATTGTAAAAACATAAAATCTAAAATTACCCAAACTTGTGGGGTGTCAAAATAATCTATGAAAGGAAATAAATACAATAGTGACAATATTTAATAACCAGGAAGGAAGATAGAGGAAAAACAGCAATCAGAAGATATACGAAGAATTCGAATTTTGATAACAATACATCATCTCAAAATCAACCAATCAAAATCATGCAGTTGCCATGGAAACGGCAGTTGAAGAGGATTACCGTTGAATACCGTTAGAGTGAAGCGAAGCGTCATTAAGAGAATACAGAAGCCAATGTTGGGAAGAACGATTTTCTGTTAAAATAATGTAAAAAAGTAATTAAAGTTCCTAACCATGACAACATAAGAAGCAGACGACCATTTATAGCAGCCAACTCGAGATCCAAGGCAATTAAACGGAAAATTACCCGAAAAGAACATCCAGATACGTTATGAAAAAGACGCCCAACCCATTGAAGCCCCAAAATTAATGAAAACAGAACTTATTGCAGCCAAATCCTACCCGATCAAACGAACGAAGACACCAAGTAATGCTGAGGTGTTAAGTACAATTAAATTATTTATTTTCCAAAACCCTAATCACTCTAAATTTTACTAAAGGTAAATTTATCTCACTATAAACAAATATTTCTCTTTCACAGATTATTTAAGTAAAATAAAACTTGCTAAAACTTGTTAACGTTAAATATAACCTATTAGTTAAACACGAACTTACAAAACACATTTAACGACACCAAAGAACAGATTGTAACATCACACATTATTATTTATGTACACGTAGAATAAGGTAATATATTTTGATTGTAACCATAGGAATTCTTTAGCTCATGGTCACAAGAATCCACGATTTTGGAAACAAAAATAATTGTAATACTTCAACGTACACAGCCATTCAAAAGCTAATTGTTTCCTTGATCGATTCGTTAAGCCCAGAGGACAAGAGTGTCATGTAATCAGTCGGTGCAAATTTTATCATTATATAATTGTCAATTTGAATATTTTAATTATCACCTATTAAAAATAACTATTACAGGGAGTAACCGTCGTTATTATTTCATAGGGAGTGCTTTATATATTGCTAGTGTTTACTTAAGAATAGATTTGATGAGAAGCGAACAAGTTGTCATTTCCGCAGCAACATCGACAATTCAGACGGCTGTGCGAGCGGGAATTATTTGAATGCCCCGACCGTCACCGCTGATAACTCATCAGACAATAATTTTAGTTGTTTTATATAACGACTTGGCGCCACCCGGGATTAACACACCCCTATAAGCAACAGGTAAGGTTACTGCCGTGTTATACAGGTGATTACCGCAACGCTACCGACATCGTTAGCCGCAAACATTAATGTAACGACCCCGGTGCGAGACGAACGCACTAGTCATTATTACACATACAAAATTGGTGTACATTTTACACGTACGACCAGAATTTCTCGTTACAATATTCACTGTAAACGTTATACTACATGTTAATACGAAATTGTAAATATCATTTACAACATTTATTTATTGTAAATATTACAGGTTAATTTAAAACATTCCATATTAACACCGAACACACTATTTCCATTGGTTAATATTCCATGTTAAAGTTTCATTTTTTTCTATAACATTAGTTAATTTCTAAAAAAAAACCATCAGCAGACACATTTTTTGAAAAGTTTCTTTTGGAATAATCTACAGTATATCATGAAGAAAGCATACAATTGTTAATTAAAATACTTTAAGCAAAAGAAACCATTTTATTGTAGAAATTATACGAAGAAGAAGAAATTATAGAAATATTGGTATTCTCCCAATAACACGATGTTTAGGCCTACACTCTCCCAATACATTTTTCAATGTTTTGGTTATGCGATAATATCGATATACCACGATATGAAGAAGAAGAACTGTACTGATTTTAAATTATTTTATTGCTTAAGTATCAGTTAACTCAAAAACGTTAGGTCCTTTATTTTAAGCGTTACTGTGTTATACGTATTGTATGTACACGTTAAACGTTATGTTTTCCTCAACCATGTCTTTTATTTATTTCAGCAGTAAACTGAAAACCAAAAACCTTTGTCACCTAACTTCACAAATGAAAACATCACGTATTTTCGCTTTACATTAATAAATAGGACAATTTACAATTAGTACACTTTTTCTTTTCCACATCGTAATATATCGATACAATTGCATATTAAAAACATCGAAAATGTACTGTAGGAACGGATAAAGGTACAGTTCTGATGCCGCTAAATAGCATTCGTTTATTTGCTTGTTACTATGGTAATTAATTCTGGTCTCCATGGTGTGTTGACATCTTTATACGCGTCAACAAAAAGGCATAATTAAAAGGGTCTAAATCGTGTGAATGGGGCAGAATATCAAATTCCAAGTTAGACAGTGTTTTCTGCCTTGTGTCAAAGATTACCTGTGCAAAATTTGGTGGCAATCGGTGTAACGGTGTGGATTTTTATTCAATACAAAGAAACAAATCCTCAGACTTTGAGTTATGTGTGTGTGTGTGTGTGTGTGTGTGTGTGTGTGTGTGTGTGTGTGTGTGTGTGTGTGTGTGTGTGTGTGTAGTAACTATCGATAATAAATTTATCCAAAGTGTAGCACTTTAACATAACGACTCTAATAATTTTGTGCGAAGATTCTGACACAACGTGTTAGTGGTTGCAAGTCATAGACGGCTGAGATACAACCGACAACTTAATCTATTTGTTTTAGGTCGAACAGTATGACAGTGCCGTAGTCAGAATTTGGTGGTTGCTACTGACCAAGACAATTAATCCTGTCTCCTGGCAATTAATTTGCTTGTAGATAGGCCTACTTTGCTTCACTCATCATATGCCTTCCGAAAGTAGGAAGATTAATCAGGTAAACTAGGTAATCAAATTAAACTAGTAACTAACTTGCAATCTGCTATTAGGGATAGCGTCCCACCAATTTGTAAACGACGGGTAAGACCGGTAAGCACTTGGTTGTTATGTTCGTATACCTATTTACAGGCAAATCGCTTTTATTACAAGCACAGGCGTTAAATCTCTGTATTTGTTTATATACTCGCGCGCAATCAGCCCACGCACTTACGTCATCAGCTTAAAGTACAGTTCGCTACCGCGAGTTGCTACAGTTAGTTAGTTAAAACTCAGCCTTCATCCGATCAGTACTCTCTTCCATTTGCTAGTCGCGGCGATGTGAAATTTAATTATGTAACTTCTTTATACAATTTTCTTTCTTCTACGGTATTTATCTTGGCAATGTACGCCATACGTAATTGCATGGGCCATGCGCTTCATTATATAATTCTTCAATAAATGGCTAGTTAACTCAGATTCATACAGTCCACTTCTTCATTTAAAAAACACAATTCCGATTCCTATACCAGCAGCACTTCGCATGACAAATACTAACTCTAGAAATATTCGAGAGCGTTGAGCATGCAACATTTGGTCCTTCGGGCCGGATATTCATTTCATGGATGATTCATTCCACATACAATTTATTCCACGGATAATTCATTTCATGGATTCAGTTTAATTAGCAAGCCCTATCAGCATTTAACAGCATAATTTAAATCAGCAGTTCTGTAATTATTAACCATAACTGGAGCACGCATTGCACGACTTTGGGGACGTCATACTTCGCCGACCGGATCGTTCGAAGCATTATTTCAGCATTTGAACACCATCACCACGTGGCATTCATCATTTGGGAAAATACAAAGCAGCCAGCCTATGCAGAATTCGACCACTTCAGACATCACCTGACAGGCATCGACCGTGTCTACATCGTCAATTCATGGGTGCCGGATGGTACTGCCAAGGATTCGACACGCTCTGAGACCTTCTTGAACATGTCGATAAGTACCACATGCCAAGTGACTATAAATTCATGTTTCATATGATCTTTTCAATTTTGCATAATTTTGTATATCTTTCAAGGGCATTCAACTAAAAGAAGAAGTATTTAAAAAATATATATATATATATATATATATAACTTTTTTCTTATATCAGTTTCATTTGACTATGAACTTGGAATTTTTTGCGAACTCAGCAAGCTTATAAATTTTTCTGTGAATCAATCACAAACTTAAATAACTCAACAAACTTATATTCACATTTTTTTATTCAATTGTAAATTATATTTTTAAATAGTATTTACAGCAATAGGGATTATACTGTTATATTGTATATGCTGTCTATATCAGTATTTATTACAACATAGAATTAGTCTGAGATGTGTTAATCAATGGTTACCGCGTTGTAGCGTGACTTCATAATTTAGATAACCTGCATGGTCTTGTTCATCTCTCTGCATTCACTCAGTTTTTTCTTATTATCGTTCAAATCTTCAGTGATACACAATCATGACTGATATGAAGGCGCTGATCAAAAAGCGTGGCACGATCAAGGCTTCTATATCGCGCATAAACATCTACGCGGATAATTTTGATCACGATACGCATGACCACCATGCGCTAAAAATAAAGCTTCGTCATCTGATGGAGCTATCCGCCAAATATAACGAGATTCAGACGCAAATTGAGTCTGAGGACTCTGATTTTGCATCCGTTAGTGATAGAGTTCAGACGGAAGATGATTTGTGGAACATAGAATGCAAGTTGCAAAATTTATTAGATCATGCCGAAGAGATGAGCAAGAAAATACTAAATCAGTCCGAAGTCGTCACATTCAGTACGCCTCATATTCAATTACAACCAATTAAACTACCCTGCTTCGCAGGTAACATAATTGACTGGCAACATTTTTACCATATGTTTGTGGAGTTGGTTCCTGTCCGAACGGACCTGACCAGAATCCAAAAATTTCACCACTTGCACTCATCACTAAGGGATGAGGCACTGAATGTTATAAAATCACTCCCAATCACGCACGAAAACTACACGGTGGCCATTGAGTTGTTAAGAGCCAGGTATGACAGTAGATTGATTGTTACGGCGTATTATGTGGCTAATGTCTTGGGCATGAAGCTCATGCAGCAGGACTCTATGGTTAGCATTTCCAAATTTATAGATGATCTCACCGCTAACATAAATGCTCTGAACTCATTAAATTTACCAGTGAACACATTCGAAATTATTTTTGTGGATTTTCTCGCCCAAAAACTTGACGATCGCACATGTAGATTATGGAAGGAAGGTTTAACTGATGAACAGCTTCCGAATTATAATAACTTTATTAAATTCCTAAATACTAGGCGCCAGCTGTTGCAAAATGTTAATGCACCGACTGGTTCGTCTTACCGTAGGCAAGTTAGCGATAAAACTTCTTATCGCAAACCGGCTAAACGCGCTGAATTCACTGGGTCACTGATACATACTCAAACAAGCAATAGACTTTGCCAGCTGTGTCGCGGCAATCACAAATTGTCCGAATGCCCACAATTCGTGGCTTTACATCCGAGTAAACGGAAAGACGTTTTAATAAGTCACAAGCTCTGCCTAAATTTCACACGCTCGGGCCATGAAACCTCGCGTTGCCCTTCCAAATTTTCGTGCAGGGCATGCTCGAAAAGGCACCACACCATGATCCACGCTTCAACAAATAATTCTTCGAACAGGAACAATAATCAATGTTCCCTAAAACTACAAACCAACAGATCAATTTTATTGTCTACGGCCGTATGTACCACAACCGATCGTGCCGGTAACAAACACCAGGTAATAATGCTGTTGGATTCAGGTTCACAAGCAAACTTTTGTACCATGGGCTTTGCACGCCGCATGGGTTTAAAATTAAACAAGTCCGAACTGCCTATCACGGGCATAAATAATTCTCTATGCCAAGCCAATTTCAGTACAAGGGTGCGCCTAAACTCACGCTACAGGGATTTCAGTTTAAATGTACACTGCGCTGTTCTGCCCAGAATTACAAATAACCTCCCTACAGAATCTTTTAATATGGCATCATTAAACATTCCAAGAAACATATTTTTAGCTGACCAGCAACTTCATTTTTCGTCACAGATCGACATATTACTCGGGGCACAGTATTTTTTGCAATTGATTGAGCCGACTAAATTTATTCGCAGTCCGCACTTTCCGATAATACAGGAAACAAAACTAGGTTTTATCCTCGCCGGAAATTTACCCTTTAACGTAGACATGACAAAACCGGTTTCTTCGTTTATGGCTCGTGACGACAACAATGCCATCTCGTCACAGTTGAGGAACTTCTGGCAGGTGGAGGACGTTTCTTTCCGTACTCCCTCAGCTGAGGACTCAGAGTGTGAAAATCATTTCCTCACGAACACCTTTCGAAACACTAGTGGTATGTTTGTTGTGTCACTACCCCATAGAACAGAGCATCTCGGCGATTCACTCCCCGGAGCAGTTCGCAGATTTCAGACACTCGAACTCAAATTCAGGCAAAACCAGTCTTTGTACAAAGACTATACTAATTTTATGCAGGAATATTTAATCCTGGGTCATATGTCTCCACTCAATTCATATGATTTATCAATCAATAAGTCGAATATTTTTTACTTACCTCATCATGCTGTCGTTAAGTCCACTAGCACAACCACCAAACTTCGCGTTGTTTTCGACGGCTCAGCCAAAACATCAAACGATTTATCGTTAAACGACACCCTCATGGTTGGTCCTACGGTCCAGCAAGATCTTTCCTCCATCATGGCCAGATTTAGAACGCACCGATACGCACTCATCGCCGACATCGAGAAAATGTATCACCAAATCTTGGTGTCCCCAAGAGATTCTAACTTGCAAATAATTGTCTGGCGTGACGCCCCCCACAAGGAACTTAAACACTATGCTTTGAGAACAGTCACATATGGAACTGCAAGCGCTTCATTTTTGGCCACTAGATGTTTAAAACAAATCTCACAAGAAAATATTACTCAACACCCCTTAGCCTGCTCTGTCATTGCAAACAATTTTTACGTCGACGATCTCATCACCGGATGTGATAGCTCACACGTCTTAACCCGACTAAACTCTGACATTTCTGGTTTATTAAGCCGGTACGGCTTCACTTTGCATAAATGGTCTTCTAATGACCGGAATATCATATCCTCACATACCAACTCGTCCCTGGACTTCAACAAAGACCAAACCGTCCGCACTTTAGGTATTCAGTGGGACGTTCAGGCTGACAACTTCATATACAATTTCCAAAGAGATCTTAAAATCGATGTGTTTAATAAAAGAAGGGTATTATCCGTCATCGCTGGAATTTATGATCCATTAGGGCCAGCCCCGGATTAAGGGAGGCCAAGGGGCCAAGGGGCCGGGCCCTGGGCCACCCACCAAGAGTGGGCCTCACACCAATATAGGGGTAAATATCACAAAACAGGAAAAATACATGTCTCTTTGCTGTGAACTGTTTATAATGATAGGGAACATTTAACAAAAATTTCCATACATTCTATCTTACTTCTCTAGCTTGATAAGAAGTGTAATAATCAAACTTTATATTTTAAATTAGTTAAAATTATTTAAAATCATAAAAAGTTATTGTACTGGCCTGTTCTTCCAACAACATAGTAATGCACATTAAATTTAGTTACAATGGCTGATAATTTACTAATTTACACCAGTTATAATTATTCACAATTAAATGTTTAGTATGTTTTTACTTGAAAAACACAAATTGCATTATGTTAAAATAATAAAAATGATTTATTATTACTGGTGACCAGGAATATGATCATTGTCCTAGCATGTAGGTTTCATTTTCTAAATTGCTCATAGGTGGCAGCACAATCACAATGTCAGAACAGAACTAGTCTTCTAGAGAGTAATGATGTTATGGGTGCTTTCACATGTGCGTTTTTTCTGCGTTTTTTCTGTGTTGTAACACACGTACTTGCGCAACACACAACACGCAGAAAAAACGCACATGTGAAAGCACCCTATGAGTTATTGAGTGACAAGTACGATCTCAGTTATGTGTAGTTTACTTGTTTAAAAGTTAATTCTGATTTTCCCGTTTAATGTTTATCAAGAGTCATTTTCCTGGACTTTGTCATATGATACATCTTGGTAAGTGAAAAACTGTTTTATTCTAATTAGAATGAATGCATGCTAACAGTGATGTCTTTTCAGTGTAAACCTAACCTCAAAAGATTTGGAGGGAACTCTCAATATTTATATGATGCAGTTTCATCATTGCCCTGCCTATAGTTGGTCAGGACAATTAAATAAACAGTTAAATAAGTTTTTTTGCTTATAATTGTATTTTAATTATTTTTTGTAGATTTAAGTTAATATTGATAAATATACTTAAAGTTTAATATGTTTTGCTAACCAACTAGGCCTATATTGCTAATATTAAAACACTGTACATTTAATTTGTTTGTACAAGGTATTTATAGTTTGTTATTTACATTGACCGAAAGTAATAGCTTTAGTTTTTAAATTTTGTATGGATTGCTAAATTAGTAGCATTTAATTAGCATTTCAAAATGGCGGTCATTTTAAATTCTGAATGTTGTAACAATTATAATAAATATGTTGAACGATAAATTATTATGCTACGGTTGTATTCTGCCGCTCGCTCCCACTATACATCCAGTCTCAATGACGTCACTCGAAATTGCCAACAGTTGCTCCGTCCGCTGTGCTATGTTATCGTAATTCTTAATTGAAACAGTAATAATAATGCAAAGATAACACCAAACAGATATATTCCTTTTAACAATCTTTATTCAAATGAAGTATTGATTAATTACTTGTCGTTTTTCTTTACTGTAATTACAAATTATTGTGACGTCTCCCTTGTTAAGACACCACAAAAGTCGGGAACTAGTTTAATTCGTTACCTGTTAATTAAACTAGCTGCCGTTGTTAGTAAACCTTACTTACTAACAAATTATAACACATTATTACATAGGAATGAGTCAAGGATTGCATAAATTTATTCACTCGCTAGGTGTTAGCAAAAACATCTCTTTATTATTATATTCAAATCTCATGGTTTACTTTGCTTTTAAAAGAATTACTCTAGTAAATTCTGCATTTAATGCTTTAAAAATATTGAATGGCTTATTCCTTTTATCTCAAAAGTATTCATCTAGATATTGTTTTAAGTACCTCGGATCCGGGTCTCAACTTTGTTATGTTTTAATTTATCACAATTTTAACCAAATTATTTGAAGAATAATGTTGGTTGTAAATTATAGAATTACCTTACATTTAGATATCGTGATGTTGCTACTACTTCATTACAGAAATTACAAATCTTATAATTTATTCTTTAAATTATCAAAAGTTCTTTACTGTTCTTTTGTTACTTCTCTTGTTGAAACAAATTTTTTACAAATATTATGTTTGGATATCACCTGAATTTAACATGAGGTTGTTGTGGGGTCCATGATGGTCATCTTCTGCCGTCTTCTAGGGTGCAATACATGGTTCCTCTTGATGCTCCATTAGGTTGATTGTATCTGGTAGTCTCGACGATCGGATTTTTTACTAGAAGTTCATACTGTTGTAGTTTGAGTTTTCCACTTCTGTAGTTAGTTGTTCACATTTTACACCTTAATTACAGTTCTTATTTTGCAGTACTAAAGTCTGGTAAGTAACATATCTTACCACTTACAGTTTTATTTTTTAAGAGATGTGTCGGCTAAGTTTTCTTTTCTTTTTTTTTTTATAACTCTTCATACACTACATTATATTTTTTATTATTATTTCCACGCTACATTTTTCAGAACGATATCACCACAAACTGGATATCATTCAATATATCATCATTCAATTTTGCATCACTTTACCTAAACATTAATTTGGTTACGGTCAGTTATAGTACAAGTCAGTCTAAAGTAGTTATTTGTTCATCTTCACTATCATTTTTAAAAGATATTTTTCTTCTTGTTAATTTTCTTATCCATGATCTTCATTAAATCTGGTACGATATCAAGCTATGCCAAATGTAATGTTACAATGTAAATAACTTAAATACGCAAATGTATAACAATGACCGCCACTTTGAAATTGGAAATTGAATTAAGCTGCTTATTTTTGTTATTAGGTCTTGATGTAAGTAAGTAGCGTACCTAGTTTTAACTCAATCGGGTAAACCGATCTGGGGATATAAATTATTTAATTAAAAAACAAAATGGCGGATATCTGGAAAGCTAAGCGTTTTCTGGAAAAAAAAGTTTTTCTTGGTTTTCTCTCTATTTTGACCCTTAAAACCATTTTCTGAAGTTTGGCTACTTACTTATGGGACACCCTGTATATAAATATTTTAATCTTTAATCCCCCTTCAGGACTTAAAGGGTTGACAAAGTCATTTTGTTATTTTTATATTACCAGCATGGACAATCGTGAAGGAGATAGACACAGACATCGCACAAGAATTTGGAAGTCTGGGGCTTCTAAAAGACGTAGGCTAAGGCAAAAGAAGCAACAATGAAATCAGCAGAAGAGATGGCAAAGATAAGAAAATTGGACCAGTTCTTCACTGTTCAATCAAGACAAGTGTCGGAAAGGAGTGATGACTCTGCAGAACCTGATCAACCTGACAATGCTTCAGTGGAAATGGTTGTTCATCCTGGCAAAGAAAAGGCAGAAGTAGTAACGGGTCCAATTGAAGAACACATAGAAAAGGAGGCTGATAGTGGCACATCTTATGTAGAAGCTGAAGTTGAGGGCCCACCAGGGGGCAATGACATTGGACTTTGGCCATCCATTATTTCTGAACAGATGCGGGATTACTGGCTGAAAAGGGGTGTATCAACAATCCAGCACTGTGATGAAAGTTTGTTCATTGCACACTCGGTTCAGCAACCTAGAAAGGACCGCAATATTCCAAGAATGTGCACACTTGGGCTTTTCCGTCGTCAAAATCATAATGGAGAAGTCATAACGAGGAATTGGTTATGCTTCTCTCCCTCTAATGGACGTGTTTACTGCTTCACGTGCAGATTGATGTGCTTAACTACAGCACCTGAGTCTTCTCAGCTTTCGTCTAATGGATTCTGTGATTGGAAACATTCACAAGAACGTATACAAAGTCATGAGCAGTCAACGGAACATCTGAAGGCTACGATTTCTTTCAATAGGAGGTTAAAAGCGATTTAGCGAATTGATACGGAGCTGACACAACAGGTCGAGCGTCTGGAGCATTATTGGAGATCAGTGTTGAAACGAGTAGTAAATGTTATTCAGTTTATTGCCGAGAGTGGCTTAGCATTTAGAGGAGATAACGAATTGGTTGGATCACCTAGAAATGGAAACTTTCTGGGTATTCTTGAACTCATCGCCCAGTACGACGACTTTCTTGCACAGCATATTGAAACTCAAGCCAATCGCGGCAAGGGTCACACAAACTACCTGTCATCTACAATAATGGAAGAACTTATCAGTGTAATGGGTGAACAAGTCCTCGGAGAAATTATTTCTCGAGTTAAGAAATCAAAATACTACTCCATCTCTTTGGACTCCACACCCGATGGAGCCCACATTGACCAACTAACCCTTGTATTGAGGGTATATGGAGAAAGATGGCCCCGTGGAACGCTTTGTAACATTCATGGCAAACAAAGGCCATGGCGCTCAAGACATGTTCAATGCCTTGGTGGAATGTTTGAAGAGACATGACCTAGACCTGGGAAACTGCCGCGGTCAAAGTTATGACAATGCATCTGCAATGAGTGGAAAGTACAATGGTCTACAAGCCAAAGTGAGAGAGAAGAACAATCTTGCATCCTGGATTCCTTGTACGGCACATTCTCTAAATCTGGTTGCTAAAAATGCTGTAGAAAGCTGCTCGAGTGCTGTACATTTTTTTGACTTCCTTGAAAAGCTGTTCGTCTTCTTCACAGTTTCAACGCATCGGCATCAGCTTCTGACTGAGGCTTTGAAAAATAATGACTCAGCATTGACTCTCAAACATGTCACAACAACGCGTTGGTCCTGCAGAGCTGACGCAACTAAGGCACTTAAGCATGAGTATCAGCAGATTAAGGATGTACTTAAACAGATTGCTGATGACTTTGAAGAAAAAGGCTGTGTACGGTGTGAAGCAGAAGGACTGTTAACACAGATTAATCAGCATGAAATTGGTATTTACACCACCTTCTGGAATTATATCCCGCAAAGAACAGATGCTACTAGTAAAAATCTACAACATGCAAAACTCGATCTAAATACTGCTGTGGCGTCACTGACCAGCTTAAAAAACTATGTCGCATCAAAGCGTGACTCCTTCGAAACTTATGAGAAGCAAGGCGAAGAGCTGTCTGGTTCAACAGAGTATGTTCAGACTCAGACTCGACACAAGCGCCGAAATGTGCATCTTAATCCATTGGATTATGGCCATACGGAAGAAGTACAACTCAGCCCTTCTGAAAAATACAGAACAGAAACTTTCTTGCCTGTTATTGATCAGTTTATCGCTTCTCTTGACCAACGTCTTCAAGCATATAAAGATATATCAAGCCAATTTAGCTTTTTTAGCCATCTGAAAGAACTGTCTTCAGACGAGCTTAAGGCCGCAGCAGAGCAACTCGTCAGGTCTTATTCAGATGACTTGGACATTACATTTATCGATGAACTGTGTCAGTTTGTAACATTTGCCAATATATTCACAGACGAGGAGCCAAAAGATATCAGCACTGAACTTTTCATGTACAAGCTTATCATGAAAAAGGGTGTGCAGGACACTTTCCCAAACAATGAGATAGCTCTAATGATATATCTAATTTTGATGGTAACAAACTGCAGTGGCGAGCGCTCCTTCTCAAAACTCAAATTAATTGAAAACCGATTAAGGACATCCATGAAGCAGGAACGACTTGTAAATTTGGTTATCATGAGCATCGAGTCAGATATACTGTGTGAATTGGACTTTAGTGACATCATCAGCGATTTTGCAGCACGAAAATCAAGGAAAGTGCCTGGATTGTAATGGTTATAACGTTATTCATTCGCTGATTTTTAATATATTTATGTGTTATTTGTTAGTTATGTTATACTATACTTTTTAATGAAATAATTGAATAATTTTAACTCAATTTCTCTGCGTAAATAAATTTTGTAAATAAACTTGTGTTCGTTTCATTTCGTGTTTTTGCATTACATATTTCAACACCTTGAAACAATGGGCCTCCCACCAAAATGGGCCCCGGGCCACCCACATCTTAAATCCGGCCCTGATTAGGGCTCATTGGACCTATTACATTTTGGTGTAAGCACTTTATGCAAACGCTGTGGTCATCGGGTACCAATTGGGACGACCCGCTGTCTGACTCATTATCAATTCAATGGTCAGAGCTTTACGCTCAATTAATTTCAGACACTCATTTTAGGATCCCAAGAGCTATAAAGGATTCATGTAATTTTCCAATCATCTCATTTCAATTACACGGGTTTGCCGACGCGTCTGTAAACGGTTACGCATGCTGTATTTATGTGCGTACAGTATATTCTGACAACAGTATATCATCTCACTTATTGTGTTCCAAATCTAGAGTCGCCCCTTTAAAGTAGATATCTTTACCTCGCCTTGAACTTTGCGCCTGTCTATTATTGGCTCAGTTGGTTTATAAGGTTCAGATCATACTTCACCCGCAGGCTCATCTCACTAGACTAATTATAGAAAACGAGCATATTCGTCTACTCCATGCCGGAGTACAATTAACAATTAATGCTCTCTACGTTAAAGATCATCAATGACAAATCTTACATACGCTCCGTGATACACAAATGCATCACTTGTTTTCGATTTCGCGCAACTGGCTCAAGCCAGATTTTAGGACAATTACCCTCTTCCAGAGTCACTCCTTCTAAGCTATTTTCACAATGTGCCGTCGACTATGCCGGTCCCATATTTCTACGTCAGGGCGGGCAGCGGTCCAAATCATTTACAAAGGCTTACATTTCACTCTTCATATGCACGGCCACTAAGGCAATTCACCTTGAATTGGTATCAGATTTGACTGCGGACGCCTTTGTAGCTGCTTTAAAACGCTTCATAGCTCGCAGGGGCATCCCTGCACAAATATTTTCCGATAACGGTACAAATTTCCGTCGTGCTGGCACTATATTACACGATTTGTACAAACTTTTTCAACAAGACGAATTTCAACAATCCACTCAGGACTTTGCCAGTTCACAGGGGGTCAAGTGGTCTTTCATACCTCCGTCAGCACCTCATTTCGGTGGTCTTGGGAGAGCGGAGTAAAAGCGTTAAATTTCATTTACGGCGCGTTATCGGCAGTACGCTGCTCAACTTTGAAGAGCATTACACTGTTTTGACTCAAATAGAATCATGTCTGAATTCACGTCCCTTGTTCTCCATTTCAAATGATTCCGGGGATCCCGAGCTCTTGACTCCAGCACATTTCTTAGTTGGTTCTCCACTTACTGCGCTCCCGGAACCCGACTATTCGGATGTAAAAATGGGTCGCTTGGGGAGATGGCAGCTTCTGCAGAGATTCACCCACTCTATATGAAAGAGATGGTCAAGAGATTATCTGCATCAGCTGCAACAACGAAATAAATGGAGAAAACATTCAAAAAATTTGTCTCCAGGACAACTCGCCCTCATTTTAGAAGACAATACCCCACCTCTGCAGTGGAAACGTGGTATTGTCACCCAAATCTATGTAGGTCAGGATTCGTTAGTACGCGTAGCGGATGTCCGAACCACAAACGGCATCCTGCGTAGGCCTATCCACAAACTGTGTCCACTTCCCATGGCATCAGACTAATTGGTTTTTCAGTGCTTCATGCCCGGGGCATTTCCGGATGAGCACATGCTCTACATACTAAGTACAATGTTAAATGTACTTATTTATACATTTATATTTATATTTATGCCAAATTAATGTACGCTATTTATATGTGCATTAGTAAACGTTTTAAGCGTTTTTTCGTCAGTGCGATGTCAGTTATTGTGTACTGTTTGGTGCAGTGTTTATAATTATCATGAATTTCTTGGGTATATTTCTATTGTGCTATTATTATAATGAATTTGTTTGTATATATTGCTATTGTATTATTATGTAATATTGCTTATTATGCACTTATTGTCATGCTATTATTACTGAATTTTTTGGATTTTTATTAATTATTATGTAATGCTACTTACTATGTGTTATTCATTGCCATGTATCATTGTTATTGAATTTGGGTATATTGTCATTATTATTATGTGTCATCAGATATTCTAGCATTTGTATTTTATTATTATATATTATTCGATGAGTATTGATTAATATTGTATTTATATTTATTTATATTGTATTTAATATTGTATTTGTACTTATGCTGTCTAATGGGCCATCTATCGATGCGCCAATATTCATTATATTATGTATTATCACACATTTCAGATTTGTAACTTGTTAATGTATACTTGTATGTTTTCAAGCAACTTTCATACTGTAAACTATGTCAAAATCGCCCGATTTTGGGCGGGCAGTATGTTAAATCTCTGTATTTGTTTATATACTCGTGCGCAATCAGCCCACGCACTTACGTCATCAGCTTAAAGTACAGTTCGCTACCGCGAGCTTCTACAGTTAGTTAGTTAAAACTCAGCCTTCATCCGATCAGTACTCTCTTCCATTTGCTAGCCGCGGCGATGTGAAATTTAATTATGTAACTTCTTTATACAATTTTCTTTCTTCTATCGGTATTTATCTTGGCAATGTACGCCATACGTAATTGCATGGGCCATGCGCTTCATTATATAATTCTTCAATAAATGGCTAGTTAACTCAGATTCATACAGTCCACGTCTTCATTTAAAAAACACATTTCCGATTCCTATACCAGCAGCACTTCGCATGACAAATACTAACTCTAGAAATATTCGAGAGCATTGAGCATGCAACAACAGGGAAAGTTGTTTCCCCGGACACTTTTAATTCGTGATAAAGTCCAATTGAAATCATCTGTCTACGCTGCCCTAGCAGAAAGAGATATAACCGTATAACTTACCAATTATCACGTAGGCCTACTTAGTCACCAGAACTTCTCGTAATACATAATTCCCTTATGAGAAAAACAGACGTAGAACGCAATAAGCGTAACTTCCAAGTTTCGATTTTTCAGTATCACGGGTCAAGTATCACGACTTAAAGATACAAATTAACTGCAGGATTCTGCAGTTAACATAGAAGATATGATTCGGTGATGATGATGATAATAATAATAATAATAATAATAATCCATGTGGAATTGCTGATAGAACAAACCGGAAGAGCGAGTTTACAAATTTCTTTCGAAAAAACCAAGTTCATGACAAACATCAAGACAACATCCAAGAAAATGAATATTCGAAATGGGCAAATCTATGGAACTGACAAATTCAAGTATCTCGGAGAAGTTATTGAACAAAATGTCTCAGAGAATGAAGCCATTAAAGCACGCGTTAATAAGATGAAAGTTGCTTACCATTTAACCAAGGATTCATATAACAAGAAATCAGTATCCATTAATGCCAAACGTAGGCATTACTCAACAGTAATTAGCCCGGAAGCACTTTATGCATCTGAGTGTCTGACTCTGAACAAGAAAATGACGATGAAACAACTGGAGGTCACGGAAAGGAAAATATTAAGCAAAATCTTGGGAGCAATAAAAGATGGAGAACAGTACATAAGACGGCGCAATAACGAGCTGTGTACACACACATATTGAAAAAATTATAGACGTAATTAGAAAAAGAAGAATTACTTTCTACGAACATATTCAAAGAATGAATCCTGACAGACTAACAGGGAAAGTTTTAACTATTTCAGAAAGGTCAAAACGCCCAATTCGTGGTTCAAAGAAACAGAAACAGACATAGAAGAAATCCAGATTACTCAAGAAGAACACTTACAACTCAAAACGAAATTAAAAAATGCCCAAGGTTTTCAGGAAAACCCCAAGAAGAGGAAAGGTGCCATCTGGACTGACGAAAGGAGGGAGAGACATCGATCAAGAATGAAAGAGATATGAGAGAGGAGGAAGAGAGAGGAGAAGAAGGGAATAACCAGTTGAATCGAACGTAGTCCACAGTGGCTCATATGATTATAAAAAACAATAATACTCCTTTTTTACCGCTGAAGAATCTAGGAATTAGGAATTAGTCCGCCTTGTGTGAGCCGTTCGTCACAATATGAAGTCAGTTAGCCAGCATTAAGCTTGAGCCGCCCTTTGATCCTGTTACCCCAGGATGATTTCGACAGGCTGAGTTGACTTGGGGACCGAAAAACGCAACTTGATTTTATGGAGGTCTCGGGAATCGAACCTGACTGAGGCCTCTAGATTAATAGCCAGGATACGATGAAATATTCCCAATAATTTTGGAAATTTTAAATCAGTCTGGCTTTCACCACGTCGACTCAATCTGTAGACCGTGACTCCAATCATATGTTGCGTAAACCACCAAACATGTAAAGGTACCGTACCTCAACTTAAGGAATTGCTTAACGTCATTAAATTCACTTTATTAATATATAAATCCCGCAGCAGGAGATTAAGCATATCGGCTATTCTAAGCGTCCTAAATTATTATCATTATTACTTTAAACGTTTCCTTCAAATTTACAGTAAAAAAAAGCGGCTTTTGCACTTACGATCAATAAACTTTGTAGTAATGAATTAAAAAAAAAGTTTTCACGTGTCTTTCAAAGAATGTCGGTGTATCTAGAGCAGGAAGTTTTGCAAATTGATGTACACTGTAAACGTAAGGAAACAATATAGCCTAGTATGTTCAGAGATTCCATAAGGCTTCAAAAATCACTTGATTAAAAAAATAAAATAATATAGGGCATAAGAAATGTAAAAACTATCGTAAGTACACCTAATAACTAATGACTAACGAAATAAGTTTATAGAAATGATATTAAAAATCATATAGGCCAACAGAACTAGGTCTATAGGAAGCTGCAGATAACATGACAATCCCCAAGTTTAAAGACTCCGAAGACATAAACAGAAAAAGATTGCAAACTAAGTGTTCTCTCTACACACTCTACTCTTTACCAAACGAATCTATTACATGCAAATTGTTTCATGTAACTACACGGTTTTTGGAGATTACGGTAAACATCGTAAGGAAATTGTACAAATTCTTGTAACTCACGAAGTTTCGTCGGCCGCAATCTATACAATTTGAAACTACAGATTTTAGTTTTGTTCGAGATTTCGTTCGAAACACATGAATTTCGTTGTTATAACGTTGTTGCATTATAACGCTGTTTCATTAGAAATATATACAAAAATCTTGTTGCTGCAATTATTAGTCTAATTTTATTTATTGTATTACTTAGTGCAATACTGAATTATTTAAATTAAATCATTCATTACACAAATAAGTTACATAATTAGGTAGTGCAATCGTAAATTAAATAAATTGTCGTAGTTAATTTTTCAGAACGTTCATTTGGTTAATTATTTGATTTTTTAACTCTAATATCCGATTCATAAATAAGTCTTATATATTTAAACTACATAATATGGCTGTTGATTATTTAAATATTAATGGTAAAAATATAATGCACGCCGTAATTCCAATTATTGGGGATGGTACGTGTCTATTTCGATCTCTATCTTACATTATGAATAATACTCAAGAAAAATGTCATATTGGTCAAACTATCGTATTACATGTAGTAGAAAACTGGGATAGATTTTCTGCGTTTTCTGAAGATAATAACGGTAATAATTATTCCGACTCCAGTAGTTATTACACTCATATGTCTCAGCATTCAACTTATGCTGGATTTATTGAACTAACGGCAGCAGGAGAATTGTTTCCTTATTGTTTTGAAATATACCGCAATAATGAACTTTATGAAGTATTTGGTAATAATGACAATCCCACTAAAAGACTGCGCTTCACTGGCGCACTATCTAATGGTCATTTGACGTATATGAAATCCAAAGTCATCTAATGTTGACACCATCACCTTCCGAGGCCAAGAAACAAGTTAAGAAGCGACGCGCGAGGTATAGCAATGCAACACGCAAACAGCAACTAAAATCGGCTAAGAAAACATTTTTGGAAAAGAATCCCCTTGCACGTCAGATTGTGCAAGTACCAGCAAAATCATCCTCAGGCTCATAGGAGTGCAGCAGCTAAATATCAGCACCAACATCCTGAGGTTCACAGGATAGCAGCAGCCGCATATCAGCAGCACCATCCTGAGGTTCACAGGGTAGCAGCAGCCACATATCAGCAGCAACATCCTGAGGTTCACAGGATAGCAGCAGCCGCATATCAGCAGCAACATCCTGAGGTTCACAGGACAGCAGCAGCCGCATATCAGCAGCAACACCTTCAGGTTCATAGAGCAGCTCAAAATCGTTATGAAATAAATACGCCTGGAGTTCGAGAAGAAAGACGAAAGCGACCATGGACAAAAAAACTTCGTTCAGCTATGGAATATAACGTAGAAATCAATTATGAAACAGATCCATGTATAAGCATAGGTATAATGAATTCTGAGTGCCAATACTGTGGAGCTCATAAATGGAAAAATGAGACACCTGGAATGTGCTGTAATGGTGGAGAAGTGCAACTGTTACCTACCCAACCTCTGTATAGTTTGTTAAACGATAGTCACCCCGAGCATGTTCATTTCATAAGCTTGATACGTAAATATAATGGTTGCTTTCAGATGACGTCATTTGATGCGAATCAGGTTGTAGAAGATAGATTTATGCCAACTTTTAAAGTTCTCGGACAAGTATATCATTTAGTAGGAAGTGTACTGCCATTGCCAGATCAAGAAGCTCGGTTTCTTCAAAACTACTTCGTGGGAGAAGATGAACGGGAAACAAGACTGAGGTGTAGTCACTATCCAGACGTAAAACCTGCATTAGTAAAGCAATTACAGCATATGCTGCATGAGCACAACGCTTACATCAAAGACTTCAAAACTACTTCAGAAAAAGTTCCTCATAATTGTGACAAGTTTGAAGTAGTTATTCACGCTGATAGGAAACCTGCTGGCGCTCATGCAGGGCGATATAATGAGTCAACAGCATCTGAAATAGCATACTAGTAATTAGCGGACAATTTGAAAATCGAGATATTGTTCTTCAAAGCCATGATGATAAATTACGCCGCATAAGTGAAATTCATCGTTCGTATGATTCTTTACAATATCCTCTTTTATTTTGTCGTGGTGAAGATGGGTACAGCATTAATATGCCTTACTGTGATCCTACTACAAAGTTACCACTTCAACGAGGAAAAATAACAGCTTCAGATTTCTATGCATATCGTATTATGGTTAGAAAGAATGCTGTAACTTTCTTCTTCGTTCTGGATCACTGTTGAGTCAATTTTTGGTTGATATGTTTGCCAAAATTGAAACTGAACGATTAAATTACATTAGAAATAACCAAAGCAAACTTAGAGTCGATGAATATATTCATTTGAAAGATGCGATTGGAAGATGAGATGTGAATGGTGATCAATTAGGAAAATTGGTAGTATTTCCATCATCTTTCACTGGAGGGCCACGATATATGCATGAACGGCCTCAGGATGCAATGACATACGTTCGTTGCAAAGGTCGACCTGACCTTTTTATCACTTTTACATGTAATCCGAAGTGGATAGAATTTAAAGATGTATTATTTCCTGGTCAAAAATCACAAGATCGGCATGACATTATAGAATGATATTCCATCTTAAACTTAAAGCTATGAAAGATCTGTTAGTGAAAAGCAGCGTTTTTGGTGAAGTTGAGTGCTATATGTATTCAGTTGAGTGGCAAAAACGTGGTTTGCCGCACGCGCACATTTTGCTTTGGCTAAAAGATCGCCTGGCCCCGAGTTTAACTGATAAAGTCATCTCTGCAGAAATACCTGATGTCAGTAAAGATCCTCTTCTGCATGAAATTGTTAAGTCTAACATGATTCACGGGCCATGTGGTACTTTGAACGTAAATTCTCCATGCATGAAAGATGGGCGGTGCAGCTAAAAATATCCACGACCTCTTTTGAAAGAAACGCAAACCGGAGAAGATGGATACCCAAAATATAGAAGGTTATCACCAGATGATGGTGGCTTCACAGTAAAAATAAAAGGTATAGACGTAGATAATAGTTGGGTTGTACCTTACAACCCCGTTTTATCTCGCGCTTTCAATGCCCACATTAACCTTGAAATTTGTAATTCTGTGAAATCTATTAAATACATCTCCAAATATATCAATAAGGGGACAGATCAGGCAGCTTTTGGCCTACACAATAAAACTGACGAAATAAATGAAGTCAGTCTATATGAAAGCGGCCGTTATATCAGTAGTTCTGAAGCAGTTTGGAGAATACTTGGTTTTCCAATTCATGAACGATATCCTACTGTTGTTCATCTTGCTGTACATCTAGAAAATGGCCAACGTGTTTATTTCACCTCAGCTAATTTAGCTCAGAGAGTTAATAACCCTCCTCAAACAACACTTTTAGCATTCTTCGAGTTGTGCCAAAGGGATGAATTCGCCAAGACTCTGCCTGTACTCAGAAGTTCCATCTTACTACGTTTGGAAAGATAATAGACGGTTTGAAAGCAGAAAGCGAGGCGTAAATGTTGAGAATTGGCCAGGGATAAAGAAAGACACAGCCCTAGGAAGAGTATCTACGGTACATCCAAACAACGTTGAATGCTATCACCTAAGGTTGTTACTACACGTAGTTCGAGGTCCAACATCTTTTGAATACCTTAAAACAGATAACGGTGTAGTTCATCAAACATTTCAATCAGCTTGCAAAAGCGATGGACACTGGGATGATACTTTACAAGAAGCTGCTTTGTGTGAATCACCGTATAAAATGTGGCAAGTGTTTGTAGTGATGTTGGTGTTTTGTCATGTTTCCGACCCTTTAAATCTTTGGGAAAAACATAAAGATAGTTTAAGTGAAGATTTTAGGCATGAAGTAGAAAGGGCAGTTCAAGATGGGGTTCAAGGATTTACGAACGAAATATATAACAGATGTTTGATATCGATCGAGGATGTTGTGATGGCGTTGGGAGCAAGTGGTTTAAAACAGTACAGTTTACCACAGCCTACAAGAAATGAAGAATTCTTTGACAATATTGATTATTTAAGGGAAATGAACTACAACTCAGAAAAATTGGAACAAGTGGTAAGAAATAACGAGGCATTATTAACACAAGAACAGCTTAGTATCTATCTTGAAATTATGAATAGCATAGAATCATCCGAAGGGCAGACATATTTTCTAGATGCACCGGATGGGACTGGGAAGACATTTTTAATTAATTTACTATTAGCAAAAGTGAGAAGTAATAAAAAAATTGCTTTAGCTACAGCGTCTTCTGGGATTGCTGCTACCCTTTTAGAAGGAGGAAAAACTGGTCATAGTGCTTTTAAATTACCTCTTAATTTGAACTATACTGAATCTCCTAAGTGCGAAATTACTAAGCAGAGTAATAGACCAAAAGTTTTGAAAGATTGTCAACTTATTGTTTGGGATGAAAGCACTATGATGCATAAGGGTGGTTTTGAAGCTTTAGATCGTACACTTCAAGATTTAAGAAACACCAAATCTTTAATGGGTGGAGTCACCGTTTTACTTGCTGGAGATTTTAGGCAAACATTACCTGTCATACAAAGAGGCACTCGGGCAGATGAGGTAAAAGCATGCATCAAATCGTCACGTTTATGGCCTCGAATAAAGAAATTATCTCTTAAAACTGATATGAGAGTTTATTTAAAAAATGATTCTTCAGCAGGACTATTTTCTGAGCTTCTGCTTAAAATAGGGAATGGAGAATATCCAGAACGAGCAGGAAAGTTTTAATACCGGAAACTTTGGGCAAGGTAGTTAATACTTTAGATCAGCTTATAAGTACAGTTTATTCTGATATTTTTAGAATAAAAGAAAAAACTATGGAATGGTTCAGTGAAGGTGCCATTTTAACTCCTAAAAATGACAGAGCATCTGAGAAACAAAGTAGTTATGAGTTCAATAAGAGGAAAACATCCTACGTTACCAAAATAGTCACAAGGATGGTAATCACAATATAGTTAATGGTGTCAAGACACAATACACTGAAGTTCTTATTAGTTTATTTAAAAGAGTTGTGTTTTATAAGAAGGAATATGGCTGGATCATGAACAGACCATAAACCATTTTTAATGTTATATGTTATCATAGAAGGATTAAGTGATAAAAAAGTGTGTAAGAGATAGTAGAAGGTATAAACAAGCACTTGTATAAGTTTAATAATTACAATATTACTCATCATTGTAAAGATAGAAAAAAAATACTAGACAAGGAATGATTTTGTAAAATTATAATAACATTCATTTATTGTAAAACAGCCCAAAGTAATTCAAAAGTAAACAATGACTAAGTGACAGTAAGCAGAACATATGAAAGTAATAAATAATGTTTAAATGGTGTAAAATAAGAAATGCTAGACATTTACAGCTTAGGCCTATAAAATGCCTAACTGTCAAAATTCAGAAAAAGCAATTTGTAAGCAATTAACTATTGTTTTTGAAAATTAAGACCAAGTAACTTATTAATTTCAATTATCTAACCATAATAGAATGTCAGAAATAGAATAAACATCAAAAATAAGTGAAATATGTAATAAAATAACATTAGCAAATTGGCCAAAACATTAATACATGACCAAAGTCAGCATTGTGGGATATCAAATTAATCTTTGAAAGAAAATAGAGACATTGATGATAATATCTCACACATTGGTAATAACACCAAGGAATAATAGCAATTATAAAATATTTATTCATTCTGAGCAAAAACCCAAGATTTATAACAATAAGTACAAATGTTTTCAACCAACAAGATAGGAGCTGGTTACCATAACAACAAAACTTTGTTAGAAAAGAACCGTTGATAAATTGTATCAGTCCATTATTAACGATCAAGAGAGATGGATGCCAAACTGAATTCGACTCAATTAAAAGTTAAAAAAGAGGGAAATGCAATCAAAATTAAAATAATATGAACTCAAGAAGTTGAGTCTGGATCCATTAAACCCAGGATGAAACTACAAAACAAATTTCAATAATTAAAATTAGAGAAAACTTTGAATAAATAAAATAGAAACCAGAAAAAGGAGGAAATCCGAATGATGAAGAATGAATTAATAGTTGTCTTGATTGTTCATCATCTTCTTTCACAGCACTACACTTTATCTAAAAATGAAACTTTTACTTGTGAACTTACTGTTCTTTCTTCTCGTCGAATGCGTTTCGGCGTCGTATTCGCCTTCTTCAGCTTAGAGACAGACTGCCAGTATTTAGTAACAGTTGTTGTATGGAAGGTGTAGTGGGGGTGGTGCGTGGAGGAAATGGATTGGCGCGGGGATTCAAATTAATGTTTGTTTTTTTGTTTTCACATAACTCTTTTTGACATAATTATACAAAAAACAAACATTAATTTGAATCCCCGCGCCAATCCCCTTTCTCCACGCACCACCCCCACTACACCTTCCATACAACAACCGTTACTAAATACTGGCAGTCTGTCTCTAAGCTGAAGAAGGCGAATATGATGCCGAAACGCGTTCGACGAGAAGAAAGAACAGTAAGTTCACAAGTAAAAGTTTCATTTTTAGATAAAATTAATTAATATATCAACACAATTGGGAAGAATTACCTGTGACTCATCACAAGAAACGACAAGGTTTTGTTAAGTATAAATGAATTATCAGTAATTGCGAACAAAACTAGTTAACTTTTTCACAACACAATAACTATCTCTCCGAACTTGGTATACTAAATTCTTTCAAGGATTAATTGAAAATATTTATTAAACTGTATGTAAACTATAGCTTAACCTATGTGTGATGCCTGAAAGGTTGACACACTTTTTAGACACTAAGAACCGGATTGTAAGTACATCTGCATAGTACTTAAGTAACATTGATGTAAGGTTGTGTACTTTAATAACATCTTGTTTATTTTTTTGTAATCAAAAGAACTTTTTGACTGAATGAATTGTGTAAAAAATTAATGTCAGCATCCATGCTGTTTTAGTCAAACTGCCCAGTCACATAGCCAACCGCTGAGTTGTAATTTATTTATAGCCGGAGCAAACTTTTTTATAATAACATCTTTTGTATTTAAATGATAAATGATCAGCGAATCTGGACACTAATAAATTAGTACTGAACATTAATAACCATCCTTTGTTTTATTTGATATATGTAGTAATATTTGTGTACTTCAACAGTGAAGAAAATTTTTTACCAGAATTATAGGTTGGCAACATGTCGGACGAGACGCGGGATTTGAATTCACGCCAGTCCATGTGAGTAAGTTGAAATTATTATCATCGAAAAGAAGACGACGCGATTAGAACTTTTTAATTGTTTTTTTGTAAAACAATTTGGCGCCTATCGGGAAGTAAGTACATCAATTAAGGACAGGTAAGGAGAAGAACAAGAAAGATTCGGTACTGGTTATTAGTGCGTTCGCGATCTTCATCATCAGCGATAGAAGTAGGAAAACGTACGACATCGTTTGATTACAATATATATATATATATATATATATATATATATATATATATATATATATATATATTGTAATAAAAGTTTTCTTGACGATGTGATTCTGCTCATTCTCTCAATTAATTATTTAATTCATTTATTTTGTTTAGTTTATTTAATTATGTAAAAATGGTTTAATAATGTGTAATAAAAAAGTTTGATAACGAATCATAGCTCTTCTTTGCACTGAGTGGTTCGTTTAAATTGAAGCTCAGATACGAATTAGTTGGGTTGACTCCCTCGCAGGCGCATGTGGATAGGTGTAATTCGCCATAGATTCTAATGTTGTTGAAATAAACACAAGTTATTCACTCATCGAGTACTTACTGAGTGTGAAGGTCTAGTTCGTTAACAAACACATTAACAAGCGAATAGATAACTCGATTTTAAAATATCTGAGTGAAATGGTGCCACCTGTGGAAGTACTAATAGTTACCTAACACGTATCAGTATTGTCTATTAAATGAAAGTCGTCAACTCTTTTTTTCTGTTACACAATTTGATTCATTAACACATTTTAATAAATTGGAATTTCTTAGTTGATATTTATAACTGGCTGTTTGCCTCATTAATCATTGAGTTTATTTCTTATTAACTCTTACTCTCAGGATAGTTAAACTATTTTTTGTTTAAAAGAAATTTAAAACATAACATTGAATCTTTGTTCATTAATTTTACAATTTTTTCGTGGTTCCTTTGAGACTGCAAGATACATAACAGAAAATGTCTGCACTACTGTCTAAACTGTGTAGTTGGAACTGATTTGTATAACAAAACGACATTAAAAGTTTTTAAAATATTAACATAGAATTGAAAATTCGACCATCGTCAACATTAAGGTTACTTCAGGCATACTGAACTGATTTGTATAAACAAAAGGACATTAAAAGTTTTTTAAAATTATTAACATAGAATTGAAAATTCGACTATCATCAACATTAAGGTTACTTCAGGCATGCTGAACTGTTTTGTATAAACATAACGACATTAAAAGTTTTTAAATTATTAACATGGAATTGAAAATTCGACTATCGTCAACATTAAGATTACTTCAGGCATGCTGAGTTGATACAAAGTATTATCAAATTTAAAATAATGTAATTCCTTAACCTATACATAACAAAATACATAAATAATTGGAATCATAAGTTCATCTAAGGTTCGTTACAAATTATCATGTCCATTGAATGCTGAACTCTTGTCAGGTAAACAATTACAGTATATTGCTTAAATAGATTTAGTTAAAATATTCAATGATTGTTTATGAATTGGAACAATAATAATCATAAGGTTATATAACCTTTACTCGAGTTCATATTAACTCATTGTTTATCTCGCTAAGTTGGTTAACTTTTCTATTTTTGGTTTCTATTTTTCTAAAATTGGTTAATTTTTCTATAAAAATTCAAATAATGTTCATTAACGTTCATTATTTATTCATGTTTAAAAGCTATGAGATTTCATGGTTGCTTCCATGACTCAATGTCAAAAATCATAAATATTTCTGGTTTCCAGTTAACATTCAATAAGTATAATGAAACACTATACTTCCTGTAATTCACTTTATTACAGCGTACTGCACATTCTGCAATGTTGTGTCACTATTGCAGTTGCATTTATGTATTAAACTTGACACTTAAAAATGTTTTGGTTATGTTGACTAAATGTTTACATTTATACCCGAACAGCTTATTTAATTCTGAATTCGACTTATTCGCGCACAGAAATGGCCGTCGTACTGCTTTGCTCGTCAGATATGAAGTGTGAAGAAATTTGCTTCTCTCCGCTGTTCCAATTATGGGATTACATACCCCCTGTTGATTTTGATCGATTTCATTGGCTTAGAGATTGCTGCCGTTCCTTAGAGCGAGGTCACTCCCTCGGTCAAAATAATTAATTTGTATAAAATTGTTAATGACTTTGGTGTGGAGAGTAGCGTCATGACGCTATCTTTTGACCCAAAATAAACAGAATATGTTTTAAATTGGTTTAACGTCCTTGCGTTACTAGTAATACTTGATATAGCCACACCATGTTATTACAATTGATTTGCTCATTAAAACAAGTCCTCACAAGACATATGTTGGTGCTTTAATTAAAAAGTTAATGTTTTTCACTTACGACTATGACATATTTCTTATGATTTTACATGTTTAATTATGGAAATTGAACAAATGGTGATTACATTTCATCCATATGTTTCTTCCCAAGTCCTTTTATGATAATCTCTACTACAATAATTGTCTTAAATTAATAAAATTACAATATTTGGCCTATGGTTTCTTTGGCCTAGAGCATAGTTAATTTGATTCACTCTTTTTTATTTAAATAATTGGCTCTGTCCATTTTTTACTGTGATATAGTCATTCTGAGATGACCATTTCAACTTCTGGTTATCTCAGATTTTCTTCAAATATAATTAATTTTTTTGTTTTTAGCTTTATTAGTTAATGATTTACTTTATTGAATAATGTAATAAATAATGTTTAAATTATTAGTTATTCATAGTTTTAGTATGCCATGTGTCATTATGATTCGGTCCATGGTTAATGATATACTCAATTTTAAGTGGTTCTTTTTTGTACAAATGGCCTTTATAGTCTAAAGAATGTTTTATAATGGTTAGCCTCCCATTATTATATGTGAGATTTGTGAATAATTCACTAATACTTCTTGCATCTAGTGTAGTCAGACAGTTACCTTAATTTTTCATAATTATGGTTTAATTAATAGTTCATTATCATTATTTTATACTATAATAGTAGTAGGCTATTACATATTGCAGTACACATTTGTGTCACCGTCCTTCTCTGGTTTACAATATTGTGGGAATTCTGAGTGTGTTTAATGGGTACATCTTTCTTTCCATTTCAGTCTGTGTATTACATTAAACACCACACATGTCACTCTTAATTACTAAATCATAGCACTAGGTTTGTCTTTATAATGTCTATTTTCATTATTGCATAACCTAAACTAGTTTTACAATGTTTTACTCTTAGTTTATTCTAATTACAAGTGAATTTGTACAAGGATTGAGGTTAATTGGGACCCCCTTGTCTGGCAACAATGGTCTATGCTTTTATCCCTGATCTCAATGTTTTAAGGTTATTATTTTACACTTTTGTTCTTGTTAACCATTATTTATTATTTTTCACACTATTTTTACATGTTTAATGGTGATTACCAGGTTTTCTTTTATATGTTTTAATTGGATTTACTTCTATTAAAAGCAGGCATGGTATTCTGTTATTGCTATGACAACTGACTCATTCTTATATTCCAATATCTTATTTCATTGTTTTTATTGTTTATTAATTATATTTTCACTTTAAAATAAAGAGTTTTAGTCATGGTCAAGTCAAGTCTTTAGTAATAGTTTGTCCATGTCTGTGTGTCTTTACTGGTTTCTTAACTCTGCAGACTCCTTGCTTTATTTGTTTCATTATCTCTTGGTACTCATATTGGCACATTGTAAGGTAGATTTGTTAACTCTTCCTCGGTTATCAATTTATTTGCGTTTATTCATGTTACCTTCTGTATCTTGCTGGTGTTTGTTGTTGGTATATGTGGTTTTGTCCTCTCATTTACCATATCTATTGGGTTATTGGTTAATCACATTATTATGTTGTTTTCTATATTTTCTTCTTCATTATTGTTTACGATTCTTCATTTAATGTTTTAAATAGTTCGCGGAACGGGTATAATATTTACTACACAATGATTCATCTATTATCCATCTCTTGGGTATTCTAGTGTTAATTAATGAGTGTTTTATTCCTTATAGTTGTTTTCAATTGTATGGTGAAGATATGTACCATTACAATATATAACCTCCAATTGATTGTGAAATTTTTGAAATGCCTGATGTGACCAGTAGTGAGGAAAATGAACTAAAAACAGATAATTTAGAAGAAAGCATTGACCCTACATTTGAACCAGAAACATCAAGTGAACTATATCTGATAAAACAGCACGAAATAAAAGATTTAGTCCAAGATTTAACCTTATCCAAACAGCAAACTGAGTTTTTAGGCTCTAGGCTACAGTAGTGGAATCTTTGGGCTAAGGATATAAATATAACAACATTTATAAGAAGGAATGAAAAACTGCCACAGTTCTTTAAAAAGGAAGCCCCGTTTTGTGTGTGCTTTAATATTGACGGTCTGATGAACGAATTAGGAATAAAACATGATCCTGAGGAATGGCGTTTATTCATTGACTCATTCAAATATAACTTAAAAGCAGTTTTACTACACAATGGAAATACGTAAAGTGTCATCAATAAACACTTGCTCTCTCAGTTTCCATGAAGGAAACATGACAATATGGTTATTATCTTAAATTCAATAAGATATAAGGTGTTCAACTGGCAAAGCTGTGGTGACTTGAAGGTAACAGCTGTGTTGTTGGGGCTACAAGGTGGTTTCACTAAGTACTGTTGTTCCTATGTCTCTGGGGCAGTAGAGCTACTAAACATAGTTATGTGAGAAACGTTTGGGCAAAGAGGGCATCAGTCAAACCTGGAACTGTCAATGTCGAGAACATGCCACTTGTTGATCCACAGAAAGTACTTCTTCCACCTCTGCATATCAAGCTTGGCTTGACGAAGAATTCTGTAAAGGCTGTGGACAAGAATGGTAATGGGTTCCAGATTCTACGTGACCTTTTTCCATAGCTGAGTGAGCAGGTGTATTGTAGGACCACAAACAAGAAAAGTAATAACAAAATATTGGTGCAGTGAGTGATGAACAGGGAGAGATTCCATCAAGACATCAAAATCATGGAAACCCGATACCAGGGATGCTGGGAGCCTGCTATGATGGGTGACTGTTGCTGGTTTTTGCTGAGAGAAGATAAAACCGAACACAAGAGAAAAAATGAAACCATCCACCCAAGCTATAGTTACAATGGGCAGTTTATTTGACTTTTTGAAGTGAAAACTTCTATAGGCACGTTGGGCGATTTTTGGATGGGTAAAATCTTATGAGTTCGCGTCACCGACATGCTAATGCCAACATGATAATGTCGGCATGCTAATGTTAACAGTATATCTGTAGCTATAAGTATGACGTGTTGCGCGTGGCCAGCAGTGAAAGTATAGATTATACTTGTGTGTAATACTATTATTTATACTATTTAACACACTTTTATCGTTTACGTACTTTATTTTGGAGTTTCTTACACTGCCGAATTTGCTATCGCGTGTTCGATCCCTAGCGCGATTTTTGGATGGGTAAAATCTTACGAGTTCGCGTCACCGACATGCAAATGCTAACAGTATATCTGTAGCTATAAGTATGACGTGTTGCGCGTGGCCAGCAGTGAAAGTATAGATTATACTTGTGTGTAATACTATTATACTACAATTATATTATACAATTGTAATACTATTTATACTATTTAACACACTTTTATCGTTTACGTACTTTATTTTGGAGTTTCTTACGCTGCCGAATTTGCTATCGCGTGTTCGATCCCTAGCGCGATTTCGGCTTTCCGTATTAACAATTAACGCAATACTTATGATCTATTTTACATTATTGATGTGAAAACTTCTATAGGCACGTTGGGCGATTTTTGGATGGGTAAAATCTTATGAGTTCGCGTCACCGACATGCTGATGCCAACATAATAATGTCGGCATGCTAATGTTAACAGTATATCTGTAGCTATAAGTATGACTTGTTGCGCGTGGCCAGCAGTGAAAGTATAGATTATACTTGTGTGTAATACTATTATTTATACTATTTAACACACTTTTATCGTTTACGTACTTTATTTTGGAGTTTCTTACACTGCCGAATTTGCTATCGCGTGTTCGATCCCTAGCGCGATTTTTGGATGGGTAAAATCTTATGAGTTCGCGTCACCGACATGCTAATGCCAACATGATAATGTCGGCATGCTAATGTTAACAGTATATCTGTAGCTATAAGTATGACATGTTGCGCGTGGCCAGCAGTGAAAGTATAGATTATACTTGTGTGTAATACTATTATTTATACTATTTAACACACTTTTATCGTTTACGTACTTTATTTTGGAGTTTCTTACACTGCCGAATTTGCTATCGCGTGTTCGATCCCTAGCGCGATTTTGGCTTTCCGTATTAACAATTAACGCAATACTTATGATCTATTTTACATTATTTTTATTCTTATTAATTACTTATACTATATTATATGATATTTACATAATTGTTATTTGTCCGTCTGGCTGTTAACTTAGGGTTTTTCGTCATGTCTAATGTCGAAGTATGTATTTTTAATAGTTTTTTTATTATTGTAAGATTGTAACATTAGTGCTGTGTATATGTATATAAGTAAAGTTAAATTGACTACGTGGAAAGTTTAATGTGTGTATACTGTGCATTGTTAAAATTGTGTTTTAGTTTGATCATTATTTTAAATGTTAAAATGTAGGATCACTGTGCAGTACAAAAGTGAGTACTAAATATGTTAATATTTTTATATAGAAAAATAAATAACATAAACAAAGCATGTATTTTCAAATATTTCCAATATTCATATCAATATTTCCGTTTAAAAATTTGATATTTATTTTTTATTTTTGATATTTGACCTCTGCCATACATCATGCAATGAGTATTTATGCATAGTGGCTTAGGAGTTATCTTACTAGCGTGGTAAAACAAATTTCTAGTTGTTCGATAGTATTTTTGCCGCGGATTAGTAATTAATAAGTAAACCATATAAAAATGTATATAATTGTTGCTCGGAGTGCCGATAGATGTGAAAACCAGACTGATGTTAAAGATTTTAATTTACACAAAATTTTAATTTTTGATACTACAATTATTTTGAATATCCAAAAAAAAACCACTGTTATTTCATAGTTTTAAGTTTTCACTTCTGTCGGCAGTCCTCAATGACTGCCTATTTTTTTATTCTTGTTAATTACTTATACTATATTATATGATATTTACATAATTGTTATTTGTCCGTCTGGCTGTTAACTTAGGGTTTTCGTCATGTCTAATGTCGAAGTATGTATTTTTAATAGTTTTTTTATTATTGTAAGATTGTAACATTAGTGCTGTGTATATGTATATAAGTAAAGTTAAATTGACTACGTAGAAAGTTTAATGTGTGTATACTGTGCATTGTTTAAATTGTGTTTTAGTTTGATCATTATTTTAAATGTTCAAATGTAGGATCACTGTGCAGTACAAAAGTGAGTACTAAATATGTTAATATTTTTATATAGAAAAATGAATAACATAAACAAAGCATGTATTTTCAAATATTTCCAATATTCGTATCAATATTTCCGTTTAAAAATTTGATATTATTAATTTTTTATTTTTGATATTTGACCTCTGCCATACATCATGCAATGAGTATTTATGCATAGTGGGTTAGGAGTTATCTTACTAGCGTGGTAAAACAAATTTCTAGTTGTTCGATAGTATTTTTGCCGCAGATTTTAAAATTAAAAATTCTATAAAATTTTATAATAATTTTAGATTTGTGTGTTGAATTTTGAAAATATGGTTACTAATTCAAAATTATTTTTTATTAGCTTATATTATCGAAATTTTTGATTATGTCAATTAAGTTGTATTTATATTTTGTACTGAGCTTGCGCAGCCCATCATATGTTTTGATTAATAAGTAAACCATATAAAAATGTATATAATTGTTGCTCGGAGTGCCGATAGATGTGAAAACCAGACTGATGTTAAAGATTTTAATTTACAAAAAATTTTAATTTTTGGTACTACAATTAATTTGAATATCCAAACTGTTATTGTTATTTCATAGTTTTAAGTTTTCACTTCTGTCGGCAGTCCTCAATGACTGCCTATTTTTAAATTTTTCTTTTCTATAAATGTTGGACATTAAAAAGTATAATTATGTATGTTTCCACTGTATTAGTTTGAAAAACGTAAAATTGTCAAATACATTTTTTATCAAAAAATGAATTTTTATTAAATTTCCCCATAACAAAAAAACTGTACGTGTTAGAGCTATATTAGCATCACTTTTGAACTCAGGAGTACAAAATAAGGTAAAACCACCACTTTCATTTCTGTTATGCAAAAAAGTTTTTATGGTGGGGGGAGGCAGTGTTATTTTGGCGGCGCCTGTCATCTTGCTGTCAACTCTTTCTAATTGAGAGTAGTGGAGTGTCCCACCGGAACCCCAATGAAGGGGTTTAACATGGGCTAATAGAAGTTTCACGAACACATTTGAGGTCACTGAAAATAGTGATAATGGTCCAGGAAGCATACGGTAAGCATTCCAGCTTTAGTAGTCTATCATTACGATGTAGGCCAATAAATATGGGTAAAGTAATGTAGCGAAGACACAGCAGTTAAAGATTTCGAGCTGAACGTCGATTGCAGGAACTGGAAGCTAGCAGCGCTATGGTGCCGGTGTTTTCTTCTTCTGTTAAATACGAGACACCAAATAGAAATGTCAATGATGAGCATTAACATCAAGCACAAGCTGCGTGACATGCTAAGATCACGACGGAAAAAGCTAACGAGCTCTCAGCAGACCCTTTGTTACCCTTTGCAGACCCTTCCTCAGTGGGATTTCGTTACTTAGTAGGGCCACGTATGTAAGTGTATGTTTGATCATGATAAACTAGACAAGATCCTAAAACTGAGTGGCACGGTGGTTCATGCCATCACAAGTGACAACGGAGTGTTAGACTGACATGGTAGGAGCATCAATTAATCCTCCTTACGGGATGATCGGTGAGTCCGAGTAAGTACGACTACGGCCGCAGGCTTATTTTTATTACTGTGGGATGTGATCGGACGAGAGATCCGGGGCTCGATGATTTGCAGGTGGAACGATATGGCTTTGGCAAAAACTATGTCAGGCACATAAGGAAGTTTTCCCGTGATGGGGAGGATGTCTATCGGTTGAGTCGTGACGAGGTCACTAGTGTCGTCTACGACAGAAATACGAAGACATTCCGTTTCGTAAGGCGCACGAAAGACGAACGTACGAAGACGCCATAGTGGGAAGGGGTGTTCAAGGGGAGATCTGCAGAAACTAGGCGCATTCCCATCGCGTAAACACTTAGCACCATCGTTCAAAGATCCATCTGTTGACTAAGATTATTGTGACACTAGTCACCTGTTTCATTTATGAAACTGGGCATAAAATGTGAGAACTAATGTGACCTATATTAAGAGATCTACAGTATTCTATCAATGTTTGTATTCTGAGTTTTTCACTGGCGACGGTTAATTCTCGCTTTTGTTTTGTACGTTGATCCGTGGTCATTGTTGGATGCCTTCTCTCACCCAAAGTTTCAGCTACACCTGCAGAAGGTAGTCCTCCAGTGGCTAACTTTAACCTTCCCTGTAATAATGGTGAACTCATCTACATAAACATACTGCAAAATGTGCATAATTACGCCTAACGTTTATCAATATAACCAAACATATTCCTTGAACATATAAAGTTTTGAATTTGACTCTTGTACATATTTTGTATCTACAGAAACCATTCTATAGGTTTTTTTCAGAAAAACCACTCACGTGGTTAATTCAAACCAAATTCTGAAAATAGTGTTTTGCGGACTCACGGGACTATTAAAAGTCTATTTAAAATCAAAATTCAGTTTATAATTTATTTGCCAAAGTCATTACCCCCCCCTCCCCCTTGTTCAACTGTAACTGTATTTCATTAAAGCTTCATGAAAAATAACCTTTATCAGTGACATCCGAGTTTCATAACTTTGTTTTGTTAATACGTTTTTTGAAACTAAACATTCATTTGTTAATGTAGACTTAAATAAGTAATATATATAACACTAGTGTTTATTTATGTGATCAATAACTGTTGGCTTATTGTACTTATTATTTGTTATACACTCCATGTTATTAAGGTTTGGATAAATCTGAATGTATTATTTAAAAAGCATAGATTTTTAAACTGTCAAATCTGTAAACACGTTCTGCGTATTCTAGAAGTAATTAGTTGTTTCTTATATTTTAACCATCGCGTTTGTTACAAAATGACTGAAAATAATCAAGAAAAAATTACAAGAAGTGAAGTTTTGCAATATGCGAGCAGAAAAAGTGCAATAGAATCTGAAATTGAGGTGTTAAATTCAATACTAGGGCAGGTAAAAAAATCTGAATTTTGTGGCAAATTACTTTAAATTCATAAGTACGTATATACATATAATGTGAAGTTCAGTAGGTTAAAACTGTCGTTCTGAAATACACACTTACCCTTTATTAAATTTGTTATCTTACGTTAATAAAACGAGTTAGGTTACGTGTGTGTTATAGGTTAGTACGTGCAAAATGCACCGTCATCTTTGTGCAAGTATGCAATTTGATTATGATAAGTTGTCACAGTCTTTAGACACTAAATATGTCAGTAACAGAACCAAGACTTCATAAGTATATACATGAAAAATGACATAATGTCTCTGTGTAGTTTGTCTTCACAGTAAAGTGTATGAAACATTTTTTGACTTATTAGTATGTAGTAATGTTTTTAAGATATTTTCGGCACATGCAGATTATAACCATGCTTGATCCATGTAATCCTTAGGCACACCATAACAAGTAATCTGGTTCTACCGCACATATTTCTGATCAGATATATCCATCCTAATTAGAAGTATAATTATAATATATAATTATTGAACACAACTTGTGTTCCGAGTCGGTAGTGTTATAATTAGTTAATGAACGGACACGTCATGGACAACAAAATCCAAGAATATCCATCCTATTATAAAACGATATGTATCCTTACTCATGTAAGCCCACTTGTATCTTAAGTACAAGTAATACATTGTTGTTATTATTGACTCATAATAACAGTCGGAATATTGAAAAAGAAGGGTTAAGGTAGTATACGTGTACACTACCTAGGCATAGCCTATCATATTTGATCAGGAATATTATAATATAAATACCCTATTTACTAGTATCGTGTTCTTAACATGTTGACTGCTCATGATGACCCAGTCCATCAAGCATGTCGGTATTTATGCTCTGATGTATTTAAAAACATGTATTTAAGCATCAATGGCATGTTCATGATGGCCTGGTATGTCTTGGGTCTGCTGTTGTGAAGTAGGCTTAGTGTAAGCTGAGCATTTTTGGGACATCTTGTTTTAAAAATTAGCAGTCAATGTGTTAAAGTTAGTATTTGCTATTTAAAGTATTTACATGTTTATATAATCCATAGTTCAAAATTTGTTACCATTCAGTGTATTTCATTTTGCACAGATTTCTTATACTCTTAAATTCGAAGAAATTCAAGTAATTGCATTACCTATTGCAATTTTGTTCGCATTAATTAGATATGTGCTAAAAATTGAAGTATTTTTTATTTAGGTAGAATTCTGTAGAAAAGTAAGAAAAAACATGTAGGCTACCTATAAAAATTGCACTAACATTACACAGATGTGATATTATGCATTCTTAAATTTTTTAAAATGTCATTTGAACTACAACCTTTGTACAACATTATTAACATATGCAAACATATGAGCTGGTAAATCCACAGTATTTTGTATATTGAAAATATTTTCATTTTATTCAGCTTTTGAGCAAGTAGAATTTATGAAGTTAATCTAGAGTTCAAGTAATTTGTATGTGTACAGAAGTGGTAGTACTTATTCTTTAATAACAGTGAGTGTAATGTGGATAATTTTCTTTGTTATATGTTCAAACATTTTTCAGAATAATGTTGGTATGCATGATCCACTTATTGATAGAGAAGGTTTTCCAAGAAATGATATCGACGTTTATGCTGTTAGAATGGCAAGACATCAGATAATATGTAAGTTTAGTGGTAGGCTTACCTTTTTGGTAAGAATCAAATAATCATATAACACAAAAGAAATGAGTTATTTATTGATTTTAAACAAAGATTAATATGTGAATTTTATTTGCTTTTATAATTTAGAGTCAAAATATCAGTGCTGAAGTTTTTTTATATTAAAGCAGTTGTTCGTAACCGTCTGGGCACACAATGAATTTCCCACAGTGCTGCTGTAGAACCAGCCAATTTCTTACAGGTATATGTAGAGCCAGGAATTTGTAGCATGTCCCAGTCTGTATGCATCAGCTGTTTTGGTGGGGATGTCAGTTCAAGTGATGTATTTTTTATGGGGCTGTGCAAACATCAGTCCATACTAAATTGTATCATTGATATTTGCTGTGTGAAGTGTTCTGATTACAGTTGTGAAGTGATGGCAGTTACAAGTATCGTCAGTTGTGGAATTAAAATTGTAATATACTGTTCAGTGTTGTTCACTTCTTAAGTTGCCAGTTGTCTTTAGCATTTTAGTCCTATTAATTTTTCTTGTGATTTAGCGAAATTGAGTCAGTCATCATAAAACATGAGGGAAGCCAGTTCTAGTTTAAAAATTTCACATTGTTAATAATTACACATTATTAACAAACTTGGCAGTCAGTTACATGAAATTGTTTATAACATTTGTACATTCATGAAACATTAACAAAGTAACAAATCTACAATTGACAGACAAATACATACACGAGTTGCTGAAGCAACTGGTGTTTCCTAAAGAATAGTTAGGAGAATTGTTAAGGAGCAAAACACTGATATACATCATCACATATCATCGGCTTATGTGTGAACTGATGATTCCCAATCTGGACTGTTAAAGCCCAAATCCAAAAGACAATGCACTATTATACTTCACGTCAGTTATGAAAAAGCCTATATAAGAAAGATAGTGTTAATCTTCAAATTGGGTTGAAAAACAGGTGATTTCTGTAATGAAATGAATTCACAAAATGGTAAGTTGTTAAATGAAAAACATTCCAAATTTACTAGAAAAATCTGAAGCACTAGTTGACCCAATGCTACAGTAGGATCCTAAATATGATGTCATCCTCCAGTAGCAAAGAATCGCAAATGATTCAGTGGATTTGTGAGAAACAGTTACCTTTTAATGAAAATGTGCATACACTGGAATTATTTAGCATAATAAAAAAATTACAAATCAGTTTTCAATGTATATGCAATAGAAACATTATTCCAAGAATATGGCCATGCAGTTGTACAATACAATATGGCCTTCCACTTTATCAGCCGGACTTGAACTCAATTGAGTTGATGTGGGTCAATTTAAACACTTTGATGCAGAGAAATTCAGCTTACTTGGAAAGGACTGGGCTTCATGAGTGAACTGTGTGATAAGTGTAGAGGATAATTATTTGCATATGGAACGTGTGGTTGATATTATAATGGATAAATTATGGTATCAGAAAACAGTGGTAGTGATAACGACTAAAGTATCAAACTATCAAAGTACAATTGATAGTGATCAGTTGTAGTTGGATTGATTACAAAATACCAACAGTGACATTAAGGAATGTCAGTGATTTAAAGGTAAGTTAGCTATATTTTGACAGAAGTATAGTAGTGTACAAGCAACTCCCACTCCTTAATGAAACTTACTGGTGTCGTCATGTTTTCAGCAATCTCTGGGACATGCTAGATCAGGGGTCTCCAAACTTTTTCACTTGAGGGCCGTATTGAAAAATCTTGGAAGTCAGGCAGGCCAACACACACACACACACACACACACACACACACACACACACACACACACACACACACACACACACACACACACACACACACACACACACACACACACACACACACACACACACACACACACACACACACACACACACACACACACACACACACACACACACACACACACACACACACACACACACACACACACACACACACACACACACACACATTTTGTAAACTTATTTTTTTTAAGTTTACAAAATAAGTCAATAAAATAGGTATTTAAATAAAAATGAGGGGAATAAGACTCTTCGCTTTAGGTTGATACGAGTGAAAACCGTGATTCATTCAAGGCAGCCAGACGAACAAGCACATTAACCACGTAAATGTTTTAAACTTGTACAAAATATTATAACATTTTACTGAACTTATTTCTTGTTTAGTTATTTAGTAAAATGTTATAATATTTGAAGTATTTTGATGATCTATTTAAAAACTGCACGCAGCATTGGCCGGGTTGCCACGGGCCAGACATTGACCCTTTGCGGTCCGGATCCGGCCCGCGGGCCGTAGTTTGGAGATCCCTGTGCTAGACCTTCTCGACTATACTACATTCAGTAATAGTTCCTGCTGTGTGGAAATATTGAAAAAGCTGTATGAAAAAATCATTAAAAAACTTTTTGATACCAATTCATGGATATTGTATTGTGAAATAGATCTGTTCACATGGTATTGTCTACGAGATAGTTTTTAGTGGAAAAAGAATGTTTGGAACACCCATCCTATTCATAGGATCTGGCCTTGTGCATTTTCTTTATCCAAAGACAAAGGGTTGAGACAGAGCTGTCAGAGCTGTGACTGAAAGAGATAAAGAAACAGCCATTTAAAATACTCATGAATCTCTGTAACAAGAACTGCTGGATTACTGCTCAGCCAAAAAGGCTTTCTTAATCTATCATTGTGATCATGGTGATTATAGCTTTGTGAATAAGGTTTTTCACTTACAAGTTTACATGGAACTGGGAACAATTAAACACCAACGATTTGCATATTAAAATTAAAACCATGGAAAGCATTTTTCCAAAATTGTAAGTTGTATTTGGGATTTACTTGCATTGCCTATTAAAAACTGCTATGCAGAAAGAAGCTTTTCATAAAAAAAAATAATTAAAGAATGAGAAAAGGTCATGAACTGAAGATAATAAACTGAACTATCTAATGTTGTTATACTCAGAAAGAGATATTACAATAAAAGTGGTTTTCAAGGATTTGACAGGTGTTTAAGTACACATTCAAAGAAAGATTCAGTACTTTAAGTGAGGGAATTTGAATATAAACAAAGGTTTCCTTTTTTTAACATACAATTATTGTTTATGCAGCTAAACTGTTAAAGCAGGACATTAGAATGATGTTCTTATCAGTTAGTTACCAACTGTGGGAATGGTAGGTCCAGTGGATAATGAAATGAGTCTTATGTTGGAGAATGACAAAGTAGGGACAAAAACTGACACATTATTTATTCAAGGGGGGGGGGAGTTATTGTTTACACTTTGTCCAGGTTATCAATGACACACTAACAGTAAATGTGGAGATGCCTTCGGTGTCAAAGATGATGGCTAGGACAGGGATTCACAAATAGGATAGAGAGAACATGGGCAACAATGAGTACACTGCTTGCTGCTCAAAACATGTTCCAAGGAAAAGAAAAAATCTTGATTGTATACTAGTGTAGAATAACAAAACAAATTGTAGAACAAAGGAGGTTACACAAATGGGTAATGAGGTTTAATGATTGAAGATCTTTTCACTCTAAAGATTATGTCCTTGATATATAACCATTGGATTGTACGAATAATTAAATGTCTTCTCTTGTGAAAACCGTACATTTCACATAAGGTGTTTATCACACTTATGTTCTAGAATGTCAGGGTATCAGAACCATTTTCACATTCATTAGAGGTCAATTTATGGGGTACTATTAGTATATACCATAAATATACTACTATAATTACTATATCCAGTAGTAAATTTTGTTAGCGTATCTCATATCATAATGATTCAATTAAACGTTTCTTCTAGGTCTTCAGAATGATCATAAAGATCTGATGAAGAAGATTGAAGAAGGTTTGGACAGGCTACATGCACAAGATAGGGAGCTAGCCGAAGAACTGAATCAAGATGTTGGAACTGTGGCTTGTAACCTTGAACCTTTTGCACGTATTGACCTTGTTTCCCCAGGCTCACCATCTCACATTTGTGTATGTTATGTGTTTTGAATTTTTTTTAAATAGGATATTGTTTTCACTGTATAGTATTAAGATATTTAATTACTATGTGGTATTGTGTAATAATTTACCAATATTACTTAAAAAATTTATTATGCTGATAACAGCTTTACACATTGTATTTTTTAATTCGAAGCATTTTCAAAATTTTAAGCTAAGATTTATTTATATTTTTCTTGTTTCTCTCAGTGTTTAGATTCTTTCATTTATCATTGTTGTTTCCTTTTTGTGATACGATATTTTGTGGATATTTTAAATAATCTTCATTACACCAGTGGTTTAGAACTTCAAGAATTTGAGATGTCCATCCATGTTTCTTATTAATCAAAATTAAGGGTGCCAGTTTTGTGCAATGTCAGTAAATGCAATTCAGTAAAACTGTATCCATTCAGTTATTATAGTTATGCTGTTTTACATTTGTGCAACACAAAGCAAGTTAGATTTATTATAAAGGAATTGTATAACACAGTATTTACTTTTATAATCAAAATATGCATGTTTATTTAGTATGTAACAAGGTTTTAATTATACTTGTTTGAATACATTGACCATTTTAATTCTTAGTGTGTCTCTTAAGCCACAAAGAATTCAAACTAAAAGTGAAATACGTATGTTAGACTTTGAAAATCGTATTCTTTTTTTGTTTGAATAACTATTAGATTACTAATGTGTTTTGAGATTTGCAGAGAATTTTACAGACTTATTTAAATCTACGAAGTCTTTTGTGCAATACCATATGTTAGCATAACTGTTTTAGGGAACTGTACAGGTTTTGAAATATAAAAATGATTGTGGTATGATAATGTTATTTCAAAGTCTAAAAAAATTTACATTTTTAATAATATTGAGCTATATTTAATGTAAAAGTTTATTAGGTTTTGAATATTAGTCACAAAGTATAGTATTATTGTAAAGCCTAGACCACTATTTTATTTCTCCAGTTTGGTCACTATAATGTACTATTTATTTATTAGACTCAATAATCACTGTAGCCAGTAAAAACTTATGGAAAATAGATTACAAGGTTTAGGAGTATTTTTCATGTCTATGATTTAATCACTTCTTGCCTCAAATAAGGATGTAGGTTTGATTATCATAAGGTCTGAACTTTAGAGAGTAGGTGCAATTTATGCAAACAATATTTTTATATTAATGTTTATCTCAAAAAATGTTGTTTTAGTAACTACATTTAAATTTTATAGTACAATCACTTTTAACTTTTTTTTTTGGTCGTGGGTTACATCAACAGACACTAAAAACATATAAAAGTGTTATAGAGTGCATTGATAACTTCAGCAGCACATTTTCAGAGGGTGCTAATAAAAAAAAATCTTATTAGTTTTATAAAATAAATATTTCGATCCAAAGTACTATATAGTTAATATATTTTCCACATAGTATAGTACACACAGTTACACATATTTTATGTGTGGGTAGCAAACACATGTATTTTCCTATAAACTGTGGTCACACAGCTCAGACAATATAAACTTTTTTACTGTGAAAAGTGGATAATATATGGGGTCAGCTGTTTTTAAAATATCTTTGTAAACCATAAGGATTAATGTTTGTTACAAATGTTGTTTTATGAGATAAATTTTAAATGTTTGTTAAAATATATTTGCATGGATGATGTTCCTGTACCATAAATAGTTTTTAGTTTAACCGGATTCATTTTTGTTTCAGTACACTGTTGCAAGTTTAGATATTAGTGAATTAACATTTTAAAAATGTAGTTGGCTGCTTAATCTGCACTTGTGGTTCATAGCCTATTTTTTGATATATCCAATATTTTTGTTTAGGGTTTGCAAACCAATGATCTCTTGTTGGAATTTGGCTCAATAACCAGTAGGAACTTTAAGAGCATGAGTGACATTGCTGTTGTAGTACGCCATTCTTCAGGAAGAAGTATAAATGTTCTTGTTCAGAGAGAAGGGAGAAATGCACCAGTACCATTATCATTAACACCTCAACCATGGTCAGGAGAAGGATTAATAGGTTGTAAAATTACACCCCTTGAAAATGTTGAACGATGAATTTGTCATACGAACTATTTTTCACCAGGTTATACAGACAATATTTATATCAGGTTATATAAAATTAAACAATTAAGCTAATGCCTTTACCATAACCATGTGTTATATAAAAGCTTTGTGAGCAAACAAATATACTGTTGACAAAGGTATTAGAGATTTGTTTTATTTTGAATTACACTCTGGTTAGATGGTTGAAAGTTACATTTTTGTGTTCTGGTTCTTTGTTGATGTAAACTTGAAGGTAAAAGAGCATCATGATAATTTGTAATCTATCTTAATTTGCTACAAATATTTTGCAAGACTTGCTTTTTGTTATGTGACAGGCAGTACATAAAATCTATTATAGTATTGCTCAGCTGTTTCTCACGTTCAAGATGACTTTTCCTCCTCATAGCTGTACCTACTTATACCACCTCTACAGCTTTCTGTCCTCCCTTATATAAATGGTGTGTATCTCTTTACTGTTTAGTTACATATTTCAATTATAAATGACACTGCACATGTGTGTTCTTGGTAGTAGAAGCGGAATAGGGGAAAGCCTCTATGGTTTTGTCTATGACCTTGAACGCAAAATATCTTTGAACAGTAGTATGGCAAAGTAATTATGTTGTTTTACATAATTACACTAGAAGGTTCTAGCATAATATTTTGGAAAGGATGTAAACATCTGTTACACTAACAATGTGTATAAATGTTTTAAGTTTCATTAATTAGTGGTATAAGTGACATAACAAAAATATATTCTTGTGTAATTTCTAATAATAAAAGATTTTGTAAAGGCCAAGGTATTAAAACAGTTTTGTTGACACTTTATTGTTGAGGTTTGATGTTTTGTAATCAGCAGGACTTGAATATGGGCATTACAGAAGTAATTAACATACATTAATGAATATCAGTATTCATGGCATATTATATTCTTATTGATATAAGAATAACAATATGTATATAATACATTGGAGTGGTTGCTGCTTATTGTACTCGTGGATACAAGTACATGTTGTGTGACCATCGATATAATATATTATCTCGACGTGTGTGACCCGTGAGTCATACCCGTGATACATTGCATTTTCCGGTCGTTACAGTTTTCGACCATGAATACATTCCTATATGAATACAAGGCTTTCCGGCTGAAATGCAGTCGTTCTATATCGATATATTTGAGTTGCAAGATCGACTAGTTGGTTCGCAAGCCGCTCCGATTGAAGCGTGGTTAAAGTATTCTTTGTTTCGCTGACTTGGCGTGGTTGGATGCAAGTTACGTAGCTGAGATTGTATATTATAGTTACGGAATAACGTGTGAATTGCGCTCGTTGCATTTTCTTTGTGTTTTACGCAACGTGTTGGGAAGTCAAGGTTGTGCTGGAATTGTTTTTAAAGAAATCATGAATTGTGCTCGTCGCTTGTTTATCTTCATTTTATTTGCACCATGTGTTTGGAAGCTGAGAATATGTTGTGTTGTAATTGGGGAAAGACCTTGTGAATCGTGCTTATCGTTTATTTTGCATCGTATTTTTCTCAACGTGTTGGGAAGTCGAGGTTACGCTGCAAGTTTGAAAAAAACGTGAATTGTGCTTGTCGCTATTTTTGCTTCATTTTTGTCTTCACTCATTTCGATACAAAGGTTATGTTGCGAGTTGTGGGATAACGTGAATTGGGTTTGTCGCTTTATGACTGTGTTGTTTATCAGAAATCATGAGTGAATCCACGAAAAAACAGTATTTTCAGGTGTTCAGGGAATCCTATTCTTTGGAATTCCTGTGCATCTTGAAATCCAGAAAAGGAGAAAAAATTTGCATTTTGTACCATGTGTGCGTGTAATATTAATATAGCACATGGCGGCAAAAACGACATTACAAATCATATTAAGTGTGCTAAACATCTCAGTAATTTGAAGTCAAAGGCAGAGAATCAGAAAATACATAGTTTGTTTACCAAAGCTGGAGATAGTAATTACGATGTTATTCAAGCCGAGTGTTTGTTTACTTCTTTTCTAATAGAGCACAACATACCACTGGCTGCAGCTGATCATGCAGGAGCCTTGTTCAGAAGGATGTTCCCTACATCGGAAATTGCTAAAACGTATGGCTGTGGTCGCACGAAAACAACGTGTGTTTTGAACGAAATGGCACGTTGTACAACCCAAGAAATTGTTCACACGTCTACAGAATGGACCATTTTGTTTGTCCACAGATGGAAGCAATGACACTAGTTCGAAGCTGTATCCGATAGTGGTTACATTTTATGATGCTGTGCAAGAAAATGTTACAAGTAGTGTACTGTCGGTACCAGCATTGGAAGGAGATTCGACTGGACGCAACATTGGTAAGCTGCTACTATCGCAATTGGAATTCCACAAAATACCAATTAAAAACTGTCTTGCATTCTGTTCGGACAATGCTCTTGTTATGATTGGACAGAAAAATGGAGTTCTTGCAGTTCTGAAAGAAGCTCATGCAGATATTTTTGGCATCGGTTGCAGCTGCCATCTCATTAATTTAGCTGCTGAGAAAGCTGCAGCAAGTTTACCACTCAGAATCGATGAGATTCTTGTTGACCTTTTCTATTACCTGGAGAAGAGTGCCAAGAGAAAAGGACGGGTTCAGAAATTTCAAAGTTTGCATGGAAAAGAAATTGTTGAAGCATGTGTGCACAAGATGGCTATCCTTAGGCAGGTGTTTAGACAGATTATTAGATCAGTGGGATCCACTTCTTTCGTTTTTCAAGGATGAAGTAGTGAGTGCTCCAAACGTTTCTGCCAGTTTGTCATTCTTCACCATTCCTAAAGCAGGCCGCAGTAGATCTGATGACAACCAGAAAAAGAGACTTCTCGATTGCTCCTCCTCATCTGAAGCCAAAAGAATGGCACGTTCTTCCAAATGTGACATGCCAGTTCTGCGAAACGTGAATCCCACTACATCTCGCGAAGAAAAGCTGTTCATGTTTCTTTCTTCCGACCTTAACAAGGCTATTTGCACTTTTCTGCATGTGACTATCCCATCATTTGAAAGAGTTAATACAGTCCTTCAGAGTGCTTCCCCGCATATTCACAATGATGGATCTGTTGAAACAGACGCTCACTAAGTTTGTGAAACCAAGTGTAATTAAAGGCTCTGCATTGCTTGATGTCCAGTATCACCCTATCCAGAACCAGAAAGTTGACGAGGAATTGATTATTGGCATTCAAACCCAGAACTTGGTTAAGACACTGAAAGATGAAGACAAATCTCTATTTTTTTCGTCTGTCAGAAACTATTTCTGTACTGCTTGTGATTACATGGTCAATAAGTTCCCTTTCAGGAGTGATGTCCTGAAGCATGCACAGGTTGCAAAACTTGACAGCATCGAAGAAGCTCAGTTTTCTTCCATTAATTTCTTTTTGGAGAAGTTTCCCATTATTCTGTTGCGGAAAGGAAATGAAACAAGAGATGATGCTGTCAATGAACTCCAAAGGCAGTTTGCAGCCCTTCAGATAGATGACTTGTCTTCTGTTGAAGGTAAACAGGGTTCGGTTGTTTCTAAATGGGCTCAGGTGTCAAACATCCTTGAAGCTGACGGACATCATAAATTCGACAGAATCTCTAGATTCATGTTGTCTATTCTTACAATACCGCATAGTAATGCAGAATGCGAGCGGATTTTTAGCCTAGTTAAGAAGAATAGGACTCAGTTCAGGTCATCTATGTCCAATGGAACTCTGGAAGCCATTTCCATTTTGAAGACGAACAGTTTTGAACCATGTCATAAAAGCACTTTTTCTAAAGACTTTTTAAAGAAAGCTAAACATGCTACAAGTTTATCCCTTAAATCGGACTAAAGGAAGTGCATGTGATTGTAAATAATATAAATAACTTCAGTGTACTGTATATAATTATCTTTTTGGTTTGAAGTGCAGCAAGATACTCTTTTCTGCAAAATTTTCTTCGGTTGTGTGCATAGCCTACGAATAACATTGGGCAAGTGGATTTCATTGATAAATTTTACAAGTACCTGTGGTCGTTTAATTCACGTTAAATATTTTGTCCTTTAGAATATTGTATTAATGCTATAGAACTCTAATTATCTGAAGTGAAAAATATGCATGCATTTTGTGTTGTTAAACTGCATTTTGACGTGCGGGTTCTTGCGTGTTACGACGCACGGGTTTGGACGTATTTTGGCGCGCGGGATTTTTACTGATTGGCCTTTTGGAAAGTTGGCAGGTATGCATACTGTATATTCAGGCGTTATCTCAACCCCCCCCCTTTAGATGCTAGAAACATGGTCACTCATTCAGCCCCCCCCACACACACTCACAATGTGCCTTTATCTATAACATGCATCATGGTTGGGGCTTCTTTTGAAATTTTAACTGAACCAACTTATTTATCTTTCATTTCCTGTTCCTGTACTGTGACTTGATCAACAGTACTGTGTACAGCATATGACTAAGTACACCTCTTCTTGTTCTTTAGAACTACAGCCTAATATGAGCCCTGGCATCCCAACACCTATCTTATTCAAAGTCTTCTGTCTGTTGTCATCTCAGTATAATCCCTCACAACCATTCTTCTGAAATTTTCCAGCACATTATCAAACCATCTTATCCTAGGTCGACCCCTCTTTCTTCCTTTGTACACGTGCCCTCAGGATTTTCTTTGGTATATACTGATCATCCATCCACTCTAGGTGACCTAGCCACTGTAATCGTTGAGCCTTTACGAATCTTACAATTTCCTCATGCTTCAATAGCTCATCAATCTCATAGTTATTTCTTATTCTGAATTAATAATTTCCTTAACTAGGCCATAAACTAGTCCTACAATCTTTCTTTCAAACCTTTTTAGTGTTTCTTGTTCCTTTATTGCTAACGTTCACGTCTCACCTCCACAAGCAAGAACAGGTCTGATAAGTGTCTTATATATTTTAATTTTTGTGTTGTGACTAATGGGTTTGCTTCCCAGTAGTCTACTGTTAGCATAGTATTCCCTGTTTTCGTATTTGTATCCTGTCAACTCAGTACACCTACTCATTACAAAAGTCTGTCTGTCTTTTTAACGGTCTAAATATATGTCATACTGATCTTATTGTAAATACACAGTTCTGCTCCATAATTCGAACCAAGAATGTGTTCAAAACCAGTTTTGTTTTTGTTATTAACTGGGCTTTGTGTACTGATTTTGCTGTCTTACAGAGGGACTTTCTTTTTTAATTTGGTAGTGCTTTCTTAGTGGAACAGTGGTGGAATCTCAAAGCGAACGGCATGATTTAAATACAAAAAGAAAAACTGAACATTTCAGAATGATTTTATAAGTTGTCGAAAATGAGCCAAAGAATTGTAGCTTCTCAGTTAAAATTGCCCAGCATTATTATTGTGTAAAATTAACAAAAAAAATTTATTTTGACAGCTGCAAAACAAAACGATAAATTGCAAAGTAAAAGAAATCAAGGTAGAAAAGATGGGTAAGGTGGAACAGCATTAAAATTGTGGTTAAAAAAATGTTTGTGATCATGATGTGTGCACTAATGGTTCATTAATGTGCCAAAAAGCCGAGGAACTTACTAGAAAAATGGGAAAAGTCAGTTTTCTGCTATTGACGGTTGATTCCATAATTGAAAGAAAAGAGAGAACATTGTCTTCAAACAAATGAATGGTGAACAGCTGCGGACTTTACAGAGCCTAGAATTGGATAAATAATTATTGACCCATGATATCTTCTGAGTATCCTCCCTGCAATCAGGAATATACTATACATGGCAGAACCTGAAAGATATCTTTCTTACCCTTGAAGAAGTGTCATATATATTTAAGTCCTTGAAAAATCACAAAACTGCGCAAAACAGGAACGGATGAAGTAACAGTTGAACTATTAAAGAACGGAGAAAAGGATACATCATCTAATTACATTAATTTGCAGGCAACTTAAAATACCAAACGACTGGCTAGTGGGAATTATACATCCTATATATAAGAAGGGAGACAAACTATAATGCTTCAACTACAGGCCTATACATAGGCGTAACTTGGGAAGGGCAAGGGGGCACTCCCCCCCCTAATGTTCCAAGCATTATAAAAGTTAGTTTCCAGTTGTTATAAATAAAAACTAACAAATAGTCAAATAGGAGACAATGACAAAGTTAGTGGAAGTGATGCTTTCTCCATTTTGAAGTGTGTGAATGACTTTTCATTTTTATTTTGTTTGAAACTGATGAGTATTGTCTTGGAGTACACCAACATGCTATCACAGCATTTTCAGAAGAAATGTGCCAATTATTCCACAGTTAGCTTACTTACTACGTCAACAGTAGATGCACTTCGAGACCTTCGAAATGATAATAAATTTAATGAGCTGTGGAAAGAAATAGAAAAAATGGCTGAAAAAGGATGTGATATGGGAGTGGTTCCTAGAAAAAAGAAAGTGCCTGAAAAGCTTGGTAGTGGTGACAGAGCTAGAAATTATCAAACAGCCTCTGACATCCTATACGCAGAATGTATATTTTCCCGTTTTATATACAGTTAAAAATGAAATTACATACAGAATTCAAGAAAGTGATTTGAAAGTATTTCATGCACTTTGCTCAGTTCTGGGTAAAAATGAGGTTGAAGAAGACAATGTGAAATTAGTGAGTGCTACTTATAAAGTGCCAGAGAAGGAACTGTATTCAGAATTGAATGTGTTTTCACATATGTATGAAAATAAAAATATTGGTGATGAATTTTATCAAAGACTAAAGAGTTTTGTTGAACAAAATTTGAGTGAACGTTTTCCCAACTTGAACAAGATGTTTAAAATATTTTTTGACAGTCCCTGTAAGTTCAGCAAGCAGTGAGCACTCTTTTTCTTGTCTTCGGAGGCTGAAGACTTACATTACGCAACACCACTGGACAAGAAAGACTTCATCACCTTTCTGTTCTGTGCATTGAAAGAACACATAAAATTGTCATTTCAAAAAGAATAGATGAATTTGACTCCAAAGCAACTCTTAGAGGAAGGAGAAGTAGGACTTCATTAGCAACAAAACCAGCCACTCAACCATCACACTACATAATATGGTAAATAACTTACCTCACTTGAACAAAAACTGAAATTGTTTATGTTTTTAGGCCTACAGTATATTTCTTCTAGGTAAACATAAGTGGAAGTACAACTTATGAAGAAAGGTTTGTTGATCATTAACAAATGAAATTATCCCTCATTTACTAACTAAAAATTATTACCAAACTTAATAATTTTGTATTTATGAAGCTTTACCCTGCCCCCCCCACCCCCCAAAGTTAGGCCCCAAGTTACGCCCATGCACAGTAAAGCGAATTATTTTATGTTAAGACATGCAAAATGACGCATGTGTAGATACAGTTTAAAGGTAAGGCGTAAACGTATAACCTTCACAGAAATAAAACAAGACAGGACAAGGATAAAATTTTATAAGACAATTGCAATATCCACATTGACATATGCGAGTGAGGCGTGGTTCATGGCAAAAATGGAATGCGGCAAGATTCAAGAGTGCTGAAATGTGGTTTCTTCGAAATACTTTAAATTATACACTGCAAGGTACAATAAGGAATGAGGATATCAGAGCAGAACTCGAAGTAAAGGACATAAATGAAATTATTTCAATTTACAGAAAACAATAGTGTGATCATCTGCAAAGGATGAGAGAGGATCGATTGCCGAAAGCGACACTGAACTATAAAGCCAGTGGTAGAAGAGACGTGGATCGTCCGAGGATAAGATGGGTGCCGGAACAGGTTTATATAACCTAATCCTTGAAGATATGAAGAAGACAAAAAATTCATTAAAATGTTAAAATGTTTACAGCGGTGTCATTTCATTAATATTCTCTTCCTGGCAGTTGGTTCGTGATCCTCTGTTAACAACGCCATAGGTTTTGTCTGCTGGCACAGTAGTCATCCTCACTGGTTAGCTGGTCCAGATCCTGCTTTTCTACCGATTAATGATATGACAATCCAAACCGTTGCATTTATAATCACGTATTAATAGGGGGTGTTCTGTGACTGTTTACGAGTTTGACCAGTCCCTTGCTGGCTTGTAACTCCGTTGGATTTGGTGTTACACCCGCCCTCACAATCCAAGATCTTCACAGCGCCTAAGGCCTCATTTATACTTCCAGGTGGCAGGCGATGGGTGGCAAGTGGTAGGCGACAGGTGATGTCACCCACAGCTGTCATACATTATTGAGAATGGGTTTGCTTATAATTCTACAAAGTGACGTGTGACTCCTCGCTGATGCTACCTCTCACCACCAGTCGCTGTAGTTTGTCACAGATACAGGCAACGTCTCCTGCCATTTTTAGCATTTGCATGTGTTTTCTCGTGTTGAAATAATGTTGATTTCACGGGCAGATAGGGAATTATTAATTAGTGACGTGCACAAGGCCTGCAATTTGGAATGATGCAGACCCGAATCACAAAGAGAAAAGTTGGAAGGAAAGTTTGAAGGAAATAGCACAGTTGATAAATAAAGGTGAATAATTTTTTTTTTTACAGAAATTAAGAAAGCTAGACTCACATCATTATATGTGTACTCTAAATACACAATTCTAGAAACACTGTGAACTTATTAAAAAATGTTTAATAAACAGATTTTGTAGCTGTAAGCTAATATCCGTAATATCAAGGAGTTAGGTGAGCTTACTCTATACAAATATCATCTACAAATTATTGGATGTATCCCTGTCTGTTAAATGTTTATAATACATGAAAAATCACTTGTTTAAGAAAGTACGACATTTGTTTAAAAAAATAAAACACATTATGCAAAAATATATTGATTGTTTTATTGCTGACTTAGCTGACTACAAGGACTAAGAAATATACGATTCTTACTGAATTTATTACTTAATTGTTACATAAATTATTTTAACTTATGTTAGACTTACGTAAAGCTCTTCAGGAAGAGTAATTGGTAATTTACAAGTTCTCTTCTGCCTCCGTTTTCCTTCCACCTTTGCTAAAATGAAGTCGAAAGTATCAGTAGACATTCTAATGAGTTGGAAAAACTTGATTGGTGTTGTCTCAAGTCAAAATACAGATGGTGAAATTCACCAAATGCTTCACGCAACTCGTTGATCGGATAAACACAATATTTCCTCCTCCTATCCTCCTCTAGCATGAGAAACATTTGACGTGTTCCAAACGACATCTCTTGCCTTAGTAGCTGGACTGTAGCCTGAAATATAAATGCTGCACCACCTGACGCCTACCTCTTTACCACCTGCCACCCGTTGCCTGTCTCCTGGTAGTATAAATGAGGCCTTAGAAAGATCTCTGTGTCCTCAAAACTCACCACCTAATCGTACGTAGCCAGAAGATTCTTTGAAAGTGTGACTCATCAGAACTTTCCCTACCGGCAGATATGTCTGTTCAAGCTGTGGGTTGTGCTCTCTGTCTTTATGCTGCAATATACAGCTGACGTGAAGACTTTTAAACATTACTTACTTGTGACGCAATATTGTGTTCCTTCTATCTTAAAAATATAACTTCTGATAGGAAACACGGAGTTACAAAATGCCAACATTATTACCTTTTAACACTTGACAGTACATTACAGTATGTTGTTATCCACCTAACAGCGATTACAGGGCATCAAAATTAATTTTATTACTGAATATTTAGTGGTCAGTTTGTTAGCTCTGGCACAGAGAATTCCTCGACACATACTTTATACCGGTCTTGAAAGCAATTTGATAGAATTCAAATATATTACCGTATGTTTTTGTGTACTTGTTTTGTAAGTAAGAAAAGTAAAAAGTACTCCTAAACAGAAATTTAATTATTGGCAAGTTACAGAATAATCTCAAACTAAGACTAGTTTAAAACGGAGAATAAAAATAAAACTATATTTACTAAAAACAACGACTTTCCTTATCAAATATAATTTAATATTTCACAGATGAATGGATTTCAGTGTCACTCCTAAGAATGTATAATGAATGGTATTAGAACAGTCCATGTTAACAAAGAATGCCAATAAAAAAATTATTAAGTTTGAACGTCCATGCGTATTAAGTGAAAAATACACAAAGACATTCATAACCTGTTTATAAGCAAGTACTTATAACGTCAAATGACAAGTAAGACGTAGGGCGCGTTCAATATGACCTTGAACTGATACTATTTTCTTTTATCTTCATCTCTTTCTGTTAATCATGAGACTGTTATTCAGCGCGTATTGTTTCAGTTGTACATTACAGTTTTGAATAATAATTTTCAATAGAAAGTTTAAAATACAAGGTCATAAAATAATCGATCCATATAGACCAAGTTTGTAATATTTCTTTGCACACAGCGTTCGTTGTATACAAGAATATCATTTTCTAAGAAAACAGTAAAACACTCTCAAGTACTTATTATTTAGTAGTAATTTGCAGTGAATTCCCCCTTTGCACAATGGAACATTCTTGATTTTATCTTTACAGTTCTTACTTTTTCTGGTTTTGTAACATCGTAATTGATAATATATTATGTCAAAGCTGTGAGGTTTTACATTTGAAGCATACTGTTATTATGTGTGTAAGAATTGTATAGTGTTTTAAATTAGAATACCGCAACATGGCAGGCACGTAAATACAGAAATAGACAGGTACATACATATCGTACCTATATAAATATCATACACATACATAATTGAAACCTAATATATATCGATTTTAATTTTGCCAGAAGAATATAATTTTCTTGTGTAATTGTTTTCCTTCTGCAAACAATGTCATCTCAATCTGTAGCCAACATGACCCATGTGGCAAACCGTATAGGCCTACTTTACTACTTACATATTTCTGTAACTGCTTGTAATTAATTATAATTGCATATTTATTTGCAATGATTAACATCAGTCTCGCTTTAAATTTGATATTGACAATTTTACAAAATTGTGTTCACGTGAATAGGTCACCAAGACTGTTACATCACACATATAAATAAACTCGTTTGCCATTGCTAGTCTAGTTGTTCTATATTCTATTCCATATTTTCTACACGTATATCTTTCCAAACAATTGGGTGTTTTTGACGAAGTAAAACTAGCGACCTGGAATGTGTGAGGCTTAGGAAATAAAAAGTCAAACTGAATAAAATTTTAAAAGAATCAAAAATTGATATAGTGGTCATAACTGAAACTAAGAAGTAGTTGAATGGTACAGTAGAATTTGAAGAATATACAATGTTATATAGTGGAGTGCCTGTTGCGGAGTTGCAATATTTGTTAATAATAAATGGACAAATAGGATAATAAGTTACAACTATATAAGTGAACGAATTATTACGTGCACTTTCAGAATAGATACGGGGTACCTAACTTTAATTAGCGTCTATGCACCTGAAGAAGGGAAGAAAGAAGAGACCTAATTTTTCTACGGCGAGCTGCAGAAGGAACAAAACAAAGTGAATAAGAAAGACTATGTGGCGACCTAAATGCAAGAATTGGCAATCGACCAATACCAGAAGTGGTGGGCACTTTTGGGGAACAAACAATTATTGGGAATGGCCAAGAGCTAAGGCAGTTTGCGAAATATAATCAACTGAAAATCTGCCATTCCTTTCTTAGAACGAAACACAGATAAGTATACCTGGTCTGCTAGGGGTCTAAGATCGATAATAGAACATATTATTGTAAATTCAAACTTGAGAAATCAAATACAAGATGTTTGAGTGTATAGAGGGAAAGATATCTACTCGGATCTTTTCCTGGTGGTTGGAACTATCACACTAATTGCTACATGGAAAAAGTTTGTTAAAAAGAAGCCAGTTTACACAGATAAAATATTCAAAGTTTACCTACTACAAGAAAAAAGTATCAGAGAACAGGAATAAAGGAGATTACAGAAATATCTCTTGAAAACTGCAACTGCTAATGATGGAATAACATAAAAGATTGTGTACAAAAAGCAGCTTTGGAAGCAGTTGGAAAGAAGAAAAAAATAAGGAAAAGAAGAGAATTCAAAATATGGAATTTAGAAATAGAGGAAGCTGTGAAACAGAAACAAAAGGCATATCAACTCCTCCTACAAAGGAAAACACAAGAAACTGAACAACAATATAAAGAAAAACGGATTTTTTCCAAGCAGCTTATAAGGAAGCCCACCAAGATTCATGGGATAAATTAATCGCAAATTTTGAATACAACATTTATGGAACACAGACTTTTGCTTACAAGATGCTAAAAAATCTGAATCAGGAAGAGTCAACGCCAGAATTAATGTAATTAATAAGGAACAGTGGGTACAACATTACAAAAAGTTGTGGTATTGTAAAAATGCTGTAGCAGACATGGAGCATCAGACTCCTGACTACAACAAAACAGTTGACTTACATTAGATGAGCTTTAACAGGTTTTAAAAAGTTTGGAAAACCGAAAAGCTTGTGGCCCAGATGGAATAAACATTGAACTTATTAAATATGGAGGGACACGGTGTGAACTAAGATTATTACATTTATTTAAAACAACACATACACGCACACTTATATCATTTTATAAGACTTAGACACACACACCTGTGTGTTTTTGTAAATTACGGTGTGTTTATATTCGTATGTGTAAGTACACATGTTTGTTTGGAATGACGGTCAACTTAATACATTATTGAAAAAGTTACTTGTAGTTATTCTGATAATTTACATCGAAGAAATGAAAAAGTGCAGGGAAAGTAAGTGAAACGACAGACATACACAAGCAGTCACACGTTGTAGGTCACAATGTGAAAATGATCACAAATATTATACAATAGTGCGCATTGCACAGCAAAGAAAATATGAACTTATAATGGGAAGAACGAGGTGAAACATACACGCAGTCAAACTGTAGTTGTTGATCATATAAGTAAGAAAACGACATTTTGTAGGCAGAAGTATGATTTGTTGCAAGAAGAGATAATTTCGTCGAGTTCTTGATGTAGTGAACTGATCAAGAATCGTTTATTGGAAAAACCTTTGGGGTGACTTTTGACGGGCATTGGATAGACAAGTTTCAGTGATAAATCATGGTGAATATGATGTAATCAGCTGCCACTTTTTAAAATCATTTTCATTATGTTGTACAGCAGAAGTTGTTCTTTAAATTTTGTAATACATCTTTTTTTATAACTGTATAGATTTAGTTTTGCATTAGTAAGTGTTTTATATTAGTCGAATTCAGACGTCAGGTAATCTGATAATAAACTAATCTGCTTTAGAAAATAAACTAGTCTTTTAGGCTTATAAACTAACGTAATAAGAATATAAAGTTTCAAAACTTTTGAGTATCACTTTATTTGGTACCATCAGAAAGTGGTCAATACAGTCATTGTGGCTACACAGTTCACACAGTCCCCTGCTCACAGTACAGATCTTATTAGCCTCCAAACAATTACATAGTACAAATCTTCCTCAGACAGATTTTCCTGTGATGACTTTTACACAAAAATCTTCAAAAAACAATGTGTCTTAAATACTGTATTACCTTTAAGATACTTGTCAGTACATTAATTGTGGTACTAATTGCACAGATCCTGCAAATATATAGCTCTGTTCAGATCTTCTTACTCTGAAACATCATGAGAAAAACTCTTTTAACTGTTTGCTCTTCTGTGTAAAAGCTTACAAAATAGTAAGTCCCTTTTTTGTATCGGCCATGTAAGGACCACATGCTAATTTCAATTTTTCTATACTCCAATTGATATTATATAGAGTGCAAAAGTAGGAATTAAATTCCGAGGTAAGATCGGATTGTTACCCTGAAATTATTGTTTTTCGTGGTTTTTACTCCACTAAGTTCTTCTGCTTTCTCTGCTGTTGGGAACTGAGATGCCTCATCCGCCTTTGAGACCATTGACCGGGTTTCACCTGTAACCCTAGGCAGGGACCCTTACTGGGTGCTATCATCCGGAGCCAGATGAACCCAGGTTTTTGAAGAGGTCTGCTCCTCTAAGACTCTTCCGCACGTCCTGCTGTTGGATCATTGAGATGTCTTCCACAATTCTGTCCATTACAAGTCACTTTATTATTGGTATTTCCAGAAAACTATCAATATATTCATTATAGCAACACACAGGCTTCTGTTTGGAGCACAAATCTTTTTGTGTACTCATCTTGTCTTGCACTCTTCTTGTGACTTGTTTCTTGAAGAAAAATCTTACAATTTTGTCGTCAATGCGTACACTTCTACTCTTCTGTGTGGTAAGTGATGAGGTTCGGAAGATTGCGCTGTCTTCTAGTGGAGGGTGGAGTGGTGACTTGGGTAAATCGATGTGGCCCTCTTGGTTGGTTGACTTTTTACCGTAAGCCCTGCACCCCGGCAAGGTGGGGCCAAATCGGAAGGGGCCCACCCTCCCTTGGGAGCCCTAAGATGGAAATCAGGCTCCCCCTAGTTCTGTGTAGTAGTTTACACGATGTGTCCCGACGACAATGCCGGACTCTACCGGACAATCCGGGAACAGCTGGAAAAGCAATTATACATCAAAACCATATGAAATAACACATGGCATAAGGTTTTTAAATAATTTAAATTTCCTAATACAGAAATTTTAAATGGGAGTACTTTTATAAATAGATGTTAAATATCGGTAAACATAAATTTCCTTAATATTTAGGAGAGATACTAGTGCAATAATCTTCATAACATATTTTATAAAACGCATTACACGTATGACCTTAAGTTATGTGATGTAGTTAAGACGGGGTTATCCATTATTTTTTGCACTTATTTTGTACCAATTGTAACGTTAAGGGAAGTCCTATGGCCCTCGAAGTAAAAATTGGTTAATGGAGAGATGCAGCAGAAAGTGTTGTATTGGTCTTGGCCGGTATTCCATCGACAGACAGTTTTGCACTATATCTAGCAAAAATATATTGGCGAATGAAGGTGTTTCATGAGTATCGTCTAGCCCCAGTGTGGAGAGAGTAGTGAAAAAAGCACGATTACCAGAGCTGAAAAAAAACGACACGATATTTTAGAGAGAGGGAGAGGGAGGGAGAGAGATCTACGCACATGCGTTTCACTTGCACTGCACAGTAGACAGGCGGACAGACAATGAATTGATAAATTCAATGGCAGTAGAACTATTTCTCAATAACATAAAACGTGAAATGATAAGTTCTGGTGGTAAATCCGAGTGACCCGACTTCCCTGGCTAATATTAGTTTAGACAACGATGGTGACTTTTATTGAGCATGTTCTTCAGGAAAAGTGTAACATACTCAGGGCACAGGGCGAATGGTGCCTATAGAAGTTTTTTTCAACTTCATGTAAAAATAGCGGTATGGAGAACCATACATGACTTCCATGTTCTAAGATTTATATTTAAAATACTTTTCTAAATGAACTATTTCTATAGAAACTACTTCTTTCTTCAGGCTTAACCACAGTACTGTGATCACTAACGTATACCACCTCACGATAGTGCACTCAATGTTCACTGACGATGGCAGTCGATAGCACTGCCAAAACGTCTGCTTTTGTAGAAAACACTGGATCAAGCCCAAACAGCCCAGGAAGGAATTTTAACAAACTACTTCTTTGTTGACGATAACGTAGTACACATGACATATAAATCATATAAATAAAAATTATCCCCTCCCTCTTCAACTATAATTTTCATTTATAGAAAATTACCCCCACCCCGTTCAACTAGCCTCTTCATTTATAGATATTTCATCTACGTTTATACAGTGGATTAGATCTTCTTATCAGGATACTTTATTTATCAAAATTAAGTACTTTACTCTTGTTACAACAAAAAATGTTTCAGGTAAACTGCCCTTTCCCTGTAACCGATCTTCACCAAAATCAATAGGTCATTAGCCTTCTACAACTCAGGCACATATATAAAAAATTATTTGATTCTGTTTGAATTTATGTCAGTTATCGTTCTTCATGAAAAAATTTCTCTTGTTACAACATAAAATGTTGCTGGTAAACTACCCCTTTCCCTCAACCGATCTTCACCAAAATCAATAGGCCTTGAGCTCTCTACAATTTAGGGATGTATGCGAAAAATTATTTGATTATGTTTGAATTTACGGCAGTTATCGTTCGTCATAGAAAAAATTACCCTAGCCTTGTTATCACATAAAACGTTGCAGGTCCCTTTCTCGTAACTGATCTTCACCAACATCAACAGACCCTGAGTTCTCTATAATTCAGGAAGGTATGCAAAAAAGTATTTGATTCTGTTTGAATTTACGGCAGTTATCGTTCGTCATAGAAAAAATTACCCTTTTAAAACATAAAACGTTGCAGGTAAACTACCCCTTTCCCTTAACCGATCTTCACCAAAAACAATAGGTCTTGAGAACTCTACAATTCAGGACTGTATTCAAAACATTATTTGATTCCGTTTGAATTTGCGGCTGTTATCATTTGCCATAGAAAATACCCTTGTTAAAACAAAAAACGTTGCAGGTAAACTACCCCTTTCCCTTAACCCATCTTCACCAAAAACAATAGGTCTTGAGAACTCTGCAATTCAGAGTTGCATCCAAAAAATTATTTGATTATGTTTGAATTTGCGGCTGTTATCGTTTGCCATAGAAAAATATCGGTATTGAGAACCATACATGACTTCCATGTCTAAGATTTATATTTAAAATCATTTACGAAATGAAATGTTTCCATAGAAACTACTTCTTTGCACTTATTGCTTCAGCCTTAACCACAGTACTGTGGTCACTAACGTATACCACCACACGTTATCGCACTCGATTTCCACTGATGATGGAAGTTGATGGTACTACCGAAATGTCTGGTTTTGCAGAAAACATTGGACTACGGCCAAACAGCCCGGGAAGGAATTTTAACAACAAATTACTACTTTGTTGCCGATTACGTAGTACACATATAAAAATTACCCCCTCCCCCTTCAACTATAATTTTTATTTATAGAAAATTACCCCCACCCCGTTCAACTAGCCTCTTCATTTATAGATATTTCATCTATGTTTCTACAGTGGATTATTAAGATCTTCTTATCAGGATACTTTATTTATCAAAATTAAGTACTTTACTCTTGTTACAACAAAACATGTTTCAGGTAAACTGCCCTTTCCCCGTAACCGATCTTCACCAAAAGCAATAGGCCTTGAGTCTTCTACAACTCAGGCACATATGTAAAAAATTATTTGATTCTGTTTGAATTTACAGCAGTTATTGTTAATTTCTCTTGTTACAACATAAAATGTTGCAGGTAAACTACCCCTTCCCCTTAACCGATCTTCACCAAAATCAACAGGCCTTGAGTCCTCTACAATTCAGGGATGCACGCAAAACATTATTTGATTCTCTTTGAATATGCAGCAGTTATCGTTGGTCATAAAATTAAAATTGCCCTTTTAAAACATAAAACGTTGCAGGTAAACTACCCTTATCTCGTAACCGATCTTCGCCAGAATCAACAAGCCTTGAGTACTCCATAATTTAGGAAGGTGTGCGAAAAAGTATTTGATTCTGTTTGAATTTACGGCAGTTATTGTTTGTCATAGAAAAAATTACCCTTGTTAAACATAAAATGTTGCAGGTAAACTACCCCTTTCCCTTAACCGATCTTCACCAAAATCAAAAGGCCTTCAGTCCTCTACAATTCAGGGATGCAGCAAAATATTATTTGATTCTGTTTGAATTTGCGGCTGTTATCGTTTGAAAAAAAAATTATCCTTGATAAAAAAAATGTTCCAGGTAAACTACCCCTTTCCCTTAACTGATCTTCACCAAAAACAATAGGTCTTGAGAACTCTACAATTCAGGGCTGTATGCGAAACATTATTTGATTCTGTTTGAATGTGCGGCAGTTATCGTTTGCCATAGAAAAAATTTCTCTTGTTAAAACATTAAAAGTGGCAGGTAAACTACCCCTTTCCCTTAACCGATCTTCACCAAAATCAATAGGCCACGAGTCCTCTACAACTCAGTTACATATGTACAAAATTATTTGATTCTGTTGGAATTTATGGCAGTTATCGTTCTTCATGAAAAACGTTCTCTTGTTACAACATAAAATGTTGTAGGTAAACTACCCCTTTCCCTTAACCGATCTTCAACAAAACCATCAGACCTTGAGTTATCTACAATTGAGGAAGGTATGTACAAAATTATTTGATTTTGTTTGAATTTATGGCAGTTATCGTTCTTCATGAAAAACGTTCTCTTGTTACAACATAAAATGTTGCAGGTAAACTACCCCTTTCCCAAAACCGATCTTCAACAAAAACAATAGGTCTTGAGAACTCTGCTATTCAGAGTTGCATGCAAACAATTATTTGATTATGTTTGAATTTGTGGCTGTTATCGTTTGCCATAGAAAATAGCCTTGTTAAAACATAAAACGTTGCAGGTAAACTACCCCTTTCCCTTAACCGATCTTCACCAAAAACAATAGGTCTTGAGAACTCTAAATTCAGGGCTGTATGGAAAAAATTATTTGATTCTGTTTGAATTTGCGGCTGTTATCGTTTGCCGTAGAAAATACCCTTGTTAAAACATAAAATGTTGCAGGTAAACTACCCCTTTCCCTTAACCCATCTTCACCAAAAACAATAGGTCTTGAGAACTCTACAATTTAGGGCTGTATGCAAAACATTATTTGATTCTGTTTGAATTTACGGTTGTTATCGTTTGCCATAGAAAAAAATTACCCTTGATTAAAAAAAAATGTTGCAGGTGAAATACCCCTTTCCCTTTACCGATCTTCACCAAAAATCAATAGGTCTTGGGTACTCTACAAATCAGGGCTGTATGCAAAAAATTATTTGATTCTGTTTGAATTTGCGGCTGTTATCGTTTGCCATAGAAAAATATCGGTATGGAGAACCATACATGACTCCATATTCTAAGATTTATATTTAATATCATTTTTGAAGTGAAATATTACCATAGAAACTACTTCTTTCTACTTACTGCTTCAGCCTTAACCACAGTACTGTGGTCACTAACGTATACCACCTTACGTTATCGCACTCGATTTTCACTGATGATGGAAGTCAATGGCATTGCCGAAACGTCTGGTTTTGTACAAAAAATTGGACTATGGCCAAACATCCCGGGAAGGAATTTTAACAAAAACTACTTCTTTGTTGCCGATAACGTTGTACACATATATATAAAAAACATGCATAAAATTAATGGCTTGTATAAGTTAATGTTTGATCTCCATTATGTAGTGCTCAAGTTTCCAAAGTTTTAATATTATGATGTCCGTAATTAAAACATCAGAGCAGGTTTAGTGTGTATGAGGGTACACCATGGACAAAAATTTTCAACATTTCCTATTGAGGGTTGCTTAGAGTAAAGCTGTGAGTCTACAGTGTACGTTTCACAGAACAAACACGCGGAAAAGAAGGAGCACTCCGAAGTCGCTCATGGACCCTCAGCATCTTGCAGAGGGTTCATTCGCTAAAGACGAAAAGTCTGTCTATGAATCGTTCCTCTCTAAACACGTGCAGTTACACTGCCCAGCGATCCACAGGAAGCAAATTGCTATCCACGCTGGACACTTTTTCGGCTTGCACGCGTTATGTTGGTGTGGGTTTCGGCACTTTCCATTTAAAAAGCGTGCAAATGTAAGAAAATAAACATGAGTGAGGCCAGAAATAACACGAATTTTGTGTGTGTGTCTTCCCTGCCTTTTTATTGCAGTAATCATAATAATAAAATGGAAACGTAAACATTACATAATTGAGATATGCTTGCCTGCCATGAACGATATATTTTCTCTCATACATGATTTACATTAAAATGAAAAAATTATAATTTTATTGCCTGGCAACAAAATTATTTTATTTTTAACAATTACCATTGTTTGAAAAAGTTAAATGAATTTTCAAGTACTTTACTCTTGTTAAAACGTAAAAGGTTGCAGGTAAACTACCCCTTCCCCTTAACCGATCTTCACCAAAATCAAAAGGCCTTGAGATCTCTACAATTCAGGGGTGTATGCAACAAATTATTTGATTCTGTTTGAATATGCGGCAGTTATCGTTCGTCATAGAAAAAATTACCCTTGTTAAAACATAAAACGTTGTAGGTAAACTACCTCTTTCCCTTAACCGATCTTCACCAAAAACATTAGGTCTTGAGAACTCTATAATTCAGGGCTGTATGCGAAACATTATTTGATTCTGTTTGAATTTGCGGCTGTTATCGTTTGCCATAGAAAAAAAATTACCCTTGATAAAAAAAAGTTGCAGGTAAACTACCCTTTCCCTCAACCGATCTTCACCAAAAACAATAGGTCATGAGTACTCTACAAATCAGGGCTGTATGCAAAAAATTATTTGATTCTGTTTGAATTTGCGGCTGTTATCGTTTGCCATAGTAAAACAATCTACAGACACGCAGATACTTTTCGAAAAACGACTTTTTCATGTTTTGAGTGTAGGTCAATCAGAATCTGCAATAATCTCGAACACTATTTTTTTGCCATCACCATACTTCCATTTCCTTAAGGAACATGGAAGTAGAAATCTACAGACAGACACTCAGACACTTTTCGAAAAATGACTTTTTCATGTTTTGAGGGTAGTACAATCAGAATCTGCAATAATCTCGAACACGATTTTTTTTGCCGTCACCATACTTCCATTTCCTTAAGGAACATGGAAGTAAATATTACCCTTGATTAAAAAAAAAGTTGCAGGTAAACTACCCCTTTCCCTCAACCGATCTTCACCAAAAACAATAGGTCATGAGTACTCTACAAATCAGGGCTGTATGCAAAAAATTATTTGATTCTGTTTGAATTTTGCGGCTATTATCGTTTGCCATAGAAAAAATCCACACACACACACACACACACACACACACACACACACACACACACACACACACACACACACACACACACACACACACACACACACACACACACACACACACACACACACACACACACACACACACACACACACACACACACACACACACACACACACACACACACACACACACACACACACACACACACACACACACACACACACACACACACACACACACACACATTTTGAAAATGACTTTTTTCATGTTTTTAGTGTAGTACAATCAGAATCTGCAATTATCTCGAACACGATTATCTCGAACACGATTTTTTAACACGATTTTTTTTGCCATCACCATACTTCCCATTCCTTAAGGAAGATGGAAGTAAAAACGATGTCAGCATAAAAAAAATTTACAGGCATTGCACAAATGCAATGCACAGAGAAGGGCTTTGAAAATGCTTCAATAAATCTAAAAATATATATAATATATATATATATATATATATATATATTTATGTTCATTCACCAATCAACGAATTCATCTTCATTTACCAATGTACAGATTATAAGTTAAATGTAGTTGCATTCATAAGCGAAGTTTTATATGTGTACTCACGTTATTGACAACAAAGAAGTAGTTTTTATGGAAACTCACTGGTTCTCATTTTCAATCACACACCAGCGGTCGTTTTTCAAATGTGCGACACGTCCTTATAAACATTTTCAATGTTAAAATTAATTTCAAGTTGCTCGTTCCATTCTGCACTTCAGGTTTAGCATCACACAAAATTCACATAATTTTGTTGGTTATAAAACAAATTAAAGTCGAACTAAAACTAGAATTGTACCCAGCTTGAAGTACTGAAAATATGAAATCCTTTACTACAATATAAAGTTACAAACAAATTTAGAAAATATTACACTGCCAGAATCTGCCTGCCTTGCGATCTTTTCTCGCAAACTTACCTTTTAATCACATCAGAAGTTCAGGGCCGCCAACACGTTCATTAAAGTTAACGTGTAAACTTTTTTTACTCTTCTCATTGCACCAACTTTATAATTTTGCTATCTGACTTAACTCTTACCTCAGAAAATTCAAGAGTCGTTAGACTTGTTTTTTTAGCACAAAGTATTGGAAGTGGTTACAGGCTAAATAATTAAGCCTAACACATGTTATGCTAAACAAATCTATATTTTTATTATATCTCAAACTTCTATTCTCTCTCTCTCTCTCTCTCTCTCTCTCTCTCTCTCTCTCTCTCTCTCTTCTCTCTCTCTCTCTCTCTCTCTCTCTCCTCTCTCTCTCTCTCTCTCTCTCTCTCTCTCTCTCTCTCTCTCTCTCTCTCCTCTCTCTCTCTCTCTCTCTCTCTCTCTCTCTCTCTCTCCCCCCGTCTTCTTCACAAACTATCCCATACCAACATTATTTTATGTGAAATTATACATGAATGACTATAATAAAATTAATAATGTCGCAACATTATTATGTGAAATTACAAGTGCATGATTATAATAAAATATGAGTAATTACTATAACCTATTACTAAATAATTAAAGGACACGCCAGTACTTCTCTCTCTCTCTCGTCTCTCTCTCTCTCTCTCTCTCTCTCCTCTTCTCTCTCTCTCTCTCTCTCTCTCTCTCTCTCTCTCTCTCTCTCTCTCTCTCATACTTTTCACCCCCCTAAATTAGAGATCTCTTTAATTTTTTAAATACTTTAGTAGGTCGTTGTTCAACGTATTCAGATGTTTAAAGGTTTTTCACATTTTAAATAGTACTCATCCTACCCGTGCTCCATTGTTACTCCACCGGTTGTCGACACTGTTTTACTTAATGTTCCGAAAAATGATTTTAATACTGTTTTGAAATTTTAACACTGTCTCTCTGGTTGTTGCTATCGCACACTCCACTATGATTTACTGATAGTTAGTTATAGCACATTTTGACTAGTTGACATATATTTTGGCTGCGAGCACTATTATATGGAACCGCGCGTTAACACACCCCGCGCGGCTCTGAATTTGGATGCCAATTCAGCGTCACAAAAATGGCTAGCGTCTCTGCCAGTACTCCGGCTCCCGTTTTCAACCGGATACAGGTCCATACTCCTTTGTAATTGGTTGTAAGATTTCCTAATTAGCATAACGTAATGGAAATCAGTTCAGCATCACCGCCTCATGGTCATTTCTATGTTGCAAAAGGTGGCACACACTACGCGCGCGTCGTACGCACAAATACGCATTTTGTTGACAATGAACATTCCTGTACTGTGCCATGCCTATCACGGAGCTACAGTCGGTGGCCAAAAGTACACTCTGGGTAAATAAAAAGATTACCTCAGAGGTTGTCTACAGACTTTAAATATAGGGAATAAAACCTACCCCGGTTGTACCGTCACAATACCCCCCCCCCCAATGAGAGGTTTTATGCCAAAGCATAAAAACTCTCATTGCTACAACCCAAGAGGACCAGCAAGGATATGGCGCCATGAAGCCCCCGTAATTCATTACTATACTCATGGGTAACTTACCCCCCCTAGTCCGGTGACTGCAGCTGCACCTGCATGACTTTACTGGATTTCTCTTGTCGAGATCCCAACACCATAAAGTCAGACAGGCACATCGCCACAGTATCACCAGACTCTGTAACAATTCAAACAAAACGTCAATAATTGGCCTTTCACCATTCATATCCTCAACTGATTTAGTTCCCTCTTAGTCTGTACTGGTTTGTCCTTCAAGTACTGGTTGCTCATCTTGAATATACATTACATGGTTTGCCTACATCTATCCTTAACATAAACATATTACATTTGATATCTTTATCTCTGTAACATATACAACACACATTGATCATTTATGTTAGAAACAACCAACAAAAATAAAAAATTGAACTCCACAAATAATTCAAAATTCATCTACCAACTCCAGTCGCAATAAAGGATAACCCCATTCCATTATTAATTCAATTAACAATATTCCCTTTCCATCAAAAATCTACATTTACTCTTTCAATGTACCTATTACAAGGTGGACTACTATTGTTACTTTTATACAACATAAGCATAACCATTACAAAACAGCAAGTGAGTCAATACAATAACCTCATGTATAACCAGAACAAATCCAATCCAACTTCACTGTGATTATGATCACATCATAACCCATAACTGACTATTCAGTTATACTCCTCCTTCCACATCATTTTATCATATCCCCCCTAACCCAGTTACAATTGGGGTAAATCACCTCATGGGTAAACCGTGCAAGGCATCTACCTCTTTGCATAAATACTATATCTATGCCCCTGGCTTGTAACGGGCAGCTCTTTTCCACACACTCTATTGATTTGTTATGTTGGACTGTAGCGCCCATTTGCTTCCACACGAACTGAAGTTTTTTATGGTGTAAACGCTGCTTACACTGTTCTTGTTTCTGCGTTATAAAACATTCGGCATTACTGTATATAAGACACCAGTAATCCTACTAAAATTTAGTTACATGCCCTTATATGGTCTACCATCCCATTCGATGGATAGCCGCTGTTCCATAGTATATGACTGATTCCCCTGATTCACCCCCCAGTTAATTTCTAAAGTCACCAATTTTGAAAAATAATAACAAGTATGGTTAGGATACCATAAGCCTACCCACATCTGTGTTACCAATAATCCAAATCCACGGTGAGGGGTCTGGTGACTGCCGTGGACCACCCGAAAGTGGGAATCTATTTAAAATACACAATACATGTTACACATCTATACTTAATTACATCCTAATCAAATAAACATTTATACTTCACCAAACCTAGACTCAAAATAAACATTTCTAACTTCAGGTTAACATAAAACATTTCATCTCTGAATTTAAATGAAATTTACTTAACATTACACCACTTTTAATTTCAATTTCTATTGATTAAACATTTTAATTGTTTATCTTGCATAGGTAATTACTATAACCTATTACTAAATAATTAAAGGACACGCCAGTACTTCTCTCTCTCTCTCTCTCTCTCTCTCCTCTCTCTCTCTCTTCTCTCTCTCTCTCTCTCTCTCTCTCTCTCTCTCATACTTTTCACCCCCCTAAATTAGAGATCTCTTTTAATTTTTTAAATACTTTAGTAGGTACGTTGTTCAACGTATTCAGATGTTTAAAAGGTTTTAACATTTTAAATAGTACTCATCTTGCCCGTGCCTCATTGTTACTCCACCGGTTGTCCGACACTGTTTTACTTAATGTTCCGAAAAATGGTTTTAATACTGTTTGAAATTTTAACACTGTCTCTCTGTTGTTGCTATCGCACACTTCACTATGATTTACTGATAGTTATAAGCACATTTTGATAGTTGACTATATTTTGGCTGCGAGCACTATTAATTGGAACCGCGCGTTAACACACCCGCGCGGCTCTGAATTTGGATGCCAACTCAGCGTCACAAAAATGGCTAAGCGTCTCTGCCAGTACTCCAGCTCCCGTTTTCAACCAGAAACAGGTCCATACTCCTTTGTAATTGGTGTAAGATTCCTAATTAGCATGACATAAACGGAAATCAATTCAGCATCACCGCCTCGTGGTCATTTCTACGTTGCAAAAGTTGGCACACACGTGCGCTCGTACGCACACATACGCATTTTGTTGACAATGAACGTTCCTGTACTATGCCGATGCCTATCACAGAGCTACAGTCGGTGACCAAAAGTACACTCTGGGTAAAATAAAAAGATTACCTCAAAGGTTGTCTACAGACTTTAAATATAGGAATAAAATCTACCCCGGCTGTACTGTCACAACCACTGTGTTTTTAAAACCATGTACCCCATATTCATCAAACGCAATATAATGAGGGGAGCATATACAAAACCAGAATAGAGGTCATGGCCGTCTGTCCAGTTCACCAAGAAGACTTAATCTTCAACCAGTTCAACCAAGAAGAATATTAATCGAAATACGTCTCGAATATATCAAAAGAGTATAAACTAAATACTTACACCTTTTGCCTAAACAATGAGTTGTAAAACTCATAAAACAATGAGTTGTAAACTCATACTGTTTTCGAAGCTAAAAGCTAGTGCAAATAACAAAAACCATTGAACAGTACAGAAATTTTCGACCACCGGTTGTGCACGTATTGTTATGGAAAAGATTGATACAGAAATGAAGAGATTTATCTAATACAGAAATTGTTACATGATAGAACAATAAAAATAAAACAAATTTTTGAAAAATGTTATCTAATCACACGTTCTAAAATAAAAGTTACTGATTGCTGTCAGTTGTCACTTATCAGAATTTTAGGGTGTTGCTAATTGTAGCAAACGATATAGTGGAACCTAGGTAACACGAATCTCAAGGGATTCTAAACAATTCGTGTTATCGAGGGAATTCGTTAAAGTGAGGTTCGTGTTATCAAGGTTAAGATGACAAAAGTCGTGTTATCAAGGTCTTGCTTTATTACATTCGGTTTACTGAGCTCGCTGCCGTGGGTAACTCGTCTTATATAGAGGTCAAATTCGTGATATACCGTAGAGGTTCTGTTAAGAAAATTTCATGTTATAAAGGTTAATTCGTAAAGTATTTTGACCTCAAATCAACGAAAATTCGGCTTACCAAGGTTTTTAACTATGGAATTTGGGTTATAAACGTCCTTCTGAACCGTCACCAAAACTAGTCCTCTTACATTGCTGATATTGCTAATGATATTTAGATAACAAAAATCTCAAATAAACGGATAATACGTCTATGTAAATTGTTTAATATCTTTTGTACTACGTTCTCAACTTACGTCACCTGTGAAGATAGCGGACATGTACTAGTATGTATGCTCGTGGCGAGCCTCCCGCACAATACGTCCATCTTCTATAGTGTAGTAGATTCTCCACACATCTGTACAAAACTGAAAAATAAACAGAAATATTTTGCTTTTACTGCATTCACTTAAAAATTTTAATACCTAACATACAGTGTTGGAAGAACTATCTAACTTTTAACGTTCCCATTTGTGATCGTGGAAACTGTACTTTAGGAGTTTACTACAAGCATACAAAACTTTGGTGTTCTCCACTTCATGCTGAAATCCATACTGAGATCCCATAAAAAGCTTTGCTTATCCAGCAACTACTATTTAGCTGGATGTACCTCACCCTATTGTGTGTGACTGTAAATGTAGATGGACGAGCAGGTGTATTTTAGCTTAACGTAGCCCGAGCTACCCCTGTCATTTTATATGTGTAGACCTATTAAATATTTCAGTATTACCGATATACAGATCAGGTTGATGACAATCAATTTTGTCAAAACATCAACCCACTTATTTTAAAATTGTTTCTAGTTAACTCCAAAAACTTTTCGTTTCTTAATTCATGGTCACTATTAAGCTAAGTGTGTCAGTGTCAATTGACTTATGACCATTATGTATTATTTGTGAAACCCATTTCTGAATACAATAAATTCTACAGAATATCATCAGATGTACCAGGTAAACCTTAATTTTGGATTGTTCAGAACGCTTTCATAAGTTTGAAACTTCATGCTCTAGACGATCAGACGATCTTGCCTCCATGCAGGGCTTTAGTTTTTAATATCTGCTGAAACTCTCAACCTTGACAGTGTCGTGGGTGACTAATTGTTGAAATTACAGATTTTTTATAATTTTCTTCCACTGCATTGAAAATTACAAAATATGTTATCATTTAAATCAGGGCCATCATTTACAAATAGGCCATTATTGTATTTATGATTACAACAAAAATTTTAATGTTCGATACAAATACACATTTTATTGTGATTTGTGTTTAGATAAAGTAGAGCTTTGTGACTGGTTGATCATAAGTTATACAGTGAACCTTCCTTTCTTGGTGCAATGCACTCATTGCATATACTTCTGATTGAGGTGCATTCAGCATGTAATCATTTGTCAAACTTTTTGCTAATGAAGAAGTCCTACATTGGGTTCATAATACTGAAAAAAGTATGAATAACGCTTTAAGAAATCGACCACTTAATTTTTTTGATAACAGCCTGGTTTTCTAATTTTCATAATGTTGACTCTGGGCTGTGATAGCCTCTGTAGTAAATAAACATTTTTCATTACTCTAATGATGTAGAATAAAATTAAAAAAAAAAATGAAAGAAACTGGAGAAAAGAAAGCATTTATTTTACTGAAGAAAGAAATTAGTACTTGAATAGAAACAGTACTGTAATAAAAAAGTATGTATGGAATTGATACTATTTATTAAATATCATCCAACTGCCTAAAGACTGTGTTGGCTTGTAAGCTAACAAAATATTGAGTGCATCATGCATTCTCTAAGAATATGCAGTAGAAAATAGAAATAATAATAATAATAATGGTCATTACTTTAGCATATTATCAATAAAATTCTGTTTTACTTCCATAATTTAAAGGGCATCCCCGGATAAGGCATGAAAAATGGCCTTAATGTTTAAATTTGAATTTTTTTGTGTCAACTCATTTCTTGGGTCACAAAAACAAGAAAAAAAATTCCATCTCCCTGCCTTCCATAACCTCAAAAAAGTGACTTTTTCAGTATTTATTTTTTTTCTCGGGCCAGTTCTAACGAATCAGAATGAGAAAAAATCGAGGTTGTAGGGGATGAGCAGGGCTATAAGAAATTTTTTTTTATATCCTAACCTCAAAATGTATACCCCAAAAAAATTATTTAATGTTAAAATTGACTCGATTTACCTTGCAGATGTCGAGTGCGGAAAATTTTCTTATTTCATATTGTAGAGCTATATTCAATCCATGTACATGAATTTTTTCAAATTTTTTGAGTTGATGCGCCACACCTAAAATCCCAATTTTAGCCATTTTTTGCAATTTTTCAGTGTTTTTGATGTATTTTACAAGCGGACAATATACGATCGACCTTTCAATCGCGAAAAAAACTTGATTTCTTCAATCTCGTAGCTTATTACTACTTCTAACAGTATATTCTTACCTGATCCTAACAATCTTCAGACTAAAACGTGATTTCTGACTTAATAAAAGGTTATGAAAATACTTAAAATCTATGAAAAACTTTGCAAAAGTCGAATAACAAGAACAGCGTCTATGATGAGGATTATTTCTCTTGTTATCAATGTTATTAATACCAATACCTTGAAAACAAATACTCAAATAATTCTGATAATCAAATATATATAATTAGTATTATTTAATAAGCTATATATACATTAATATGTTATTACAAATAATTTTTCTTGTTCTTTCGATAACTCTCGCACTTCATAAACATGCCATATTTTTTTGTTGACGAGCACATAATTGAAATACATCCAGACTCTGTTTGATGTAAGGTGCAAGATTATGGCGAATCTCGAGAAAAGTATTAATAAGGTATAGCGATTACTTTGTATGAATGGTCTGGAATAATTTTTTCCCGATCATGATAAGCTTTATTATGTTTGAAGGCACGGATGGTTTTGAATTTAAAAAACTTTCGGATAATTCAAGACAAGATTTCTCAAAATTCTAGAAAAAGTTATCTAATTAGTACTGTTCATTGCTCCATTTTACACCTCTACAATCTATGAAGAATGTGATGATGGAAATTACTTATTACTTATTATTTCTTGATAGAATGATTTATTAGTCTTCACAGTCCTCATCGTCATCACTGTCTTCATCGTCATCACTGACCTCATTAACATCCAAATCCTCGTTATCATTGTTCCCCTCATCATCACTGTCCCAATCGTCATCTCTGTCACTGATATTAGGGCACATATTGTTCAAATCGAACAGGTCAGAAAGAATTTCAGCTGGCCTGACTATTTTAGCTAAATACCTTGCATTTGCTAAATAGTATGACAGCTGCCACGTGAGAACAACAGCCAACAGTACGTAGCCCGTTTGCACAGCTACAACAATAGCCTTCTATAACATCCAGTCTGGATAAGTTTGCATCATATTGAATGTAGGACTTACAAGTTTTACTACCACTGTGCCTTGACTTTACCTCGAACCTCACAATTCTGGCATCTTCTTTCAAGTAACTTAGTATCAGGCTGTTATCGTCATTGAGCATCTCACTTAAATATGATATGGCTTGGGACAGTTGATAAGAACCAGTAAAAAGAATTTTGAGTTCATCATCTGATATTCTAGGAAAGTCAAGTAAATCCCCTGAAGAAAACTGTTGAAAAGGAGCACTTTTCCTGTTGTAATTGGCAGCTTCAACTCTCTGTGCTAATGAATTGACAGTCTTAAGGGTTGAAAACATTCTATGAATGTTCACGGTTCTCAACGTCTGAGTCCAATCGCTTGCATGTTAAGTTGTACAAAAAACCAGCTATTTGGCAGTATACTTTAGCCCGGGGCAATAGGCGGTTTCGGAGCTGATTATGTAATAAGCGATATTTGTTTTGCTATTATACCATGTGCACTTTCAACGACCCATCTAACTTTCGTAACAAAGCGAGAATCGTTAGATTCCTCCGTTGTTAACTGTTTTCTTTTCCTTTAAGTGCCGGCATTAACACTTGAAGCTGTACGAGTTTAATTAATTATTAAAGTCTATAAATCTGTACCTATTAATAGGCGGCAACTGAAGCTTTACTTGTTTTTTAAATTAAAATATTGAGACTCTAGTTACTTACCTTATCGATAATTTGCCAAGGTGTCGTCTGATGTACTCTTGGCAGAGAAAACACAGGTGAATGCAAATTAACAAACACATATTTTACAAACACAAATAAAATGATATTTTATTTATTTAGCATGACATTTTTTCTGTTTACTTTCCAGTTTAAATTTACTAAAATACACCTCGTTCTTTTTATCGTACAATATGATACATAAGGGATTGTGAAACTACTTCACATTATGACTTTCATTGTTGAGTTATACTCTCTCTAGGAATAATACTCCGACCAATATTTAATTCATATATGCCTGCTATTAAAATTTACCTACTACTGGCTATAATCTAAATACTAACTTATTTTTTCTATCAAAAACGACCCAGATTGCTCACACACACATTCATACCATTTAATTTAAAAACCCCATTGCATTGATTAAAGATGAAGATATTAAGAAAGGTTACCAAACCGGCGTCACTTCTTCGCTGCCATGTGCCGCGTGTGTTGTAACATGACCAAGTGTTACATAACCTAGACATATACCCATAGAATTAATAAATACATGAAGGTAATGTAAGTAGATAGTATGATGATGAAAGTAGCGAAGAAGAGAAGGACCAACGAAGAAGAAAGAAGAAGAAGTGCCACAATAAGCAGTAAACAAAACACTGCTTGACACTACAACCAATACTATAACTGACACAAACTAATGGACAAGCTAAATTCACTATAAGCTGTCAAGCGAGTCAGTGAATAACTTGAATGTAATTTCACATGTTAATAAAAATAATTAAGTAACGACCCGAATAATATAATATCAGCAACAGTATTTGGCTGAGAATAAATCAACAATGACTAGTAACTATCAATGCCTATGACTAAGATTAGCTATGGCCACAATATAAAATTGAAACTGTATTACAATCTCAAATGTACTCATAAGAAGTAAAAATAATTGTAAGAGGGAACCTTATATAAGTAAGTTACCTCATCAATGTACCAAATGTAACTAATGAACATTATTAAGGCATAAACCCGATGTAAAAGGTATGCCTAGGCAACGCCTAAAACGAACGATTGTCAGTAAGGTGATAAGTAGAAAGGACTACTAGTGTAAATAACATACACTGAACAATCATTATACCAAGTGTAGCAATAAGCATTATTAATGTATTATACAAGTAACAACTCAATTATTAATGAATAGCATAGAGCGAAATAGTATAAACAAAATGTAATTAGGAAGTAAGGATAGTTCATAGCAATGTATTACATCAGTTAGTTAAGATTTAATAATTATGTTCACTAAATAAGTATAAAGACGGATATATTAGTGTTCCGACACAGACGTTTAAGTGAAAACGCGATGTGCAACACAAATAATTTATTGATAAGAGAGAATCGTGGCCGGCGTCGCTAGCAGACGACAGCGCGAAGCCATATATCTGAACATTATTTATTAAGAAATGTCAGTGAAAGTGCAAATAAAACCAGTGTCAAACTATATCAAATTAAAGCGTAAAAAAATATCCTTTAATTTGATAGCGATACAACCACGATCGCAACTATAATAAGTGCGTGACATGCGTTAGCATCATTTGTAAATAGAAAGTAAAAAATTCGGTTGTTAATAACAACAACAACAACGACAGCTGTCAATCATTTTGGCAAAAAGACGGTTAGTGACAGTTGGAAAACAATGCGTCATTTTCGTAACGTCTGGTTAAGCCAATCAGAAAATAGCTTACTAAATAAAACAATCGCCTAAGCCTTATCAAAACAGGGGGTATATAACGGAATGCAGGTAATTTCCGTTAGACACTTTTGACGATCATCGAGAGCGAAAGGTGTCGCTCGTCCCATCAAAATTTTATTAACTTATAGCTTCATGTATTAGTGCGTCCATTGAATCATTTCGGCAACAAAAAGTAACTACAATACAGTCTACCTAGAATCAGTGCATCGATGTGAAGTATTTATTTTATTTAGTGCGGGATATATCGAACAGGAGAAAATAATTAAATAATATTGTTACGACGGTCTACTCGATCGTCGTAGGTACAGTGGAAACAAAATAATTACAAGACACCAATTAAGTCACTAATCACACCTTTAATTGTTATAGTAAAACAGTTCATAATTAACAACACAGTGTCTACAACAAATCAAATGAAATTGTTCGTACGCAATAAAATGTCCACTAATATTAAAACTCAACTGTATTACAATTATACCATCCGAATATAAAATGCAACACTTCACTAATAACGACTTGAACGTACACCGTAATAACTCGAACCGCTCTGTAAATATATCGCACTAATACTCTCGAACCGCACAGTCAAAAATCTCGCATTGAACTGAAACTAAGGCCGCGACGCAATGTATTTATAGTTACGCTACACACACCAGAAGCTTCCAACTGCGTCTTATCTCTCGCGAACTACGTAATTGCTGCGGCCTTGACACAGTCCGAGCGCCCGAGCGAAGGCTGGCAAAGTGCGAGAAAATTCTCGCAACATGCGTTTAGTAGCACGTACACCACACGCTTACGTCGAGATCTTTCTGGGACATTCGATAAACGCCTAGATTGTTCTACGCTGTCGTAGCACTGCCCCCTCCTTAAGCCTGTTCGTCCCGAACTGGCAAAGCGTCTTCGAAGTAATACTCGACCAGGCGATCTAGGTGGCCATCCTTGCGAAGGATAATTTTCCCGTTCTTCGAATTCAGTCTCGTGTGATCCGAACATCACGTTCCCCAGAATGCGAATCTTTCGCGCAACCACTAGCTTCGCTGGAATCACTCTCGTTGCGTCATGTACTAATGACCTAAATACCACTGGCTGATCCAAGTTTGTTTGGTTCTCGTCAACAACCTCTTGCGTAACCTCATCTTCAGCCACTTTACCCTCGGCCGCTTCTATCAGCTCAGGAACAAGCAAGAGTTTTGTCTCGACACCCATAGTTGGCTCTCCAATCACTTCTTTTGTCGTTATACTTATTTGTACTTCCTCTGCTAGTTCTTCCTCCATTTCCGCTTGCAACAGGGAGGTTTCCTCTTGACCAGACTTGTTGAATTTTTCTTCGACTAATGCCACTCGCTTAATCGAATGGTTGGTAGACCCTGTCATTTTAGCCATGCAAAGCTTTATCTTCTCTTGGCCAACTTTCAGGACATTCTCTCTTAAGTCCACAACGAATCCGTAGGCATTCATAATGTCCGTGCCAAGAATCACTTCATCGACAATGTCTGCAACGAGCATTTGGTGGCTAAACTCAAGAAGACCCAGGCGTACACGTACGTCTACCTTTCCTAGCACCTTGACGGGGCTTCCAGTCACAGTCTGTATTGTACAAGAGCTAATTAGAGGATGGCGGTTACAGACTAAGTCAGGGCGCACAATGGACACTGTTGCGCCCGTGTCAACTGTAAATGATGTTGGTTTACCATCCGCAAATCCATTAACAATCAAGTTTCCACTGATCTTATGTAGCGTGGAAACTGTGTGCTGTTCTGGGCCTTTACTTCTCCAATTGGTGCGATCAGTCTCTTCTCTCGGTATTTTCTTCTCCCAACAGTCTACCTGTAGATGACCACGTTTCCCACAGTTGTAACATTTCGGTCTTCTGTCTTTTTCAAATCGTTGCGACTCTCTTGAACTATTGAATTGTTTGTCCGACAACACTGTTTTTCTGCACCCATCGTAACGGTAATATGATACAGGGATCTTCTGACTGCAACATGATGGCACAAACCCATTAATGTAGCGGGACGCTGACTTGGCAGCTTCAAACTCTAGGGCGTGAACAAGAGCTTCTGAGCTATCTCGGTGTCTTGCCATTCGTAACACTTGCTGAAGTTCACAATCTCCGATGCCATCAATAAATGTCTGCATCGCAAAACGCGTTCGAAAATCTTCTGGTGCTTCAGGATAGGCCAATCTAATCAATCTGTCGATACTTGCTTCAAATTCTTGAAGACTTTCCCCGGAACGTTGTCGTCTTGTTCTCAACTGAGCGTAGTTCACCTCTCGCAAATGTTTATCACCGTAGCGTAATTCTAGAGCTTTTATCAACTCGGCATAGATGTTCTGGCTGTCAGGTGGCACTTTCTGTAGTAGTTCTGCCGCGGGTCCTTTTAATGCAAGAACAAGTGAAACAGCCTTGTCTTTTTCTGTCCAATTATTTGCGCATGCAGCAGCTTCAAATTGGCGGAGGTACGTTGCCCAGTGAGTGCTTCTGTCAAAGGTTGGAGCTTTGACATGAACTGTCCCTACTGCAGGCAAAGTGACTTTCTCTGTTAACTTATTTTCTGTCTTGATCACTGGTACAGTCTGTTCAGAAATTTGTTTTGGTTGAATCTTCATGCACTGTTCAACTTCAGTTTTAATTTGTTCTCTTATGTTTGCCATTGAGTTTTCTACTGCAGATATTTTATTTGACACAGATTCTTCTATAACATATATTTTTGTAGACATCGATTCCTCCACAGTCAAGACAGATTTTTCTACTTCAGCTATTTTCAATGTCATTGATTCTTGTACCTCCGATATTTTAGTTACTTGCTTATTAAGCTCACCTCGTAGGAGACCCAACTCTGCAGCGGTTTGTTCTTGTGTCTGCTTTTGCTGCTGTATTAACTCCTTGATGTCATCTGCTTCCTGCTTCCGTTTTTCATCCTGTCGTCTTTCTGTTTCTTCTCTTTCTTGTATTCGTTCTTCTTTTTGTCGTCTTTCTGTCTGCAACAGCAGCGCCTGTAAATTTTCCATCATCTGACTGGCATCCATTGTTTATCGATTAATTACGAATCACACTCGTCTTGTACAAAGCGTCCACTGTTTCCACTGTTAACCGTTCTATCCCAGCATCTCCACCACTGTTACGACGGTCTACTCGATCGTCGTAGGTACAGTGGAAACAAAATAATTACAAGACACCAATTAAGTCACTAATCACACCTTTAATTGTTGTAGTAAAACAGTTCGTAATTAACAACACAGTGTCTACAACAAATCAAATGAAATTGTTCGTACGCAATAAAATGTCCACTAATATTAAAACTCAACTGTATTACAATTATACCGTCCGAACATAAAACGCAACACTTCACTAATAACGACTTGAACGTACACCGTAATAACTCGAACCGCTCTGTAAATATATCGCACTAATACTCTCGAACCGCACAGTCAAAAATCTCGCATTGAACTGAAACTAAGGCCGCGACGCGATGTATTTATAGTTATGGTACACACACCAGAAGCTTCCAACTGCGTCTTATTTCTCGCGAACTACGTAATTGCTGCGGCCTTGACACAGTCCGAGCGCCCGAGCGAAGGCTGGCAAAGTGCGAGAAAATTCTCGCAACATGCGTTTAGTAGCACGTACACCACACGCTTACGTCGAGATCTTTCTGGGACATTCGATAAACGCCTAGATTGTTCTACGCTGTCGTAGCAATATTATAAAAGGTCCATTTTAGTCAGAAGCGGACAAATATTCTCTGTTCAAGTGCGTGTGTAGTGTATAGCCAGGGTCATTACAATCCGACCACTGGAGTGTTTAATTAAATTTTAATCTAAAAGATTAAAATAAAGAGGTAACATCGTGACAATTTATTCCATTAATCTGAGTGCACTGATATTGTTTTTTAAACAAAATTTGTACTGACGCATAACACCAAAACATTTTCTATGTTACACAATGACTGAATTTATTTAGTGGATTTGTCAATCCTGTCTAAGAATGATGTTAGTCTTAAGTGGTCTATATAACTTTTGTGAATAATTAAGCAAGCGTGACGAACGCCTAACCTATAAATAGGTTTGATTTTTTGTTAGTAAACAACAAGGCCGTATTAGTCAATATTGTTTTATGAAATAATTAACTTCTGTGTAGGCATGAACATTCTTTCTTGTGTTTAAAAGAATTTACGCCCGAGATATAAATAAAATTAATGTTTAAAGTTTTAAAGTAAAGTTTATCTGGACATAACCAGAAAAGTTGTTTATGCTCTGAGCTAGTGTAGTAGGGTAAGTGAACGAAATAATTTCAATTGTATACCAATGTATTTTCTTACTTATGTTTGTTTGAATTCATTATCAAGGGTACAAATAAAACCCAGTTATTAGGAGCATAACTTTGACTTAATGTATTTCGAAAAGTAAATAAATAATCAATTCAGAATAATCAAAGTAACTCTTAGTAGTAATCATACGTTGTTGAATTTGAATTGCCATAAGGGCAATAAACACAATTTCAGTTTTTTTTAAAGAAGAGAATTAATAATTATTTGATTCTATTAATGGGTTTTACACGGGATTTTCCCGAAATAAACCTGTGTGGCGCCCATTATTAAACAAGGTAACCTAACCTTGTAAGTAAAGCAAGCTGGTTTTGTAAACCGTCTTGGCAGCTTATTAATTTGCTAAAAAAGTGAACTTCCGAACTTCCAGAATCACGACCAGGTACGTGGAAGTGTATTTTATTAATTTTATTGTCCAGACGTGACTTGACTTTACGTACTTAGACGACGGTCAACCAGGAGGAGGAGTTTCACTGCCAGAATCGACGCGACGGCTACCTTCATCAAGCGACCAGCTAGTACGCTTTATTTATTGAATTAAGCAACGTTATAGTTCAAACAACATTACTGCAACTATTTTTATTTTCATTCAAAGGAGTTCTTTTAAGACAATTATAATTTTTTCGATTCATCATAACTTGTAACTTTAACTTTCAATTGTAAACTTATAACACACTTTTAAATTCAAATATTAAACAATTTATAACACAGTTGTAAATAAACACAGGAGCAACGTGAGTTACAGTGTTTAAGTTTGAAAGTTCACTATTCACATTTTTGATTTTGGCCCGTGGGCTCCACTGACTTGATTTTGTTATTTTAATTCACTTTTGACTTTTGCTTTCACTTGCTACATAATAAATTTAAATTTTACGTGCACACTTTTTTCTTAGTTCCCGGCCGGGATATGAGCTTAATTCAACTGGAGGGAAAAGTCACCAAAAAAAAAATCTCCCACCAGGGACTATGCATAACGGAATTACAATGCCTTATGTGTTGAGTCATTCGTCACTGTTCAGGTAACCTGTGTTTTTCCCGTGTGTCGGGCGTTGACAAAATCTGGTGTCCACTGGTTTACGTCACTGAAATAGGCGTGTTCTGAATTGTACATCCGTCTTGTATAAAGCACATGTTGAACAAAATTCACAAAAAGCCATTTTAGTCGACTTCTCTAAGCGTCATTTATGCGCTCCGCAGGTGTTTGTGCGTTAGTGCGCGTCCCACAGCCCTACAGTTCTCAGAATTCAAATGCGTCTTGCGGTCACACGCTGCATTCCAATGCCTCGACTACGTACAAACCTCACTTCACTGTTCCTTGGTGTGGTGACAATTTTATTTCACATTGGGACTGACCACTCAGATGGAAAATAATTTTGTAATACATGAAACAATTTTGTGCATTATAATAAAAATAAAAAACCCCTCCTTTTAGCCCCGTTACACACTCTAAAACCTTTTTCTTCCAAAAAGCTTTTTACATCACGAAACCTGTTAACTAACTCATTTACTTTTATTTTTATATTTTATTTGACTTACCTTTTAAAATCTGGTTAACACTTATACTCTGATTACATGTTGATTCACCATGTGGCGCTGTTGCCAACATAATATTTTTTCGTTCGGGTCCAGGTTCTTTAAGCAAGCTAGAGACTGAATGGTTTTTAGAAATAACATACTCTGGTATCACTACTGAAAACTGGGGTTTTAATTGTCGAAATTTTAAACATTTGAAAATACAAAAACAAAAACAAGATGGAGTCTTGTTCCTTTACCAAACACAAAAAACAAAATGGCTGCAAAGTATTTTCGCTGCATCAGCCTTACTTGTGACACAATTACATAATATATATTTTATCTTCAAGTTACCCTGATTTACTATAAAATGAATTTAGAACATACTGCGGTTTACTATTTCAAATTGTTACGTTGTCTAAATCACGTACCGCCAACCAATGCTTGTGATTTTCTATTTGTATACCGGCACACACACACACACACACACACACACACACACACACACACACACACACACACACACACACACACACACACACACACACACACACTACTGAAAATGGTACATTTTTGATTACTTGAGCTCAAAATATTTTATAAAGATCGGTATTTAAAATGGGTGATAAGTGTACTTCCCTGCTTCGCTGGTTGAAGATGCAGTTAGCCGTCCCTCATGTTCTTGTTTGGTATTCTGCCGAGTTATTATACTGTTCTTTTGTTTAAACTGCTCCCACTGACTCTAAGTTACATTTTTTATACTGTTAGTTGCAAATAGTTTTACTTTCACACTTTGCTTACATTTTTAATACTTTATATATATATATATATATATATATGCTGGCCAGCAATTTGTAGCACATGCAGCTCGCACAAGGAATACGAGGTAACTGGGAAAGACAATATGGCGTTTATTCCCCAAGTGGAAGGGTTGACGCGTCATTGATTCTATTGTTTCGTCAATGACGTCTTTGTTTTTTCATCTGCAGTGATTACGTCTGACATACTTTTGATGACATATTTTAGGAGTGGTCTTGTGGTTGTTAACAAACTCGCTGTCATGGGTCACGTACGCCACTTGACCTTGACGGCAACTCATCCTGGCTGCTGTGTTGTTTCATAGTTGGAAACTTTTACCCTCACACATTTTACTATTGGATTTACAATAAAATTATATTTGTTAGGTACCCCAAAAATTCCTATACGGGCCTATTGTACCGTTACAAACCCCCTATCTAATATAAAGACATCTCCAGGTTTTAAAATTTTCGGAAGCCCCTCAGGATTTTGCATTATTTGCTTCAATATTTCTGCATCATTTTTATTCGCATTGAAAGGCCCTGCAACATCGATGATGAATCCATTCGTTGTGCACATTGGAAATGGCTTTACAAGACTTGTCTTTTTCTGCCGTGAATATGATTTTCTTTGGTAAACATTATTTGCACTTTTCTCATGGCGCAAATATGTTCCGTCACAAATAATGGCTAAAGAATCACCCAAGTCAAATAATAAGTCAGCAACTGGTGATTTTTGGCTCAAGTAAAATTCTCTGGTGTGAGTGGACTCCAAAATTTTTTGGGAGAATGTATTTTTCAAAACAATCAAGAACAGCATTAACTGATTCATTGACTAGTTTTTCACTGACATTCATCGTAGCAGAGATTAATCTATCGGAGTTTCCTGATCTGAGTTTAAGTAAGAATAGAACTAACGCTTCTAGCACAGTTCGATTCTCAGAATCTCTCATATTTATCATAAGTTTGCGAATCGCAGTGAGTTGTTCCCAAGAAACACCAGTTAAAACTCTAACCCGTTCTTCTGAAATTGAAGAATTGCCAATTTTTTTAAGTAGAGTAACGTCTACTTCATCAGATATCTTACTTAGAAACTTCTCTAATTCGGAACTTTCTATGAAACACTCTCTGCTATACCAGTGGATGTTTTTCATAATTTCCTCTTCAAAGAAATATGTTCCACCTAAAAGATGTTTACTGAAACATGTATTCCTTCTGGGAATAAAGATACACTTTTTAACGAACACTTGCATCCTAGCTTTAAAAGGAACATCGTGGAGATCTTCTCGTGAGTAACAAATGAAACAATAGCTACGAGTGGATACTACTCTTTTGAATGGCATTTGAATTTTATTGCTGACTTTCTTATTCTCACCTGATGAAACATAAACTGAACCAGAACCTGAAGAAACTGAAAGTTGCTGCGAGATGGCGTTCATTGATGAGCTAGTTTGCTGTGAAGAACCGCTATTCTGTGACAGGGAGGTGGGTTGAGAAAATAGGGTTTGTTGTAGATGATCGGTTTGCTCTGAGCTTCCAGTTGCTTGAGAGACGTGAATAATAGGCAGTATGTCATTTATCTGACTGGCTGTGTGAGCACGACCTTGCCGTTCAACTCCTGGAACCCGCTGTATTTGACTGGATTCATTTGCTGCTAACGATTTTCTGTTTGATCGGGATTTTGCAACTCTCAGTTTGGCAAAACATCCTCCACAAATAGTATCATTTACTTGTACAAAAATTCCATAGTTTTCATGATAAAAATTGGCTTTTTCTCTTGTTTTGATTGTGATATTGTTTTCGGCAGGATATTTTCGAAGAAAACCTGAGCATTGGATGCACTTTGCGTCATTGCTCAACTTGACCCTTTTTTGTGGTGGTTCGATTCTTGTATTACTCATCTTGCTCCAATCTGCACAGACGAGAAAATAATAGAGCATTTAATTCAAGAACATGTAGGTATATTTTATCATAAGTAAACTTTATATTTCTATTAGAGGAGGATGGGGCAAAATGGGACGACACTTTGTAGCGGGTCAAATTTTGGGTATTTTATTTTAACGGTTTGGGGCATATATATATTTTTACTTATTTCGTTTTCGGGCGGACTGGTATAATAAATTTGTAAAACTGTGTTATTGTGCAATGTTATTTTCCAAGCAACAGCACGATGTTGAGAAACAGCGTTTGGAACAAAGGCGCTGCGCAATTTCAGTGGTGTAACACGGCAGAAGAATTTACCTCCACCAAAATTCTAAGAACTCTGTACTTGTGTAAACAGCACACAGACTCAACTGTATCACTACAAATCTGAGTGACGCAGCCAGCCACAAAACCGGATGTCCTGGTACGAACAAAATTCCACAATGTGCTTTTTGAGCGGCAGGAAGTCATGGCTAAATCCGGTCTTTCCAATGACATCAGCAGAGCCAAGCCCAATATTAAGCTCTGGTCATCCACATATGTTAGCTCCATTCCATATATGAAATGGTTACATAACAACAAATGAAGCCGGAGCGACGAAAACATCGTGGCAGTAGAGAACCAGGAACAGGTACATGTACCTGTTACGTTCACCCGTGACGGAACAGTCGACTTTAAGCAGAGACGCCATACAGTCAACAGGACGCCAACTCCAGTTACAGACACTTACAGTTTCGTTTCGGGCCCGGTCGGTAGTGTTATAAAGTGTAATTAATTCAATAAGACCGACCGGGACCCCAGAATTTACTAAACATATCGCCGTCAGAAGTTAGTACAGTGAAATGACGACAAAGCGAATTAACGGACATTGAATCGGGGACAAAACACGTGTTCGTACGGAATCGCGGTAGTGGACAGTTTCAATACAAAAAAGGGATTTGTAAAGTATAATAAACAAAGGGGTAAAGTTGTGTGAGTGTGTGTGTGGGCAGAATGGGCTGTCTTATATAATATTTAAATATGATCCATAAATGTATATTTCAAAATGTGTTTTAGTGTTCTTGTGCTAATCATTAAAACGGTTTTTAATTAATTAAAATTATTTAGTTTACTTCAAAACAATGTGTTAGTCTAAGTTATTTCGTCATTACCACTGTCTTATTCCTGTGTTAAAAATTCGTCTAACGTTCCGGAATCTTTCTGAATTATTAATTGGGTGGGTCAGATTTCTAAATTGTCCGTTTTATTTAAGGTGGAGTGTAAAGGTTTTCGATATTTTATCCTATAAAAAATAATCGTGGCGACCTTGGTCTTCTGGTAGAATTTCAATAACAGGTAAGTGTTGTAATTGCGTGCAGGTAAGTCCTGGTAGTGTATTTATTTATTATATATATTTCGGGTATTTTTTTTTATTGTTGCAACTTCTAGTTTTGATTATTTAGAGAAAATTACCTGTTAAAAACTCAAACCCGCAAATGCTTACTTACATCTGATTTATAAAGAATAATAATCCTAAATTCAACATTCCGCACGAAAAATGTCAGAAGTACTTCAAAATAAACAATATTATGAAGAAAGTTTGTCCCAAGGGTGCCCAAGACGTTTTTGTTCCTCAATGGATCGTTGATATTACTTAGAGGCTATGTTGACCATAACAAGCGCTTAAGTATCCCCATCAATCTTACATTCCCCCCCGCACAGCTGTCTCGTTTTACCTTTTCATTGTTTCAAGTTTCCTTCATATTGAACACTACGCATTGTAACGTGTCAATTTTGGGTAAATTTATTTTCTTACAGTAGGGGGCATTGTATTTGTATTTATTTCATTTTGGGTGGGATTCTATAAATTTATTGTGAAATTTTTATTATACGGCAACGTTATGTCCATTACCACAGAGCACATGGTAAACGAAATAGTGTTGAAACCAAGCAGAGACGCAGTTGCTGTTGAGTAATGCGGCCAGGAATCCGCGCCACCCTAAAAATTCTAAGAACTTTGTGTATGTGTGGCGACGCCCGTATGTAACATTACCGGACGGCGCGCTGTAGTGACGCCGTGAAAAATCCAAAGAAGCTGTGAAACATGGCGCTGGAACGAACAGTCTGTAGCAGCATCCAGCCAACTACAGGAAATGTCGTTAAGCCACGCCTACTACTAGTGACATCAGTGTGGCACATGCAAATATCGGCTATACATGTGGCGAATATAATGACTATGTGTCATGCATAAAACTCATAAGTCACAGCAAATTAAGCATGAACGGCGACTAAAACCTGGTGGCAGTGAATCGCCGCTTCCTCCCGCTCAACGAAACACACTGCCCAGTCCTACTCTGTGCGTGTCGGCCGACCCCAGAGCTAAGTATGCTCTAGTAAATTTCACCAGTTTTTTGATATAAAAGTGAAGTAATCTCTTTAGACAAGTGACAGTAATAATGGAGGAATAGTGGCAGAACATTCCTATATAAATTTGTGTTTCAGTTTTTATTTTTCCGGGACGTTTAAGACTTACTGCGGTAAGGCCACGAGGGCACTGAAGAACGCGTTGCCGGCGGGGACTTCATATCATGCAGTAAATCGGGTAATCGGGGTAATGGGGCTTTATAATAGAATGTGAGTAGTGAGTGAAAGGCAGGCTGGGCTATCTTGCGTAAGTAATTAGTATAAGTTATAGATGTAAAAGTAATATGTAGGGAACAAAGTTGCACAACATTTGACGACATAAGAATGTATTTGATAAACAAAAAGTTCAATAACTGATCATTAAAATTAATTATTACTCTTCCTAAAGATGTGTAGCGTTAGTTATTTCGATAACCCATGAAACACATGTTTGTATCTAGCGTTCGTACGAAAGGATCCTGGCCTCAAACAAAACGAAACTTTCAAGGTAGGTGGAAGTTAATATATTAATATATTTTTATATATTTTAGAGTTGAAGTAATAAACGTCTCAGCATCATTGTAAAAGAAGAACTAAAATGGTTTTCGAAGGTAATTAAATAAGTTTTTGATTGAAGATAGAAACAATGAATGGCCCATAATAAGATTTTACTGCGACTTTGAATATTCAGTGCAAACCTGTAACGGCGGAACCCTTCATTCTTATATAGGGTAAGGTGGTCCACAATGAGACACCAATTATTAAACAATTTTTTAAATATTTATTTTCAATGTTACAGTTTAAAAACTTACATAGGATGTTACCACATTTATTGACTACAATAGCAAAACAATATTATTTATATCTCTTTAAATGCAAACTAGAAAAAAAAAATCTTTCTCATATAGTCATTTTGTCTCATTGTGCCCCATAGTGGTCTACAATGAGACAGTGACTGGTCCACACTGAAAATAAGCCCGATATGATATATCTTCTCACCTTGCTAATGTTTGAAAGAAAACATTTTTCTGAACAGCAGCTTGGCGAATATTATAGCCTTCCTTAATAATAAGTTTAACTGCTTGTTTCCCACGTTTGTTTTCCTTTTACGATTTCTAGCCATCTTAAAACAAATAAAAAAAAAAAAATAGCCCATGGCATAACCAAATAAAACATACTGTGTGCCTTATAATCTGTACAATATCGGTTGTTAGGGTTAAAATACCACAAACAACATGTCTCACAGTACCCCACTTATTAATGTCTCACTGTAACCCACGTGCCCTTAATCACAAAAATTACTTGCCATAACCTATATTATCTATGCATTTGCAAGTGAATCACTTCATTTTAATTCTCATTCATAGCAAAATACAATATAATATGAATAATTTATTTTATATTTAAAATATGCCAAAGACATCAAAATGTGAATACATTATTTTACTTTACTCACCTCAAAACACTCAGCCATCCACAAACATGATAGCCAACACTATTTTTGAATCCTAAATTTCTCACGTTAGCAACACTTATGGCGGGCAATTCAAATTTAAAAAAAATTGAGTGTCTCACTGTGGACCACCATACCCTATTGATTTTGATGAATTTATTCATCAACATAACTGAAATATCTTATGGAACGTTGTGTAAAATCATAATTAGACATATATATTCCAAAATCAGAATGTTTTTAATTATTTTTTTTTCGGAGCGAGAGTGATATCTCATTTTGCCCGAACCTCTCCTATTACATGTGTAAAATCATGTAACTAGTTACGCACGGACGCGATGAATCAGATGATAATTATCTGAAAATAACATGCCTTTTTAGAAGATTCATTCATTGTTTGAAAAATCAAATCGAAAAAATCATTCAAAAACGTCTGAAAAGCGAGCTGATCAGGAAGTCTGGTTTAAAATCTTCAGAAAGTACGGAGATAAGACACCATTCCGAGTTACTCTGAATCCCTAAAACTGCAATATGCATCTGAGGGACAGCATCTCTAGGTTATAGGTTAGGTTAGTACAGTGGGGGGTTGCTAGGACTTGTTATTGTTGTTATTATTATTACTCGACTTTCGCAAGGTTTTTCATAGATTTTATGTATTTTCATAACCTTTTATTTAAGTCAGAAATCACGTTTTAGCCTGAAGATCGTTAGGATCAGGTAAGAATATACTGTTAGAAGTAGTAATAAGCTACGAGATTGAAGAAATCAAGTTTTTTTCGCGATTGAAAGGTCGATCGTATATTATCCGCTTGTAAAATAGGTCAAAAACACTGAAAAATTGCAAAAAATGGACAAAATTGGGATTTTAGGTGTGGCGCACCAACTCAAAAAATTTGAAAAAATTCATGTACATAGATTGAATATAGCTCTACAATATGAACGGGCCAATTTTAACATTAAATAATTTTTTTTTGGGTATATATTTTGAGGTTAGGATATAACAACAAAATTTTTCTTATAGCCCTGCTCATCCCCTACAACCTCAATTTTATCTCATTCTGATTCGTTAGAACTGGCCTGAGAAAAAAATAAATACTGAAAAAGTCACTTTTTTGAGGTTATGGAAGGCGGGGAGATGGAATTTTTTTTTCAAGACATTATTGCAAATATTTTACATATACAAAGAAGTATCATCCTGGTCAACTATAAAAAATGCTGCAAAATATGTTCTCATTTAAGTCGGGGCCAACTTTTGCAAACAGGCTACTTTTATATTTATGATTGTAAGTAAAACTCTGCTTAGTTAACTGCTACTATAACACCTTGCAATTTTGAGTTCCGTAACTTTCCTCTCATCCAATATATTTTATAGGTGAGAAAAATGTGGAGGAAGTAAATAGAGATACATGTATGGTTGACAGAGGGCAACATCTGTTTTGGGTCATCCTTTTTCTTTTCAGTTCTGTACAATGTACAAATATTTCAAACAGAAGCAGTGTACTTCAGAAATTTAATTCACAACACAAAGTGAATAAAAATACAAATGAACAATTACTTGGTAGTAGTTAAATCATCGTCAAATGACAAACTTTTTACATAAAAAGTAACACACAATAAGAATTTGTTTCAAGTGAAGAACCTGAGTATTTGATGACTATGACTCGCCCTCACATAACTCAGCTAATAGCTTAATACGTTATGGAAGAAAGTTTTTTCTACCTGTATGCTTAATCAGAATTAATAAAAAGCATACCCACTAAATATAACTGTATCAAACAATTTACATTCATATGAAGGAAGCATAAACTATTGGAAACGGTACTTTATAAACTATTGGTACTTTAATTAGCTTCAATTATGTTTCACATAAGAATATTAACTTACGTGTGGTGATACTGATTCAAAAGTAGTTGTGTTAAATATCGAAGTTTACTTACCTACAAAACTTCATTACCCTGCCTTTCAGGGTAAGTGAAAATAAAAAGAAAAATGTCTCTTGGTTATACAAAGCTTATATTACATAGTATACAATTACTATTTCTTTTCTTTTATTTTCAATATAACCAAACCATACTGGGTAGAATTTCAAATAAACAGTTCTATTAAATCCATAACTATTTATTGTAATAATATAAACATTTGATAAATATACGTAATTTCAAGTTATGTTATTCATGTGTACTCAGTAAAATCATCCATGTGCATTCGACGTGCACTATATTTGGAAGCATCTGAAGATGTTTCTGCAGCAAGTTCATGTAAAACCTTTGCACGAACTCGTTTAATCTGACGCAGTCTCTCCAACCAGTTGGAAGTATATGGATCCTGTCCTTCAGTCTTTAAACTGCATGCCACCATTGAAGCAAGCTACATAAACAAAAGTTTTTTATAGTTTTTAGTAATGTACTAAATCTTGTTTACAGGAAAAATACTACAATTTAATAAAAAAGAACAATTTTATATTCCATTATAGTTATATAAATAAAAACCTTATATACGTCAAATAATATGATGCCACCAATGCTGGACTACAATGACTGACTGCTGGACTACAATGGAATAATCCATTTTTCTATTATGATCTTATTCTGCTGATATATATTTAAATTATGAAATGGCTAAAAATTAAGTACATGCAGATTAACTGCCAATATTAAACGTGTTATACATATTTTGATGATGCACTACAAAAATAAATTATATAATTATCAGTAGGTAATTGTGAGAAATTTAAGTTGGTTATTTATTTTTATTATATGATACCTAAATAACTTAAAAAATCAGATATAAAGAAAAACATATTTGCTGACAAAAAATGATCACAACATCGATATAACGTAGCTGAAATATAATCAAATGCTTTCTTTCTCTTAATATTTTAATATTATTAACAGAACTAAAATTGGTTTTAATTCAATAATTTTTATTACCAATGCTAAATAATAACTTTTGAAATGTGAGTACTGTTTATTCAGTTACTTTTAAATGAACGAGGAAGCAAGTTCTTGGTTTCAACTAGTCTACTTGGCATTTGTCTGTCTGTTTGGGGGATGTCTTGCAGTAACTTCTGAATGCATCTACTGATTTTCATAAACTTAGTATATGTGTACACATTTTTATGCTACAGGACCCCTTACTGTTTTCAGAGACCCCCCAAAGGGCAGGAAGCAAAAAAATGAAGGGGCAAAATTTTGAAAAAATCTTGTGGTATGAAATTGGAGAGGATTTTAATGTGTGTTGTTTTGAAAATTTCAAAATTTTTGAGACATCCAGGCCCAAAAAGTGGATCAAAGGTTTACAAAAATTGTAAAAATCCATGACAGATATAAGACAAACAGGAATTTTAGCCCAAATATGAATGTTGTGTTTATTTTGAAAACTTTTTAATGTTAAATGAGGACACCATAGTCTAAAAATAGAAGTCAAAATTATGGAAAAAATGTGGAAGTTTACTTGGGGCATCAAATTTTATTCAAAATGTGAACTCAGTACCTTTAATAGTTTGACAAAATATATATCATAAACACCTGCAAATTTTGGACTGCCTTCATAATGTTTGTATGCTATTTTTGAAAAAAAAAAGAAACATTTACACACAATCACAAGAAGCTTCTGGATATACTTTTATCACAATCTTTTAACTTTAAGTTGGTGAAAGTGCTAATTCAGATGACAGCAGACCCTCATAATACCATAAGAGTTTGGTTTTATATACAGAATAATTAACTTTAATACTTAGCATATTATCTGAAACATCTTCATTTGTAGCTGTGTATACAACACAAAGCGCAATAAATCAAATATGAAACAACATATGGTTACCTTCTCATGGTATTTCTCACCTAATGCTAAGAGTCTTGTGTACAAAAAACTTAACTCACATCTTGAAAAAAATGTGAAAAAGTTTTATTTTACCTAATAATAAATGTATCTTGTTCAAAATAGTTAGCAAGTTTTGCAGCTCAGGTAACTTACTAGTTTTATTTCACATAATTTACAGAATACAATAGTTTATTTCTGTATACTTTATAATTTAAGTTACTTCTGCAAAAAATTAATGGTATTATCTTCTTAAAATGAATATAATAATAATTTGCTAATCAAAATTTGTAGGACACTTACATTGGCATGCAGTGCAAGTTGTCTTGCAAGTAGTGCAACATTCTGATCAGACACTATTTTTGGTTCTGAATGGCCAATATGCTCTACCAACTCCTCCTTTGCTTTAACCATTACTTGGTTAATACCATGTTCCAAAGGTTCCACCATTACACAGGCATAATTGTACTGGCACTGCACACAATTCATTCCTATTAGTTACACTACATTTACTTTTATTAAAACAATATAGTATGACTTAATATTGTATTACCAACAAAAATAATCATGTTTAAATACTTAGCCTGTAATAATATTAATAATAATTAATATTTTATGTTTTTTGAACAAGAATATATTTTTCATCATTTATTACAAATGTTTTGACAGTTTATTTACATTACTGTTATCTTCAGAAAGAGAATGTACAACAAGCATGTTTCTGTAATAATATTACAAAATAAACTTGATTTTTTGATATACAAATAAAATAAAATTCAGTAACACCTCAATTTATTTGTATTTAATTTGACACCTTAAACGAGGGAAAGTCAAAAAGTAAAGGGAACTTTTTTGTCATCCCTGTTAAGGTAGAGAGCAGCACTGACTGCTTTACTATGACTCAAGATGTCACAGAGTCTGTCCCTGGAAAATATTGGCAGTTTGCTACTGAATTTAAAAGTAATTTTAAAATGAGCATTTCATTATCCAATGACTGCACCAAGGAAGATAAATAGTCGAATGCAACTGCAACATGGAAAGTATTTGGTAGATGTGGTAGTCACATCCATGAGTGGAGTGATAGCTTTAAAAGTGGCCAGACTTCTCTTTCTTTTGAACAATAGGAAGACGAGCCTTCCCCATCAAGAAAAAGTGACAATATCAAAACAGTTAAACAGGGTCCATTTCAGACGTAAACATACAGCAGTAACTAATGCATAGTGAAAACTAATGTGAGCCATTGCAATTACTAAAGCCAAAAATCAAATCCAAAAAACATGGTAAACTTCTGAAAAGTGTGATTTTCCTTCAGGATAATGCCCAACTTCACACGTCTTCAACCCTTGTTTCAACCCTTGTCTTAAAGTTCTTTGTTCCGAGCTGCTGATCTACCGATCATACCACCCCTGATCTTGGCTTAAATGATTTTCATCTTTTTGAAGAAGAGCTAGCTGCAAGGAGCACATATTTCTTCAGATGAAGAGGTAGGTTAAAGAAGCAGTATGAAATTGGTTTCACAAAAGTCCAGAATGTTTCTTGCAGGAAGGAATTCCAGAGCAGGTATACAAATATTGGAATGCAACCACACACACACAGAGTTTATTTTTTGTAAACAAATTTATTTTGTATACGCTCTCTTGTAAACTAGACTAGATTTAATAGAACGATCATAATACTTGTTAAAAATATAAACAAGTACACATGTTTTTAAACCTTTAAAGGAAATTAAGTAATTGAAAAAAAAAACAAATGGCATAACCTTCTAAATGATTCAGATAACAATTGTTTGTGTGTAATTAACAAGTCTCTATGGATTGAGACTTCCAATAACAACAACAGTTACTTCCAATAAGAGGCAATGTGGGTTTGAATCCACCTCAAAGTAAATTGTTTTTATGGTGACCAGCGAGACTATGTGTTCATCAACAGTCCCTAATGGGTTCCTGGCGTCATCAGCTAGGAAAATTAAAGGTAGTCATAACACAGTGCAAAACCACACTGCCCCACGTACATATCATATTGCTTTAATGATGTATTGTAACTTACACTGAGCACAAATCCTATCAAGGGTATTCAAAGTAATAACTTTAAATTGGCATAGTTTTGAAAACACTATAGTTGTACTCATATACTTTCAATATTTTCTACATACAGTTGCCTATGAAAGGAAATATTAATTATATACCTTGACAGTACGTATGTTATACTGTTCTCCACTTTCGTTGTACACAATAGTTACATAATCATTGCCAATGTGTAACTTTTTTGCATTACAGTTTGGATCATTTTCTCTGGTTGGCATTAGAGTTGCTACGTGGAATGTTACCTAAAACATTGTAAAATAATTCTGAATATAATTGTGTAATTTATACAAAATCAGATGTTAATAACAATATAAAGAAATGTGGCACTATAAACATACGAAATCAACGTATGATTTCCTGTGTATTTCATACGAAATAAAAATAATTTCCTACGAAACACGTTTACTTGTAAACAAATGTACCAATACTATTGTTTTATGTGATTTTTTTCTAAAGAAACACAATTGTAACGGTACAAATAGGTCCCTATAGGGATTTTGGGTAAATAACAGGTATAAATTTTATTGTAAATTGAAAAATAATATGTGTGAGGGTAAAGTTTTCTAAAGTGTGAAACGGCGTAGTAAGCAATGCAGGGTTTGCGTCAAGGTCAACGGCGTACGTGCAGAACGGCAGCGACTTTGCTAAAACCACCGGCCGATCCTATGAAAACGTCACTCAAGGAATGCCATACGTAATTGCTGCGCCTTAAAAAACTAAGACGTCATCAACGAGAACAATAGAATTGATGACGCGACAACCCTTTCCATCTCAGAAATGAGCGCCATACTGTCGCTCTCAGTCGACTACCATCTTTCGTGCGAACTGCACGTTACCTAAATTGCTGGCCAGCAAGCCCTTAAAGTAACAACAGCGATGTAACAAAAATGTTAATTTAAATCTGTTTGAGATCAAAAAGTATAAAATGTAAAGTAGAGACAGTGAGTGCAGTTACAAAGAGAAAAATTTAATAGTTCGGCAGAATACCAGCGTAAACATGAGTGACGCCTGACTCGATCTTCGATACAGCAAAGCAGGAAAGTAGACATTTCACACAATTTAAACTACCAACCATTATTAATGTTTGAGCTCACTTAATACAGAAAATGTACCATTTAAAATAGTATGTGTGGGGGTATGAGTGAGTGTGTACAGGTACCTATATAAATCACAAAGCATTGGTTTACGTTATGTGATTCACATAACTTAATAACTTGAATTATTAAAACAGCAGTAATTGTCTAGATTCACTTCAATATGTAATCAGAATAATTTGAGGTCAATATATATATTGTGTAAATGTATCATGCATAAAGGCTGATATAGCGGAAATGTATAGCCGCCATATTGGTTTTTGTAAAAGGAGAGTGACACCATTTTGTTATTAAATTATTACAATTTCAGACAATTAATAAACACAAGTTTTACCTAATGCAATCAAAGTCTATTATTTCTCTACAACCATTGTGTTTCTTCGCTCGTTTATAGAACCCTGGAACCCGTAAGTAAATTTTCCATGTTGGTACAATACAACATGGCGACTACCTGAACCAACATAGTAAACAAGTGTAAATGTTAACGAAAAATATAAAAGGTAAGAAATGTAGAAGTTAACAAATGTCGCCCTTACAGCTGGACATTTATATAAATAAATGTTATATAAAATAGACCTGCAGATAGAAACAGGATGGTTGTTGAGAATGGGTATGTAATTAATATACATAAACAATAAGGTTATTTTGTAACCATATGTGGTAGTGGTAAAACATAATGAAATAGAACATCTTTCTGATAGTAAGTCTGTGTAATAAGTATATGTTATATATAATAATATTTTGAAAAGATATACAGTAGAGTCCCGGTTATCCACCATAAACGGGCTGGCGGAAGGGCGGATAAGCTGGAATGGCGGATAATAGGGAGAGTGAAATAAAACGCAAATTTATCATAAAATTATGTTGTAATTTTGTAAATGTAATTAATAAACATCACGTTTTACAACAAATCAATAGAGAAAACAATACAGTACTGTACAATTATATTACAAAATTATAGTAGAACAAGCAACAATATTAAAGTTATACACTTACAAAAAAAGAGAAAACAATTAAGCCTACTTTAGTACTTCACGCTTCAAGTTTAAGAATTCAGTACATTTTAACAAGAAAAATTTACTAAAAATAAATATAGAATCAGACTAATGTGTACGTAATAAAATTGACTTACACTGTCAGAAATGTTGGAAGCGAGAGTTCAGTTCATGATGAGTGAAAAAAATAGTGATCTTCGACTGCCTCCCTGATGATTCCCGCTTCTTTGCTGCCAAGTCTCGCCATCTTTGGAGCATCATTATGTCGACAACCCTGGCTTCCTCTTGCTGATCAACGTACTAAATGGCTGCTTCAAGAGCTTTAACCCCTTCTTTGTGTGTGATCTTTTGGGGCTCAACAGTTTCAGAGTCTTGATCTTCAACAACATCATCGCTATTAACAAGTGTTACAATTGCTACGTCAGTTATTTCATATTGGTCGTCTCCTGAAAGCCAATTCCTTATTTCATCCAACGATGCATCCTCACATCCAGGGATACGTTGCACCAAGGGCAAAATACTTTCATGAAGTTCATCCAGCATGCTTTCAGCCATATTTTCGTCCTCGCCCAACAGCTTATGCCACTACTTTGCAATTGTTTGTGCCCCGATGTCGGCCCAGGCCCTTGCGACATCCTTCAAATTTATACTTTTCAACTTCTTAATCAAGTTTTGCCCATCTTCAATTTCTTGTATGACTGTTGACAGAAGCTTTCTTCGATAGTTTCATTTAAGTGTTTCCAAAACACCCTGGTCCATAGGCTGACAAATGGCAGTCACATTTGGTGGCAAAAACATAGCCTTTATGTCCCCATCTCTAAGTTCGTCTGGATCAGGGTGAGTTGGGGCATTGTCTAGCAGTAAAACTGCTTTTCTGGGTAGGTTGTCTTTTAAAAACTTCTCTGTAGAAGGAACAAACTCTTTAAAAAACCATTCCTTAAAAATTTCACTAGTCATCCATGCACGTTTTTGATTGAAATATTTTACTGGAAGAGCATGTTTTGAAATGGTTTTAAAAGCCCTAGGGTTTTTGGACTTTCCAAGCATTGCCAGGTCCATTTTATGGTTTGCTGTGGCATTACTGCATGCTAAAATAGTCGCTCTCTCTTTACTACGTTTATAGCCAGGGGCTGCAGCTTCAGTTCTAGCTGCAAGGCTCTTACTCGGTAACATTTTGAAATTAAGGCCTGTTTCATCACAATTAAATACTTGATCTCCTGTTAAGCTTTCAGTTTCAACAAAGTCTTGAAATTTTTTCTTAAACTGCTCCATTTCTTGAAAGTTTGATGACAGTTTCTTGCCGCAAATATTCAACTGACGGATTCCATAACGCTTCTTCCATCTATCAAGCCAGCCAACGCTTGCTGTAAAATCTGCATCACCTTCGTTAAATTCTTTTTGAAACTGCAACGCCTTTTCTTTTAAGATAGGTCCTGAAATAGGCACCCCTTTCTCCCTGAACTGTGTAAACCAAATGTACAACGCTGCGCTAACTTTTTCATAATCACTATTTTTCATAGTTTTTCTATCTTTAAAAGCAGTCTCAGTAACTCGTGAGGAACACCATTTTTCTAATTCTAATCGTCTCTTCTTCCAATCTCCAACTGTGCGATGACCGACGCCGTAGTGGTCAGCCACCTTCTGCAGCATTTCCCCTTTATCCAGTCTTTTTAATGCCTCAAGCTTGTCTTTTATTGATAAAACAATTTTCTTCCTTTTCGTAGCCATAATCACAACACTATTAACAAGACTACACTACGACACTTTCACCAAAACTGCACTAGTCACTCACGGACACACCACGAAAAATAGCCTCACTGCTCACTACAGCACACAACAAGAAACTGCAGTCTACTAAGCGATGAGCATGTGAGCGATAGCGTTGGATGTTGGGGGTGGGGTGGGGTGAATGACACATGAGTCACAGCTAGGCTATAATAGGTGATGGGCAGTAGGCCAAATTCCTGCGGTACAGTCAGGAGCAATCACAAAGAGAGCACGTACACTCACGCCCGCAAACTATTGGCACACTATTTTCGTTGCAGTAATTAAAGAAAATATTTTTTACGTTTACGTTTTTTTATGCCGCTTGGGCAGCAGATAACACGGAACGGCGGATAATCGAAGGGCGGATAACCGAGACTCTACTGTATATATAAAATTTTGAGATGGCAGATAATAATGAGAATGTCAGCTTAACTGACATTGAAACCGAGAGCCAAATGAATATAGAATTAAGCGGAACTGAGTCGAAAATTATGGATGAAGTAATTCATTCAACGCCAGTCCCGATTAAAAAATCTGAGGATCAAGATATGATGAAAATGATCCAATTGCTTTTAGAGAAAAATACAATGTTGTGTACTAGTTCCAGTGAACAGAGTGTACTGTTAAATAAATTTGATGTAAAGTTAGATGAACAGAAAAGTGATTCCAATGTTAAATATGATAAAATAAATGCTAGATTTGATGAAGTGAATTCTAAAATTAATGACCAAATTAACGAAATAAGGAAGGAAATAAAACAGCAAAATTTTAATTTTAATAAACAAATGAATGAAATTCATAAACGTTGTGATCAGGTAAAAGAAGAGATAATAGAATCAGTCAGTCAGAAGTTTGATAAACAAAATGCAAGAGTAGATGACATAATTAATAACTTTAAAATGAATAAAGTAGATGATAATTGTGAGATTAAAACGGGGGTAGAAGGTAGCAAAGAGACTGATTAATTAAATGAAAATAAAGACGGTCAGTTAACATATAAAGACGATGAGGTATAGTAGCCTCGCTGAATGTGTGTTCCAGGCGGCATCAAAGAACAGTTAAATAGCCCAATTAGCGAAGGCACCCCCTGCTGCTGACAGCTGTGAACAAAGCTAGCTGCTTCTGAAACATCTCCAATGATGCCAAACGTATTTTGAACTTGAATGAAATGTGGACCAGTCTTTGCGCGACATCGGAAGTGTCCGCTTGTCTGAATTTCGAGTCCGTTGCCAAAGAAACCACTGCTTTAGGAATTATTAATTTGTTACCTTCTTACAGCACATAGTATATTTATATTTAAATATCACAGTAATACTGCTTTACTTTATTTATAGTTGTAATTTTCAGTTCCGTGTTTGTGTTCCATGTTCACGTGTTTAAAATGTGGAGACCTTGGGAGAGAGAACAACCATATCCTCAGCACGCTGATAATGAAGAAGGGAGTCATCGTCATAGTGATAGTGAAGAAATTGTTGTTGATGTAGTTAGCAACAGTGATAGTGGTGATGTAAGTGACATTAATGGGGAGTTTTTGAACGACGGGGAAATCTCGCCCACTCCAGGCACTAGTAGGCTAATCAAAAATTCGATTAGAACAATTTCGAAACAGAGCCAAACTATAGTGTATAACATGCTTGAATATGTTGTAAATAACAAAGTAGGTAAGGGTTCAATTACTGAAACAGCCAAAATTGTGAAATTAAGCCGCCCGACTGTTCGAAAAATTGTTTCTAGAGGTCCCGTGACTCCCAAGAATCCAGGTAACAAAAGAGCGCATTTTAATAAAATTGATAATTTTGTTTGCGACATTATCCGCCAAGAAATTTACAAATTTTACAAGAAAGGACAGCCACCCACAATTTCCGAACTACTCCACCATCTTCAGAACATTTCAAGTTTTCCTTATAAAGAAACAATGCTAAGATCCCTTGTGAAGAAGCTTGGCTTTCGATTTCGGACACTTAATAAGAGGCGTGTTATAATGGAGTCATCAAGAATTGTGTCTTGGAGATACAAATACCTCCATAGACTACACCAACTGCGTTCACAGGGTTATGATGTTGTGTATCTAGACGAAACTTGGTTTGATACACATGACACCGTGAAGAAGGGATGGGATGATGGAACATGTGGCTGCGCTATTAACGTCCCTGTATCTAGAGGGAAGCGCATCATGGTGCTACATGCTGGTGGAGCTGAGGGGTGGGCTCCTAATTGTCTTTATTTGTCTGCCAAAAATATTTCAGATGCTAAAGCTGACAGCCACGATGAGATGAATGCTACAGTTTTTGAGAATTGGTTTAAAAATCTGTTACTGCAAAATCTTTCAAAAGACAGGAAGTATGTCATAGTTTTAGACAATGCGAGTTACCATTCTAGACAACTTATCAAAATCCCAACTAAATCGTCAAACAAGTCCGAAATTATTGAATTTATGAGGACCCAGTCCCCATTAAATTAATCTTGCTCGAAAGAATACAAGTGGCGAATATAAACAAAATGTACGCAGTTGATGAGATGGCTCGAAAGGCAGGTCATGAAGTGTTACGACTTCCCCCTTATTACTGCATATTAAATCCAATCGAATTAGTCTGGGCACGGTTGAAGTCTAACGTCAGGAAGAGCAACATAACTCCTCAGTTAAGTGCAAGTGTCTGTGAAGCCCTACGGAACTGTACTGAGAACATAGATGCCGAATACTGGAGGAAATGTGTGGAAAAAACTATGAAGGTTGAACGGGGATATTATGCAGACCTGTGGGAAGAAGAAGACCACATCATCATTCATGTTGCAGACGACAGTGATGATGACTCAGACCGCGACTCCAACTAAACGGTGAGTAGTTTACTCCCAGGCTATGTATTAATTATTTGCCATTTTGTCTTGTTTTACTCAGGTTTATTAATTTCTGATATTATTATTATTATTATAGCCTTCTGATATTGCAGGGATTTGCTTATCCCAAAGCTTTGTGATATTTTAATAATGAAAATCATTTTGAAAGTTATGTCGAAAAGGTATAGACCTGTATTTTGTAGGTTTTGTTGTATTTTTATTCTTTATAGATAATGTAAACGTCAGGTTTACTTACTTAAAACTGAAACTTGTGAGAAGTCCTGAGTTGTATTATTATTATTATTATTACTACATGAATTAATCATACGTATAATAATAATAACATTAAAGAAGAGAATCATTTCACGCTAAGTTTCACTATAGGTGGGAGAAGAACTTGGCAACATTGTCAGCTTGTTTTGAGGACACTAGGGACAAGACCATCTGGTTTCCTTTGAGTGAGAATCAAAGCGTTCCGCCTGGAAACGCTTTGAGCGCGGCTACTTTAAGTAGGGGTGAGAATTACGATGATATACAGTAGAGTCTTGGTTATCCGCCCTTCGATTATCCGCCGTTCCGTGTTATCTGCCGCCCAAGCGGCGTAAAAAAACGTAAACGTAAAAAATATTTTCTTTAATTACTGCAACGAAAATAGTGTGCCAATAGTTTGCGGGCGTGAGTGTACGTGCTCTCTTTGTGATTGCTCCTGACTGTACCACAGGAATTTGGCCTACTGCCCATCGCCTATTATAGCCTAGCTGTGACTCATGTGTCATTCACCCCACCCCACCCCCAACATCCAACGCTATCGCTCACATGCTCATCGCATAGTAGACTGCAGTTTCTTGTTGTGTGCTGTAGTGAGCAGTGAGGCTATTTTTACGTGGTGTGTCCGTGAGTGACTAGTGCAGTTTTGGTGAAAGTGTCGGTCGTAGTGTAGTCTTGTTAATAGTGTTGCGATTATGGCTACGAAAATGAAGAAAATTGTTTTATCAATAAAAGACAAGCTTGAGGCATTAAAAAGACTGGATAAAGGGGAAACGCTGCAGAAGGTGGCTGACCACTACGGCGTCGGTCATCGCACAGTTGGAGATTGGAAGAAGAGACGATTAGAATTAGAAAAAAATGGTGTTCCTCACGAGTTACTGAGACTACTTTTAAAGATAGAAAAACTATGAAAAATAGTGATTATGAAAAAGTTAGCAAAGCGTTGTACATTTGGTTTACACAGTTCAGGGAGAATGGGGTGCCTATTTCGGGACCTATCTTAAAAGAAAAGGCGTTGCATTTTCAAAAAGAATTTAACGAAGGTGATGCAGATTTTACAGTAAGCGTTGGCTGGCTTGATAGATGGAAGAAGCGTTATGGAATCCGTCAGTTGAATATTTGCGGCAAGAAACTGTCATCAAACTTTCAAGAAATGGAGCAGTTTAAGAAAAAATTTCAAGACTTTGTTGAAACTGAAAGCTTAACAGGAGATCAAGTATTTAATTGTGATGAAACAGGGCTTAATTTCAAAACGTTACCGAGTAAGAACCTTGCAGCTAGAACTGAAGCTGCAGCCCCTGGCTATAAACGTAGTAAAGAGAGAGTGACTATTTTAGCATGCAGTAATGCCACAGCAAACCATAAAATGGACCTGGCAATGATTGGAAAGTCCAAAAACCATTTACAAAATTACAACATAATTTTATGATAAATTTGCGTTTTATTTAACTCTCCCTATTATCCGCCATTCCAGCTTATCCGCCCTTCCGCCAGCCCGTTTATGGCAGATAACCGGGACTCTACTGTAATTAAAAATAGTGGTGACAAAATTTTAGAGGAGGTAGAATGCAATAATGGAATGTTAGTGTGTGTGTTGATGAGTTAAAGAGAGAGTGTACAGAGAGTTCAGAGGTAGAGGAGTTGCAGGGGGTAAATTTTTCCCATGGTGTTGTTGGGGGTGAAGAAAGGCCTTCACGAGTATATTTGGTAGATGAAAGATCTACAGTTAGTCTCACGGGGGATTTTTGGTCTTCCATATCTAACCGTAGCTACTTGGGGGTTACAGCTCACTGGATTGATTCAAATTGGGAACATCGTAATTCAACATTACAAGTTAAACATGTTACAGAAAACCACAATGCCGCTAACTGCACAGAAGAGTTTCAAGATGTAGTTCGTGAATGGGGGTTGGAAGATAAAGTTGTCACTGTTTGCACTGACAATGCAAGAAATATCGTTCTAGGAGTTGAAAGAGCAAAGTACGACAATTTTTGGTGTGCAGCCCACACTCTACAATTAAGTTTAAATAAAGCTATCACGGATGCTGGTATCGAAACATTACTTTCAAAGTGCAGGAAAATAGTGGGACAATTTAAACACAGCCCTTATCTAGAAAATCAGCTTGATAAAAAACTTAAAGAACAAGGCCTTGATGCATGTAAATTAAAACAGGACATAGTTACTCGATGGAATAGCACATATCTCATGTTCGAGAGTCTTATGAAAGCTAAAATGGGTATTATAGACGTCCTATCGACCCACTCTTCTAATATCAGACCTCTAACAACAATTGAATGGGAGATGATAGAAAAAATGATTGTGTGTCTTAAGCCATGTTTAGAAATATCAGACCTCCTTGGTGGTAGCAAATATGTGACAGGTAGTGTTGTATTGCCTGCAGTAACACACTTGAAATTATCTTTACGTTGCTCTGATGTCGATCCTGGGTACATAGCTAGATTTAAAAGGACTCTTGTAGAAGATTTAATAGCTAGGATAAATAATTGGTGTAATTTGAAGACATACCAGGAAGGTACTGCTCTCGATCCTAGATTTAAATATCTTAGATATATTGAAAAAAAGGATCGTGAATCCGTGTGGAAAAGACTTTTGGAGAGAGACGTGGACGGAGTACAAGTTCCAGTAGAACCATGCAGCAAGAAGAGGAAACTGAATTTTGAAACCGACGAAGACGAACAGGATTCTGGTCATGCCATTTTGGTTTCGAGTTCGGCACCACTTGTGATGGAGATTGCAGTCTACAAGTAATTGGTGGAACTAGAAGATGACTTCGCAGACCCTCTGCAATGGTGGAAAATACATTCAGTCCAGCTTCCACATCTCGCACGCATAGCGAAAAAACTGCTTTGCATTCCAGCTACTTCAGTTCCCTGTGAGCGAGTGTTCAGTGATGCTGGAAATATTGTTACTAAGAGAAGGGCGGCCCTTAGTTCTGAACATGTCAACGTACTGACATGTCTGAAGTCCTGGAGCAAAGAGGTGTGACTGTGAGTAACTGTCAACTTCACAGTTTCAAACTTTTGTATCATTAAATCATCAATATTGAAATATATTAAAAATTAAAAACTTAACTGCTTTTGCATTTTTTATTACTTGCATGCCCAATACAATTAAAATTTAAAACATAAAAAATAAAAAAATATGTCTTCTTTATAGTTTATAGCATATGGAATTATAAAAGTTTAAAAAATAAAAATGTGTTTTTCTCGAACTTATACTGTGTGAACCCGATTGAAATTCGATTAATCGACCGATTAATCGATTAAAGGCATTCGGTTAACCGATCAAAATTTTTAATCGATCGACACCTCTATTAATTATATATTTATTTTATATGTACACATATGTCTGTGTATGTATCACACACACACACACACACACACACACACACACACACACACACACACACACACACACACACACACACACACGCACGCACGCACGCACGCACGCACGCACACACACACACACACACACACACACACACACACACACACAATACTGATCAAAGTGTTAAAGCACTGTGTTAAGGTGCTACGCAAAGAATATGATATGCAAATTTTTTTAGGACATGGCTGGGAAAGGTCAAATAACATATGAAAGCAGTTATTTTAAAAAGTATCTGATTCACCACTACCAGAAAACAACAGGTATACATACAAGGATGAAATTTCATATTTAGGGTAAGGGTTTGTACTGAGTGTTCCAATCTGAGTTGGGGGGGAGGGGATAAAGGATGCATTGTGTTGGAACCACACGTACAACAATGTGGCAATTATCCTCATGCCCTGATGGCATAATAGTGGATAAGAGTGTTAATCATCAGCTGTGGTGAAATCTGTAAGAACTAATGAAACATGAAAACTATTAAATCGCTAGTTATTTTCTCTTGAATAAGGTAACAAGTTAGAACAAAATATTTAAGTGGCATTCATATGTAGAACTCAATATACTATTATCCGAAAGTCTTTACCAAAAGCCATGACATTATTGGATAGCAACAAGTTGGGATCTTCTTAAGTAATCTACAAACTACTAATACATTTTCATTTACTTCATGACAGTATTAAATACGCTGTATTAGAGTTACATACTTTTGTAAACTTTTTATTTGATTAATGTTGTCAGACCTTTTGTTCTCATAATGGTATTTCAATCATTATGATATTCCCTTTTGAAACCTTTCTTCTTCTTATTCTGAAGATTTCCAAGTTCCACCAGTCACTGAGGTCGGTGAGTTCACTGGCACCAGCAGTTGAGGTGAACTACAATCTGGAGCTCCTAGTCTTCAGTGCCATTTCTTCTCCTTGCTTTCATTTTTAAAAGGTCTTCATACGTGTATTTGCGAGGATGGGGCGACTGATGGCAGTTGTTATTTTTGTTGGTGTTGTTGTTTTTTATATAGATGGGAGAAATCTTCAAAAGGCACCAGGCAGGCACCAAAAGACACAGATAACCATAGTGAATACAGATAAATCAATTTGGAGAAAACGTTATTTTTGCCATTTGTTGGACAATTGAAATTACATAGGTTTTCATAGAATGAGTGTTTGTAATATGAAAGTGTGACATGTATGAGATTAAACAAAAAAATTTGTGGGTGCGTGTACTTATGTACGCGCATTAGAAGTTATACTTCTTTGGAGTGATTGAAAAACTAAGGGTTAACATGCATGCTAAAAATTCATACGAGTAGAACAATAAGAGGAGTGAAGGGAGATGGTAAATATGATTATCCGCTATAGATACCGCATCCAGCTGGACCCGTGAAAAATATTTGGAACGGATTGCGGTTTGAAGTTAATAGATTGGAGATGACATGTAGCAAAAGTTCTTTTTGTTTATCGTTATTATTATGCCATTTTTCATATGGTTGACATTTGAGAAAAACTCTTGGCCTCTTAATTCCAGCTCGAAGTATATTGCAATAATCTTCGTCTGAGGAAATATATTATTATTTTGATAAAAAGAATCAAAATCAGAGTAATCATATTTTCGAGATTAACCCTAATATCTTTATAACAATTTGCATAATTTTTGAATTCAGGCTCATCTTTTCGCATAGGTGATAATATAGTTGTAGATCGGCAAGGCATAAAAGTTGTTCAAATCTACACTGCTGAGGTTTATTTGCCACTATTTTTTTATAGCATGTAAACGTGTGTTTATAATATGACTATTATACACTAAAAGATAAAAATTTAATTCAATTGAATTAATTTAAATTCACTATTATAATATTTTAGTAGATAAAAAATTAATTTTTTATCAAATAGCTCAAAATACTTACGAATAGTGTATTACAGTAATGGATTTACTTTTCGATAGACTTCTGAATAATTAAGTGTGACTCTAATTTAAAATATAGAAATATATATTAGATTATTGGATCAAAGCAAACATAATGATAGAATACTTATCGAAACTTTTATTGATTTAATATAAAAAAGACTTTTGAAATTAATACTTTCGAAAAATTAACCTCAAATATTTTTAAACACTTATTAAAATTTGGTTACACAATTTTTGTCACCGAAAAATATTTCACAGCACAATGTATATAAAGTTATTTAAAAAGAAAAGTTAATTACTATAGTGAGTTAGAGTTATAAGTTAGTTGCCCGGTGGTTTCTGCAGAAAGTTTCTGAATAGACTTCTAATGAACACAGAAATTGATGTAATTAAAAATTCAGTTTAGCTGACCACGTGATATGTGTGTGTGTGTGTAATATTATTACACACACAATTATTATTATTTACGAATACAAGCCTGTGTTTATATTTAACGCAACTGTATTGTGTAAACCACCAGCTAGGTAATAGAATTTTTGTATGATTCTTGCCCTATGTATAATTGTTGCGCAGCAATTTTCTTTTTTTTTAATATATAAATGAGCAAGATGTTGATGGCATGAAATAACTAAATAAAATTAAAGAAATAAATCATCGTGTTATTAATTGTTACTTTTAAATTATATAGCCATTCACGATCAGCACCAGCAGGTCCATCAGGGCCGCGACCGAAATGTTTTGGTTTTTTGGCCTCAGGCTCGTTGTCCACCGCTAACTTCATCCTGTTAACTTTCCGTTTCCAGGAATCATGGTGCGCGCGCATTTCGTTACATACTAAAATTTCACCCTCAACGAGCCTAAAGAAGTATAACTTCAAAAATGGGAGAAATTTTAAAGGTGCACAACTGATTATATTTGGATGAATGACTTATTTACAGTTTTGATTTTGAATTATTATTACTACTTGTTATATTACGTTTATTACTGATAATAAAATATACGATATAACGTCTTTACTTAGGCAATAATTTCAAAGGTCGGGCGCCATCTTGATTAGCAAGAAAATAAATATAGACGTAAATAACTTTGTTTTTTACTTACCTTTACAAGTTACTATAGGGCAGGAATTCGTTTAAGCAAACTTTTGAGTAGCGGAAATTGTTATTTGAAATAATAATACCTGTTTAAAATTGTTACCAATGAGATTACCCAATTTATTTATATACGTATAAGTACATCTTACGCCATGGGGCGTTTATCAAACATCAAAATTTTAACCCTCCAAAATAAACATTAAACATGAAACATTGATATATGATTATTAAACATTGAAATCGTATAAATATCTAGCACAACCCAGCATGATGTAAGTCACTCTCTGTCTCTCACGCTCTGGTACAATTTATTTATTCTATTGAGCTCATTTTTAAATAAAATATTTTATTGTTTTAGAATTGGTCATTATGAATTTTGAATGAATGTACTGTGATACTCTAATCGAATTGAAAGTTTTAATTATCAAATTATAATAATAAATCTCCCACCTACCTGCAAAGACTCGGTTCCAGGGATTCGATCACATGTACGCTAGATACAAACATGTGATAAGGTTATCAAAATAACTGATTCGACACATTGTTATGAAGAGAAATAGTTAATTTTAATAATCTATTATTGCCAATTTAAAAATTTGTTGATCAAATACAGTCACTTACATGTTTTCGACTATGGTGTAATTCTAGCTCATAATTCTATATTTTTAAACTTACATATTATTACTTACAATCTTAAAGTAGCCCAGCCTGCTCACTCTCTACTCACATTCTTAAAATAAAATTCCCCTTCACCCTTATAAATTAAAAACCCATTACGTAAAGCCCCAGTCAGCCGCGTATTCACTCGTGGACCGCGTGGTCGCCCCTTTTGAGTTCTGAATTGTACCGAATCAAAAAAAAACTATTGTGTTTCGTTGTTGTCTCGTTGTTCAGACATCACTGCCACTTGATTTTTTTACACTGTTAACTCATTTTACTGTTATATTATAAAATTTTGCGAGGAGCCCACTCGGCTCAGTACCGGCGCCGGTCTAGTCAGTGAACGACTGCTGATGTACTTCTCTGAGACAGAGGGACAGCGCAGACACTGCCACTTACTTTTCGTCGTCGTTCATGCTCAGTTGTTGAGAGCTAACCATTTTATATATGGAATATGGAGGTTATATTCTGTGTACCAAAGTACGATATGGGCTTCTGTTCTGCTGACGTCATTGATAGTAGGCGGTCTCTTGGCAGTATTTCCGGTTAATCTCGGAGAAGATGATGAATAATTCTCTCGCTTTGGCCATCTTGAGTTTTTCGGCCAGAGCGTCACTGGGAGTGCTTGCGTGGGTATTCGCGCCTGTGCGTCGACACACATGCAAAGTTCTTAGAATTTTGTGGGGGTGAATTCTTCAGCCGCATTGCTCAACAACAACTGCGTCTATGCCTTTGTTTCAAACTGTTGCTTAACACTGTTCTGTTACACAATGGAAATAACGTTGCCATGCGTTCTGTTATAATGGAATGAATTTCGTTACACAATAATTTTCATAACTCCTTTTTTACAAGCCCGCCCAAAATGAGATAAATAAAAAATATAATCATTCCATACTGTGGAAAATAAAACCACCCAAAAATGACCCGCTACAATACCCCCTCGATGAGAATTCTGCTGTTCACAACAGAAGAAATCTCATCGATAACCCCGAAGAGGACCGGTGAGGAACTGGTGCCAACAACCCCCTGGTTCTTACTACTTATGGGTACACTACCCCCCTGGCTCAGCGACCATGGACTCATCTGAACGAGATCACTGGACTTCTCGTAAGAGATCCCAACACCGAGAAATCGAGCAGATTCGTACCACAGCCCACCGCCTTTTACCATGCTACCCCCAAAAATCCTCAATCCCTGGCTCCGATTATGCCAGATCCTCAACCGATATGGATCCCCTTTTTTGCAAGCTGGGCTGCCTTTAGCAGATACTGGGCTCACACACACTCACATTACATGTTGCCATAACACATTAAAAATAAAAGATTTCTTTTAAAATTTATTAAAATTTAAAAAAAATTCAAAATTCAAAAAAATATTTTATCAAAAAATTCTCTTCCTTGTTTTTCTAATTTTTTGTTTCAAATGACATAATATAGATATTTCTACTAATCTAAACACATCCTTACTCTAACATGAGAACCACTTATAGTCTACCAATACAATGCAATACAATAAAATAAACATGGTTAATGCACACATAATAAAATAATCATGATCTAAAATATTCATTCGCTGGCAGGCGAAAAATCACGTTCCCCCCCCCCAAAAAATTAAAATTTTCAAAATTTTAAAATTCAAAAAAAATTTAAATTTATTTTAAATGTTTCCCTCATATGCAAAATTATTTAAATTGGTTTGAATTAATTAAACAAACAAATTAAAATTGACTTCCTACTATACAAGCTTAGTAGGTGTATGACCTCATCAGCTGATCGAAACTAGGTCAAGTCCAAAACCCTTGACCTACATATGTTGTGTATGCTTTCTGAAAATACACTGAACATCTGTAATATCCTAACTTGAAATACAAACATAATAACATAAAATATTTAAAATTACAAAATATTAATATAAATGATCATCAGCTTGATATTTAAATTATTTAAAACAAACAATTCTTAATTTTACATTATTTTCAAATTTTATCAAGATTCTGTCACTGGTTAAAAAAAATGAAAATTTTATATCTTTATCATAAATCACTTTATTTAACAATTTCAATCTACTGTGGGTGATGTAAATTATTTATTCTCATTTACTGCATTAGATCTGTATACATATATAATCTTTCTCCCTTTGACTCTAACAACTAACAACTTCAACTACCATGACACCCATCTCTATCAAAATATCTACTAATCAAGACACTCTCTAACCCCAACCTATCATGTAACTCAAATCGCCACCTTCTCTACATATAAAAAAAAATACTCTCTAACCCTTTGTACATAGGATACGTGTTTCCCCTACCCAAAACTCAATTCCCTTATTTGGCCCCTGGATTCTACCTAAGGCGGCCCCTTCCCCACTAAAATCTATCCCTATCCCGTCCCAACCCTTGTTGCGGACTCCTACATTACACTACCCTCTAATACAAAATTGCCATCCCCAAAAAATCTCAATCTCATTACCTTACTACAAATACAACAAAATAACAACATTAATCATAAACATCAACATATCACTCAAAATCTACATAAATTCTCCGTTACCCATGTGTCAACATTAATACTTCACAAAACTACATCATTTCAAAACAATATTACATTATTTTCATCTCCACTATTTCAAATTCAACTTTGATTTTAACTTGGACAGACACATGTGTCCCATGAAACATCTATCACCCAAAACTATCTTTTGTTAACTTGCATCAATTATTACTTTATTTCTCAAATTCTTTTTATCATTACTTTAAAATATCTGTAATACATTAAAACATTACCTTGAACATCAATTACTTAAAATATTTATAACTAACACACCAGTGACGTGTTATTGCTGATCAGCTGATATCCTAACATAATTAAAACACCTCAAATTGAACAAACTACATGAAATATACATATTTATTTATCATTACTCCTCACCTTCTTGTTTCCCCTTTCTCTGATTCTGATCATTCATATTGACTGCCTGCCAGACGATTTAATTATTGGCTTAATTTAAAATATACATATATCATGAAAACACCCACTTTATCAACACCTATACCTAACATACAACAATAAAATCATACATTTAAAATTATAGCATGAACACCTTATTTTTAAATATCTAAGCAGCTAGTTACCTGAACAGAGCACAAGCAGTTTTATTTAATCAAACTTTGAATAAAATGTTATGTTATAAAATTTACATTCGTGACTCCTTTGCGTCACCTCCCAGCCACACACACTATTTCAGATTATGGTGGACTGTGGCGCCCTTGCGCTTCGACAGAGACTGTATATTTTGGAGCAGGTTTTACCTCTCCGTGTCTCTGCTTCCGCTATTAAGTTTTAAAATTACTGAACATCATCATGTTCTCGTACATAAAATGATACACCCTTAAAACGGATCTACCACCTGTCTTGCTACCCCAAGGCGGGCAGAGTGGCAGCCGCTGTTCCATAGTTCCGGGAAGATTTCCCCTAGTTGTCTCCCCCCATTGAATTTCAAATATATACCAATTTCAAGTCAGCTATGGTCAAGGGACTTGATATGACCATAGCTGACCGCTAGCCAAAACCACGGTTAGTGCTGGTAAGACAGTAACCGCCCGAAAAGTCGGGGAAATCTAAACTTTCATTTGACTGCCTGTTATACATCAATCTCGTTATGTGCGACACGGTCGTTTAGCAATGTGTGTAAAATTTTTTACTTTACACGAATAAGGTGTGCCGCACATTTATCGCCCTTTTGGCCTCCGATGGAGGTAACACTCACTGTTACCCCCAACCCATTTCGCTATTTGCGAGAGCACAGGCAACCCCCACAATAGCCACTTAATAGCTAACTAATTTATTAACAATTGAACTAAACTTTCTACATACGCAGTTCAACACTCCATTGTTTTATCACTTCACTGAGCACCAATCTACCCCCCAAAATCACCCCCACGTCTTGTATTGATATCAAGTTTATATTTTGTTACACATCGTTTCAAAACGTTCCCATGCTCACTGATACTAAACTTGACAATTGTTTTTGATCACTTAATTCTAGGATTTATTTAATTTCGAAATTATATGCATTCCATTTTTTTTTCAAAACTTTTAAATTCAAACGATTTAAGTTCATTGTTAAAATCCTTGTTTCTATTAATTTGATTAGTTTAATGGTTTAATGGTTTTTTAATGTCTCAAACTCTGGTAAGTTACAATAATTACCTCATTATTATTTTAGCAAAAGTTTTCTTTAATTCTTTTATATCACAATAGGGTTTTGCTCAAGATACTGATTCAGCAGACTACAACATTTCTTGTTATGGTCACCAAGTATGTCTGTAGGCATTAGTCACAACACACCACTACTGTTTACATAAACACAGTTGTGTGCCAGACTTGTTTTCATAAACGACAGTTATAAACATTCTCAGTTTCAGCATTCATAGTCTAAACATTCTGGTTACATCATATACTGCCATATCTGCTTACTGCACTTTTCAAATTTTATAAATCTTTTAGATAACATATTTGTCTCTTAGATTTTTCTTTTATGAAGTTAATGTATAAAATATGTAAAATTACAATTTCCATTTGAATCAAAATGAATTTACACAGCACTAGCATCTACAATATTAAGTTACTCCAAGGGCGTCTATACTCCAATTTCATCTCTTAGTACATTCAAAACAATTTCCAAAATGATTTTACGTGATTAACTGTTTGTTTATTCTTAATTTTTCAATAAATTTTACAAACATTACATCATTGGTTCTAATCTCTCTTTAAATTCCTCCACAATCACCTTCCAACTACCAATATCCCGTACTCATAACCTAACATAGCAGGTACCACAAAATAATAATTAAACCTTTTGGTTACATGAGTTTACTTTGGAATATTTTCCCAAATTATTTACTTACTTGATATTATACTTATTGTAATATTTATGCTTATTATTTTTTCTTAATTACCTGTAAATAGGTTATATGTTACATGTACCGCATTATTGTATACAGAGATGCGATTGAAAACAAACAGAACCCAACTCACGTGAATATAATGAACTACCCTCTCTTTTTTTTTCTTTTTTTTTTTTCAAATTACAAAACAAACCACAACCACTACTCTACAACCCCATCTCTATATACAATTATCCTATTAGACTATACAGAAATTTATTATCTAGTTTGTCTACTCAGCCACAAAACGTCTCCACTACCTACCTAATTAAGGGATGAGTTTACAATTCATAAATAACGCCAGTTTAGTTAATTTTGAGGATTACCTTAATGTAGTATTTAGAATTAAGGCAATCAAATGGTTCCAAAAAGTGTGCCAATTTGTGTAACTATTGTTTATGTGTTTACTCTAAGGGGAGGGTTAGGGAAATCGGGAAGATAAAAGGGATAAGGATTATTACAGGGTCAAGAACTAGGACTAAAGGTAGGGACAAAGCTTCCTCCGAAAATAAAGGTACCTGGAGAAAACCAAGGCTCGCGTGGGCAGGGGCGCGTCCCTGAAATAGACGAACCCCGCTGGGACAAGTGGGGAACATCTATCCGCTACCACTTACTGTTTTATATTATTCATAGTTATTTATAATTATTTAACTATAGGTTTATTATAGTGGTTTAGTTATATTTAATTACAGGATTCAATGTGTTATTTTGTTTATTATTATTGAAAACAACATTTTTAATTACTTTCATTAAGTATAATAGTTACAACTCATTCAGTATCTTCTTCCAAATTATTTTTGTTATTTATTTACGCTGCAAACTATTAATCTTATTATTAATATCACAACAAGTTTTGCTACATACATACATTATTTATCTAACGTTTTACAACACACAAATAAATTTACTAAACACATATTTACAATCCTTCATCAATAATTATTCAGTTATATCACACTTCAATATCTAAAATCAGCTAGGTCATTACCATATATTAACATATTTAAAATTGTTCATTTATGAATTTCAGGCTCAACCTCCATCGTCATAGATAAGTCTTTGTTTTATATAGCATTGTTCAGTTTCATTAACACACAAATTACAATCTTGTGTGTCGTCACCATAAAAACCAAATTCATTCATCTTACCAAAATAATCATAAAACAGGTCAACATTAAGTACATCGGTTACGTCTCCATCAGTAATATTGTTTAATGTCAGGTAATTTGTTTTCTCATCAAGTAAGTCATTATCATTTGCAAAAATATTCTCAAAATAATCCACCCCTACTACTCTTTCTCTCAATTCATCATAATTTCTTTTTAATGTATATAATTCGATCTCTCTCTCAATACACAACTCTCTTTCTTCATAGCACCACATCACACTCTCACAATTATTCCGGACAGAGGGTACAACATTATACAATATCAATATATTCTTTACTTCATCTACTAATATGGGTCTCTCGACCTTCACAAACAACATTAAATCATCATAAACAATAAGGGGAAAATTTGCCCTCTGTCCACCTTCAACTACTATATTATTTTTCCACTCTCTCTCTACTTCATCAACACATCTCAACATCTCATAATCACTACCTTCTGCAATTTCATTAGTACTCTCATTATTTATTTTTACCGTATCAGTCTCTGATACTGACTCTTCAAACACATTAATATTCTCGGTATTACGTACATTATTTTCGACCTTATTGTCATTATTTGTTAACTCTTTATCTGGTATTACATTTTTGTATTTGTCATTACAATTTTCATTTGTATTATCTTTCTCTGTACTCATCACATGTACTCCCATTCGCTCAACACTCTGTTCTAACTTATTTAAACTGGTTCTTACTGTTTCATTAGTACTTTGTAAGCGTTTAGTTACTGCTTGAATCTCATTTTTCAACTCATTAATATCCCTACTTTGTCTATCAAATTTGTCATTCTGGATATTAAATTTAACGTCAGAATCACTCTTTATTTCGTTAATTTGGTTTTTTAATTCATCCAAACTATTCTTTTGAACATCGAATTTATTGTTCTGTACCTCAAAATTACTGTTCATTTTCTCTAACTGCTTTAATATAACACTCATCATATCATTTCCTACTTGATTACATTTTGGTGAGATTGGAGTCGATATATTACTCGAGTCGTCTATTGCTGATTTAGTTAGGCTGAATTCTTTTACTCGATCTACTGGGGTTGAATGAACCCCTGGTTCTTCCACACTAGCCGACTCGTTCATTTCAACTGCAACCTCGTTATTATCTTCCATTTTTTATAATTGGTTAAATTAAATTAAATAGATTGATTAAATAGATTAATTACGTAAATAATGTAATTAATTAAATTTTATAATGTAGCGTTATGCTATGCTAACCCAAAACATGTTTGTATCTTTGTAGATGTGGAATTTTAATTAAATATAATTATAATTCGTGCCTGTTTCGTGGCGCCATTTGTGATACTCTAATCGAATTGAAAGTTTTAATTATCAAATTATAATAATAAATCTCCCACCTACCTGCAAAGACTCGGTTCCAGGGATTCGATCACATGTACGCTAGATACAAACATGTGATAAGGTTATCAAAATAACTGATTCGACACATTGTTATGAAGAGAAATAGTTAATTTTAATAATCTATTATTGCCAATTTAAAAATTTGTTGATCAAATACAGTCACTTACATGTTTTCGACTATGGTGTAATTCTTGCTCATAATTCTATATTTTTAAACTTACATATTATTACTTACAATCTTAAAGTAGCCCAGCCTGCTCACTCTCTACTCACATTCTTAAAATAAAATTTCCCTTCACCCATATAAATTAAAAACCCATTACGTAAAGCCCCAGTCAGCCGCGTATTCACTCGTGGACCGCGTGGTCGCCCCTTTTGAGTTCTGAATTGTACCGAATCAAAAAAAAACTATTGTGTTTCGTTGTTGTCTCGTTGTTCAGACATCACTGCCACTTGATTTTTTTACACTGTTAACTCATTTTACTGTTATATTATAAAATTTTGCGAGGAGCCCACTCGGCTCAGTACCGGCGCCGGTCTAGTCAGTGAACAACTGCTGATGTACTTCTCTGAGACAGAGGGACAGCGCAGACACTGCCACTTACTTTTCGTCGTCGTTCATGCTCAGTTGTTGAGAGCTAACCATTTTATATATGGAATATGGAGGTTATATTCTGTGTACCAAAGTACGATATGGGCTTCTGTTCAGCTGACGTCATTGATAGTAGGCGGTCTCTTGGCAGTATTTCCGGTTAATCTCGGAGAAGATGATGAATAATTCTCTCGCTTTGGCCATCTTGAGTTTTTCGGCCAGAGCGTCACTGGGAGCGCTTGCGTGGGTATTCGCGCCTGTGCGTCGACACACATGCAAAGTTCTTAGAATTTTGTGGGGGTGAATTCTTCAGCCGCATTGCTCAACAACAACTGCGTCTATGCCTTTGTTTCAAACTGTTGCTTAACACTGTTCTGTTACACAATGGAAATAACGTTGCCATGCGTTCTGTTATAATGGAATGAATTTCGTTACACAATAATTTTCATAACTCCTTTTTTACAAGCCCGCCCAAAATGAGATAAATAAAAAATATAATCATTCCATACTGTGGAAAATAAAACCACCCAAAAATGACCCGCTACAGTACTGAGTGAATGTTGGAACGTTCTCACCAAATTTGACCGCTACTGAGCTGCGGTTGTTACGAACGTCGCACACCGCGAGTTCGCCGATCGCTACCGGTCACATTCTGAATTATTACACCTTACCGAATGGTAAGGTGTCACTGTTGATGAACACTTTTGTAATTAACCACTTTTGTTGGTGTAAAAGTTAAAATTTACACCCGGTGAACCCCCTTGCCGGCCGGCTATGTTCACGCTCTAGAAGAAAATGACCAAGACACATTTTGTAGGTGGGGTAAAAACTACGTCATTAGGCTATTGTTCATCTCGCCAAGCCTTGATTTGTTTACGGAAATACATTCCTCACCGCTGACGTCATCAGGGCTCGTCGCTTTATCTCGGAATGTGACATAAGTTTTTTGCTGTGTTTTGTCGTTTTGCAATGAAAAACGGTCAGAATCCTGTCAATTCACATTTGCGTGTTATAAAATATTTATATAGTCCACTCACCACAGCTTTACAGGGATTATGGAATATTTAAATAATTATTACCAAATTGTTAAAAATAAATGAATACAATAATTATGGTCTTTTGTACCATGTTTTTATTAATTTAATATTGCACCAGAATTGTACCATCACAAAACCCCCTCAATGAAAGATTTTGTGCCGAAGCATAAAAACTTTCATTGACCTATTCATACTTCCTAAAGGGATCAGCCAGGATAAGTCGCCACAACCCCCTTACAAATTATATAAAAGAAAATCAATAACTCACCCGTGGTCTGATGACGATGACAGTACCTGCATGACCTTACTGGACTTCTCCTTCGAGATCCCAACACCATAAGGCCAATTAGGCGCGTAACGCCCCTGCTCTGACGCGCTGGCCAGCTCAGGACCGCCGTCATAACATCACCAAACACTGAAACAATAAAATTAAATATCAAAATAGTGGCTTGGTATATCACTCTATCCTTAACTGATCTGGTTCCCCTTAGCTATGTGCTGGTTTGTGTTAATAAGCACTGGGTTTGCTTGAGCTACTAAAAATACAATATAAAAATGTAACATACAAGAATTACATAGAATTGCCATTCTCTTTATGGACTACCCTGAATTATAAAAATCGTTTCGATTCCCATCGATAATAATTAACTCTTTCTGTTTCATAATTAATGTAATTATAAAAGAAACAAATATTGATATAAAAAAGAATTTAAGTTAATTAATAAAAAGAAACATGGAAATCCCCATATAAATCCCCAGTATTACTCAAACATGGAGAAAAACAAATTATAGAAAAAACAAAAATAATTAAGAAAATCTTATTGAAATTAAAATTATTATTATTATTATTATTATTAACAGGTAATAATTGGCGCTGTTAACAATATTTACCCCTCTTTCTCCTCCACACACACATGTTAAAATTTCTATATTAATACATAATAATACACTGATACATAAATCCACATTAATACAGTAATACATTGAACTGGTTAATTCATATTTGATCTTGATTAAGATTTGCACATTTTATCTATTTAAACTTGCATTTAAAAAAAATTACAATTTCAGTTAATTAATTAATTAATTCTAATTTTTCATTAATTAGCCATCAATTATTTATTATTAATTTATTTCAAACTTATTATTATATTCATATTACATTATTATTATTTTATCGCATTTCCTATTTCCTTTCTACTCTGAACTTTCTACCTACCTAACTACCTAACCTTTCACATTCTAATCATTGTTTAGTCTGGGTGACTCCTGTATTCACTATACTTTTACTTATTTTTATTTTACTCACCTTTCTTCTAACAACCAAATTTACCTATCATGACACCAATTTCTCAATTATAAACACCTTTCACTAATTTCATTCCGACGATAAATCCTATAGCACCGCGCGTCTTTGTATAGAGATGGGTGTTCCCTACCTGGCTATATACATTCATAATATTTTGCCCTTCCAAAAAATTCGGCAAACACTCCCTAAAACTATGCTATTACCTGCCACAACGCTATACGTTGGCTACTCCTTATCACCTCACCCCCACTACAAAATATCATCAGCAACAAATATATGTATAACCTTGACTTTACTCACCTCTACAAATAATCACTAACTACTGTGTCCCTAAATATCTAATACTTTCTTTGTATTATTTTCTTTAAAATTTCTTACTATCTAACTCCCATTAACTTCAATTAAATAACTCACCTGCCCCTATTTTAATACCCAGGCTCTATCCCTGTTTAAACACTTACTGTAATCATTGACAATTGTCTTATAAAATTCATCTCTCACTTACTCATAACAATACCTCTCAAAATTCAAATATATATTCTTACTTAATCATTTATTTAATTATTCATTAGGAATTACCTTCATTACAAATTAAATGATAATTTAACTTCATTAGAAACTTTCTATGACAATTAATAATTTACAAAGTTAGTACAACTTTATTTTGTACCATATTAATTCAGTAATTGACCTTGAATTATTATTCAATTATTTAAACTTGTTAAACAAAACATGTTAATTGTTAATTATTAACACAATTATTAAAACATACATGGTATACACAAATATATAAAAATTACCTGTAATACACAAAAATTGTCAAAACCCATAAATACATTGACATAAATACATATAAACATTAAACATGAAACATTGATATATGATTATTAAACATTGAAATCGTATAAATATCTAGCACAACCCAGCAAGATGTAAGTCACTCTCTCTCTCTCTCTCTCTCACTCTCTCTCTCTCACGCTCTGGTACAATTTATTTATTCTATTGAGCTCATTTTTAAATAAAATATTTTATTGTTTTAGAATTGGTCATTATGAATTTTGAATGAATGTACTGAGTGAATGTTGGAACGTTCTCACCAAATTTGACCGCTACTGAGCTGCGGTTGTTACGAACGTCGCACACCGCGAGTTCGCCGATCACTACCGGTCACATTCTGAATTATTACACCTTACCGAATGGTAAGGTGTCACTGTTGATGAACACTTTTGTAATTAACCACTTTTGTTGGTGTAAAAGTTAAAATTTACACCCGGTGAACCCCCTTGCCGGCCGGCTACGTTCACGCTCTAGAAGAAAATGACCAAGACTCTTTGTTTCACATTTCGTAGGTGGGGTAAAAACTACGTCATTAGGCTATTGTTCATCTCGCCAAGCCTTGATTTGTTTACGGAAATACATTTCTCACCGCTGACGTCATCAGGGCTCGTCGCTTTATCTCGGAATGTGACATAAGTTTTTTGCTGTGTTTTGTCGTTTTGCAATGAAAAACGATCAGAATCCTGTCAATTCACATTTGCGTGTTATAAAATATTTATATAGTCCACTCACCACAGGTTTACAGGGATTATGGAATATTTAAATAATTATTACCAAATTGTTAAAAATAAATGAATACAATAATTATGGTCTTTTGTACCATGTTTTTATTAATTTAATATTGCACCAGAATTGTACCATCACATACTTTATACAAATATGAAGTGTAGCATTAATTTTATACATGTTATGTATACAGTAAATATGTTATGTATTGTATGTTCTGAGATTCAAAATATGTATGCGCCAAGTAGCCAGTAAATTTGTTTAGTAGTTTTCAATTGAGGAAGCATTTTCAAGACTGTTTCTATTATATAACAGAAAGTGTTACAATATACCTGCATAACGTCATCCTGCCAAATATAAGCAAATTTTCCATCATTTCCATTGCGCTCAAGTCCACCAAGAAAGACATTCTGAGGGTCTGCATCAGCCAATTTTATTAATGTTCCAAGTCTCTATGGGAAGGTAATACAGATATATTAGGTACAATTTATCTTGTAAACATACAACTTAATTATTTACATAATTTTAATGAATCAAATGGCACATATACATGAATGTTTTATAAATAAATGTGTGTGTGTGTGTGTGTGTATATATTTACTATTATGAAATGAAGTAACATTTTATTGGAAACATTTTTAAAACAATTAATATACAGATTTCCTTTATCTGCCAAAAAGAAAATATCGGTATGGAGAACCATACATGACTTCCATATTCTAAGATTTATATTTAAAATCATTTTTGAAATGAAATATTACCTAAATATTCCCTAAAGACGAAAAGTCTGTCTATGAATTGTTCCTCTGTAAACACGTGCAGTTGCACTGCCCAGCGATCCACAGGAAGGAAATCGCTATCCACGCTGGACACTTTTTCGGCTTGCATGCGTTATGTTGGTATGGGTTCGGCACTTTCCATTTAAAAACCGTGCAAATGTAAGAAAATAAACATGAATGAGGCCAAAAATAACGCGAACTGTGTGTGTGTGTCTTCCCTGCCTTTTCATTGCGGTAGTCATAATAATAAAATGGAAACGTAAACAGTACATAACTGAGAAAAAAATACATAAATGAAAAAACTATAATTTTATTGCCTGGCAACAAAATTATTTTATTTTTAACAATTACCATTGTTTGAAAAAGTTTAAATGAATTTTCAAGTACTTTACTCTTGTTAAAACGTAAAAGGTTGCAGGTAAACTACCCCTTCCCCTTAACCGATCTTCACCAAAATCAAAATTCCTAGAGTCCTCTACAATTCACTGACGTATGCAAAAAATTATTTGATTATGTTTGAATTTGCGGCTGTTATCGTTTGCCATAGAAAATACGCTTGATAAAAAAATGTTGCTGGTAAACTACCCCTTCCCCTCAACCGATCTTCACCAAAAACAATAGGTCTTGAGTACTCTACAAATCAGGGCTGTATGCAGAAAATTATTTGATTCTGTTTGAATTTGCGGCTGTTATCGTTTGCCATAGAAAATACCCTTGTTAAAAAAACGTTGTAGGTAAACTACCCCTTTCCCTTAACCGATCTTCACCAAAAACAACAGGTCTTGAGAACTCTACAATTTAGGGCTGTATGCAAATAATCTTTTGATTCTGTTTGAATTTGCGGCTGTTATCGTTTGCCATAGGAAATACCCTTGTTAAAACATAAAACGTTACAGGTAAACTACCCCTTTCCCTTAACCGATCTTCACCAAAAACAATAGGTCTTGAGAACTCTACAATTCAGGGCTGTATGCGAAACATTATTTGATTCTGTTTGAATTTGCGGCTGTTATCGTTTGCCAAAAAAAAAAAAATTTCCCTTGATAAAAAAAAACGGTTGCAGGTAAACTACCCCTTTCCCTCAACCGATCTTCACCAAAAACAATAGGTCGTGAGTACTCTACAAATCAGGGCTGTATGCAAAAAATTATTTGATTCTGTTTGAATTTGCGGCAGTTATCGTTTGCCATAGAAAAAAAATCTACACACACACACACACACACACACACACACACACACACACACACACACACACACACACACACACACACACACACACACACACACACACACACACACACACACACACACACACACACACACACACACACTTTTCGGAAAACGACTTTTTTTCATGTTTTGAGTGTAGTAGAATCAGAATCTGCAATAATCTCGAACACGATTTTTTTTGCCATCACCATACTTCCATTCCTTAAGGAATATGGAAGTAAAATTACCAAGTTTTTCTGAAAACTTTAGTTTTATCATATATGTTCTCAATTCATACGTCATACACTGGTAAGTTACTATCTTGTAATTAACTTGTTAGTTTTTTGGGGTTTGATTGACCATTATACATTCATTTGGGAAATATGGCATACTATTTGGTATGGCTATTTAGTCATGTGACTACTGTCAATCTCAGGAGTATATTAAGGAAAAGTTAATTATGGCACTTGCAACACTAGTCATAATTTTTACTCTTAATAATAACTAGTCTATCAATAAACGACACTGTTTTAAGATTTAATTTGCACATGTAAGTAAACTTACACATATATTTAATTAAAGACTAATTTGTATAAACTATCTTCCATTCACTCTATTATTAAGGATAGTGTGAATAGTATATGTATAGCATAAACCAAGTAGTATTGTGCCGCGGTTTCTTAAAGAAACCGGGCTACCGTACAAAGAAAATGAATTTATTAAGAATTGGGAATTGCGATTTATTATTTCACGTTGTCAGCTGCAACTTGTTTCTTGTTACTGCATGCCTGCGCTATCTGTTGGTGAAAACGGGTAATTGGGTTGTCTAATCTGGCCCGCGGACTGCAGAATTTGTCCAGTCGAACTGTGTCCTTCGCATCGTAAGCAGCCTCTCCTTCGGGAGATTGAGTTTTGGGTTATTTCGTGTAATTTCTATCCTATCATGACTAGGTAGGTGCTTACAGACCTCCGGGTTCCCGAGACAGATGAAGACCTGATTCGAGCATGGTGGAAATTCCATCGTCCACCATGTCCTGAACACTCTCAGACTCTTGTTCCTCGCCTGCTGGAGGAGAAACAACCGTAAGGCATCCCACTGTAATCACCCACTCAGCAAGACCGACTGACCATCCAAAAGTCACAGATCACCTGGGAAGCTTCTGGACAAAACGAGGATATTAACCCAATTCTTACTTAAATTTGGCCTATATAGAAAACACCATGTATTGTGCGTTTAACAATCCACAAAACCTCAAGTTATACAGGGTGAGTCAGCGTTACCTGACGTTTTTGGCTCGAGTAGTAGCGAGGCTGTACTCGTAGTAGAGGGGGGGCGGTTAGTCTTAACAGTTTTCCCCTAGAGCAGCAGTTAGTTACAATGGAGAGGTGGACCGTGCAACACCGTGCGTTCGTCATAGAGACATTCTTTAAAAATGCAGAATCTGTGACCACCACTCAGAGGAAGTTCCGTCTCCAATTCAACATTCCACGCAATGGTGCAATTCCAACCCGCAATACCATTCTGCTATGGGTTCAGAACTTTCGTGAGACCGGTTCTGCATTGAAAAAAAAAACTGGGAGGCAGTGCGAAGACGGCCACGTCACCTGAAAATGTTGAAGGTGTGCGTCATGCAATTCAACAGAGCACCAGCCGATCTGCAAGACGACACGCTCAGTCTCTTGGGTTATTAAATTCTTCCGTCCGACGCATTTTACACAGTCTAAACTTTCATCCCTACAAAACTGCGATTGTCCAGGAGTTGAAGCCTCAAGATTTTGTGAGAAGGAGACGTTTTGCTGACATAATGAGAGAGATGTTGGAAGAAGAACCTGGGATTGTGATTTTAACGTCAGATGAGGCTCATTTTCACCTAAACGGCAGTGTTAATAAACAAAACTGTCGTTATTGGTCCCCAAATAACCCTCAACAACTGCACCAGCGCCCATTACATTGTGATAGAGTTACAGTGTGGGCTGGATTGGGGAAACTTGGTGTCATAGGGCCTTATTTTTTTGAAGAAAATGGGAGAGCCGTCACCGTGAACTCTGAGCATTATTTGACCATGTTGCGTGAATTTCTCCTCCCGGAACTTAGTCGCCATCGCATAAATCGTCGAAATGTGTGGTTTCAACAAGACGGAGCGACAGCTCACACTTCGAATGTGTGTATGGCCGAAGTAAGGAGGTTGTTTCCAGGGAAAGTGATATCCCACAGAGGAGATGTTGACTGGCCGCCACGCTCTCCTGATCTTAGTCCATGTGACTTTTTCTTGTGGAGCTACCTCAAAAACAAAGTGTACATCAATAAGCCACGTACTGTGGTTGAATTAAAGGATGCTATTGAACGAGATATTCGTGCTATACCCTGTAACATGGTGGAGAGAGTGATGACAAACTTCGCGCAGAGGGTCGACGAGTGTGCCAAAAAAGAGGGCCAGCACTTAAAGGACATTATCTTTCACAAATGATTAATTTCTGTAAAAAGTAACATATGAGATGTAAACTGCTATCCATTGTGTATATTTTGAAATAAAAAAAGTTGCTACATCTTAAAATTTCACTGTGTACCATAATTTCAAAAACCATCAGGTAACGCTGACTCACCCTGTACTTCATTGACTCACTACTGCATAAAATCATTTTAATTGTGCGCGTGTCCGGCTGGACATAATTTGTATGCAAACTTTCTGGAACCTTGTGTTGATAATGTACTTAGACTCGAGATCAATTGTACGCCCGCTCGCTGGCAAGTGTCCAGCACTCATTAATTTTTATGCTATACTTTTTTTATCTTCATACTGAATGGGGTTTGTAGAAGTTTGTGGGGGGGGGGGGACTGGTATTTTAGTTATGTAGCTGGGTGCTGTTTGTAACATCCTGAGCTGGACCGGCTGGTCTGGTATCTATTTTAATCACGGGTTTCTTGCATATTATTATTTTCTTATTTCATAGTAGGGTTGGGTTTTTTTAAGCTGCTTTAGGCCAGGGTACACATCTGAACCAAGGGTAGTCACCTGTTTGTGCAAAGCTATGCAAACTCCCAGACATGTCACCTTATGTCAGGTCTGGCTCCTGTCCAGCTTTCTACTACCCTGTCTGACCTTGGGGGTTTTCCTAAAATTTTTTTTATGGTTAATTGCTTTTTCGGATGCTGTGTGGAACATGTCAGTCAATTTATAAAGTTAAAGAAAATAATCTGGATTGGCTATAATAACAAGAAAATACAAGTTACAAATTTAAAATGCCAGTTAACAGCCTGTATGGTTTTATGAAAAGTACAATTTATAAAGTTAAAGAAAATAATCTGGATTGGCTATAATACCAAGAAAATACAAGTTACAAATTTAAAATGCCAGTTAACAGCCTGTATGGTTTTCTGCAAATTACAATTTAGAGATTTAAGAAAAGAATCTGGATTGGCCCGGCCGCTGCCATGTTCCACACAGCATCCGAAAAAGCAATTAACCATAAAAAAAATTTTAGGAAAAACCCCCAAGGCCAGACAGGGTAGTAGAAAGCTGGACAGGAGCCAGACCCGACATAAGGTGACATGTCTGGGAGCTTGCATAGCTTTGCACAAACAGGTGACTACCCTTGGTTCAGATGTGTAAAAGCAGCTTAAAAAAAACCCAACCCTACTATGAAATAAGAAAATAATAATGTGCAAAAAACCCGTGATTAAAATAGATAGGACCAGCCGGACCGGCTGGATGATCCAGCTTAGGATGTTACAAACAGCACCCACCTACATAACTAAAATACCAGTCCCCCCCCCCACAAACTTCTACAAACCCCATTCAGTATGAAGATAAAAAAAAAGTATAGCATAAAAATTAATGCGCGCTGGATATATGCCAGCGAGCAGGAGTACAATTGATCTCGAGTCTAAGTACATTATCAACGCAAGGTTCCAGTTTGCATACAAATTATGTCCAACCGGACACGCGCACAATTAAAATGATTTTATGCAGTAGTGAGTCACTGAAGTATAACTTGAGGTTTTGTGGATTGTTAAACGCACAATACATGGTGTTTTCTATAGAGGCCAAATTTAAGTAAGAATTGGGTTAATATCACCTCGTTTTATCCAGAGCGTCCCAGGTGATCTGTGCCTTTTGGACGGTCAGTTGGTCTTGCTGAGTGGGTGATTACAGTGGCATGCCTTATGGTTGTTTCTCCTCCGGCAGGCGAGGAACAAGAGTCTGAGAGTGTTCAGGACATGGTGGACGATGGAATTTCCACAATGCTCGAATCAGGTCTCCATCTGTCTCGGGAACCCGGAGGTCTGTAAGCGTCTACTTAGTCATGATAGGATAGAAATTACACGAAATAACCCAAAACTCAATCTGCCGAAGGAGAGGCTGCTTACAATGCGAAGGACACAGTTCGACTGGACAAATTCTGCAGTCCGCGGCCTGGATTAGACAACCCAATTACCCGTTTTCACCAACAGATAGCGCAGGCATGCAGTAACGAGAAACAAGTTGCAGCTGACAACGTGAAATAATAAATCGCAATTCCCAATTCTTAATAAATTAATTTTCTTTGTACAGTAGCCCGGTTTCTTTAAGAAACCGCGGCACAGTATTAACCGATACATTATTTTATATTTTCAAAGTTTTATTATTCTCATAAACCACACAACCATAATATACTTTCTTTAAAGAATAATGGAAAACAAAGCAAATATTTTCTTGATGTTTAGAATGAAAGTTTCAGTTCTTTCAGAATTCAGCATCACTATGAATGATTCAGTTCATAATCTAAAATCTAAGGCCACTTCTAAATTTGTAGAAAAATTATTTGAAAAGACTTTTAAAATCTTGTAAAGATTATAAAGGGGTTATAAAGATACCTTCAAAATTAATTTTTGAAATGTTATTTAACTGATTTCTTGATTCCATACTTTTACTATGAATAAATATTTTGTCAGCACAGACTGTATTTTATCATTTAAGTATAAAGAATATTAAAATAATGGTAATCTTGAAAATAACAGTCAAGTTTGTATTAAAATGTGTTACATATTGATAAACATGTCTTCTGTTTTCACCTCGGGAAAATGTAAAATGGAAACACATATGATTAAACTGGTTTACAATATCAGAGGGTTACTTTAAATATTCACCAAATAATAATAATTTGTAATAATAAATTATAGATATCTGATTATATGCACATTTGATTAAGACTTCAAATGTGTCTAATTCTGATTATGGGAATAACAGCAAAAGTCAAGAATGTCAAGTACAGTGTACTGAGTTTTATTTCCATAGGATCTGTACAATCTGAAAAACGGAAAATGGTATGATTTTTACATATGTTATCTAGGTACCTACTATTTTATCTTCTGTACTGAAGAGAAAAAAAATCCAGTCAAGGGTGGTGAATGAATAACTCAAGATAGTTGTCTTCTTTACAACTGTCAGTGTTACATGTTTTTGTTTTTTACTTAAGTCAATAAAAGTTTAGAATAAAACACCACGCCTCCTTGATTATGAGAGTATCGTATACAAGATAACAGTGATATCTTGCAAAATTTAATTATATAATACTACCACATTCCATTTCCTGGACCAGGTGTTTTCCAAGTACAAGACTGACAATAAATTATATTTTTAGGTGCAATACTCAAACCTAGCTACCAAGACAAGTCCTCTGTCTTCCTATAAGCCACTGGCTTGGTTGTAGGTTGACAAATCAGAAAGTAAGCATTGGCACAAAATGTATATACAAAAGTCACTTGAACATCTGTTGAAAGAAGTACCTGCAAGGCGGGGGCCTGGGACGTTTTCCCCAGAGGCATGAGGTCTTACCCAGTACCGTCCCCCGGCCTATATGTCTTACCCAGTGGCTCCCTCTGATTGCCTTCCCTGCCCAGCACACTGCCACAGCGTGGTGTGGGAATGAAGTGGACCTTTGGCCTGGAGCTGATGTACGCCAGGCGAAACATGTGTGCATCGTGTATGGGAGCCAGAATACTGCTGTGTCTGGTAAGTAGCTGCATGTGGTGCAGTGAATCCTAGTACCGGGCATGAAATAGAGCCAGAGTTTCCAGCGTCCCTAGTTCAGTAGCTGCGTGAGGTGCAGTGAATCTGAAGTAGCACCATGTGTTCTGGGAAACAGGGTTCTCTTCCCTGGCAAGTAGCCTCAAGGCGATCCGTTCTTTGGAAAGCTAGTGGACAAACCCAAAACACGCACCAGGTACCAGGGTGCGCAGTTCCTGTTCCTGATCAGTAACTGTGTCAGACCTCCATGCTAGTCCATGATGTCCATTAAGTATACAGACGAACCCTACTAGCATCGGGCTCAGGTCGCTTGTTATCCCCTCATCACCGGACTGGTGTCCATTGAGTTGGCGGAGTCCAAAGTTGGACAACACAAGAGGGGGAGAATGCAGCAACTTGCCTTACCACTGGTATGGCAGGATAGTGTTCCCCTGCCACCCCCAGAAGTGGAGGGAAAGCCGTAGACCTCCAAGGTACATCCTGTGAATCAACCACAGAGGTCGGGACTGCGACCATTATGAGCTTCAGGGGTCTTTGTGTTGACGAGCGATGTACTCAAAAATGGTTCCACGGAACGTGAACCAGCCTGGCCGGGAGATCCTGTCCCCCCTCCCCAGTGGTTGTGGTTGTGGTTTACCCAGCTAGGGTAGATTTTTCCCTAAAACGTCTTTCTGGGAGTTTGGGTGCGTGTCCTGAGATCCATGTAGACTTTGGTGGGCTACACCCGGTTCCTCCTCTTTGGAGGTTCTCCGACTCTTGGTTCTGACTTCTTTATATAGGCTCGGATGATCGGACGCTCTATTGTTGAAACAGATGTTAGTGTCCCAGTGCTTAGACTGATCAGCCAGCCTACTGACAATGGCTGCCATAGAAGGTGCTGAAATGTTTGGCATACACAATACCAGATTGAATAGCTTGAAACTTTTTAACACTACTGACATGGGTCACAAAAGTTTTCACAATCTATCCAATAGATCTGTCAAATTTTCAATATTAAATTTTATATGGTCAATGTTAAAATATTTAAATATACACCTTTATAAATTGCTGTAATATAATTATTATACAACTACAAACTTTATGTATTTAAAGTTACGATATCACTCATGTATTTAAAAAAAAAAACATTACTGTAAGATTAGGACTAATATACACTTTAATGCAGTTAAATCAACACACACACACACACACACACACACACACACACACACACACACACACGCACGCACGCACGCACGCACGCACGCACGCACGCACGCACGCACGCACGCACGCACGCACGCACGCACGTTTTGGTTCTGGCCTTCAACTTTATGTAACTTCTACTCTCACAAAACACCTAAAATTTATGAACAGTTTTGAATTTATTGTTTATCAAATTGCTAACTCACTTAAATTTCATAATAGGTACACTATTAATAAATTTAAAAATATTTTACCTGAAGGAATTCTGCATAACGAAGAGATCCAAACTGATTGCGAAGGATGTCTGTTTCAGAGTTTGTTTGTCCTGGGCCAACATAAATTACACCTACCTGTCAGGAACATTTAAAAATGTTGATTTAGATTTTTTCTGCTTAAATCTAAGTTTTAAAATACACACTAAAAATAGATTACAGAATTTAAAAATATATGCTGTTTAAATCTGGGAAAATGGTTATACTGAAATTTAAAACTCTAATAGATAAAACTAAATATAATAGATACAAAACTAATCTAATAGATTGATATCTATTAGAACAATACAGAAATTTAGCAATCTTTCCAAATTCACCACCTGTATGAACACACAAACACACACACAAAACAGAGAAGTGAAGCATTTGAAGCCTCTGTTACTTTATCCAAGCTAAATATCACTATAGTATTGACGACTCGGAACACTAAGTTTTTTATAAGTAAAAACGTAAAGTTTTACCTTACAGCCTAAACCGGCTTTCACCTATAGAAGGCTCCATCAGAGGCTGTCGTAGGTAGCGCTGTTCGTCTTGTTGTTGGCGACGGGATAGTTTTTTGAAAGATCGAAGCTGTGTGTGTGTGGTGAGATGTGTTCGAATAATGTGTGCGATTTGAATTGTGTCTGTTCGTTTAGGATGTCATTTTTATTTGTTTTTGTGTGTTTGTATATTTCTAATTGTTCTAGAGTGTCTAGTTTTCGGCCTTTTGTGTGTACGTGTAGAATGTTCATGTTATTGTCGATGTTTTTATATGTGTGGTTTGCTTCAATGAGGTGGTTTGCAAAGGTAGATTCTGTAGTGGTGTGGAGTGCTTTTGTGTGTTCAATGTATCTCTGTTTGAAGCTACGTCCTGTCTGGCCTATGTAGAATTTATTGCAATTTGAACAATTTAGCTTGTATATACCGGGTAGATCGAATTTGTTTTGTGCTTTGGGCATGCGTTTTGATAGTGTGTGTTCTGTTTTGTTAGTAGTTTTGTAAGCGATTCTGTATCCTGCTTTTTTGAATTTGTGGGCAATTTTTTCTGTTCGTTTGTTCATGTATGTTAGTGTTATGAATTTGTTGTTTTCTGTCTTTGTCTGTTGTTTGTTTTGTGTTTTGTGTAGGCGTTTACTGACTATTGTTCTGTCATAACCGTTAGATTCTGCTAGATATTTTATCGTGTTTAGTTCGTCTTTGTAGTCTATTTCATCTAAGGGGATGTTGTTAAGTCTATGTATCATGGTTCTAAAAGCAGCTAGTTTGTGTTGTATTGGGTGATTGGAGGTGTTGTGTATTAGTGTGTCAGTTGTAGTTGGTTTTCTGTATATACTGAATTTGTGCCTGTGTTCTAGTTTTGTGATGGAGAGGTCTAAGAAGTTTATGGTGTTGTTGTGTTCGTATTCGGCAGTGAAGGTTATGTTTTTATGTATTTTGTTTATGTGCGTTAGTAACTGTTCACATTGTCTTTTGTTTCCCCTGTATAGTATTAAATGTCAACAACGTATCTGTGCCAATATAGTATTTTATGTGAGTGTCTGTCATTGTTTGTGAGTATTTTTGTTTTTTCTAAGTGTTGGAGGAAGACTTCTGCTAGAATGCTGGATATGGGGGAGCCCATGGGTAGGCCATCGTTCTGTGTGTAGTATTTATTGTTATAAGTAAAGTAGTTTTGTTTTGTGATAATGTTCAGAGTTTTTGTTATTTCATTGATAAGTTCGTCTGGTGTGTTGTTCTGTTTGAGTTTGTTTTGTAGGATGGTGATTGTTTCAGAGATGGGGATGTTTGTGTACAGGTTTTATATAATGCCACTTTAGCCTCCTTTGACTGCCGAATACGAACACAACAATACCATAAACTTCTTAGACCTCTCCATCACAAAACTAGAACACAGGCACAAATTCAGTATATACAGAAAACCAGCTACAACTGACACACTAATACACAACACCACCAATCACCCAATACAACACAAACTAGCTGCTTTTAGAACCATGATACATAGACTTAACAACATCCCCTTAGATGAAATAGACTAAAAAGACGAACTAAACACGATAAAATATCTAGCAGAATCTAACGGTTATGACAGAACAATAGTCAGTAAACGCCTACACAAAACACAAAACAAACAACAGACAAAGACAGAAAACAACAAATTCATAACACTAACATACATCAACAAACAAACAGAAAAAATTGCCCACAAATTCAAAAAGCAGGATACAGAATCGCTTACAAAACTACTACCAAAACAGAACACACACTATCAAAACGCACGCACAAAGTACAAAACAAATTCGATCTACCCGGTGTATACAAGCTAAATTGCTCAAATTGCAATAAATTCTACATAGGCCAGACAGGACGTAGCTTCAAACAGAGATACATTGAACACACAAAAGCACTCCACACCACTACAGAATCTACCTTTGCAAACCACCTCATTGAAGCAAACCACATATATAAAAACATCGACAATAACATGAACATTCTACACGTACACACAAAAGGCCGAAAACTAGACACTCTAGAACAATTAGAAATATACAAACACACAAAAACAAATAAAAACGACATCCTAAACGAACAGACACAATTCAAATCGCACGCATTATTCGAACACATCTCAGCACACACACACAGCTTCGATCTTTCGAAAAACTATCCCGTTGTAGCGGGGCATTTTTGGGCATACCTGGGGCAATCTAAAGAAATTTGTATATTTTTTGTAATAAATAAATAAAAATCTTCATTAGGAACAAAAATTTATAAAGAACGGTAAATTTATTATGTGGAAGCGATTCCAACAACGGCAACACTGCTTGAGGCGTTGAAAACAAAGTTATTAGACAATATTCATATAAACAGTTTTAATAACCGGCAAACTGTACCAAACTCAGGTCAAGGACAATGACGAACACGAAAAACGTAAACACGTTATGTAACAGTAAACACGTTACACAACCAGACATCAGGCGATGTGTTGCGTCAGCAACTTACATAACAACTGTGTGTCATCGGTTTCGTCAGAGCCTATCCTGGGTGTGTCACGCCAGCAACTGTGTGAGGCACCGAACAAAGAGTCGGAAATTAACATCTCAGCGGACCAGACGCAAAAATAAACTGTCGCGTCTGCCCGGCTCTCGCCGGTTTTTCGGGCGAAGTTATTCTGTGTTCGCCGACGCGCCCGCATACGATAAAATGTGATCTCAAATTCAAATTAATAACTTTCAATAGTCAAGAAGTAAAATGCAGTGACAGTTTTTGGTGATATATACACAATTATAAGCAATAGAATTGTGCGGAGTGGACGGAATTACGTGAGGAGTCTGGACTGGGTCGAATCGCTAAAGAATGGCCAGATAAGTAACCGATAGGGGGTAAAACCCAAGAAATTTTCAAAATTGTAAAACCTTTTAATTTTAAAAAGAAATGGCAGCCTAAAATATCTATACATAAATTAAAATGAGATCTCTAAAATAACTTGGTATGTGTGTTGCGTGTATACGGGAGAATGTAACTATATTAAGAAGTCTGGTTTGCGTTTTCTTTAAAAGATTATTTTAATTTAATATCTTGATTCATATAAGGTTTATATAATATTTCAATGTTGTTTTATTTTTTTTGCTTTACTTTAAAAGTTTCTTTCTTTCAAATTTTATGTGCGTTTCTTTTTGATTTGAGAAATGTTAATAAATTTTAATTAATGTGTAAACGTATAAAGTTTCTTTGTTTGTTTAAACCACATTCTGTTCTCCTAGTTCGCTGATACGAACCTTGGTAAATTATTTTCTTGCAGTTGGCAAGATGGCGCCCGAAGAATTCAGTAAATACAGTGGACAGTATCTTTAATATTTTTAAATTTATATTTCAATATTAATATCATTAAAATGAAATATCACATTTGGCTTCTGGAACAGGGACAATTTTATATCAATAAATTGATATAAAATACGGCCTACGGGGAAAGCAGAATGGTTGTTTAAGGTAAAATAAATTTTTTTTTCATACGTAAATTAGACGCAAGTATGGGGTTATGTTTTGATAGGGTTATGTATGTAGTGAATTATTTGTCGGATTATATAAGGAGTATTATGAGGTAATATACATAATAATTGGTATGTATGATAATTATTAAATAGTATAAAGAGTATTATAATAAAATCTTTTAAAATGGCTGAGATACAAGATAATGATTTAATTAAGATGATGAAATTGCTTTTTAATGAACAGAAAAACGATATGCAAGAGTTCAAAAGTAGTATCAATGAAAAGTTCGATATTCAAAAGAATAGTTTTGAGGAGTTGAAACATGAAATACAAGAAATGAATAAACATTTAGAAAGCACTAACGAAATAATAAGAAACAGTTTAAATAAGTTAGAACAGAAGTTCGAGAAATTAGGTAACAATGTTTTAAGTAAGACAAAATGTAAAAATGACGAAATAGTAGACAATTTTGAGAGTATAGTGGGGGTGAAGAATAGTGATGAAAATATAATAACAAAGAGTACTGATGAAGTTTTAGAATGCGATAATGAAATGTTAATGAGTGTTTATGAAATAGAAAGAGAGTGGAAGAATAATGTAGTAATTAAATGGGGACAGAGGGCAAATTTTCCCCTTATTGTTTATAATGATGATGATGATTTAATGTTGTTTTTTCAGGGCAAGAGACCCTTATTGTTAAATGAAGTAATGTTGTATAATGTTGTACCCTCTGTCCGTAATAATTGTGAGAGTGTGATGTGGTGCTATGAAGAAAGAGAGTTATATGTTGAGAATGAAATAGAAATATATAAGTTAGAAAGAAAGTATGATGAATTGAGAAAATTAATAAAAGGGGTGACGATGAATCATGTGAAATACGTACCTGTTGAAAGAGAGACAGAGAATAATTTTGATAATATCTTACCTGACTATAATGATTTACCTGACGTAGTAGTTGAGGAATACAAAACTGAGAAAATAATTTACCTGACGTTAACAAATAACACTGATATAGACTGGACAATCCTAACTTATGGTAACAAGATTTCTAGTGGTATAATGGATGAAATAGAATGGATGGATTATTATGATAGTAATGATAACAAATTGTATGTAGATAAAAATGATGAATGTTACAAATACACTAGATATATATATGACGATGGAGGATGAGCTAAAAGATCAGTGTTGGGACATTTTTAAATATTGTAAATTTTTGGTAATGACCTTGCTGATTTGGACATCTGAAGTGAGATACACTTGAACAGTTTTGACGTATATTTTGTAAATAATATTGAATTCATGTGTGTATTGTGAAATGTTAGATAAGTAATGTGTATATGTTTTGGAAAATGTTGTGTTAATAATAATAATATTATTAATATTTTAGCACTCTAATTAAATAACAAAATAATTATGAAGACAATAGTTAATGATTTGTAGAATGTTGAGAATAATTGAGATATGTTATTTTAATAATCAAATGAATATTCAATTTTAATAATAAATTGAAGTAAATAAGTTGAGATGTTTAGATATTGTGATTGAATGTTATGTGTTTGAATTTTATAAGGAATTTAAATTGTGTGATGAGATTTTAATTTAATAATCATGAATAAATAAATAAATGTTAAATGGTTTATTTTGTGGAATTTTGGGGAACATAATGATTAAAAATATATGTTAATAATAAACTTTAAGCAAGTTTGAAAATCTGATTGCAACACAGGATAAATTCATAATGATGATAAATAAAAACAGTTAATGAAAAATTTTAAATAATAATGTTTATAAATTTTATATAAATTATTTAAAAGAGAATTGTTTGTTTGATGTATGCTAATAATCCAGGTTTATTGCTATTTGTGTATTGTGTTATGTGATGTATTATAACAGTGTAGTGTGGAACTGCTATGGGGGGAGGTTGTAGATCTTGTATTTAATATTTTATGTTAATAATGGTTAAGCTTCCATATAAAGTGGGTTAAAACCCCATCTAAATTAATATTGTCATTTAAATATAAATTCGTAAATTTAATATTACGAAAGATATGTTACTTGTGATTCCCCAAATTTTCGGGCGGTCACGGCCTCACCGAACCCTGACCGTGGAATTGGTTTAGCTTTAACAGCTATGGTTGGGGCACATTACGATTGCGCGCTGCCTTAACTGGCCATAGCTGTTATCGTTGTAAAGGTGCATTTTGAAATTGATGGGGGGTAATAAAAGGGGAATCACCAAACTATGGAACAGCGGCTGCCACTCTGTTCGAGAAGGAACAGCAGAGCCAGGTGGTAGATCCGTTTAAGGGTGCATAATTATTAACGAGAACATGTTGATGTTCAACAATTTTAAACTTAACAGTGGAAGCAGAGACACGGAGAGGTAAAACCCTGCTCCAAAATATACAGTCTCTGTGGAAGCGAAAAGGCGCGTCTTACATAACTGAAATAGTGTGTGTGGCTGGGAGGTTATCCAAGGGGATAACGTATTAAAAATTTGATATATTTTAATTAATAATGATGATTTGCTACTCAATAATTTTGTTTGAATTTAAAAAATAGATGCACTAAATACTTCTTATATTGTGTTATTATGTCTTATTGTGTTGATTGCATTAGTATGTTAGGAATAAGTATTATAAAAATATAATATTATGTTTTCAATGTGTTTATAGATTGTAAAATAAAATGAAAAATAGTTGTAATAGGTAAAATTTTCAATAGGTTGTAAAAGATAGAAGTGGGTGATAGTAATTAGTTGAATAAAATGTTTGAATCAGTTCAAGTTGAATTTTGTGGGACATAGATTTGTCCAAATCGAAGTAAAAGTTAAAGTAATAGTGGAAATGAAAATAATGCAATGTTGTTTTGAGTTAATGTATGTTATAGAATTTTGAGAAGTAAGTGGAGACACAGTAGAAATGGAGATTTTATGTAGAGTTTGGAGCGATATATTGTTTATTTGTTGATGTTAATTTGTTGTAATTGTAGTGAGGTTATGAGATTGAGATTTTTTGGGGATGGCAATTTTGTAGTAGTGGTAGTGTATTTGGGGAGTCCGCAACAAGGGTTGGGACGGGATAGGGACCGATTGGCGCCGGAAAGGGTTACCTAGGGTGAGTCCAGGGACCAACATAAGGGAATGAGTTTTGGGAAGGAAACACGTATCCTATGTACAAAGGGTTAGAGAGTATTTTTTTTATATAAGAGTAGAAGGTGGCGATTGGAGTTAAAGTAGTAAGTAGTTAGAGGCAGAGAAGGGTTAGTAAAATTTTGATAGAGAGGTGTCATACTAGTTAGAGATTTTGTAAGGGAGCGTTAGAGTAATAAAAGGGGTAAGATTATGAGTGAATGCCAAGTGGATAAAGTAAATTATAATGAATAACGTAGAATCACCCAAAGTAATGAAATGGAATAATGATGGCCATAATTGAAAAAAAAAAAAAATAAATAAATAAATAAATAAATAAATTTTTGTAATTTTGAGAAACGCATTAATAAGAGTAAATCAAGTTTAAAAGTAATTTTTTGATTTTATATGCCAATTTAATGATATAAAGTGTGTAACATTTTAATTGTAAGTTGTTTATTTTGAAATGAATTATTAATGTACTGTGTTTTCTTATGTTAAGTTATGTTAGGTATTCTGATATATACATGTTAGTAATAAGTGAGTAAAAACAAAACCAGTGCTTCTTAGCGCAAACCAGCACCGCTAGGGGGAAACATATCAGTTGGGGATATGGTGTTGTATAAGGCCACTATTTAATATTTTGATTTGTTGTTTCAGCGTTTGGTGATGCTGTGGCGGCGGACCTGAGCTGGCCTGCGCGTCAGAGCAGGGGCGTTGAGTATCTGTCTGACTCTACGGTGTTGGGATCTCGAGAGAGAAGTCCAGTATTGTCATGCAGATGCGGTCACAGTCACCGGACCAAGGGTGAGTCGATTATTTTTTTTGTTTGTAAACCGTACAGGGGGTTGTGGCGACATATCCTGGCTGATCCCTTTAGCAAGTATGAGTGTGTCAATGAGATTTTTTATGCTTCGGGCATAAAATATCTCATTGAGGGGGTATTGTAGCGGGGCATTTTTGGGCATACCTGGGGCAATCTAAAGAAATTTGTATATTTTTTGTAATAAATAAATAAAAATCTTCATTAGGAACAAAAATTTATAAAGAACGGTAAATTTATTATGTGGAAGCGATTCCAACAACGGCAACACTGCTTGAGGCATTGAAAACAAAGTTATTAGACAATATTCATATAAACAGTTTTAATAACCGGCAAACTGTACCAAACTCAGTTCAAGGACAATGACGAACACGAAAAACGTAAACATGTTATGTAACAGTAAACACGTTACACAACCAGACATCAGGCGATGTGTTGCGTCAGCAACTTACATAACAACTGTGTGTCATCGGTTTCGTCAGAGCCTATCCTGGGTGTGTCACGCCAGCAACTGTGTGAGGCACCGAACAAAGAGTCGGAAATTAACATCTCAGCGGACCAGACGCAAAAATAAACTGTCGCGTCTGCCCGGCTCTCGCCGGTTTTTCGGGCGAAGTTATTCTGTGTTCGCCGACGCGCCCGCATACGATAAAATGTGATCTCAAATTCAAATTAATAACTTTCAATAGTCAAGAAGTAAAATGCAGTGACAGTTTTTGGTGATATATACACAATTATAAGCAATAGAATTGTGCGGAGTGGACGGAATTACGTGAGGAGTCTGGACTGGGTCGAATCGCTAAAGAATGGCCAGATAAGTAACCGATAGGGGGTAAAACCCAAGAAATTTTCAAAATTGTAAAACCTTTTAATTTTAAAAAGAAATGGCAGCCTAAAATATCTATACATAAATTAAAATGAGATCTCTAAAATAACTTGGTATGTGTGTTGCGTGTATACGGGAGAATGTAACTATATTAAGAAGTCTGGTTTGCGTTTTCTTTAAAAGATTATTTTAATTTAATATCTTGATTCATATAAGGTTTATATAATATTTCAATGTTGTTTTATTTTTTTTGCTTTACTTTAAAAGTTTCTTTCTTTCAAATTTTATGTGCGTTTCTTTTTGATTTGAGAAATGTTAATAAATTTTAATTAATGTGTAAACGTATAAAGTTTCTTTGTTTGTTTAAACCACATTCTGTTCTCCTAGTTCGCTGATACGAACCTTGGTAAATTATTTTCTTGCAGTTGGCAAGATGGCGCCCGAAGAATTCAGTAAATACAGTGGACAGTATCTTTAATATTTTAAAATTTATATTTCAATATTAATATCATTAAAATGAAATATCACACCGTCGCCAACAACAAGACGAACAGCGCTACCTACGACAGCCTCTGATGAAGCCTTCTATAGGTGAAAGCCGGTTTAGGCTGTAAGGTAAAACTTTACGTTTTTACTTGTAACAGTACCAAATTGTCTGTATCGGAATAATGGGATGTAAGGGTACTTTTATTGTGAATTTTATTGTAATCATCAAGTTAAATCAGACAAGGTTAGTTTTGACCCAAGTCCCAAATAATATGTAAATTCACCGGTGGAGAGCCGATCCAAGGTCAGAGGCGTACGAGCAAATTGAAACAACAATAATGGCAGTGTTAGGCGCTAAAAACTGACAATACTGACTTTCTATTGGTCCACGATAATAAATCGTCACCAAAACAATGACGAGTTAAAAAACAATTATGTATTAACCAGACGGAAGCGAAAAGAACAATAGACAATGACGTCAGGCGCAACAAATTTGCATACTAATTGTGCCGGCTTCCGCCCAGTTCAACAACAGCAGCCACCGAGCCTATACGTTCGCCACAGTGCAGTGGGCAAAATTTTGCCAATTATGTAATATTTACTTAACAACATGCAATAGCTCTTTACAAAAGTTTAACAGTAACTATACTCGAGTCAGTGAACAGTTTTAAAAATGAATTTCAATTAAAATCAGTGGGCACAACAACACGAATTTCGGCCGACCACCTGCCTAATCGCCATGAAGAGGAATCTACGCCGCTTCAGTCACAGGAAAGTCCCTAGTCAAATTATTTTATAAATTCTAAATTACATTTTAAATGAGCTCAAGCCATACTTTAAATACACATGTGTAAATTTTCAGAGAGAGTGAGAGAGTGAGAGAAATAGAGTGTGTGATTAAGTTGATCAACTTCAATATAACATGAGGCGTTGGTTTGTGAAGTTAACGAATTGTGAGTATCATTAAAATATAAAGAAAACAATAAAGTTCATCAATGCTAGCAGTAATGAAATTGAAAGAAATAATGGTAACCAAGTAATGAATCTATGTACGTAACCTTGAACCGAAGGCAAGGCGAGATGAGATCGCCGCCATTTTGAAATTTTACAATTACCAAAATACATATGTGTATTAAGATACAACACATTTTGATAAATACAATCAAGTTCGTTATATTAATGTGTGTACCTCATTATTTCAATACCCTGTAACCACTGCCTCTGTCTACTTAACGACATTCTGGACCCAAAGCCTAATGAGTTTAACTGAGCTAAACAAGTGTGATTCCGGTGACAAGATAAATTATGCAAATTACATAAATTTTGACTTTATTAATTATTATTATTATTTTAAATTATCTGTAAATTAACAGATGGCAGCCTGAACTTTGACTTTATATATAAATAAAAATATATAAATAAGCAGACAAGCAGAGGTTAGATGGGTAATGAAACGTACGAGAAAAAATAGAGGTTACCTGTATAGGTTATGTATAGTACGAGTAGAGTACAACACAACAACTAAAACAAATTTAGTATTGTTAATATAATAAAAAAGAAATGGCAAACAGTAATGAGACGAGTAGAACAGAATCAGAAATGATGGGTGATAGTAGTTGTTCAACACCAGCCCCAACAAAAAGAGTTGAGGAAAATGACATAATAAGAATTATGAAACTGCTTTTCAATGAGCAGAGCATCAAATTTGATACTAAATTAGATAATTTTAACGAAAAACTAAATCAATTTGATGTACAATTTAGCGAGATTAAAAAAGAAATTAAAAAACAGAGTTGTAATTTGGACAAAAGATTAAATGAAATAGGTACAAAGTTAGACAAAATACAGTTAGAAAATAAGAGTAGAGAATCAAATAAATTGAATGAAAATAAAGACAAGGTAAGTAGTGGTGAGAATTATGACAATAGAATTACAAATATGGTGTTAGAAAATAATTGTGTGAGTATTGAGAGTGGTGATAAAAGTATAATGGGAGTAGAATTTGATAATGAAGTGATAAAAAGTGTTGATGAATTAGAGAGAAAGTATAGAGAGAATTTACAGATAAAGGGGTTGCAGGGGGTAAATTTTTCCCGTAATGTTGTAGTCGGGGGTGAAGAAAAGGCTTCACGAGTGTATTGGGTAGATAAATGGTCTACCGATAATTGTTTTTTGAATTGTTGTATTGTTCCTGTAGAAATCAGGAGAGGTTTTAATGTAGTAGTACCCTCTGAATGGAGTGAGAGATATTTAGAGAAAGAGTTGTGTGTAGATGGTGAGATGCAAGTATTTAAGTTAGATAGAGGTTATAAAGAGTTGATAGAGAGATTAGGATGGAAGAAAACAAACTATATGAAATACTTACCTTGTAATGAAGCTGATATAGCAGTAGTAGGAGATGATAATGAAAATAATGACTTAGTAACTTATCTGATTGTGACTAATTATACTGAAGGTGACAGGACCATAACCGATCGTGACAAGTTGTATGACAAATTGATATGGAATAACCCTATCAATTATGATAGTTTTGTAGAATATAAAAATTTAAATAAGTACTATATTCATGATGGTGATATAATGTTTTCCAGGGAAAATAAGTTGTATAGATTTAAGATAAGATTATTATTTGACGATATGGGGTAGTTGTGTATTGTTTATTGTGTTATGAACATTTAATTGTGTGGACTGTGTTTTTAAAAATGGACTGATTAGGACTGATTATGGTAAATGATTTCATGATTAGGTGAATTGTATATTTTGTGTATTAATGTCAATGTATTTGTGTAATTTTGCTGTTGTGTACTTTATGTATTTTTTATGTAAACATGTATTGTAGAATTTTAAATAAGTGAAAGAAGTTTAATAATGATTTTGAAATGATACTATGGAGTTCAGATTCTAAAGGGTTAGTAAATGATTATGCAGGTAATATATTTGGATATTGAGAGGTATTGTTGTTAGTTGGTAAGTGATGAATTTTCTAGTGGTGTATTAAGTTGAAATGTTGTAAAAGAGTTTGGGGATAGTGATAAATAAGGGCATTGGAGTTATTTAAATAGAGTTATTGGGAGTTAGGGAAAATAAAGTGTTGAGATGCTGATAATGTATAAAGAGGTGTTAGATATTTTAGGGACACAGTGGTTAGCGATTATATGTAGAGGTGAGTAATGTGCATGGTATTTATATTTGTTGTTGATGGTGATATTTTGTAATAAGGGTATTGGTGTAGGAGTCCAACGAGAGATGTTGAGACAGGAAGGGATCGTTGTGTGCCGGAAAGGATTATCTGAAAGGGTCAGGAACCGATAAGGGAATGAGTTGGTTAGAGGGAATACACACATACTAGTACAAAAATGAGCGGTGCCAGAGGTTTTAAATGGGATTTGTGAAGGGGGTTATTATTGAGATATTGGTGTCATAATGTATTAATGGTTAGAAGCGGTTGTTAGTAGAAAAAAGGAGGTGAGTAAGGTTAGATTGACGAATACCAAAATAAGATAGAGAAAATAGTGAGTAATAGAGAGTCACCCAAACTAGTAAGGATAAAAGGGTTAGAAAAGGGAAAATTCATAGTAGAAAGGTAATGGTATATTTGAAATTTTGTTGTTGTATAGAATCTAAATGAATGTTAAATGAATAAAAGTTAATAGAGAATTGTTGAAGTAGTAATGTGATAAAGTTTGGTACAAATCATGTAAATTTAAATTGTTTAATGTAAGGTAAATGTAACAATGTTAATATGTAATGTACAATGTTTTATGATGTTTTATTATGTTGATAATAGTGTGTGTGGCTAGGAGACTACTAGAAGGGTAGTGACCAGAATAATATTAATTTTTGTGTTATAGTAACCAGTCTCAGAAAAAAAAAAAAAAGATTCTGTGGAAAAGGGGTGAAATTAAAGTAAAGAAATTAACAAAGAAATTTAGATAGTATTGAAGTACTGCCATGATAGATAAATATAATGAAGTTATTTGAAATAAATGAATGAAAATAATAGTTGTTGTTTGAAAGTTAAAAGTTGTTTGTGTTAGTATAAGAATATAAATTTCATGATGAGAGAGGTAATTTGATGTTGACTAGAGTCAGAGAACTTGATAAGAATATATAGGAGTATTGAAAAGGAGAAGGCTGATCTGTCCTAAATCTTGTTATAATTTTGAGTTATTTGGTAGTTTATAAATAAATGAAACCAACGCCTCAAATCACAAACCAATGCATCTAAGAGGAAACATATCAGTTGCAGATATGTAAATGAATAAGGCCACTGTTTTAAAATTTTGTATTGAATGTTTCAGAGTTTTTACGGTGTTGTGACCGCGGTCCTGCGCTGGCCGGAGCGTCAGAACAGGGGCGTACAGTGCCTCATGGCCTTATGGTGTAGGGATCTCTCAGGAGAAGTCCAGTAAGGTCAGACGGGTACGATCGACACTATGGAACCAAGGGTAAGTGATTGAGATTTTCTTTTTATTAACACTACAGGGGGTTGTGGAACATATCTGAACTGATCCTTTTAGAAAAGTGTGAATGAGTCAATGAAAGTTTTTGTGTCTCGACACAAAAACCTTTCATTGAGGGGGTTTTGTAACAGTACCAAATTGTCTGTATCGGAATAATGGGATGTAAGGGTACTTTTATTGTGAATTTTATTGTAATCATCAAGTTAAATCAGACAAGGTTAGTTTTGACCCAAGTCCCAAATAATATGTAAATTCACCGGTGGAGAGCCGATCCAAGGTCAGAGGCGTACGAGCAAATTGAAACAACAATAATGGCAGTGTTAGGCGCTAAAAACTGACAATACTGACTTTCTATTGGTCCACGATAATAAATCGTCACCAAAACAATGACGAGTTAAAAAACAATTACGTATTAACCAGACGGAAGCGAAAAGAACAATAGACAATGACGTCAGGCGCAACAAATTTGCATACTAATTGTGCCGGCTTCCGCCCAGTTCAACAACAGCAGCCACCGAGCCTATACGCTCGCCACAGTGCAGTGGGCAAAATTTTGCCAATTATGTAATATTTACTTAACAACATGCAATAGCTCTTTACAAAAGTTTAACAGTAACTATACTCGAGTCAGTGAACAGTTTTAAAAATTAATTTCAATTAAAATCAGTGGGCACAACAACACGAATTTCAGCCGACCACCTGCCTAATCACCATGAAGAGGAATCTACGCCGCTTCAGTCACAGGAAAGTCCCTAGTCAAATTATTTTATAAATTCTAAATTACATTTTAAATGAGCTCAAGCCATACTTTAAATACACATGTGTAAATTTTCAGAGAGAGTGAGAGAGTGAGAGAAATAGAGTGTGTGATTAAGTTGATCAACTTCAATATAACATGAGGCGTTGGTTTGTGAAGTTAACGAATTGTGAGTATCATTAAAATATAAAGAAAACAATAAAGTTCATCAATGCTAGCAGTAATGAAATTGAAAGAAATAATGGTAACCAAATAATGAATCTATGTACGTAACCTTGAACCGAAGGCAAGGCGAGATGAGATCGCCGCCATTTTGAAATTTTACAATTACCAAAATACATATGTGTATTAAGATACAACACATTTTGATAAATACAATCAAGTTCGTTATATTAATGTGTGTACCTCATTATTTCAATACCCTGTAACCACTGCCTCTGTCTACTTAACGACATTCTGGACTCAAAGCCTAATGAGTTTAACTGAGCTAAACAAGTGTGATTCCGGTGACAAGATAAATTATGCAAATTACATAAATTTTGACTTTATTAATTATTATTATTATTACAAATTATGTGTAAGTTAACATACTTATAAAAAACTTAGTGTTCCGAGTCGTCAATACTATAGTGATATTTAGTTAAGTAACGGACACGTCATGGACAACGAAATCCAAGAATTTATCCAAGCATTCAGAAAACAGTACCTTTCTCAGGATGACAAATTTGTTCAGTTTTGCAAATTACTGTTTACACATGTGTCACTTTCCACATTTAAGTGTTACAATTACAGCTCCATAAGACTGCTTGTATACACAACATACAAGCTGTTAATTACAGTTTGAGACAATATAATGATATTGCTGTTGCACTGCCAACACTTGACGCCACTGAGCAAATTAAAATGTTGTCAATTTTCTGTCTTTATAAACTAGTTAATCTTAATCATATTTCAATAAAAATACAGTTTATTTTTAAATATTTACAACTTTTACTAAAAACTGGTGACAGTTTGACCACCAAAAGCCAAACTGGAACGGAAACCACAAAATATTGGAGCTGACTTAGCTTTATAATTATTACACGTTTTTGTTTTAGGATGCCTTAAATTTCTAAAAGAATTTTCAAAAATATTTGTTTCAAATCTTCATTCAATTTATATCTGATGATGATAGTTAAATACTATTGAAACAGTGTAAAGATTCATAATGTACAAAACAATAAGAAACATTCTTGCACAAAATAATAAAACATATTCTTGAACAAAAAGTTTTATTATTATTAATAATAATATAAAATATAAAAGAAAAAATGAGCAAATATGAATGTATTTAATAAAGATACATCTGCTAAGTAAAACCAATCCACTATTTTATCAAATAGATACCCAATTTAGAGTCTTATTAGTTATGCTACTAATTGCTTCTAGGAGAATGATATTGCATGTTTGTTTCTATGAGCAGGGAGAACTTTTACAAGCAGGCACTGTTACTACTTCAAGGTAATTGGAAAATACCTTCCACATTCCTTGTCAACACAATTTACTTCAACATGTAGTATATTGTTTTATAACTTGAACTCTGTAGAATAAGATGTTTTATTTGTACTCATATTTTACATTTGAAGAATTTATTATCATTTTTCATTATAGCATATTCCATACTCCAACACACAATGTGCACCAAATAAGGCCACATCCCTCGTGTTACTCCTGAGAGTGTCTTTGTTCCTTAGGATCTCACCAGGAGAGAAGTGACAGAAAAAGCTCTGTCACAAACCTATTTTACAATTCCTTACAGCCAATTCAATAGCCTATAAGATATTATTTTATGATATCAAAATTAATAATTAGTTCTACAACTTACTACACTCTACAAATGATGACTGCTCTTTTCAGTTCAATCTAGAAATGGTGAAAAAAGTGCAAACAAGTAATGAAAAGCTTTTTATTACAACATCACTGAGGAAACAAAAGAAGTGTTGCAAGAAAATCAATAAACTGAAAAGATAAAGATTTGGTTGTATATAAAAGGTAGGAAAAGAACAGCCCTTAAGAAAAAATCCTGAAGCTGCACCAGGTGGTACACAAAATGGACTTGACTGTGCACTAAATGTTGCAAACACATCCATAAAGAGAGTGATGGGGTAACTTCTAAAACAAAATAAAGGGTATTGTCCTGAATGTAAACTTTTCATTAACTGGCCAAATGTGCCCACATGTCCATTAGCTAAGATACATTTTTGATTCAAGTAATTTACTCAACACATGTAGCCAACAAAAAAGCTGCAAAACAGCTTTTATATAAAATTATTTGTTAACATTAATTTAGTTTGTTTCCAAAGTTTCTCAGTTAAATGTGTTATTCAAATAGTACAAAAATTAATGTAGTTTTTTTACATAATCCACTCATCTGAAAATAAGGTGGAGATTATCTGGAACAGGTGTTCTTATGGTCCATTAGTTAAATTAGTATTGCATGTAAACTTTTTAATTCTAAATGCTCGAATTTTAAAGTGCATATTGTACACATATTAAAACAGTTTTCTGTGTTTTCTTCTTATAAAAAAAAATTAAAGACATTAACATATTAGGTGGATCTTATTTGGAGCATCCGCTTATAAATCAATTTTTGCAATTTAGTTCAAAATCTGTTTAATTCTGAACTTGGTTAGTTTATGTGCAACAACATGAAAACAAAATATTTACAGAATTTAAAAAACAAATGCAGTCATATTCCTGTTTTTCTTATACATTTTTATATGATTACTTAATATAACTAGTATACAATCAAGATGTATTTTCCTTACTTGGAAAATGTCTCAAGCAATATATTGTGCTTTTCTTTACTTAACATACTTTTTGTTAAGAACGAAGTGAATTATTCAATTATTTCTAGAAACAACAATTAATTACATTAGGCAATTCACAGAAAACCAACCTGCACTAGTCTTATCATATTTAACAATTCAAACCACCAACCACAACACAAAATGGCAGCTTTCCGCTCATTCTTCAACAGAATTTTTAAAATATCCTAAAACACAGGTTATAAAAAAGAAAGAAATACAATATACCAAATTGCTGAAGTAAATTTACAATAAAAAACACCATAAGCAAAATACAAAATCAAATAAATCATAAAATGAAGACAGCATCTTAAGAACTGATAAACATCATTAGCAAATATTAATAATAATAGCACATAAATGGGCTACATTTGTGTATACAAACAACATCATGGCAAACTTGCAAAACTCTGGAATATATAAAACAGAATACTAAGACTGCAACAAATTTTACATAGGCATCAGAAAAAATCAATTAAAAAAAAGTTACTTTGAACATCTAAATGCATACAAAAGGAACAAACAAAAATTTATAAACCCAATTTAGCCACACATGCAATAAATACAGGACATGAATTCCCAGACATCAGCAACATGACACTAATAAAACATGTACAACACAAGGGCACTATTATGAATATCTGGGAAAACCCTACACACATATAAATGTAAAAACAAATCGTACAGAATTTTTCAACATTAAATGTTGAAAATACTCAAAGAACAAATTTATACATCACATCTGATCACAATAAATACAGTTAAGTTCCAATTATCAAAAATCAACCTTAACTCACAGTACCCAACAGCAGCACACAGATATTTCACTAGACTAAAAACCAACATGACTGATGGTGAGCATACTGCTTAATGCTCACAACATGTTTCAAGCAAGGAAAAACTTCTGGGTTATATACTGGTATAGTATTAAGTAATTTCCATATCATTAAAAGAACTGTAGCAACTGTAGGCATTTGAATTTTATGTTTATAAATGTTTTGTGGGAGTAAAGTAGTGAAAAATATATTATTTTGACATGGACCAGTCAACAGCTATACCATACAATTTTTCCAATTTTAATAAAATGTTAAATCATTACACAACATGAAACTTTGTGGTATAACAAAATTATTAATTTACAGTTGTTTTGATTGTTCATCATCTTTTTTCACAGCACTAAACTTTATAGAATACTGAATCTTTCAACTTGTGAAACTTACTTGTCTTTTCTTCTCGTACGCGTTTCGGCGTGGTGTTCACCTTCGTCAGCTTTGAGACAGACTGCCATTAACTTGTAACGGTTTTTATTTTGGAAGGTATAGTGGTGGTGGTGTGTGGAGGAAGGGGATTGGCGCGGGGATGCAAATTATTGTTAGTTTTATGTATAATTGTGTCAAAAAGTGTGTGATTTATACTGTATTGGTCGTTAAGTATGTTGTTTGGTTGTGTTGTGTGGTGTTTGTATATTTCATATTGTTCTGCTGTGTTAAGTTTTCGACCTTTGGGTAAGTAGTGTAATATTTCAAGATTAGTATCTATGTTGGTGTAGCTGTGGTTTTTTGTGTGTATGTGTGTGGCAAACGCGGAATGTATATTGTTGTTGGATAAAGCTTTTGGTGTTCAGAGTAACGAGATGAAAAAGATCTTCCCGTCTGGCCTATGTAGAAACTATTGCAGTCATTACAATTTAATTTGTAAACACCTGTTTTGTTGTATTTGTCTATGTCCGTGTTTGTATCATTGATGTGTTTTTTGATGGTATTGTTTGTTCTGTATGCTATTTTGTACTTGTGTTTTCTGAATGAGTTGGCGAGTTTGTGTGTGTTGGAGTTATGGTATGTGAGTGTGATGTATTTAGTTTGTTGTGTGTTGTTGGTATTTTGTGTTTTGTTGTTTTTGTTTATGATGTGTTTGTGTAGTTTGTTTATTAAATTAGGGTTGTATCCGTTTTTTATTGCTATGTATTTGACTGTGTTGAGTTCATCATTATAGTCCTGTTTACTTAATGGTATTTTAGTTAGTCTATGGAGCATATGGTTGAAGGCCGCATGTTTATGTTATGTTGGGTGGTTTGATGTGTTGTGTATAACCATGTCAGTTGTGGTTGGTTTTCTGTATATTTTATACGTGTGTGTATTGTTAGTTCTTTAATTGTTAGGTCCAGAAAATTTATACTATTGTTTTGTTCAATTTCCAGTGTAAATTTTAGTTTGTGGTGTATTGTGTTTATGTATTTGTGGAAGTTTTCAACCTGTCTTGTGTTGCCATTGAATAAAAGTAAAGCTTTATCCAACAACAATATACATTCCGCGTTTGCCATACACATACACACAAAAAACCACAGCTACACCAACATAGATACTAATCTTGAAATATTACACTACTTACTCAAAGGTCGAAAACTTAACATAGCAGAACAATATGAAATATACAAACACCACACAACACAACCAAACAACATACTTAACGACCAATTACAGTATAAATCACACACACTTTTTGACACAATTATACATAAAACTAACAATAATTTGGATCCCTGTGCCAATCCCCTTCCTCCACATACCACCCCCACTATACCTTTCAAAATAAAAACCGTTACAAGTTAATGGCAGTCTGTCTCAAAGCTGACGAAGGTGAACACCATACCGAAACGCGTACGAGAAGAAAAGACAAGTAAGTTTCACAAGTTGAAAGTTTCAATATTCTATAAAGTATTACTTTATACATGTTTACCTTGTGTGTTTCATATGGAGGTATTCTGTCCAAGTTCTTAACAGCTCTTTGGACCATCTGACTATTTGGAAGTGCGAGAGGTTTTTCAGGCACACTTCCAAAATGTGCGCTGTGATAGAGCTGCAGGAAAACAAAGCTGCAAAGCACATATACAATCCAGTATAAGTTGTTATACAGCAATAAAGTTAAACATAACTCTGAAATTAAACATAAATTTATTTCAAACGGAAACAATTAAAACATGTATTACCTCATTTTACATTACAATAAAATGTTAAAAAAAAAGAAAAGGGTGTGATGAAGATGTGGAAATTTATGAGCACAAAATAAAGTATCACAGTGTAAGGAAATTCTACCAAAAATTTAAAAGTTTGCTGGGGGAACAGTAAATAAGCAAACATACAAACGTTTCCTCTAGGTATGCCGCGAAGAGGTCTGCTTTTTGCTTAGCATTTCTAGCCCAAGATCCGTCATCTTTTCTTATTGGGGGAACTTGAATTTTAGGTATTTTTATTCCTTTTGTTGCCTTCCAAAGGGAATAATCTGTGTCTTTTTGGGCAGATAAATTTTCTAAGTACCTATTAATTGATTCATTCTTGAATTCTTTTATGAATGATTTTATTTTAATACATAATTTATTTAAAATTTTTTTGTTATCCGGTGCTCGATTTCTCTGCCAATCTTTACGTGCCTTCCTTTTTTCCTTAATCAGCTCTCTTAATTCAACTGGACAATTAATTTCTTTATTTCCTTTTTTATAACTAATAGGAGTACTATCCCAAGCAGCATATTGTATAATTTCAATAAATCTCTCAAACTCCTCTTCTAATTGTACTGGATCTTTAATCGGTACATGCAGGTTTGTGTTTTTTTTCTACTAGGCTAATGAACAAGTACCAGTCAGTTTTACCAGTTGTTAACTTTGGGACTGATGCCTTGTTTGTAATTATAAATTCACTAATTGTCATTATAACCGGTGTGTGGTCTGAGGAAAGGCTCTCATCATTTTCTACATGAATACAATTTTCAGAAATCCCTTTTGTCACAAAAAAATCAATAATATCAGGTAGTTTGTTTGTGTCTGCATGCCAGTATATAGGTTTACCTCTGGAGTGAAAGTCACACCCCAGTGTTTTCCTGCTGCCAGTAATTCTTTTCCTTTCGGAGTAATTACTCTTGATCCCCAGTACAAGTGTTTGGCGTTAAAATCTCCTCCAATAATGAAGTTTCCACCTAAAGTTTCAAACAGTTGTATAAACTCGTCTCGCTTCAACTTATATCTTGGTGGACAGTAGATTGCACCGACACTGTATTCTTTGTACCTATTAGCTTGAATCCTAATGGCTATAACTTGCAAATATTCTTCCTCTACTTTGAGACTTTCATAATGTTGAAGATTCTCTTTTACAAATATTGCTGATCCTCCTCTTGCTCTATCTGCTGGGTGGACAGCAGAATAGCAGATATAACCATGTACCTTAACACATGATGTCTTTGTGGAATGACTTTCAGATATTAAGCAAATATAAATTTTTTCTGAATAAATTTTTTCTGAATTCAAAAATATTTCTTGAATATGTTGTGACAATCCATTTGCATTCCAAGTTGCTATTCTAAGAGTTTTACTCATATTATCTAAAATAACTATTTATATCTACAAGGTTCATGTATACATATTCAAATTTCTTATCATTAGAGTCTAGACAGTTTTCTATAGCTTGTAGCCTTCTTAATATTTTTTCTAATACATACTTTCCTCTATTTCCTTCCCCTTAACTGGTCTACACTGGACCACTTGAGAGAATGTTCTGCTTCCAGTTTCTTTACTTTCCAGAGGTTTTTGTACCACGTGCATTAGCTCCATACTTTTTCCACTTTTTTTCTATATCTTTGTTGAAATCCACTGGTTCTGTTCCGAATATTTTGTAATTCCATAGCTACCTCACACTCTCGATAGTTTGCTGGATGTTGGCCTCCACAGTTTACACATTTTGGTGGAGTATCTTTATTTATTTTACACTGAATTGTAGCATGCTTCCCTGTACATTTTACTCATCTAGCTTCTCTGTGGCAGTACTTGATTGATGGTTGAAACCTTGGCAATTTTTACATTGTGGTATCAGGTTTGTAGCTTTTCTTAAGGGTTCAATTTTGACACTCATATGTAGGATAGACTTAATGTTACAAATTTTTTCCACATCTTCTTTATTGTCAAACGTGAGCATGAATAGAGGGAGCTCTCTCTTGCAAATTATTTGTTTTCCATCTTTATCCAATTTCCTTTCTTTTTTAATAATGTGGACAGCATCAACTATTTTCAATTTTGCTTTCTGCTGTAACTTTTCTAATATTTCTTTTTTACTACAGGCAGGGTGAAGCCCTCTAGCCATTACCTTGATGGGCCTGTCTATTTTGTCTTCATGTGTGTACCATTGATGTCCTTCTTCATTCAATTTTGTAGCTAGAGATCTATAAGCATCTGAGTCTTGATTTTTCACACATTATTATTGACGGAGACAATTTTGGTTATTTTTTCTTTGTTTGTGTTCAATAGTGCCCTTACTGTTGCATAGTCTTCAATGCCAACTATATTAATTGGTGGAGCTTGCTTTTCTTTTGGTACCTTAACCTTCTTCAGTTCTACTTTTTTAATAGGTAATGTGTCATCAGTTTTTTCAATATCTGGAGAACCCTCGGCTTTTCTCTTTTTCATTCTCCTGGTTACATTCTTGGTTCTAATCCATTCTGTTTCCTTAGCGAGTTCTTCTTCATCTGTATAGTATTCTTGGACATTGTCAACTCTGTGTTCTTTATCTTGTTGTACCTTCTTCTCAATTGTCTTTTTGGGTTTGTCAACCTCCTTTGATAAATGGGCAGTTTTGAGTGCTTCATTTTTCGATTTGAGATCAAGTACTTCTTTCTTTAACTTTTCAATTAGAAGCTACTTCACTCAGCCTTTTCCTGAGTTCCTTATTTTCTTCCTCCAAATTAAAAGAGCTTCTTTCACTTGAACTTCTTTGTGAACCATTTGTTCCTGGAAATCGTAATACTTTGGAACTTCTCTTAAAAGGATCATTCTCAAGCAACAGTTGCCCCCCCCCCCCAGAATCCATGGGGCCGGCCTCTGTAGAGGGGTGGATTTTCCAGAGTTTCTGGTCTGCCACCTGGGGTATTAATTTCCAAAGAAGTTTTATCCACTGCTTTAAATGACTGATCCTCAGTCCCCAGCACCAATTAGCTCGCCGACCCACTTTCCTGCTGGGATTGGTTACCCAACCACTAAATCAGATGACAAATAATCTGCTCGTAAAGCAGAAAGCCAGATGGAGTAAAGATATCCACTGTACCTGGTAGTGTTTTCCTGGAACTGAAACTGTTAAGTTAAATCTATTGAATAAATGCTGGATAAGCATCATATGGCAGACATGAGAGTAAAGTAAGATCACAACAGGTATCAATAAGATAATCTGATTGAGGACCAGATATATTGAGGGATAAGGACCAGGTATGATAACAAACAACTAGATTTTTTTTCTAATACAAATTATTTATTCTTCAAAATTAATATTGCCCCCTTCAAAGTAGTCACCATCAGATAAATGCACTTACACCAATGTTCTTTCCAGACCGTAAAACATCTGAGAAATTCTCTTTTTGTAAAGCATTCAGTTCATTCAGTGACCTTGCCTTTATCTCCTCTGTGGTTGCTAAACATTATCCTTTCATTGTGCTCTTCATTTTTGGGAACAAAAAAAATTTGCATGTGCAATTTTATATACTATACCCAATTTTATATACTATAACGGCTGTGCCATTACAACGGTGTTTTTTTTTGTCAACAACGTGCGAATTAGTAGTGAAGTGTAAGCTTGGTGTTACCATGGTGTAAAACCCAAAAATTGTTTGTCCACAATTCTGGTAGTTTTTTCAGATTGCCTAACACAACCAATTAATGATATCAATTATTCAGTACCTAATGGTATACATTCATAGTAGACTATGTCATTGTAATCAAAGGTAACAGTATGGAGAACCTTCACATTCGATCTCACTTGGTGTGCTTTTTGGTCTTGGCTCTTCGGGAAGCTTCCATTGCGATGATTGAGCCTTTGTTTCAATGTCACAGTCATACACCCATGTTTCATAACCTGGTTATGGTGTGTTTGAGTAAACCTTGGTCATCAGAGACTTCAGCCAACATTTGCTCAGCGATGTTTTTGCTGAAAATTTAACAATTTTGTAACAAATTTGGTTGCTACTCGTTCCATGCCCAAAATGTTGATAAAAAGTGCTTCACATGACCCGAATGATATACTAGCAGTTTCATCCTCAGCAGTTTCTCGTATAGTGATTTGGCGATTATTGAGCATATCCTTAACTTTTTCCACATTCTATTCAGTGGTCTGTGACTCTTGTAACCTTGAATGTCTTCACAGTCCTTTTGGAAATGTTTACACCACTCATAAATCCTCGATTTTGGCATAGAAATCTTGCCAAAAGCCTTTTCCAACACTTGAACTACTTCACTGCAATTGGTATTATTTTTAACTAATGCAAATGCTTTGTTCCATCATTTTCAAAATACAAAAATCGCCAAACATGCTAAAATATGTCACTAACATTCACTTGTTAAACACAAACTAAGCATCTAATATTCCCAGCAATTGATATGTACATCATGAAAAGTGGTACCAATGTGAGAAAAAAATATTGTGAATTTGTAACATATAGCATGCGATATTAAGGAATTCTTGTTACTTTTTTATCAAACCTCATATGCTATTCTGTACATAATGATTATGTCTCGTTGTAGTACCACCAAGTTAGGCTGGGTATGTTCGTTTATTTGAGCTTTTCAGAATATGAGGGAGGTCGTGTTAGAAGCATGCCAACATTACCCTAGTATTTTATCCAAGGTACTCATTTTCACAGGCTAAGTCTAACACCGGGAGGGGGCTGAAAAATATACCTTGATTGATATGATGAGTCAGGGAATCAAAACCAGGATCTCTCTAGATATGCCACACGTACCACATTCGGTGGTCCATTAAGCTTCTGCACATGATAAAATGATTAAAAACTCGCTGAAGACTGTGTCATTCTTCAAATGAGTAAAATGGTAAGTACAACCTTCCAATCCGTATATATTTACATGAAGGCTACAGTCTGACACTGCTGTGTATAGAAATAGTGGCTACTGTAGTTATATGATAATTATATTATTATTACATTATGCTATAGCAAAAACACCTACCACAAATTTTATAAACACTGCAAAATTGTCTTATGAGAAGGATATACAGAAATGTCATCATGACATAATCAACAAACTGTTTCATATACTATATACAAAGAAAGAAACAGCTACCAAAAACATGGGCTGTGTAAAGCTGAAATGGTTATACCATTTCATAAATTAGACAAGACATGTCATGTCAGATGTGCAAGAGGGGTTTTGACGGGATGTTGAACAGTAGAGGTGGCATGCATGGAGAAGTGAAGTTACATTCACAATGCCACAAGACAGGTCTCATTTCTCAACTTGATCTGTTATCTAGATTATAAACATATTGTATCTTTTATGGTAAACTTTTCTCTATATTTTTCACTGGGTTTAGAGAGCAGTGTAATATTGTTTGTTTCAACTATTAAATGACCTGTACAACCTGGGGAGATTTTCTGCTAGTAATATTTTCTTTCTATTACTTATTTTGCTAATTACAAATATTCCCTTTCAAGACATAAATTCAGGTCGACTACTATTAGTAAATTCACTCTTTTTTGTACCATCCAGTCATATAATTTGTCTGACATATCTTTAAACTTCAAAAAATAATTTCATATACTGTAAATTATTTTGGATCTTTAAATATGAATAAGACAGCATTAAATTCATGGTTAAACAACACAGACCCATTAATATAAGATGCAAATGATATAAAAATTAGAAAAACCCAAAGACAGGACGGCAAAAACAAATGACATCACAAAACTTGACATATACAATGTCTTCGTATGGTTCCATCTCTGTGCTGACCACCATAAAAAATACTTGTTGACTGGAATTCACTGAAACCAATATTTCAAATTCCTAAGCCAAAAGACTTTATTTATTTGTGAAATATCATGAGTACTTCACGTTTTTCTTTTCACAGTGATGACCGTTTCCTCTTCTTCGCTGACCTTCTCCAGTGACACTGCTATTCAAGTAACTCCAGTTTTTTTTATTTCCATCTATTTTGAAGTTACAACTTTAGCACTATATAGTAACCCATAGAAAACATAATGATGTAATAATCTTACCCTTAGGTTAAACATATATCTCTCCTTCAAAATAATTTATCAATTTTCATAAATGTAACTCTTTAGCTTCTATATAGGCTTTGATTTCTTTTATCAAGTTGTATCAAACCTGAATCCATCTACACGATGAATCAATGCAATGTACTGAATTATGATAAAACAGAGGTTTCAAAAAAATCTAAGGCCTTTAGCTGTTGGCTGTGTTGTTTTTTACACATGTAACAGTTACATATGTTTGTCTAAACATAAATGACAATTGTGAGACCAGACAATATGTTTATCATTTAGAAATGCTAACTCTACATCACGGCTCTCATCCACTGTACCATGACAAATCAGATTCGTGTCAAATAGTTTCAGTTGTAAAATCAATCAGATAATGTTCATATTAGACTTAGAAAACTATGTGTGTCATGAGGAAACATTACATTCTTAATGCACGGAGCAGTGAACATAGTCAGTATTGCTGTGAAATACTGACAACAGAATATTCAGAAATGCACAGTAATTCACTTGGTTTTTTAATGATGTGTAACCTCAATGAGAAATGAACATGAATATGTATATAAAGGTTTTTTATCTTATTTACAACTACTACATAAATATATTATACTTCACATAGACACCACACTCTCCTTCACACACAAACAGTATGATAAATAAGAAAATAACTGTTTATCTTACCTAGGACTAACTCCTGACCTAGGTGCTTCCTTAGCTCTTGGACTTTTAGATTTAAGAACATCCCAATCTGGACGAGGTTTTCGAACTGGACTCATTACAGAAATAGTATGACCGCGGTCCCTTTTGAAGGATAATGGTGGAAGAGCGGATGGATCAAGCCTTCCTTCTAAATCCTAAATAACAATGTTATTCTGTTAGCATTAAATAAATATATATAATAATCAGCATTTCACTTAACAAATCCTTTCCTATGTCTTGTAATTACAAGACTACTTTTTGTAATACTTCTTAAAATACTGCACAGTTGATTTAAACTATAAAACATCTAAATTAACTTTTAATACTCTCTTATACATTGAAATTATTCAGTGAAATGAATTCTGTTCATAGAACCAATGAGTAACATTATTTCCTGTGCAAAAAAACACAAACTCTTCATTTGAATATACATTATAATAAAGTATTTCAAATTTATCATTACAAACTTACCACTTCAAATAAACATTGTAAGACTGTTGCTCAGTTAATCGCTATAATTTTGCTCAAACAATACCATGTGCTAATTTAAAGTTATCTCTCAAATACACTGCAAAAAATTTGAAAATGTAAACGAGCCTGTACAAGAAATTTTTATACCTGGTATCTTGTTAATACTGCACTTAATATATTAAGAATGTAAGTTGTTTTGTGGTTGTTTACACAGGTAGAAGTTATTACTCATCAAAATAAGGTATTTTTCCAAATCTCATGTTGTCATTTTGCTTCCAAGCACCATTGATAGTGACGGAGAATCATTGTGTGTATCCACAATGTTTCATTTTCAGTGAAACTTTAATGTAATATTCTGAAACTATAATGACAAATACAGAAAAACAATAGTTGAGGTAAGTAATTTTCTGATGTGCAAAGGTAATTTTACCTTTTGCAAATGGAAATAAATAAATATAATTATATATCTGCATTTAACTATGTATACATTTTACATATTTGATTTATCAATTTTACCATGACTGTATTTCACTTTAAAATGGTTTTTAAAGCAATTTAATACAAACATGACATTTATTATTTTATTGATTTTAAAATTTAAAATTGAATATCAGATCAAAACTGTTTATTGGTAATTAGAAGGTGTAAATTACTAGTCAAATCAGGAATTTTCAAAATCGCATGTGGTTACTTTGCAACTTAAGCATCAGTGACACTGTAACGGGACAGTCCAGGGGATTTATTTCAATTCCATCCTAATTTTAATAATCGGAGTCACCCACACCGAGCCCCGTTTTTGATCACCAAAGTTTGACTTTTGTGAACACCCAGTGGTCAGTCTGTTAACAATCCGGGGAAGGTTCGACGTAATTTGGAGCATTGGAATGTGTACGAGCGTGCGTGTGCCGCTTTTAGCAGAGTGAAAAGCACGTACTGGATTGATGAGAAAGCTGCGAGACGCTGCCAGCCAATCAAAAATCAAGTTGCCGGCTGCAGAGAGACGCTAGCCATTTTGAGACACACCAGTCCGCGTCAAACTTCGGACCGCGCACATGCGTTAACATGCAGTTCGCCAAAAAATGTACTCACGAACAATGTAAACCGGCCGACCAAGCATAAAGTGTTTTGTAAATTGTGTTAAAAACAGTATGGAGAGTTAAACTAACATTCTGTAAAACCAGTTGGCATCACTCACGTGAACCACGCGGTTCCATGTAATAGTGCTTGTGAGCCAAAATGTAATCAACCATAAAAATGTGTTTGTAATTATCTGGAAAACAAAGTGCATTGTGAGATATCGTCGACAGCAAGACAGCGTTAAAATTAAAAACCGATAAAACAACTTTCGGAACATTTAATCAAAACAGTGGCGGACAACGGGCGGCGTAGCCAGGGAGCACGTGGAGTAAGAGAACCCAATTTAAATATTTGGCCAAACATGAAAAAATAATTTCATTTAAATTTGTGAAAATTGTCGATTATAATGGGGGTGGGAAGATAAAAAGGGGTGACAAGTAAGAGAGAGAGAGAGAGAGAGAGAGAGAGAGAGAGAGAGAGTGAGTGAGTGAGTGAAGTACTGGATTGCCCTCTATTAGAAATATAAATCTATTTTATAATTAAGTTAACTAATATTTGTTTTTTGGAAAGATGAGTAAGAGATAAGGCAAAATAACTTTTATAAAGAACGTAAAGATTAAGGAATTAAGAGTTATTTAGAACAGTTGCCTATTCTATAAGTAAGTTAACCAATGTTTGGGAAATATGTAAGAGATAAGAAGAAATAACCTTTTTGTAAAGAACATAAAGAGAAAGAAAGTATGTTGGAGCTAATTTTAATAAACGAGTTTGTTTAAATGTGGTAAATGAGAGTTGAGAATTATTATGCAATAAAACCCAATAACCACTTTTACAGGTCACAAGTTCGTATATAGGATCCTGGACCCACGTGAAGGTTAGAACTATAAGTAAATGTGGGAAGTTGAGTTTTTGGGTGGTTTTATGGTTTTTAATATTTATTAAATAAAATGAAAAGTTACAACACTGAATTGGAATCATAATATAAATGTACCTAATGTAGGTTTCTTTGATAGATCAAAGTACACAGAATACAGTACCAGTGGTACTGAAACAATTTTTTTTTTTAAATGAACAGTTAACAATGCAGAGATATTCAATCTTGAAACAAGCTTCCAATCCACATTATGCATACTACACAAATGAAATAATATTGCCTCGTTATTATTACTATTACATATATTATATGTATAATGATCCATAATTTTACTTTTTAACATACAATCTGTTTTCATTTTACTGTTGCATGTCCTGAATTACAAACCATTTTCAAATCTATGTAACTCATCTTTTCTTTTCTATAGACATATATAAGTAATTGCATTACACATAATATGTGGGTATTTTTTACTTTCCATAAAAAGCAATTATTATATGAAATGATGAAATCAAACATTGATATATGATGTAAAGAAGAATATATGGAATAATATTCCATATATTTTCTTTTAATACAAGTTAAAAATTTCATTTTGTTACTCCTATTTTTAAATTTACATTTCATTCTTCTGATTAAAAAGTTAATTAGTGGAATGGGCAGTTAAGAGAGAGCTTATTGTAATTGGAATGATGTATCCAGGCTCCACTGTATTTTCTTTTAGCATGTAATATTGTATCACGCGTTACTTTGGATCAGGCTAAATTTGTAGTTTTGTCATAACATTTGCTATAAGTGTATGTTATGATTAGTGCTTTGTTGAGCTCCAACTGCATCAGCTGAGAAAACAACAGTTAATAAAATTAACAAAATTAGGAAGTACTCGTGCATAAACAATAATATAAGTAGTGTGTGCTACAATCTTTCCTTAACAAAACGCTTGGATAAAAAGGTTACTACATGCTTTATGGACGACATTTCAGAAATAAAAAGTTAATATCCTTAAAGTATAAATGTGTACAATAAAAAAAAAATGCTTAATATAAGATTAGTGAATTTCACTATGCACAGTAGTACATGTTACTTATGTATAAATTTTAGTCTGAGATCTACATTTATACTTACTTCTAACTACTACACCACACATTTTTTTTGTACAACCACAGGAAAACTACACCAGTACTACATATGTTTTAATTAGAATCTCAAAACCTCCTCCATACATGCTACATGCCAACAAACACACACAAAAGTGCCAAGCAACACAAAAGTAATGAACAGTTTGGTTTTTGATGTGTGTATGATTAACCCTTTGGGGATCAAAATCCAAAAAATTGGACGCCACTCAAAACAGGTCACTCATGTGAGAGGAATCGATTCTTAGGGCTACTAATGATCAGATGTAAAACAAATAGTAAAGCCGGCTATTCACTAACCATCCCCGCTGGACATCATGATGGACAGCAAGTCAAAAATGACAGTGCGTAGCTTTGACATCCATCCGCACGTCGTGTATTTTTTGAAGCATGTGCACGACAAAAAAATGAGTCCAGCAAGACCATCAGCTCTAGCCGCACGACGTGCGGATGGATCGTGTATAGTGTTGATGGCTGTCAAGGAATCGTCCATCGTGCATGTTTGATCATGCGTATGCTTGCTGTCTATCAAATCGTCATTTTCGAGCAAGTACAGTACATGTTTTTAGAGCACATTTGTTCAATAAATGTTTACTGTTTAATCTTACGTTACATTCATTCTTTAGTTTATATTTAATAAGTAACGATTCAGATAAAATTTCAGTTTAATATTTAGTTTAGTTTATTCTTTGCTTACATAATACATTCAAATATCATTAGCAGTTATTATTTTAAATATTGTTATTATTAATTTTATTTAATTACAATTCATAATGAACTGTGAAATAACATCAAAATTTATCAAAAAATATAAATTAAATATATGTCTGTGGGACGTATCCTCGGCAGATTATGTATATTGTAAAATGACATAACACAACGAGAACTAAAGAACGTGTGGCACGCTGGACGAGTTGCACGACAGTGTGGTGCGCACATCCATCACCGATGTCAGGCATGCTGGACAGCGGCGATGGACAGTGTGTACCCGGCTTAATTTTTATTAGTAGTTTATGACCCAACCAGCATATAGCATTGTTTATAGCAGTGACATGAAATTATACCGGCAGTGCTTTGGTATATTGTTTTTCCCCGGTTAATGTTCATTTTGGCAACATTTTGTTTTATTTGTACAGGGTTTTCCATTAACAGCATATTGTTACACTTATTTAGTACGTTTTCAGAAATACTTAACTCAAAAAATAATTGTAAATTTTATTATCCAGAAACGTACAAATCGGGTAAACTTTAAAGTTGCTTGAGTGTATAAATTTCATGTTAGAGACTTTTCACACACTTTTCATTCTACTTTGTAGTTTTTGTTTCATACAATAATAATGGCAGTCCATAATTTTAACATTGTTTAAATAAAAGATTATTCTGATTTCAGTCTCCAGTTTTATTAAAGTTTTGAGATATCTAATGACTCAAATATAGTTTCTTTGATACAATATAGAGAACATAAATACATATTATTATTGGTCCTTGTGTGTTAAAAATATAAATTGATTTTTCTTATCTATTTAATATGTATTTTACCTATAGTCTTTTTGGTGAACCAGAGATGTTTTTAATGATTTGAGTTAAATGCCTCCTCCCCAAATGCTGCACTATCAGTTATTTATTAATTAGATAAAATATGTCAATTAATTTATTAATTAGACAAAATTAATTCATATAAAAAAATTATTAAGACATAATAATATAAAATATTTATCCTACCAATCTGTGCTTTAAAAAGAACACCATTCTCACCTATCTAAGTATCATATGTGCAAGAGAATGACGAAAATCAGTACAAAAACAACAAAATCTGCCTGGGATTTTTTCCACAGACCAGTGTTAATAATGATGGTCCTCAAAGGGTTAATATGTATGTATGTATGATTAAAACTATTTACATTACTGGCTCCTTATATTACTGCTACTACATTTGGTTCCAAAATGTTATGAAGTTTCTGTAACTACAAATAAACCACACACACACACACGGTGTATATTTAAGCAAAATACACTCTAAAGATGTAAAGATATATCTTTTTTTTGTTTTCGCATCAGCCATCTAAGGACCACATACCAATTTCAATTCTTTACTCTTTGTTCTTTCATTTTTTTCCAATATTCCTTCATCTTCTCACTGTGTCTCTTCGTCCTGTCTTCAGTCCACTTTGAACCTGCGTTTTTCTCTCTCCTACCCTGGAAACCCTCCATTTTTAACACTTTTGTCCGAAAAAGTCTCCTTCAATTGCTTCTTCTGCATGTATATTATTATTTTTTTTCTAAATCCTTTTGAACTTCTTTAATCCAACTTGATGTTGACTTCTTCCCCCACAGATATTTGAAGATTTGCTTTGTCAACCTATTGTCGTCCATTCTATATAAATGCCCAAAAAATAATAGTCTTCTTTTTTTCATTGTTTCTGCTATATTTTCTATACTTTGATATATTTCAACATTACTTCTTAATTTCCAACCTTCTGACGTTTTACGTGGGCCTAATATTTTCCTAATAATTCATCTTTCCAACATTTCTAGTTTGTCTAAATTATAATTCAAAGCTAGGCATTCACTTGCATATAGGCATTCTGGCTTCACTACTGTACTGTAATGCCTTATTTTCGCATTTTTAGATATGTGCTTTTTATTGTAAATATCTTTAGTTATACCATATGCCCTTTACATCTTATGAATCCTTTCTTCTATAGCAGATTTTTCCAAGCCATTCTCTTGAATTATCTCTCCTAGATACTTAAATTTTCGAACACTCTCTATTCGACCAATATCTGTTACCAGGAATTTTGGCGCGTTTTTAATGTTTGTGAGAAATTTGGGTTTTTCTGCAGAAATTCTTAAGCCTGTTCTACTGGCTATGTCCTCTAAAAAATTAACTTGTGTTACTGCAGATGTCAGATGTTCAGAAAGTATTGCAAAGTCATCTGCGAATGCCAAACAGTTTATTTCAATACGTTTGTTCCTTCTTCCCAACACGATTGGTGATATTTTGCATTCCTTTAATTTTTCATTCCAAATTCTCACTACTTTCTCCAGGACACAGTTAAAAAGGATTGGGGATAAAGCATCACCCTGTCTTACACCTGTATTTATTTTGAATGGTTGAGATATTTCTTCCATGAATTTTACTTTTGAGACTGTGTCCGTAAGGGTTTCACGGATTAGATTTGCCAATTTAGATTTAACACCAAATTCCGGGATTATTGGATCTATAGTTTCTCTATCAACAGAATCAAAGGCCTTTTTGAAATCAACAAATGTTACTACGATCTCCTTTGAATTCAGTAGCCTGTGACGGATTATTGACTTCAGAGTGAATATTTGTTCTGGACAGCATCTGCCCTTCCTAAAGCCACCCTGACATTCACCCAAATGGCTATCCAATGTTTTTTCTACTCTCTTCAATAGAATTTTTGAAAATATTTTATATACAGCTGGAAGAAAAAGATTTTCCTCTGTAGTTATTAACCTCTTGATTATCACCCTTCTTATGCAGTGGATGTATTAAATTAAGGCCACCTTCAATTCTTCTGGGATTTTTTCTGTTTTCAAAATTTCTTCAAAAATTAATTGTAGATCATTTTTAATCTTTGGTAGAGACCATTTCAAAAATAAAGATATATCTTTAATATAACAAATATTATAATATATCTGCTCACTAGCACACATATCAAGCAAACAGAGCCTATTAGTAATTGTATTACAAATAAGCATCAAATGAAAGTAAAAAATAATGTGTAACCAAATGTGTGTATGTAATGCTATGTTTGGGATGCTGAAGTAGTGTTCATTAATAGTATGAGTTCAATACGGGTTCACAGTAATTTTATATAAATTCACACCTGATGCTATCAGAATAACTGACACATTTACTGATTACAGTCTTTATGATTACAAATAGAAAACTGATTCTTGCCTATTTATAGTGACAACTGTTTACCCTATCTGACTACGCATCAAGTAGTATTATGGCTTGATATTTTTTTTTGTTAATAGCTCCAGGTCTATCTCAGTAAACTTATTCTACATGTGATTAGTTGCTAATGAAGTATAAGATTTATTTGCATTTATCTTACTATTACTATTACATATATTTCTTAATAACACATCCAAAAGATGGAATTAAACATGTTTTTATGTCTTTCCATGCCTACTATGACGCTATTTACAAAAAAAAAATGTTAGCCTAACATTAATTATATATCAGTCAACATATAGGATATCACACTATGTGTGATATATTACAGTAGGTCAAAATCTATATAAGGGTATAGTAAACCCAACCTTGCTGTGTTTAGGTTGTAGTCTAGGTGACAGTTGACTGGGTGGGGGTGACAGGGGAGGTTTAGTTGAAAGATGTGGTGCAGCTTTCTGGCTGTTTGCTGGAGACTGTGGATTAGACATTCGGTCTTCTTCTTTGCCACCAGAATCACTTCTCACAACCTTCTCTTTTACTGTAACTTTCAAATTCTCCATTGAAACAGAAGTCTGTTCAGTTTGTTTATTTATTTCCTGAGATTTTCCATCAGTACATGATACTTCTGTTTGTATGTTCTGAAATATAAAATCAAGAAAGCATGCATCCTCCAGAAACTCAAACAACATTTTTATGACACTGACATTATCAATATTAATTTGTGACTTTACTATTATATATTACAGAAAGTAAAGTTACTATTACATATTAAAAGAAAGTAAATATTGTACTATGTCATAAGTTCTAAGAATTTATACAAATATTAATACACTACACAATATATTTAGTACTATATAATAGACAAACCCCAGTTAACTCACAAAATAAGTCACACACACTAAGTAATTAATATTTCATTAAATTATAAATGATTTAAATTACATTATTTGATTTGAGCATGCGGTAAAAATTCCCAACTTACTGTACTAAAACTGTGAACCAAACACCAAAACAAGCATCACACATAAACACCCCATAAATTTTGGATTCCATGATTTAATGACACTTAAAAAAAAAAAATTAGTGACTAAAGTCACACACCACAGACAAAGCAAGTACTAAATTATGAGTTACTTGAAAACATATATATGTATTTGTGTGTACACTATATTTTTCTAATGTAACAAGTAACATGCTATTTAAATGTTACGATTTAAATCAACTAAAATTAGTCACCATTTAAAAGTAACAAAAATTCCTGACAATTATTTCCAGTCTTGCACAACCCACATTTTCTATAACATATAAATCAATTTTATTTCTTGACATCAGAAAAACCATTCTCAACAAATGAAAACTTTTTAAATATCTTACTTATTGATTAAATATAAAATATGTATAAATAACTATATATAAAATATAATATATGGAAATGTGATCAGTGACAGTCTGTTACATAACACTTATTGCAGTTACATTTTGAAAAACACATTAAACTGCAATTTTCTCCTTTTGGGCCATTCCATGTCAAATCAACCAATGGTCTGGAACTTGAAGTCTCAGAAATCAATGATTTTTTGTACATATGTAGTACTATCAGTTAGGATAAAAAATGCAAAATTTCAAATTTTTCCCATTTTTAGTTTTTGAGTTATAAATTTAAAAAAATACAAAAATCGACTGTTTTTTGACACATTTTGAAACATTCAAAAGCTTATAGCTCCAAAACTATTTGCTATAGAAAGCTCAAAATAGTGCCATTCTTTTCAGAATTTCAAAGGCTTTAATTTGATATGTTACTTGACTTTACCAAACCAATCTTAAAATGTTTCAAAATCTGCAAAAAGTTATTTTTTTAAAAACACAAAAACGAAATTTTGAATTTTTTCGAAAAAAATATATGTTACATGTACATGTTATTAGAATGTATGGGCCAAATTTCATGATGGTATTCCTATGGGTTCTATTATAAAAAAATAAAGTAATAAGTTAAATGCCTGAACTTTAGTGGACATAACTTACCGCATTTGTGGTGCTATGACTCCCTTAAGTGATTATACTTGTAATTAGCTAGTTATGGCTGCTTCATGAAGATAAAATAGGTTGTGTTCTATTTAAATAATTTCTCTCTACTTTGGCACTTTAAAAAATAATTGTATTTCACTACAAATCAACTGCGCTACAACTACATTGCATCTTTATTTTACAGTATATACACAGAACTTGAGTTGAAAGACATCTCTTGTTTTTAAGTAAATCCATTTACAATTTAAAATGTGCCAGTAATAATCAAATTTGATAATCAAATGCTCACTAACTGTTTTAAAGTCTGAAAGTCTGTAAGTTAAGTTTATAAATACAATGCAGATTTTTTCTTCAATAAAATTTGGGAAGCTTTAGTCATTTCTTCAGCAGATAATTTATAAGTCCTGCCAGTTTGAGTGATTGGGTTAATGTTACAAATAATAAAGTTTTGTGGCACTGTCAAAGTATCTGGTCTTCTTGGGTAAGCAAAAGAAGGTGCTGGTCCACTAGGGTAGAGAAAAGATACACTAACTTCTTTTTCAGAGTCATTTTTTGACAATACGCATGCTACCCACCATTTGCTGTCATATGCACAAGCAACATATCCACTTATTTGTTCAGAAGGCACATCATCTGCATCTGGAGTTACTTGAATATTGTGAACATCTGATGTTTCAGAGTCGGATACAATTTTTGTTTAAATTTTTGTTTTACTGACAGGAATAAAAGCGTGATAACTTTGTGTTCCGGTGACAGCTACAGCTTCAGCAAATCTTTCTTCCAGGTTTTTCTCTTCCAATAAGTACTCATTGTTGGTAACATAACTGAAGGAATGTTTTCTTTCCCCCACTCAAATAACTGGAGAGGAGTTAAAATCTGGTTGTTTACTGGGTTTTGAAGGCTAGCTTTGGTTGCAAGTCTCTTCACTGTGCCTCCAACTCCATTGCACACTCCCTTCCCATGTGATGTTGCATAAAAATGCCATTCTGATTCCACTCCATCAAAATCCTCAGTATGGTGACACAAGTTGGAAAAGTTCTTTCGGTTCTTATATTGGGCAGCTGAGCCATCACTAAAGTAGTACACTTTCTTTAAACTTGGCATGAAGTCTTGCTTGATAAAATTAATTAACTTTCTTTGGAAAACGTGAACTAGACCTGTATTATGGGTCAACCAGTCTGAGATGAACACAAAGCTTTTGTAGGTCAAAACATCAAAGTTGTCATTCTCCTCATTTTTCTTCTTAAAATAAACTACACATGGATGGACTGTAGCCACTGAGTTATTCCAATGAAAGCCTTGTGCTTCACCCTGAAGCACAAATGAGAAATTTTCAGAAAAGTCACACTGTATAATAATTGTGTTCTCTTCCAAAGCAGATTTCTTTTCAGAAAAAAAGGCAGATTGTTGTTTGGCAACAAAATCCGGTTTTTTTAAATGAACAAGCTGTTTGCAAAATTCCTGGACAAAGTCTTCAGCTGATTTGGTGATTGTTTCAAAAGTACAGCGATCAACAGTAACCCATTGTTTGTAGGTAATATTTTCAATCATGTCCTCTTCGAAGGCTGTCAACAAAGCCTCTTTGAACATGCTTACCTCTGGACAGTAATCGCATTCATTTAAGAAACATGACTTGTTTGGTGGGGTACACATTAGCTTTGGGAGGCAGTCTTTGTAGGTTTTTAGTGGCTGGTCATACTCAAAAATCATTAGTTTGTTCAAATTTGCTCCAGCTATCATCAGTTTAACAATTTGATGTGCTGTACAAACGCCTACGGCGTGTGTTCCACTTGACCCTGCTATTATACAGTTTTTGGGTCATAATTCGGCGAATTTTGAAAACCCCACTTTTACATCTAGGGAACTTGATTTAAATATATTTAGAATTAATATTATGCAATTACCTGTATTAATTTCCGTCTTGTGACTTCTTTAGTTTTTTCCTTAAAACAACGCGTTTCGAGAATAAATTCTCATCATCAGGTTTTTAAAAATTATAAAAACATCAAATTCACCCAAAAGGGGTCGTCAACTATTTAAAATACACAAACACAAAAACACCACACATAATTAAACACCGACACAGTCACGGCACAGTCCGATGCGCATCGTCTCGCCGCCAACGACCAACTGTTCTTGATTTAAATTGTTGATTTAAATTCTTGATGAGCTTCACGTAAATTTACTAAAACCAACCTTTTTTTGTACATGTATAGGCTTCCCTTCAAAGTTCTTTCCCATTGACACATAGTCTTTCTTACCAGGCATTAGTCTACTGATTTCGTCACTGCAGTAAAATTCTTTCACCAAAACGGCTTTCTCTTGAGGAAGTGGTTTACCATGCTTGGGATCTGGAGTTGAGAGTATTCCTTTTTCTTCCACTAACGTTTTTGACTTTCTTGTCATGTAGTTGGTAACACCAAATTAGTTTTCAATTTTAGCGCATGACCAACTTCTAGGTAAAGATGTTAATATAAGAAACTTCTCATTTTTATTTGAAATTTTAAACTTTTCCTTGAATTGGTCAATAATTTCAGATTCAGCATCTTCCCAATCACATACCTTTTGGTGTGTGTTGCCTTTCCCAAAAAAAAAATGTTTCATCTAGATTGGACTTTATTTTTTTAATTTTTTGTTTACAATACTTGTTTGAACTGGCACATTTCTTTTTACTTCCATGTTCCTTAAGGAAATGGAAGTATGGTGATGGCAAAAAAATCGTGCTCGAGATTATTGCAGATTCTGATTGTACTACACTCAAAACATGAAAAAGTCATTTTTCGAAAAGTGTCTGTGTGTGTGCTGTAGATTTTTTTTCTATGGCAAACGATAACTGCCGCAAATTCAAACAGAATCAAATAATTTTTTGCATACAGCCCTGATTTGTAGAGTACTCACGACCTATTGTTTGGTGAAGATCGGTTGAGGGAAAGGGGTAGTTTACCTGCAACGGTTTTTTTTAAATCAAGGACAATTGTTGTCTATGGCAAACGATAACAGCCGCAAATTCAAACAGAATCAACTACTCTTTTGCATACAGCCCTGAATTGTAGTTCTCAAGACCTATTGTTTTTGGTGAAGATCGGTTAAGGGAAAGGGGTAGTTTACCTGCAACGTTTTATGTTTTAACAAGGGTATTTTATATGGCAAACGATAACAGCCGCAAATTCAAACAGAATCAAATGATTATTTGCATACAGCCATAAATTGTGGAGTTCTCAAGACCTATTGAGTTTGGTGAAGATCGGTTAAGGGAAAGGGGTAGTTTACCTGCAACATTTTATGTTGAACCAAGAGATATGTTTACATGACAAACGATAACTGCCGCACATTCAAACAGAATCAAATATTTTTTTTGCATGCATCCCTGAAATGTAGAGGACTGAAGGCCTGTTGATTTTGGTGAAGATCGGTGAAGATAAAGGGGTATTTTACCTGAAATGTTTTATATTTTAACAAGAGTAAAATACATAATTTTGATAAACAAAGTATCCTGATAAGAAGCTCATAATAATCCACTGCAGAAACGTAGATGAAATATCTATAAATGAAGAGGCTAGTTGAACGGGGTGGGGGCAATTTTCAATTAATGAAAATTATAGTTGAAGAGGGAGGGGCGAAAATTTTATATGTGTACTACGTTATCGGCAACAAAGAAGTAGTTTTTGCTAAAATTCCTTCCCGGGCTGTTTAGCCGTAGTCCAATGTTTTCTGCAAAACCAGACGTTTCAGCAGTGCCATCGACTTCCATCATCAGTGAAAATCTAGTGCAAAAAAGTGAGGTGGTATACGTTAATGACCAAAGTACTGTGGTTAAGGCTGAAGCAATAGAAACAAGTAGTTTCTATGGAAATATTTCATTTCGAATATGCTTTTAAATATAAATCTTAGAACATGGAAGTCATGTATGGTTCTCCATACCTATATTTTCTATGGCAAACGAAAACAGCCGCAAATTCAAACAGAATCAACTACTCTTTTGCATACAACCCTGAATTATAGAGTTCTCAAGACCTACTGTCTTTGGTGAAGATCCGTTAAGGGAAAGGGGTAGTTTACCAGCAACATTTTATATTTCAACAAGGGTATTTTCTATGGCAAACGATAAAAGCCGCAAATTTAAACAGAATCAAATAATTGTTTTGCATACAGCCCTGAATTGTAGAGTTCTCAAGACCTGCTGGTTTTGGTGTAGATCGGTTAAGGGAATAGGGTAGTTTACCAGCAACATTTTATGTTTTAACAAGGGTAATTTTTTATATGACGAACGATAACTGCCGTAAATTCAAACCGAATCAACTACCCTTTGCATACCTTTTTGAGTTATACAGAACTCAAGGTCTGTTGATTTTGTTGAAGATCGGTTAAGGGAAAGGGGTAGTTTACCTGCAACATTTTATATTTTAACAAGGGTATTTATTATGGCAAACGATAAGAGCCGCAAATTCAAACAGAATCAAATAATGTTTTGCATACAGCCCTGAATTGTAGAGTTCTCAGGACCTACTGTTTTTGGTGAAGATCGGTTAAGGGAAAGGGGTAGTTTACCAGCAACGTTTTATGTTTTAAAAGGGTATTTTCTATGGCAAACGATAAGAGTCGCAAATTCAAACAAATCAAATAATTTTTTGCATACACCTCTGATTTGTGGAGTACTCAAGACCTTTTGTTTTTGGTGAAGATCGGTTAACGGGAAGGGGTAGTTTACCAGCAACATTTGTCTTATCAAGGGTCATTTTTTTCTATGGCAAACGATAACAGCCGCAAATTCAAACAGAATCAAATAATATTTTGCTTACATCCCTGAATTGGAGAGTTCTCAAGACATATTGTTTTGTTGAAGATCGGGTTATGGAAAGGTGTTGTTCACCTACAACGTTTTATGTATTAACATGGGTAATCTTTAATATGACAAATGATAACTGCCGTAAATTCAATCAGAATCAAATAATGTTTTGCATACCTTCCTGAGCTATAGAGAGCTCAATGTCTGTTGATATTGGTGAATATCGGTTAAGGGAAAGGGGTAGTTTACCTGCAACATTTTATGTTTTAACAACAGTAATTTTTACTTCCATGTTCTTTAAGGAAATGGTATGGTGATGGCAAAAAAAATCGTGTTCGAGATTATTGCAGATTCTGATTGTACGACACTCAAAACATGAAAAAAGTCATTTTTCGAAAAGTGTCTGTGTGTCTGTAGATTTTTTACTATGGCAAACTATAACAGCCGCAAATTCAAACAGAATCAACTACTCATTTGCATACAACCCTGAATTATAGAGTTCTCAAGACCTATTGTTTTTGGTGAAGATCCGTTAAGTGAAAGGGGTAGTTTACCTGCAACATTTTATATTTTAACAAGGGTATTTTCTATGGCAAACGATAAAAGCCGCAAATTTAAACAGAATCATATAATTGTTTGCATACAGCCGTAAATTGTGGAGTTCTCAAGACCTATTGATTTTGGTGAAGATCGGTTAAGGGAAAGGGGTAGTTTACCTGCTACGTTTTATGTTTTAAAAGGGTATTTTCTATGTCAAACGATAAGAGCCGCAAATTCAAACAGAATCAAATAATGCTTTGCATACAGCCCTGATCTGTAGAGTACTCAAGAAATATTGTTTTAGGTGAAGATCGGTTAACGGGAAGGGGTAGTTTACCTGCAACGTTTTATGTTTTAAAAGGGTATTTTTTTTGGCAAACGATGAGTCACAATTTCAAACAGAATCAAATAATTTTTTGCATGTAGATCTGATTTGTAGAGTACTCAAGACCTATTGATTTTGGTGACAATCGGTTAAGGGAAAGGGGTAGTTTACCTGAAACGGTTTTTTTTTAAACAAGTGTAATTTTTACTTTTTTCTATGGCAAACGATAACAGACTCAAATTCAAACAGAATCAACTACTCTTTTGCACACAGCCCTGAATTATAGAGTTCTCAATACCTATTGGTTTTGGTGAAGATCGGTTAAGGGGATGGGGTAGTTTACCTGCAACATTTTTTTATTGGGGGTAATTTTACTTCCATGTTCCTTAAGGAAATGTAAGTATGGTGATGGCAAAAAAAGTCGTCTTTGAGATTGTTGCAGATTCTGATTGTTCTACACTCAAAACATGAAAAAAAATCATTTTTCGAAGTGTCTGTGTGTGTCTGTCTGTCTTAGATTTTTTTTCTATGGCAAACGATAACAGCCGCAAATTCAAACAGAATCTAATAATTTTTTGCATACAGCCCTGATTTATAGAGTACTCAAGACCTGTTGTTTTTGGTGAAGATTGGTTAAGGGAAAAGGGTAGTTTACCAGCAACATTTTTTTTTTTATTCAAGGGTAATTTGTTTCTATGGAAAACAATTACAGCCGCAAATTCAAACACAATCAAATAATGTTTTGCATGTAGCCCTGAATTGTAAAGTTCTCAACACCTATTGATTTTGGTAAAGATCGGTTAAGGCAAAGGGGTAGTTTACCGACAACATTTTATGTTTTAACAAGGGTATTTTCTATGGCAAACGATAACAGCCGCAAATTCAAACATAATCAAATAATTTTTTGCATACTGCCCTGAATTATAGAGTTCTCAAGACCTATTGTTTTTGGTGAAGATCGGTTAAGGGGACGGGGTAGTTTACCTACAACGTTTTATGTTTTAAAAGGGTATTTTCTATGGCAAACGATAAGAGCCGCAAATTCAAACACAATCAAATACGTTTTTGCATACAGGCCTGATTTGTAGAGTACTCAAGACCTATTGTTTTTGGTGAAGATTGGATAAGGGAAAGGGGCAGATTACCTACCACGTTTTTTGTTTTAACAAGGGCATTTTTTATGGCAAACGATAACAGCCGCAAATTCAAACAGAATCAAATAATATTTTGCATACAGCCCTGAATTGTGGAGTTCTCAAGACCTGTTTGTTTTGGTGAAGATCGGTTAAGGGGAAGGGGTAGTTTACCTGCAACATTTTATGTGTTAACAAGGGTATTTTCTATGGCAAACGATAACAGCCGCAAATTCAAACAGAATCAAATGATGTTTTGCATACAGCTCTATTTTGTAGAGTTCTCAATACCTATTGGTGTTGGTGAAGGTCGGTTAAGGGAAAGGGGTAGTTTACCTGCAACATTTTATGTCGTAACGAGGGTAAATTTTTATATGACGAATGATAACTGCCGTAAATTCAAACAGAATCAACTACGTTTTTGCATACCTTTTTGAACTAAAGTGAGCTCAAGGTCTGTTGATTTTGTTGAAGATCGGTTAAGGGAAAGGGGTAGTTTATCAGCAACGTTTTATGTTTTAAAAAACGTAATTTTTTTATGACGAACGATAACTGCAGAAAATTCAAAGAGAATCTAATAATTTTTTGCACACTTTCCTGAGTTGTAGAGTGGTCAAGGACTGTTGATTTTGGTGAAGATCGGTTAAGGGAAAGGGGTAGTTTACCTGCAACATTTTATGTTGAACCAAGAGATATGTTTACATGATGAACGATAACTGCCGCACATTCAAACAGAATCAAATATTTTTTTGCATGCATCCCTGAATTGTAGAGGACTGAAGGGCTGTTGATTTTGGTGAAGATCGGTGAAGATAATGGGGTATTTTACCTGAAATGTTCTATATTTTAACAAGAGTAAAATACATAATTTTGATAAACAAAGTATCCTGATAAGAAGCTCATAATAATCCACTGCAGAAACGTAGATGAAATATCTATAAATGAAGAGGCTAGTTGAACGGGGTGGGGGTAATTTTCAATTAATGAAAATTATAGTTGAAGAGGGAGGGGCGACAATTTTATATATGTACTACGTTATCGGCAACAAAGAAGTAATTTTTGTTAAAATTCCTTTCCGGCCTGTTTAGCCGTAGTCCAATGTTTTCTGCAAAACCAGACGTTTCGGCAGTGCCATCGACTTCCATCATCAGTGAAAATCGAGTGCGAAAAAGTGAGGTGGTATACGTTAATGATCAACATACTGTGGTTAAGGCTGAAGCAATAGAAACAAGTAGTTTCTATGGAAATATTTCATTTCGAATATGCTTTTAAATATAAATCTTAGAACATGGAAGTCATGTATGGTTCTCCATACCGATATTTTCTATGGCAAACGATAACAGCCGCAAATTCAAACAGAATCAACTACTCTTTTGCATACAACCCTGAATTATAGAGTTCTCAAGACCTACTGTCTTTGGTGAAGATCCGTTACGGGAAAGGGGTAGTTTACCAGCAACATTTTATATTTCAACAAGGGTATTTTCTATGGCAAACGATAAAAGCCGCAAATTTAAACAGAATCAAATAATTGTTTTGCATACAGCCCTGAATTGTAGAGTTCTCAAGACCTGCTGGTTTTGGTGTAGATCGGTTAAGGGAATAGGGTAGTTTACCTGCAACATTTTATGTTTTAACAAGGGTAATTTTTTATATGACGAACGATAACTGCCGTAAATTCAAACCGAATCAACTACTCTTTTGCATACCTTTTTGAGTTATACAGAACTCAAGGTCTATTGATTTTGTTGAAGATCGGTTAAGGGAAAGATTTAGTTAACCAGCAACGTTTTATATTTTAACAAGGGTATTTATTATGGCAAACGATAAGAGCCGCAAATTCAAACAGAATCAAATAATGTTTTGCATACAGCCCTGAATTGTAGAGTTCTCAGGACCTACTGTTTTTGGTGAAGATCGGTTAAGGGAAAGGGGTAGTTTACCAGCAACGTTTTATGTTTTAAAAGGGTATTTTCTATGGCAAACGATAAGAGTCGCAAATTCAAACAAATCAAATAATTTTTTGCATACACCTCTGATTTGTGGAGTACTCAAGACCTTTTGTTTTTGGTGAAGATCGGTTAACGGGAAGGGGTAGTTTACCAGCAACATTTGTCTTATCAAGGGTCATTTTTACTTCCATATTCCTTAAGGAATGGAAGTATGGTGATGGCAAAAAAAATCGTGTTCGAGATTATTGCAGATTCTGATTCTACTACACTCAAAACATGAAAAAAAGTCGTTTTCCGAAAAGTGTCTGTGTGTGTGTCTGTCTGTCTGTGTGTCTGTAGATTTTTTACTTCCATATTCCTTAAGGAATGGAAGTATGGTGATGGCAAAAAAAATCGTGTTCGAGATTATTGCAGATTCTGATTCTACTACACTCAAAACATGAAAAAAAGTCGTTTTCCGAAAAGTGTCTGTGTGTCTGTCTGTCTTTCTGTGTGTCTGTAGATTTTTTTCCTATGGCAAACGATAACTGCCGCAAATTCAAACAGAATCAAATAATTTTTTGCATACAGCCCTGATTTGCAGAGTACTCGCGACCTATTGTTTTTGATGAAGATCGGTTGAGGGAAAGGGGTAGTTTACCTGCAACGGTTTTTTTTTAGCAAGGGTAATTTTGTTTGTTTGGCATACGATAACAGCCGCAAATTCAAACAGAATCAAATAATGTTTCGCATACAGCCCTGAATTGTAGAGTTCTCAAGATCTGTTGATTTTGGTGAAGATCGGTTAAGGGAAAGGGGTAGTTAACCTGTAACGTTTTATGTTTTAACAAGGGTATTTCCTATGGCAAACGATAACAGCCGCAAATTCAAACAGAATCAAAAGATTATTTGCATACAGCCCTAAATTGTAGAGTTCTCACGACCTATTGTTTTTGGTGAAGATCGGTTGAGGTAAAGGGGTAGTTTACCTGCAACGTTTTTTTAACAAGGGTATTTTCTATGGCAAACGATAACAGCCGCAAATTCAAACAGAATCAAATAATGTTTTGCATACAGCCCTGATTTGTAGTGTACTCAAGACCTATTGTTTTTGGTGAAGATCGGTTAAGGGGAAGGGGTAGTTTACCAGCAACGTTTTTTTATCAAGCGTATTTTATATGGCAAACGATAACAGCCGCAAATTCAAACAGAATCAAATAATTTTTTGCATACGTCCCTGAATTGTAGAGGTCTCAATGACTTTCGATTTTGGTGAAGATCGGTTAAGGGGAAGGGGTAGTTTACCAGCAACCTTTTACGTTTTAACAAGAGTGAAGTACGTGAAAATTTATTTAAACTTTTTGAAACAAACGATAACAGCCGCAAATTCAAACAGAATCAAAAGATTATTTGCATACAGCCCTAAATTGTAGAGTTCTCAAGACCTATTGTTTTTGGTGAAGATCGGTTGAGGGAAAGGGGTAGTTTACCAGCAACGTTTTTTTAACAAGGGTATTTTCTATGGCAAATGATAACAGCCGCAAATTCAAACAGAATCAAAAGATTATTTGCATACAGCCCTAAATTGTAGAGTTCTCAAGACCTATTGTTTTTGGTGAAGATCGGTTGAGGGAAAGGGGTAGTTTACCTGCAACGTTTTTTTAACAAGGGTATTTTCTATGTCAAACAATAACAGCCGCAAATTCAAACAGAATCAAATAATGTTTTGCATACAGCCCTGATTTGTAGTGTACTCAAGACTTATTGTTTTTGGTGAAGATCGGTTAAGGGGAAGGGGTAGTTTACCAGCAACGATTTTTTTATCAAGCGTATTTTCTATGGCAAACGATAACAGCCGCAAATTCAAACAGAATCAAATAATTTTTTGCATACATCCCTGAATTGTAGAGGTCTCAATGACTTTCGATTTTGGTGAAGATCGGTTAAGGGGAAGGGGTAGTTTACCTGCAACATTTTACGTTTTAACAAGAGTAAAGTACTTGAAAATTTAGTTAATCGTTTTGAAACAATGGTAATTGTTAAAAATAAAATAATTTTGTTGCCAGGCAATAAAATTATAATTTTTTCATTTTAATGTAATATAATATTTTTCATTTAATACAGCAATAAAAAGGCAGGTAAGACACAGCCTGGCTGTTTGGCTGAAAATGATTTTAAATATAAATCTTAGAATATGGAAGTCATGTATGGTTCTCCATACCGATATTTTCTATGGCAAACGATAACTGCCGCAAATTCAAACAGAATCAAATAATTTTTTGCATGCAGCCCTGATTTGCAGAGTACTCGCGACCTATTGTTTTTGGTGAAGATCGGTTAAGGGAAAGGGGTAGTTTACCTGCAACGGTTTTTTTTTAGCAAGGGTAATTTTGTTTGTTTGGCAAACGATAACAGCCGCAAATTCAAACAGAATCAAATAATGTTTCGCATACAACCCTGAATTGTAGAGTTCTCAAGATCTGTTGATTTTGGTGAAGATCGGTTAAGGGAAAGGGGTAGTTTACCTGTAACGTTTTATGTTTTAACAAGGGTATTTCCTATGGCAAACGATAACAGCCGCAAATTCAAACAGAATCAAAAGATTATTTGCATACAGCCCTAAATTGTAGAGTTCTCAAGACCTATTGTTTTTGGTGAAGTTCGGTTGAGGGAAAGGGGTAGTTTACCTGCAACGTTTTTTTAACAAGGGTATTTTCTATGGCAAACGATAACGTCCGCAAATTCAAACAGAATCAAATAATGTTTTGCATACAGCCCTGATTTGTAGAGTACTCTAGACCTATTGTTTTTGGTGAAGATCGGTTAAGGGGAAGGGGTAGTTTACCTGCAACGTTTTTTTATCAAGCGTATTTTCTATGGCAAACGATAACAGCCGCAAATTCAAACAGAATCAAATAATGTTTTGCATACAGCCCTGATTTGTAGAGTATTCAAGACCTATTGTTTTTGGTGAAGATCGGTTAAGGGGAAGGGGTAGTTTACCTGCAACGTTTTTTTATCAAGCGTATTTTCTATGGCAAACGATAACAGCCGCAAATTCAAACAGAATCAAATAATGTTTTGCATACAGCCCTGATTTGTAGAGTACTCAAGACCTATTGTTTTTGGTGAAGATCGGTTAAGGGGAAGGGGTAGTTTACCTGCAACGTTTTTTTATCAAGCGTATTTTCTATGGCAAACGATAACAGCCGCAAATTCAAACAGAATCAAATAATTTTTTGCATACGTCCCTGAATTGTAGAGGTCTCAATAACTTTCGATTTTGGTGAAGATCGGTTAAGGGGAAGGGGTAGTTTACCTGCAACCTTTTACGTTTTAACAAGAGTAAAGTACTTGTTTTTCTATGGCAAACGATAACTGCCGCAAATTCAAACAGAATCAAATAATGTTTTGCATACAGCCCTGATTTGTAGAGTACTCTAGACCTATTGTTTTTGGTGAAGATCGGTTAAGGGGAAGGGGTAGTTTACCTGCAACGGTTTTTTTTTATCAAGGGAAATTTTTTTTTTTGCCAAACGATAACAGCCGCAAATTCAAACAGAATCAAATAATGTTTCGCATACAGCCCTGAATTATAGAGTTCTCAAGATCTGTTGATTTTGGTGAAGATCGGTTAAGGGAAAGGGGTAGTTTACCTGTAACGTTTTCTGTTTTAACAAGGGTATTTCCTATGGCAAACGATAACAGCCGTAAATTCAAACAGAATCAAAAGATTATTTGCATACAGCCCTAAATTGTAGAGTTCTCAAGACCTATTGTTTTTGGTGAAGATCGGTTAAGGGAAAGGGGTAGTTTACCTACAACGTTTTTTTAACAAGGTTATTTTCTATGGCAAACGATAACAGCCGCAAATTCAAACATAATCAAATAATTTTCTGCATACAGCCCTGGTTTGTAGAGTACTCAAGACCTTTTGTTTTTGGTGAAGATCGGTTGAGGGGAAGGGGTAGTTTACCTGCAACATTTGTTATAAAGCGTATTTTTTTCTATGGCAAACGATAACAGCCGCAAATTCAAACAGAATCAAATAATATTTTGCATACATCCCTGAATTGTAGAGTTCTCAAGACCTATTGTTTTGTTGAAGATCGGGTTATGGAAAGGTGTTGTTCACCTACAACGTTTTATGTATTAACATGGGTAATCTTTAATATGACGAATGATAACTGCCGTAAATTGAATCAGAATCAAATAATGTTTTGGATACCTTCCTGAGCTATAGAGAGCTCAATGTCTGTTGATATTGGTGAATATCGGTTAAGGGAATGGGGTAGTTTACCTGCAACATTTTATGTTTTAACAACAGTAATTTTTACTTCCATGTTCTTTAAGGAAATGGTATGGTGATGGCAAAAAAAATCGTGTTCGTAATTATTGCAGATTCTGATTGTACGACACTCATAACATGAAAAAAGTCATTTTTCGAAAAGTGTCTGTGTGTCTGTAGATTTTTTTCTATGGCAAACTATAACAGCCACAAATTCAAACAGAATCAACTACTCATTTGCATACAACCCTGAATTATAGAGTTCTTAAGACCTATTGTTTTTGGTGAAGATCTGTTAAGAGAAAGGAGTAGTTTACCTGCAACATTTTATATTTTAACAAGGGTATTTTCTATGGCATACGATAAAAGCCGCAAATTTAAACAGAATCATATAATTGTTTGCATACAGCCGTAAATTGTGGAGTTCTCAAGACCTATTGATTTTGGTGAAGATCGGTTAAGGGAAAGGGGTTGTTTACCTGCTACGTTTTATGTTTCAAAAGGGTATTTCCTATGGCAAATGATAAGAGCCGCAAATTCAAACAGAATCAAATAATGCTTCGCATACAGCCCTGATCTGTAGAGTACTCAAGAAATATTGTTTTAGGTGAAGATCGGTTAACGGGAACGGGTAGTTTACCTGCAACGATTTATGTTTTAAAAGGGTATTTTTTATGGCAAACGATGAGTCACAATTTCAAACAGAATCAAATAATTTTTTGCATGTAGATCTGATTTGTAGAGTACTCAAGACCTATTGATTTTGGTGATGATCGGTTAAGGGAAAGGGGTAGTTTACCTGCAACGGTTTTTTTTTAAACAAGTGTAATTTTTACTTTTTTCTATGGCAAACGATAACAGCCTCAAATTCAAACAGAATCAACTACTCTTTTGCACACAGCCCTGAATTATAGAGTTCTCAAGACCTATTGGTTTTGGTGAAGATCGGTTAAGGGGAAGGGGTAGTTTACCAGCAACATTTTTTTATTGGGGGTAATTTTACTTCCATGTTCCTTAAGGAAATGGAAGTATGGTGATGGCAAAAAAAATCGTCTTCGAGATTACTGCAGATTCTGATTGTTCTACACTCAAAACATGAAAAAAAATCATTTTTCGAAGTGTCTGTGTGTGTCTGTCTGTCTATCTGTGTGTCTGTCTGTCTTAGATTTTTTTTCTATGGCAAACGATAACAGCCGCAAATTCAAACAGAATCTAATAATTTTTTGCATACAGCCCTGATTTATAGAGTACTCAAGACCTATTGTTTTTGGTGAAGATTGGTTAAGGGAAAAGGGTAGTTTACCAGCAACATTTTTTTTTTATTCAAGGGTAATTTTATTTCTATGGCAAACAATAACAGCCGCAAATTCAAACACAATCAAATAATGTTTTGCATGTAGCCCTGAATTGTAAAGTTCTCAACACCTATTGATTTTGGTAAAGATCGGTTAAGGCAAAGGGGTAGTTTACCGACAACATTTTATGTTTTAACAAGGGTATTTTCTATGGCAAACGATAACAGCCGCAAATTCAAACATAATCAAATAATTTATTGCATACTGACATGAATTATAGAGTTCTCAAGACCTATTGTTTTTGGTGAAGATTGGATAAGGGAAAGGGGCAGATTACCTACCACGTTTTTTGTTTTAACAAGGGCATTTTTTATGGCAAACAATAACAGCCGCAAATTCAAACAGAATCAAGTAATATTTTGCATACAGCCCTGAATTGTGGAGTTCTCAAGACCTGTTTGTTTTGGTGAAGATCGGTTAAGGGGAAGGGGTAGTTTACCTGCACCATTTTATGTGTTAACAAGGGTATTTTCTATGGCAAACGATAACAGCTGCAAATTCAAACAGAATCAAATGATGTTTTGCATACACCCCTGTTTTGTAGAGCTCTCAATACCTATTGGTGTTGGTGAAGGTCGGCTAAGGGAAAGGGGTAGTTTACCTGCAACGTTTTATGTCGTAACGAGGGTAAATTTTTATATGACGAATGATAACTGCCGTAAATTCAAACAGAATCAACTACGTTTTTGCATACCTTTTTGAACTAAAGTGAGCTCAAGGTCTGTTGATTTTGTTGAAGATCGGTTAAGGGAAAGGGGTAGTTTATCAGCAACGTTTTATGTTTTAAAAAACGTAATTTTTTTATAACGAACGATAACTGCCGAAAATTCAAAGAGAATCTAATAATTTTTTGCACACTTTCCTGAGTTGTAGAGTGCTCAAGGACTGTTGATTTTGGTGAAGATCGGTTAAGGGAAAGGGGTAGTTTACCTGCAACATTTTATGTTGAACCAAGAGATATGTTTACATGATGAACGATAACTGCCGCACATTCAAACAGAATCAAATATTTTTTTGCATGCATCCCTGAATTGTAGAGGACTGAAGGGCTGTTGATTTTGGTGAAGATAATGGGGTATTTTACCTGAAATGTTTTATATTTTAACAAGAGTAAAATACATAATTTTGATAAACAAAGTATCCTGATAAGAATCTCATAATAATCCACTGCAGAAACGTAGATGAAATATCTATAAATGAAGAGGCTAGTTGAACGGGGTGGGGGTAATTTTCAATTAATGAAAATTATAGTTGAAGAGGGAGGGGCGAAAATTTTATATGTGTACTACGTTATCGGCAACAAAGAAGTAGTTTTTGTTAAAATTCCTTTTGCGGGCTGTTTAGCCGTAGTCCAATGTTTTCTGCAAAACCAGACGTTTCGGCAGTGCCATCGACTTCCATCATCAGTGAAAATCTAGTGCGAAAAAGTGAGGTGGTATACGTTAATGATCAACGTACTGTGGTTCAGGCTGAAGCAATAGAAACAAGTAATTTCTATGGAAATATTTCATTTCGAATATGCTTTTAAATATAAATCTTAGAACATGGTAGTCATGTATGGTTCTCCATACCGATATTTTCTATGGCAAACGATAACAGCCGCAAATTCAAACAGAGTCAACTACTCTTTTGCATACAACCCTGAATTATAGAGTTCTCAAGACCTATTGTCTTTGGTGAAGATCCGTTAAGAGAAAGGGGAAGTTTACCAGCAACATTTTATATTTCAACAAGGGTATTTTCTATGGCAAACGATAAAAGCCGCAAATTTAAACAGAATCAAATAATTGTTTGCATACAGCCCTGAATTGTAGAGTTCTCAGGACCTACTGTTTTTGGTGAAGATCGGTTAAGGGAAAGGGGTAGTTTTCCAGCAACGTTTTTCTTATCAAGGGTCATTTTTTTCTATGGCAAACGATAACAGCCGCAAATTCAAACAGAGTCAAATAAGTTTTTGCATATAGCCCTGATTTGCAGAGTACTCAAGATGTATTGTTTTTGGTGAAGATCGGTTAAGGGAAAGGGGTAGTTTACCTGCCAGGTTTTTTGTTTTAACAAGGGTATTTTCTACGGCAAACGATAACAGTCGCAAATTCAAACAGAATCAAATAATATTTTGCAAACATACCTGAATTGTAGAGTTCTCAAGACCTATTGTTTTGTTGAAGATCGGGTTATGGAAAGGTGTTGTTGACCTACAACGTTTTATGTTTTAACATGGGTAATCTTTAATATGACGAATGATAACTGCCGTAAATTCAATCAGAATCAAATAATTTTTTGCATACCTTCCTGAGCTATAGAGAGCTCAATGTCTGTTGATTTTGGTGAATATCGGTTAAGGGAAAGGGGTAGTTTACCTGCAACATTTTATGTTTTAACAACGGTAATTTTTACTTCCATGTTCTTTAAGGAAATGGCAAAATGGGGATGGCAAAAAAAATCGTGTTCGAGATTATTGCAGATTCTGATTGTACGACACTCAAAACATGAAAAAAGTCATTTTTCGAAAAGTGTCTGTGTGTCTGTAGATTTTTTTCTATGGCAAACTATAACAGCCGCAAATTCAAACAAAATCAACTACTCTTTTGCATACAACACTGAATTATAGAGTTCTCAAGACCTATTGTTTTTGGTGAAGATCCGTTAAGGGAAAGGGGTAATTTACCAGCAACATTTTATATTTTAACAAGGGTATTTTCTATGGCAAACGATAATAGTCGCAAATTCAAACAAATCAAATAACTTTTTGTATACACCTCTGATTTGTGGAGTATTCAAAACCTTTTGTTTTTGGTGAAGATCGGTTAACGGGAAGGCGTAGTTTACCTGCAATGTTTTTCTTATCAAGGGTCATTTTTATCTATGGCAAACGATAACAGCCGCAAATTCAAACAGAATCAACTAATGTTTTGCATACAACCCTGAATTGTAGAGTTCTCAAGATCTGCTGGTTTTGGTGTACATCGGTTAAGGGAATAGGGTAGTTTACTGGCAACATTTTATGTTTTAATAAGGGTAATTTTTTCTATGACGAACGATAACTGCCGTAAATTCAAACCGAATCAACTACTCTTTTGCGTACCTTTTTGCGTTATACAGAACTCAAGGTCTGTTGATTTTGTTGAAGATCGGTTAAGGGAAAGATTTAGTTAACCAGCAACGTTTTATATTTTAACAAGGGTATTTATTATGGCAAATGATAAGAGCCGCAGATTCAAACAGAATCAAATAATGTTTTGCATACAGCCCTTAATTGTAGAGGTCTCAGGACCTACTGTTTTTGGTGAAGATCGGTTAAGGGAAAGGGGTAGTTTACCAACAACGTTTTATGTTTTAAAAGGGTATTTTCTATGGCAAACGATAAGAGTCGCAAATTCAAACAAATCAAATAATTTTTTGCATACACCTCTGATTTGTGGAGTACTCAAGACTTTTTGTTTTTGGTGAAGAATGGTTAAGGGAAAGGGGTAGTTTACCAACAACGTTTTATGTTTTAAAAGGGTATTTTCTATGGCAAACGATAAGAGTCGCAAATTCAAACAAATCAAATAATTTTTTGCATACACCTCTGATTTGTGGAGTACTCAAGACTTTTTGTTTTTGGTGAAGATCGGTTAAGGGAAAGGGGTAGTTTACCAGCCACGTTTTTTGTTTTATCAAGGGTATTTTCTATGGCAAACGATAACAGCCGCAAATTCAAACAGAATCATATAATATTTTGCATACAGCCCTGAATTGTAGAGTTTTCAATACCTGTTGGTTTTGTTGAAGATCGGTTGAGGGAATAGGGTAGTTTACCTGCAACATTTTATGTTTTAACAAGGGTAATTTTTTTATGACGAACAATAACTGCCGTACATTACAACAGAATCAACTACTGTTCTGCATACGTTTTTGAATTATACAGAACTCAAGGTCTGTTGATTTTGTTGAAGATCGGTTAATGGAATAGGGTAGTTTACCAGCAACGTTTTATGTTTTATCAAGGGTGTTTTCTATGGCAAACGATAAGAGCCGCAAATTCAAACAGAATCAATTTATTGTCTGCATACCGGCCTGAATTGTAGAGTACTCAAGACCTGTCGTTTTTAGTGAAGATCGGTTAAGGGAAAGGGGTAGTTTACCTGCAACAGTTTTTTATCAAGGGTAATTTTTTTCTATGGTAAACGATAACAGCCGCAAATTCAAACAGAATCAAATGATGTTTTGCATACAACCCTGTATTGTAGAGTTCTCAATACCTATTGGTGTTGGTGAAGATCGGTTAAGGGAAAGGGGTAGTTTACCTGCAACATTTTATGTTTTAACAAGGGTAATTTTTTATATGACGAACATAACTGCCGTAAGTTCAAACAGAATCAACTAGGTTTTTGCATACCTTTTTGAACTAAAGAAAACTCAAGGTGTGTTGATTTTGTTGAAGATCGGTTAAGGGAAGGGGTAGTTTATCAGCAACGTTTTATGTTTCAAAAAGGGTAATTTTTTATGACGAACGATAACTTCCGAAAATTCAAAGAGAATCAAATAATGTTTTGCACACTTTCCTGAGTTGCAGAGAGCTCAAGGTCTGTTCATTTAGGTGAAGACCGGTTAAGAGAAAGGGGTAGTTTACCTGCAACATTTTATGTTGTAACAAGAGAAATGTTTCCATGACGAACGATAACTGCCGCACATTCAAACAGAATCAAATATTTTTTTGCATGCATCCCTGAATTGTAGAGGACGGAAAGTCTATTGATTTTGGAGAAGATCGGTTAAGATAAAGGGGTAGTTTACCTGAAACATTTTATGATTTAACAAGAGTAAAGTACTTAATTTTTATAAATAAAGTATCCTGATAAGAAGCTCATAATAATCCACTGTAGAAACGTAGATGAAATATCTATAAATGAAGAGGTTAGGTGAACGGGATGGGGGTAATTTTCTATAATTAAAAATTATAGTTGAAGGTGGAGGGGAGAATTTTTTATATGTGTACTACGTTATCGGCAACAAAGAAGTAGTTTTTTGTTAAAATTGCTTCCCGGGCTGTTTAGCCGTAGTCCAATTTTTTCTGCATAACCAGACTTTTCGGCAGTGCCATCGACTGCCATCATCAGTGAAAATCGAGTGCGAAAACGTGACGTGGTATACGTTAGTGACCACAGTACTGTGGTTAATGCTGAAGCAATAAGTAGAAAGACGTAGTTTCTATGGAAATATTTCATTTCGAATATGATTTTAAATATAAATCGTAGAACATGGAAGTCATGTATGGTTCTCCATACCGATATTTTTCTATTGGAAATGATAACAGCCGCAAATTCAAACAGAATCAAATAAGTTTTTGCATATAGCCCTGATTTGCAGAGCACTCAAGACGTATTGTTTTTGGTGAAGATCGGTTAAGGGAAAGGGGTAGTTTACCTGCCACGTTTTTTGTTTTAACAAGGGTATTTTCTACGGCAAATGATAACAGCCGCAAATTCAAACAGAATCAAATAATATTTTGCATACATCCCTGAATTGTAGAGTTCTCAAGACCTATTGTTTTGTTGAAGATCGGGTTATGGAAAGGTGTTGTTCACCTACAACGTTTTATGTTTTAACATGGGTAATCTTTAATATGACAAATGATAACTGCCGTAAATTCAATCAGAATCAAATAATGTTTTGCATACCTTCGTGAGCTATAGAGATCTCAATGTCTGTTGATTTTGGTGAATATCGGTTAAGGGAAAGGGGTAGTTTACCTGCAACATTTTATGTTTTAACAACGGTAATTTTTACTTCCATGTTCTTTAAGGAAATGGTATGGTGATGGCAAAAAAAAATCATGTTCGAGATTATTGCAGATTCTGATTGTACGACACTCAAAACATGAAAAAAGTCATTTTTTGAAAAGTGTCTGTGTGTCTGTAGATTTTTTTCTATGGCAAACTATAACAGCCGCAAATTCAAACAGAATCAACTACTCTTTTGCATACAACCCTGAATTATAGAGTTCTCAAGACCTATTGTTTTTGGTGAAGATCCGTTAAGGGAAAGGGGTAGTTTACCTGCAACATTTTATATTTTAACAAGGGTATTTTCTATGGCAAACGATGAAAGCCGCAAATTTAAACAGAATCAAATAATTGTTTGAATACAGCCCTGAATTGTAGTTCTCAGGACCTTTTGTTTTTGGTGAAGATCGGTGAACGGGAAGGCGTAGTTTACCTGCAATGTTTTTCTTATCAAGGGTCATTTTTTTCTATGGCAAACGATAACAGCCGCAAATTCAAACAGAATCAAATAATGTTTTGCATACAGCCCTGAATTGTAGAGTTCTCAAGATCTGCTGGTTTTGGTGTAGATCGGTTAAGGGAATAGGGTAGTTTACTGGCAACATTTTATGTTTTAACAAGGGTAATTTTTTCTATGACGAACGATAACTGCCGTAAATTCAAACCGAATCAACTACTCTTTTGCATACCTTTTTGCGTTATACAGAACTCAAGGTCTGTTGAGTTTGTTGAAGATCGGTTAAGGGAAAGATTTAGTTTACCAGCAACGTTTTATATTTTAACAAGGGTATTTATTATGGCAAACGATAAGAGCCGCAAATTCAAACAGAATCAAATAATGTTTTGCATACAGCCCTATATTGTAGAGTTCTCAGGACCTACTGTTTTTGGTGAAGATCGGTTAAGGGAAAGGGGTAGTTTACCAACAACGTTTTATGTTTTAAAAGGGTATTTTCTATGGCAATCGATAAGAGTCGCAAATTCAAACAAATCAAATAATTTTTTGCATACACCTCTGATTTGTGGAGTACTCAAGACCTTTTGTTTTTGGTGAAGATCGGTTAACGGGAAGGGGTAGTTTACCAGCAATGTTTTTCTTATCAAGCGTCATTTTTACTTCCATGTTCCTTAAGGAAATGGAAGTATGGTGATGGGAAAAAAAATCGTGTTCGAGATTATTGCAGATTCTGATTGTACTACACTCGAAACATGAAAAAAAGTCGTTTTTCGAAAAGTGTCTGTGTGTGTGTCTGTCTGTGTGTCTATAGATTTTTTTCTATAGCAAATGATAACACCCGCAAATTCAAACAGAATCATTTAATATTTTGCATACAGCCCTGAATTGTAGAGTTCTCAAGACCTGTTGGTTTTGTTGAAGATCGGTTAAAGGAATAGGGTAGTTTACCTGCAACATTTTATGTTTTAACAAGGGTAATTTTTTTTATGACGAACGATAACTGCCGTACATTAAAACAGAATCAACTACTCTTCTGCATACGTTTTTGAATTATACAGATCTCAAGGTCTGTTGATTTTGTTGAAGATCGGTTAAGGGAAAGGGGTAGTTTACCTGCAACTTTTTATGTTTTAACAAGGGTAATTTTTTCTATGACGAACGATAACTGCCGTAAATTCAAAGAGAATCAAATAATGTTTTGCATACAGCTCTGAATTGTAGAGTTCTCAAGACCTATTGTTTTTGGTGAAGATCGGTTAAGGGGAAGGGGTAGTTTACCAGCAACGTTTTATGTTTTAAAAGGGTATTTTCTATGGCAAACGATAAGAGTCACAAATTCAAACGAATCAAATAATTTTTTGCATACACCTCTGATTTGTGGAGTACTCAAGACCTTATGTTTTTGGTGAAGATCGGTTAACGGGAAGGGGTAGTTTACCAGCAACGTTTTTCTTATCAAGGGTCATTTTTTTCTATGGCAAACGATAACAGCCGCGAATTCAAACAGAATCAAATAATGTTTTGCATACTGCCCTGAATTGTAGAGTTCTCAAGACCTGCTGGTTTTGGTGTTAAGGGAATAGGGTAGTTTACCTGCAACATTTTATGTTTTAATAAGGGTAATTTTTTCTATGACGAACGATAACTGCCGTAAATTCAATTCAAATCAACTACTCTTTTGCATACCTTTTAGAGTTTTACAGAACTCAAGGTCTGTTGATTTTGTTGAAGATCGGTTAAGGGAAAGGGGTAGTTTACCTGCAACATTTTATGTTGTAACAAGAGAAATGTTTTCATGACGAACGATAACTGCCGCAAATTGAAACAAAATCAAATATTTTTTTGCATGCATCCCTGCATTGTAGAGGACTGAAGGTCTACTGATTTTGGTGAAGATCGGTTTAGAGAAAGGGGAAGTTTACCTGCAACGTTTTATGTTTTAACAAGAGTAAAGTACTTAATTTTGATAAATAAAGTATCTTGATAAGAAGCTCATAATAATCCACTGTAGAAACGTAGATGAAATATCTATAAATGGAGAGGTTAGGTGAACGGGGTGGGGGTAATTTTCTATAAATGAAAATTATAGTTGAATGGGGAGGGGAGAATTTTTTATGTGTACTATGTTATCGGCAACAAAGAAGTAGTTCTTTGTTAAAATTCCTTCCCGGGCTGTCTAGCCGTAGTCCAATGTTTTCTGCAAAACCAGACTTTTCGGCAGTGCCATCGACTTCCATCTCAGTGAAAATCGAGTGCAAAAACGTGAGGTGGTATACGTTAGTGACCACAGTACTGTGGTTTAAGGCTGAAGCAATAAGTAGAAAGAAGTAGTTTCTATGGAAATATTTCATTTCGAATATGATTTTAAATATAAATCGTAGAACATGGAAGTCATGTATGGTTCTCCATACCGATATTTTAATACTGGTGACTCTCCTATGAAAGTCAAAGAGGCATTTAATTGATTGAAGCCTTTCTTCAACATCCATAAATTCTGTCTCATCTCCATTTTGTTTACTAGTACCTGGTTTTGAATTGTCTTGCTTTTCTGGTGTTTCGTCCTGCACAGGTTTCCTTTCATCGCCCAGTTTCAATTTACATGCTGTACAAATTTCCATACTTTCTTTAATATCAGATTGTTTCAAGTCTATCATCCAAGAACTTACACTCCCAAGATCTTTTTTAATCCAGTGAGAATTTCTTTTAAATGGGTTGCAACAAAAAAATAGACCACTTCTTATCCATTTTAGGTACCGGTACCTAAACACTAACTTTGAACTAAAAATATTAAAATTATTTAGAAGAAAATTATGTAACTAAATGATAAAAACTAAAACCACTAATATTATTTACGTTATTTTAAAACACTACACTTAAAACAAGTTCCAAAAGAAAACACCAAACTATATTCACTGCTAACATACTACACTTAAAAAAAAACAAAAACTGATTGCAAAAGAAGACAACAAGGATGAGGCTTACTCATACTTGAACAAGTTGCAACTTGTTTGTGTGACTCACTGCTCCCCCCCACCACACACACACACACACACACACACACACAAACTTCTTATAGATGTGCCTTCTACATCTTTATCTCAACTTTCTAAAAAATCAGTTATATAAAAAATATTCACACACAAAAAACTGAAAAATTTATTTTCAAAAACTTTGAACTATTAAAAAATAAAGCCTTGTATTTTTATGCAAAGTTTTTTTCCAACTGAAGTGGAGATACACTGTATATGTCATATTTTAAACAATAAAATTTACTTTGCTAAAAGTCATTATACATACTGCAGTTTTAAGTTATTTACCATACCTGACAGCATTCGTGAGCCATTAATGGGTGACTGAGCTTCCACAAAACTTTTCTTTTTGACATGATCCCATTGAGATACCATCATAAAATTTGGTATGTGCATTCTTATATTATGCACATTAAACATATTTTTTTCAAAAAAATTCAAAATTTCGATTTTGAGTTTAAAAAAAAAACGTTTTTGTTCTTTTTTTCTACAGATTTAAAATTAATCTAGTATATATGAGTGATATATCAAATTAAAGACCTTGTAATTCTGAAGAGAATGGCACAAGGTTTAGCTTTATAGGACAAATAGTTTTTGAGTTACAGGCTTTTGAAGATTTAAAAACAAAGCAAAAAGCGACGTTTTTTTGTGTTTTTAAACATGTATAATTCAAAAACCAAAAGAGAAAAAAAATTGAAACTTTGTATTTTTGACTATATTTATGCATAGAACATAAATACCAAGTTTCACTCATTTTGAATAACCTTGAGTCTAAAATTATTTTTTTATTGGTTGATTTGGTGTGGAATGACCCTTTTATGAACCAATTGTATGCTCTTAAAATTTGCATAAATTTTACTGAACAATGGAAGTTCCATAAACAGAATTAATATTAAGTATCTGATAGTACCTTCTCCAATAATTTAGTAAACTTCTCCAAAAATCTTTTCTTTCTTTGCAAAATATATGCTACAATTATAAGTATACCTTCCTTATTTAAATACCCTGGACTTCAAAATCTTCAACTGCCACAAAATTTCAAGTGACAAATAAACACACAGAATCACTATTTTTTCCAATTATTAATTCTAACATTTTATAATTTTTTGTTTCATTTATTTGAGTAGAGTGAAATCTATTAATGTTGTATTTTTTTCTCTGTTCCCCTGCAAAGCAACAAGTCCTATTAAAAATTGTGAGAAAATGCATGGATAAAAGATTCTTAAATGTCTTACTAGTTATTAACTTTTTTTCTGTTTAACACTAATAATTAAATTTTTTTTCAAGTGCATTTTATTTTGTCTTATGTATATTTTACAGATTAAGTCAGCATCATCAGAGACTTATACTGTGCATTCTGTGTGCATTCTCTGTAAAAGACTTTGTGTCTGTGTACTGACGACGTGTCAATACAGCAAAAGAATACTTGTTATAAAACGGAAAACATAACTTTTGATAATACATGGCTGATGAATAACAGTAAACCATACAAAGGTGTGAAAATTATTAAAGCAATTTTTTTAATTTGTTTTTTTCTTCTACATAAATGCAATATTTAATTACATATTAGTTTTTAGTTAGTTGAATATTCATTTAAAAAAAAAAATGTGAGGATTTTTAAAAATTTTGACGGAGATTACTACATTTAGGAATACAGTCATACCCCTCTTAACGCGAGTGATACGTTCCTCGGCGATTCGCGTAAAACGAAAATCGCGCTAAGCGGGGTTTCCTATTGTTTTAGTTTTTATTGCTTTTATATGATTTTCGACATTTTATCAGCGCACATTGTTAATTCATTCTAATTGAATGTTCAAACTAAACTGAAAGGAAAACGTACTCCCAATGTTTAGAAACAATAATGGGGGGGGGGGAGTGAATGGTTTTCCAGGAAATTGGCCGAGACTTAAGTTCAACAAGGGGCCCTAAAAAGGATGGATTAACCCGAACTACCATTCCAAGAATGCAAATTAGTACGTACGTACTGTACACAGTACAGTAATGTTTATTTGGCTGAGACAAGATAAACAAGAAACGTGAATACATTTCTGGCGGGAATGGAAGACGCATTTTGCAAACTAATGCCTACGTCACACACGTCCGCCTTTTCTACAAACATTGTGCACAGTTTAATCTGAGTTGTTGCATCGGGAACTCAGAAATGGTTAATAAACGTCAGCCACTGCTGTGTGTAGTGAGAATGTGTTGTGTCTATTCAGCGTCACCACGGGTCTCCAGCACAGAGATACGATTTCTCATTCGTCAGAATCCCGCCAACGAGAGTATTCAAGGTCAAATAACATTTATAATGTGTAATGGCACAGCCATGTATGTTTCCAAAACGTACTACTGTTTTGGCTGACACTTATTACAGATCTACGTCTGACCTAATGCAACCTCTTATTTATCTGTACAAATCAACTGTCTGTTTTTACGTTTTCACCAAACGTGTTGGTAGGCTGACGTGTTCGTTCGTACTCCTTAAAAAATAATACAGTAATGTAATTACAGTACTGTATGTGTTTATTTGTCATTTTCAAAATAAAATACGCAAACTTTAGTTGTTAAATTCAAAATTTATATATTCATTACATTTACGATGATACATATATATACAATATTATTGGTACTGTATATGTAATTGTTAATATGTATAATAAATATTTTCCTAGAAAAAAAAACGCGTTACAGCGAATTCGCGTTATGTGGGGTCGCGGAAAGCGGGGTATGACTGTATATCTCTTCTGATATGTCATTCTGGTTTCACCACACACAGAAGTAATCTGACAAGCAGATGATGTTAAAAGTAAGATAGTATTATATGTAATTAAAGAAGACTTTCAATTCTGGTTATTAACTGTACCCTGTCAGGATGAAAAGATGTGTACAAAACATGGATGGAAGAATAAATTCAGCCAAAGAGTGGAAAGAAAACTTAATTAAAATGTTAATAAGAACAGTGGAACCACCAGCAAAGAATTAAAAATGAGTTAGGAAAGTATGGGATAAATGTTAGTTAATCTTCTGCCCATTGAAGATGATGCTGTGGACTTCCTGTACACCATCACAATCGTCAAAAGAAAGTTAAAATCATACGTGATGCAGAACAAAGGTGCTAGCCTTAGGAACATACGTCCAAGAACACTTCAAAAACAACTAGCAGAAAGTAAATCTTACTGATTAATCTGTACATTTGAATTCCAACAAAACTGAAAAAATCAAAAATTGTATTTTCTTTGTACCATATACATTAGTGTGTAGTAGGATATTCTTGCCATTCAGGTATGTTATTCTGATGGATACATGTTTAAAATATCGTAAGAAAGAAGGCAGTAAGTGAAAACGATGATGAAGAGATATGCATAGCACAAACAGCCATGCTTTTCAATGTACATAATACGGTCTTAAATTTACACATAGATGTATGCAAAATTTTTAATCCGTTTGCTACTTATATTTATGTATAACATTTTTCTTGCAGAAAACATATGGCCATAACTGCCAAATTCAATTCAGTTCAATTATAATTAAAACACTTCAATTAATAAGTTTTAAAAATTATTCTAAAATTATAAATCTGTACAATGTCCTTCAAGTAAGTTGTAATGCCATACAATAAAACTACAACATCAAAATATAACATAATCTCAATTTAAAATCAACTGCTGATCAGCTAATTTTCCATAAGATGTACCTAGTATGACACATTACTGAAAGATTTTTCTAAGTACAATAATTTTACACGACATTTTAAGAAGTATCCTCCAAACCATCTGAACAAATGAAAAGTAAAAATTATACTATCAAGTTATTCTTAATATTTAATTAAATATTGCATTTATTCGGAAGGTGGAAAAATAATAAAATAAATCATAATTATTCTAATAATTTTAACTCCTGGCCAAAGAATGGTTCCAATATACCGTGGGGTAATTGGTAAAGTTACCCAAGTCCATTTAGGTGAGTTTATAGAAAACTTAAATTCAAGGTTTTCAAACGCAATAATAAACCATAAAACTATTAAACTGATTTTCAAAGTAAATTTTTATTACTAATAGAGTTTTTATTGATTACATAGCTTTTGGAAAATGGAAAAAATAGAAATTAATTAAAAAATTAATAAAGTGTCTTTTTTGAAACATCATTGGACTTGGGTAATTTTACCACTAACCAATCGATATATACCACCTTATAAGTTGTTTCCTTTCTGGGTCATAACTGTTGTAGCAAATCTCTTCTCCAATAAAAATTTTACAAAGAAATTGTGAGTAATTTTGAAATTACCTTTAAACCTAGAACAATGCCATTTGGCAAAATGATTCAGCAAAGCATTTACTTGTAACACCTACAGTAAATCACATCACTACATCTAGTTTGCGCGGTATGTTTGATTTCCTGTTACTTTTGGGTCCCCTCATATATTTGAATTATGTCATGATTCTGAAATAACTGTGTCACATTTTAAAAAGCATATACATTTACTAGTCTGTCACTAATTTTTGTGGTTTACATATTTGCAGTACCCTATAATTCTGTGTGTATTTCTTGCAAAGAAGTTTTTGTTTGACCTCAAGTAACAGAGCTTGTTCATGATAAGATTGTTTTATAGACATATGATTTAATCTGAAAAAGTATGATCTAACCTGATAGTCATATGATATAACATGACCTACGAAGATATAGTAAACAATCTTATATAAGTGTGTTGTGTGTATTTTGACAGCAGTCTGTTTTCTGGCTTTCCACATGTAATTTTTAAGCTTACGTGAGTTAAACAATTTGTTTTCTTAGAAATGATGGTCTGCAGATCTATAAGCACAGTTTGTCCTTCCACCACTTTGTCAGAGAAGCTATCACTCCTCATGACATTCTTTACACAATTTTTATTTTGCAGAAACTGAACTATTCTTGTAGTCTTCATTAAATTATATATATATATATATATATATATATATATATATATATATACACACCCCTACATGACAGCTATAAGTGTCCTATTTTTAAACAGTGAACCATAATGGACAATGATTACAGCCTTAGGCAGACCACAGAAAGTTTAAAGTTAAATTTTTTTTAACTATATGTGTAAAAACTTTAATTATGTCAACTTTAAATTCATAAAATTTTACAAACAAAAGATGTCTGAAACATGGTGGACAGTCTGTCCAGCAACAGAGCATTATCACCTGCTAACAAAATCAAACAGTAAGCAATAGAACAAATTTCTGAGCATTATCACATCACAGTAATACCAACAAAAAATGTTTCCACACAAATACCTGTCTTACATCTTCAGATGAGCTTTTTTCTACTTGTGTAGAATGCCAATCTTGAATTACCGCTGGTGCAGACATTTTTCTGTGATCCACCTGGGCAGGTGCCAATAGTAACGTATGCTGAGAAGGAATTGTTGTATCAGCCGTTGGAGGTGTGGTACCCATTTCTTCTGGTATTGCCTCACAGTTCACTCTAAAACAAATGCATTTATTAAATAAAGAACATAATGAATTTATGTTATGCATCTCTCCAACTATCCCCACCCCCCAGTTTTTGTGAGTACTTAAAACTGGTTAACTCAGAAATGAGATACAAACCTTAAATAACAGTAAAGCACCATGGTATTATCTTATAATGCAACTACTTGTTACAAAGTAGCTAACCCAATGATGTGGAAAAATTCCTACTTCCAATATTCAACACAATACTGCAACTATAATATAAACCACTACAGCCAAAATTTGCACAAATCATATTAATACCAAAGTCTAGGAACATATTAACTGAAGTTCAGTCATACTAGTCAATTATATTACTGCCAGTAGTACCTAATTTCTTAAAAATCTACCTACTGTTAACGCATTTAAATGACAAAAAGAACTACATAAGTAGATTCCAAAGCAATGGTTTGGTTGAAGATGAAGGTATTTAATTATTCAATGATGTCACTGTGTAACTGATATGATACAGAAACCATTTTACAGTAAAAAGTACTCTTCAGCAGTCTTCCTGCATATATACAATAAGCTTTCGATATGGTGCGACACCCCTCCAGAAAACATTTTTCTTTTTAAACAGTTCATATAATGTTTCTCATGTCTTACATTTCTCAGTTAACTAACATAAAAGTAGATTATTTTACTATGTCATTCACATAGCTACTTAGCTTGAGAACGACTGTGTGACTGACTGAAGCCCTTTAGAAAACAATTACAAGGACCTTTTATACACTGTTTTCTTGATTTGGTGTAGGATATGGAATGTGGTACACGGTAGGATTTTCTAAATTTGATTGTGTCATAATATAGCATTTTAATATTATGTGTCAAGTAACTTCATCTACTGAAAAAGAAATTTCAACTTGTAGCTGCAGAAGCATTATTTAAACATATTTAACAATAACAAAAACATACGACAAAATAGCTGTGTTTAATGAATGAGCATTTAATGGACTAGTATTTAACATCTACTGTGTTGTGTGTGTGTGTGCTTGTGCGAGGATGCACAAGCCAATGTAATATGCACATACAGACAATACACTCTGCGTACGCGCGTCCGTGCACACACACAATCATTACAAACCTCAAGTCTTTGGTGTATGTCTGTTTCTTCTTTGATTCTGTACTGCCTGTTGTCACTGATGGTGTCTCACACGAACGATTTGATGTTTCCTCACCTGAGCCGCCAGTCTGATTCATAAATGGGTTTTTCCAACTTGCACTCATTTCTGGGCTGGAATTTGATCTACGAACTGGATTGCGTGATCTTCCAGATACATTATCATCTAATTAACAAAGTGTCAATACATTCTGAATAAACAAACACTAAACTAGATCATAACTTATTGTTCTATAAGAATTTTTTTCTTGTCAAATTGTATATTTTAATGTTTTATTTTATAATTTTGTTTAGGTAATTACATCTACATATTATTTGAAATGACAGACATATTTACCATAATCATGTTCATCATTCTCAAGTGTATCTACACTGTCACGAGAGCTATGCCTAGAGGGGCTGTGACGAATTGGAGAGCATGGAATGCTTACAGGATCAGATGTCAAACGTTCAGGTAATCCACTTACTCCATGATTCTATAAGTTAAACATCACTCCAGTTAAACATTTTAGTGGCACAAGTAAATACAGTACAACTCTGCTGTAACACAGTAATCAAGGACCCACACCTTCATCTATGTTATACAAAGCCAATACTGTACCAGAAGCCTATTTGATAGTAACAATTATTTCAAAAATACTAATTCAAATACCAACTACTTTCTTTTAAACATTCTACGTACATCAATATATAATAGAAAGGTACATCTTACAGTATAAGTAATAAGATGTCACCGGACAAAAGACTTGCCGCATGACAAATGGCGCCAATCGTACGTTTTTGTTGGCCTAAAAAGGACCTGGTGGCGAGAATGCTGATGTTGGTTGTGCCGCGCTAAGATGTTCGGCGGCTGCGCCCGCTGTTCGTGGCATACTGCAGTCCTCCTCTTCTTTCGGCACTGGTTGTAGAGTCGGCTGCCGCCCCAGCGAAATCCATCGCTGGCGCGGAACTGGAGGGTGAAGACGCAAGAACGCCGGTTCTATTCTTCGGCCGTTCCTTCCGGTTGACTCCGCGCCGATGTTGTCTGAGAGAGGAGAGGAGATGAAGTGCGTCTGATGACGTGGCGATGAAATGTGTAAAATTTTCTGCCAGCCCAGGTTTTATGTACTAACCGGGATCGCAGATTGGCTCGCTCCGAACACGTAGTTGGTCACGTCTCAGCGGCTGCTGATCCCGGATTGGCTCGCCTAGTATTCTTCAGGTGTCACGCGCCGTGTCGCTGGTACCGCAGAGCAGACGTAATGAATCAGTTACCACAACTCCCCCGGGTCTTGAATGCTCTACGGTAGCCAAGCTACTGCTCTTCTCTGGATCTAGTAGAGGTGTTTGTTGGGCGCCATGTTGGTTGGTGTGCTGGCTGGTATCTCGCTGGCGTGGCTGGATCTTGCATCCGCAAGATGATCATCGCCCCACGTTGGGCGCCACTTGTCACCAGACAAAAGGCTTGCCGCATGACAAATGGCGCCAATCGTACACTCTAGTGTTTTTGGTGGCCCTAAAAAGGACCTGGTGGCAAGAACGCTGATGTTGGTTGTGCCGCGCTAAGATGTTCGGCGGCTGCGCTCGCTGTTCGTGGCGTACTGCAGTCCTCCTCTTCTTTCGGCATCAGTTGTAGAGTCGACTGCCGGCCCAGCGACGTCCATCGCTGGCGCAGAACAGGACTGCGAAGACGCAAGAACGGCGGTGGTTCTATTCTTCGGCTGTTCCTTCCGGCTGACTCCACCTCGATGTCGTCCAAGAGAGGAGAGGAGATGAAGTGCGTCCGATGGCGTGGCGATGAAGTGTGCATCAAAATTTTCTGCCGGCCCAGGTTTTATGCACTAACCGGGATCGCTGATTGGCTCGCTCCGAGCACGTAGTTGGTCACGTCTCAGCTGCTGATCCCTGATTGGCTCGCTGTGTCCACCGCTGGTAACGGACAGCAGATGTTCGTCACAAAGATTAGCTTTATTGTTGAAATAATCATAAGCTAAAGTTTGTCTGAAAGACAATTGGCACAACCATTACTATGATTGTAGTTTAATAGCAGTTACCTTTACATAGAGTGTAAAATGTCTGTGACGAAGAGATTATTTTGGATTGCTTTATAACAAAAATATCTGCCAAATTTATAATACCCAGTTGTGTTTGACAGCTATACACATTATAAAACCTAACTGTCAATTTATTTTATACTACATTTTATACAAATATCAATACTGGATTTTATTTGGGGGGGGAGGAGTTGTAAATATAACCTGGTGTGACAACTATCACATAAAAATATGAGAATAAAACTTGCTGTGAAGTGAAAATAGAGTGACAGTATTCAATGAAAACTGTTTTATAATATCAATACTTTCTATGCAAAAAATAAATTAATGTTTAGCCATTTAAATCTACTTCATCATTTATGTAAACAATCATTAAGTCTCTGTCAATAATATCTAAACTAATTAAATCTTTCTTCTAATTTCAGAGGAGCTGTGGTGTATCTTCCCTTCTGGATAGGGTCACAGCCTTAGCGGTAATCAGATACATATAGTCTGCAAACCTTGTAGCGGGTCAATTTTGGGTCCTTTTATTTTTTTTACGGTATGGGGCATTGGTATTTTTATTTATTTCGTTTTGTGCGGGAGTTTTATTTAAACATTGTGAAATTTCATATTACGACGAAGATTCATTTCATTATAACAGAACACGTATTGAGAAACAGTGGTGTAACAAAGCGAAACGCAGTTTGCAGTTGAGAAAGGCGGCAAAGGAATTCGTGCCCCCTTCGAAATTCTAAGAACTTTGTATATGTGTGATCACGCTCGCACTTAGCATAGCCGGGCGGGGCGCTGGAGTGACGCCGTGAAAAAACTCAATCGAAGCTGTGAACATGGAGCTGGAGCAAACAGTTTGTCGCAGCTACCAGCTAAATACAGGAAACGCCGTTAAACCCCGCCCACTACTAGTGACATCAGTGTGGCACATGCAAATATCAGCTACACATGTGGCGAATATAATGACTATGTTCCAGGCATAGAGCTCATAAGTAACAGCAAATCAACATTATACGACGACGAAAATCTGTTGGCAGTGAATGCGGATTTCCGCCAGCTCAATCAAGCACATTGCAGTCTACCAGCTGAACTCCCCGGTACCGGGACGGCCAAGATAGGCTCGTCGTAAAAGTTTTTAATTTAACCATAAAACAAGGTGGAACTATAGTAATTTTTAGGTGACCGCGGTCAATCCAACCTGGAGATGTGATTTATAACTTTCGGACAAAACTTACATGACAAGAAATTACATGAGAAGATGAGTGTACACGAAGACCGCGTGGCCGCCGTGGGGGGAAGTTTATCAGTATTAAAATGTTAAGGGCATTGTAAATTCTGTGTGTAAGTGTGCGTGAGCAATGCTGGGCTGTTTATATGTATAATTGTTTGTACCTGTATAAAGGAAGGTAAGCCATAGTCAGTAAGGTGCAAGAGTTGCACAACATGTAACACGAAGTTTTATCAATTCAACATTTCTTATTAATAAAAAATCTAATTTCTCTTCCATACAATTGAGAGTTAAATTTTTTCAAGGCCTTAATTCGTTTATGTACTGTCAGAGTTCGTCGAACGAAATGGGTTGTCCACACTACGCGATCCGGCCAGATCAAAGATGAAAGGTAAGTGGGAGTTGTAATTTGAATAAATAAAAGTTAAGAAAAAGTTAAGGGTTACAATTGGTGCCGTGACCAGGATGTGATATAACTGGAAAAGGGCTTATATTACGCAGACCTACATCTGACGGTACATGGCGAAATACGGTTGCGAAAGCAAAATTGATTTTGTATATGTTAAAACATCAGTTTTGAAATAAAATCAATAATTGGCAGTTGTTACATAAGAAAGAACAAATATATTAAGTAAAAAATGTCTGAAAAAACAGAGAAAAATATAGTAATAGATTCAGTTATGAGTGAAAGTGACCTTGAGTCGCAATCGCTGAATGAAAGTGATATTGTGGGGACGGGCGCTGTTACAGAAACAGCTGTAGGTAATATAATCGTTCATTCAACTCCGATTGCGTTTCAAACACAAGTAAACGAAGCAAATGTTGACTCTGGGGTCCAGTTGACCCCAGTTTCAACTAAAAAAAATAAACAATCAGAGGAAACAAATATAATGAGTGTTATGCTCAGTCAATTCGAGAGAATGAATAGTAATTTTGAGACCAAATTTAATGAAATGAATAGTCGTTTTGATGATAATGATATAATTTTAAATAAGATGAAAAGTGATTTCAACAATAAATTAGATGAACAGAGAGTCAAATGTGAACAACAGAATGTTCAATTGCAGCAGAATATAAATATAAAATTTGATGAGTTGATAAATAATATACAAGACAAGAATGAACGTCTTGAAAGTACCAATAAAATAAGCAATAATTTGAATAAAGTAGAATCAAGTACGAGTAATACAAATGAGAGTTATAGTGGCAATGTTGTGTTAGATGTAATTGAAAGTATAATATCAGAGAGTACTGATGAGTTTGCAGAATGTAGTGATAATGAAATGTTAATGTGTGTGTATGAATTAGAGAGAGAGAGAAAAAATAGTATAGTGGCAGAATGTGGGCAGAGGGTAAATTTTCCCATTAATTTTTCTGAACCAAGGTGTTCACAGATGTTGGTTTTGCAGGGCAAGAGACCCGAATTAGTAGAAGAGTTGAATTGTTTATTGATGGTGTATAATGTTGTACCCTCTGTCTGTAATAATGATGTTGAAAGTATGATTTGGTATTGTGATGAGAGAGATATAAGTGGAGAATTGTATGTTAGTAAAGAAACAGAATTGTATAATTTGAAGAGAGAGTATGATGAGTGGGAGGTAAGGTTAGGAGTGTGTGTGCATAATAATGATTTAATTGATTTGACTAGAATAATTAACCCAATAGTTAATGAATTTAATGACGGAGACTTAACAAAAATACCTAATGTAGACCGGTTTCATGAGTATTTGAATAAGTTGAATGGATTTAGTTTGTATGGTTACAACACACAAAACGGTCATTTGTGTGGTAATAAAAGTGAACGATGTTATGTAAAACCAAGGTTAATCTGGAACGATGGAGGATAAACTATTAAAACAGTAAAAGACAGTGTAAACATGTTTTATGGTTTCTTGACATGGCAGATTTGGACAATGAAGTGCGAAAAAAACTGAACAATAAATAACAAGAGTTTGTAAATAAAATATAGTGAATTTATATGTGTGCATGGTGGAATGTTAAATAGATAATGTGTGTACGTAAGATGATTGTTGTGATAAGAATATTGAAATATTTGCAAGTTAAATAAATATCAGAATTAATTTTGAAAACAGTAATTGACTAATGGTGATTGTTTCGATAACTATATAATTTATATTGTCAGTCATTAATTAAATTAAACCAATTTGATATGCTTAAATATTTTGATTGCTTATTTAAATGTTAATTAATTAAATTTTTTTTATGAATTTAATTTATCTTACGAGATGGAAATTTGGTAATGAATGACAAATTATTTAATTTAAACTAATAAATTTTGTGAAATGTTTCAGAGATGGTGGTGATTATGTTTTGGGTGTACATCATGTTAAATGGATTGTAAGTAGAAAAAATTTGATAATCATGTATAATAAAAATGTTTATAGGTGTGATTGAGAGGTTAATGCAATAGTGAGATTTTAATGCAATCATTGTGTTTAATAAATATGATAATTAAAAAATTTTTTAATAATAAATGAAAAATGATATATGATGATTATTAATAATAAATTTTGAAAATTTTAAGAAAGTCAAATGGTAAAAAGTTGTGAATTGGGTGAAATGATTATTGATGCAAATATTATCGTAGAATGTACATAAAATTTTTTAATTAATTAGCTAGTTAGTAAGTTGCTATTGTGGGGGTGGCCTGTGCTCCCGTAGACAGCGGAATGGGTTGGGGGTAACAGGGAGTGTTACCCCCATCGGAGGCCAAAATGGTGAAAATGTGCGGCACACCTTATTCGTGTAAATTAAAATTTACACCCTGCTAAACGACCGTGTCGCACATAATAGTAATGATTGTAACAGGCAGTGAAATGCAAATTAGATTTCCCTGACTTTTCGGGCGATTACTGCCTTACCAGCACTAATCGTGGATTTGGCTAGCGGTTAGCTATGGTCATATCAAGTCCCTTGACCATAGCTGACTTGAAATTGGTACATATTAGAAATTCAATGGGGGGAGACAACTAGGGGAAATCTCCGGAAACTATGAAACAGCGGCTGCCGCTCTGCCCGCTTGGGGGTAGCAAAGACAGGTGGTAGACCCGCATTAAGGGTGTGTAATTATGTAACGAGAATATGTTGATATTCGACAAGGTTTAAACGTAATAGCGGAAGCAAAGACACGGAGAGGTAAAACCTGCTCCAAAATATACAGTCTTTGTCGAAGCGCAAGGGCGAGACAGTCCTCCATAATTTGAAATAGTGTGTGTGGCTGGGAGGTGGCTCGGATGAGCCACGAATTTAAATTTTACCACAAAAAAAAAAAAAAAATTTTGTTTAATTCGAATTTTGATCCAATCAAAAACGCTTGTGCTCTGTTCAAATAATTAGATGCTCAGACTCTTAATATAAGGTGTTCATACTATAATTTTAAATGTATTATTTTATTGTAGTAAGTAGATATAGTTGTTGATAAAAAGTGTTTTCATTATGTGTATATTTTTTTCTAAGCCAATAATTAAATCGTCTGGCAGGCAGTCAATATGAATTATCAGAATCAGAGAAATGGGAAACAAGAAGGTGAGGAGTAATGATAAATAAATATGTATATTCCATGTAATTTGTTCAAATTTGAGATGTGTTTTCATTATGTTAGGATATCAGCTGATCAGCAATAACATGTCACTGGTATATTAGGTATAAAGGTTCTAAGTAATTGACGTTCAATGTAATTTTAATGTATTACAGATGTTTTAAAGTAATGGGAAAAATAATTTGATAAAATGAGAAATAAAGTAACAATTTGTGAAAGATAATAAGCGATAGTTTTTGGGTGATAAATATTTTGTGGGGCATATAGATCTGTCCAAGTTAAAGTCAAAGTTAAAGTTGAATTAGTAGAGATGAAAATAATGTGATGTTGTTTTTGAGTTAATGTAATGTAATAGAATTTTGTGAAGTATTGATGTTGACACAGTAGTTACGGAGAATAATTGTAGAGTTTTGAATGATATGTTGTTGTTTATAATTAATGATGTTATTTTGTTGTAGTTGTAGTAAGGTAATGAGATTGAGATTTTTGGGGATGGCAATTTTGTATTAGAGGGTAGTGTAATATAGGAGTTTCGCAACTTAATGATATGTTGGGACGGGAATTGGTATCGATTTTAGTGAGGAGGGGCCGCCTTAGGTAGAATCCAGGGGCCGAATAAGGGAATTGAGTTTTGGGTGGGGAAAACACATATCCTATGTACAAAGGGTTAGAGAGTATTTTTTTTTATATATGTAGAGAAGGTGGCGATTTGAGTTTAATGGTAAGTTGGGTTTAGAGTGTTTTTGATAGATGTTTTGGTAGAGATGGGTGTCATGGGAGTTGAAGTTGTTAGGGGTTAAGGTCAGAGGGAGAAAGTTGATATATGTATACAGAGTAAGCAGTACAGTAAATGAGAACAAATAATTTACATCACCCACAGTAAAGTAGAGTGAGATTGTTAAGCAAAAAGAGAGATTTATAATAAAGACATAAAATTTTTCATTTTTTAAACAAGTGACAAAACTTTGAGAGAATTGGGTAATGTAAAATTAAGAATTGTTTATTTTGAATAATTTAAATGGCAATTGGCTTATTGTTTATAATAATATTTTGTTAATTTTAAATGTTTTATTTTATTGTTTTGTGTTTCAAATTAGATTGTTACAGATGTTAAATGTATTTTCAGAAAGTATACATAACATATGTAGGTCAAGGGTCTTGGACTTGACCTAGTTTCGATCAGCTGATGAGGTCACACACATACTAAGCTTGTATAATAGGAAGTCAATTTAATTTGTTTATTTAATCAATTTAAACCGAGTTTTAAATAATTTCTGCATATAAAGGAAACATTTAAATAAAATTAAAATTTTTTTTTTTGAATTTTAAAATGTTTTGGAGATCTTAATTTTTGAAAAAAAAAAAAAAAATCTTGATTTTTCGCCTGCCAGCGAATGCATATTTTAAATGTTGATTATTTTATTATTTGTATGTTAACCATGTTTATTTTGTTGATTTCTTGTATTGCACTGTATTGTTAGACTCTAAGTATGCACATGTTAGGCTAAGGATGTTTTAATCATAAGAAATGGTTAAATTGACTTAGTTTAACTAAAAAACAGAAAACAAGGAAGAGAATTTTTTGAATACAAGACTTTATTTGGAATTCTGGATTTTGTTTCTTAAATGAAATAATAAATTTTAAAATAATTTTTCAATTTTACAATGTGCTATGTCAATATGTAGTGTGAGTGTGTGTGAGCCCAGTATCTGCTAAAGGCAGCCCAGCTTGCATTAAAGGGGAACCATATCGGTGGAGGACCTGGCGTAGTCTAAGCCAGGGATTGAGGATTTTGGGGGGTAGCATGTTAAAAGGCGAGGTGTGCCGTGGTACGAGTCTGCTCGATTTCTCGGTGTTGGGATCTCTTACGGAGAAGTCCAGTGATCTCGTTCAGATGAGTCCATAGTCGCTGAGCCAGGGGGGTCATGTACCCATGCGGATTAAGAACAAGAGGGGGTTGTTGGCACCAGTTCCTCACCGGTCCTCTTCGGGGTTTGTCGATGAGATTTCTTCTGTTGTGAACAGCAGCATTCTCATCGAGGGGGTATTGTAGCGGGTCAATTTTGGGTCCTTTTATTTTTTTTACGGTATGGGGCATTGGTATTTTTATTTATTTCGTTTTGTGCGGGAGTTTTATTTAAACATTGTGAAATTTCATATTACGACAAAGATTCATTTCATTATAACAGAACACGTATTGAGAAACAGTGGTGTAACAAAGCGAAACGCAGTTTGCAGTTGAGAAAGGCGGCAAAGGAATTCGTGCCCCCTTCGAAATTCTAAGAACTTTGTATATGTGTGATCACGCTCGCACTTAGCATAGCCGGGCGGGGCGCTGGAGTGACGCCGTGAAAAAACTCAATCGAAGCTGTGAACATGGAGCTGGAGCAAACAGTTTGTCGCAGCTACCAGCTAAATACAGGAAACGCCGTTAAACCCCGCCCACTACTAGTGACATCAGTGTGGCACATGCAAATATCAGCTACACATGTGGCGAATATAATGACTATGTTCCAGGCATAGAGCTCATAAGTAACAGCAAATCAACATTACACGACGACGAAAATCTGTTGGCAGTGAATGCGGATTTCCGCCAGCTCAATCAAGCACATTGCAGTCTACCAGCTGAACTCCCCGGTACCGGGACGGCCAAGATAGGCTCGTCATAAAAGTTTTTAATTTAACCATAAAACAAGGTGGAACTATAGTAATTTTTAGGTGACCGCGGTCAATCCAACCTGGAGATGTGATTTATAACTTTCGGACAAAACTTTTACAAGAAATTACATGAGAAGATGAGTGTACACGAAGACCGCGTGGCCGCCGTGGGGGGAAGTTTATCAGTATTAAAATGTTAAGGGCATTGTAAATTCTGTGTGTAAGTGTGCGTGAGCAATGCTGGGCTGTTTATATGTATAATTGTTTGTACCTGTATAAAGGAAGGTAAGCCATAGTCAGTAAGGTGCAAGAGTTGCACAACATGTAACACGAAGTTTTATCAATTCAACATTTCTTATTAATAAAAAATCTAATTTCTCTTCCATACAATTGAGAGTTAAATTTTTTCAAGGCCTTAATTCGTTTATGTACTGTCAGAGTTCGTCGAACGAAATGGGTTGTCCACACTACGCGATCCGGCCAGATCAAAGATGAAAGGTAAGTGGGAGTTGTAATTTGAATAAATAAAAGTTAAGAAAAAGTTAAGGGTTACAACCTGATGGTTGCACGATTCAATATATGTATTAAGGATTTTTATTTTTTTATTATTAAGGATAATTAATACCTACTTGATAAGGCTCACCTGTTTCATGTTAACTGTTGTGCACTGTGGCTATGTTGGAAAACAAACATATTTCATATATATTAAAATACTGGAATAACAAAAATCACATTAGAGCAGAGCTGTACTGTATATTTGGTTCAAAATTTGGTATTAACATAATCATGAGCACCAATAGATATGCAAATACAAATAATAATGGTAACATAGCTGAAGTGATAGTGTTAGAGAATAAGACTGAATAATGATAATGATGATAGTGTAGGGGTGGTAGATGGTAGAGACAGATCAATTAAACGAGAATAAAGATGATCAGGCAACAGATAATGAGGTAAGTAATGATGATATGAGTGAATCTGATAAGATGCATATGATGAATTGTTTGCTAATGATGTGTAATACTATACAGAAATGTTTGGATGAGAGGGACGAAATGATGAATAAGGGTTTTGATCAGATGAATAAACGTTTTGACGAGAGTGACAAAAAAATGGGATAAGTTGATAGATTCAACAAAACAAATGAATAATGATTCATTATTATTAATATTGAGAGTGTAGTGGTGATAGAAAATGGTACAGTTACAGGTGAGTGTAACGAGAACAAAAATAACGAAGGTACAGATAATAAGGTAAGTGATGATTTTAAAACAAGTGGTAATTATGATGGAGAGGTAATTACGAATAATAAGGTTGACAAGTTAAGTGCAAGTGAAAATATGAATAACGAAGAAATAATCAACAAGGTAAGTGGTAATTACAGTAACGAGTTTAATGGTGAAATAAAAAGTGATAACAGTGATATAATTAAAAATGTGGTGTTAGAGAGTAAAGTTGTGAATAATGATAGTGGTGATGACGTTTTAGTGGAAGTAGAAATTAATGATGAGATAGTGGTTGATAAGATTGAAAGAGAGTGTGATGAGAGGTTAGGTTGGCAAAGGGCAAATTTTCCCCGTCGTTTAAATAGAGTAAAGACTCCACTAGTGATTTATGAGGACAGAGTTGTGATGGGGCAAAAACGGGGGTCTTTATTTATTTTTTTTATACATTCATAAATGTATTTGCTATCAACGCAGCAAGTCCTATGTAAAAAAGGTTCTATTCAGACAATGAACAGTGACATAGCTTTGTGAGCGGGGTGTGGTATTAGAATGCAATACTGTTTGAGTAAATCAAGTGTTTTGTCACGGACTAGTACGCGCAACACCAGCATGTGCGCAGATGCGACACATACCACTTTAAAACAACGCCACAAAAAAATGGTGAGACAGAACCACTGCCTCAACATGTGCTTTGTAGATGGCGGAAACCAGTAAAGGCTCCTCCCACCAAAGCCTCCTATATCGTCTCCGTGTAACAACACTAGCTCACGGGGCCCATGGACAATCCATACACTGTGTGCGACGACGAAAATTTTGTCGCCTGAAGGCTGTGCGTTTCCGTCTGCTTAACAGATTTTTAGTGGGGAACTGTATGCATAGTTGCTGCCCAGTCGAATAACACCTTCAGACCACGCGGTCATAAAAGTCTTTGCTCGGCCGACCAAGTTAATTAGGGTCGGCCGACCAACCAAGTGTACCAGAGATGTGTAAAGCAGTCTAAATTAATAATATATACAGTGAAATAAGTGAAAATTTTAATACAAGTGAACAACAACCTTTTTTGGACATCGAATCAGAGAACTCTGTGTGACGCACCATGCGGTCGGTAGGAACGACGCTACACATGTAATCGTATCAAATATATTGTTATTTTATATGAAAAGGGGGTAATCTGTATGAATGTGAGAATGTAGCAAGCTGGGTTGCCTTAAAATTTCAGTAACGTTACTGTAGATTAAGTTGTTTTTTTTTTGCTGGGTCCTTTTAGTATGTATTTCCTCGAACAAAGGAGACTATAACCAATACGTGGTATTTACAAAATTAAATATTTGTTAGAATGTTTAACGTCTGAGATTATATAAAAAATGTGATGAATGGTGAAGGAATTACAGATAGAAAAGTAAATTTCAAATGAGTATTAATAAAATGGATTAGTAGCGTAACCATGTGTTAAGTCAATTATTACGCCAAATTAACATCAGCTATCCCGTATGGAAAATTTCGCCTAACGAACAAGGTAAATAAGTAAAAGTGTTTCAAGGACTCCATATCTAGCCTTTAAAGATATCGGTGGCGACCTACAAATAATTTGGAATCTTCTGTGTTCGGTACGTCTAGGTGACGTGTAAGTGTGAGGTAAGTAAAAGCAACGGTGTGGAAATTGGTAAGTTAAAAGAATAGAACGTAACAAATTGCGACCCTGCCAGGATAACTCAAATGAATGTATTCATATGGGTTTAGGCCTGATTTAAAGTACAAAATAGGTGGTGATAGTAGGCGGTTTTTGTAATAGTAAAAATTACAAGATTTGTGATTAGAGGTTAAGACGTAAAATATTGTGAGTAGGAGTTATGAGATTTTGTTTAGATAATAAATAAGTAATTAACTATTTGATCAAAGAATAATTAAATTCATAAAAATGGAAAATACGGAAAACGAAGTCAGTTTGTCTGGCTCAACTGTTATAAGTGAATCAGAAATTCAGTCAGAAACTCCTATAGTAAATCAAGAAAGCTGGACAGAATCAGCTGTTATGGGTGAGGTGGGAGTTCATTCAACTCCCGTCTCATCTAAGGAAAGTAATAAAAAATCAGTATGGAGAACCATACATGACTTCCATATTCTAAGATTTAAATTTAAAATCATTTTCGAAATGAAATATTACCATAGAAACTACTTCTTTCTACTTACTGCTTCAGCCTTAACCACAGTACTGTGGTCACTAACATATACCACCTCACGTTATCGCACTCAATTTTCACTGATGATGGAAGTCGATGGCATTGCTGAAACGTCTGGTTTTGTAGAAAACATTGGACTACGGCCAAATATCCTGGGAAGGAATTTTAACAAAAACTACTTCTTTGTTGCCGATAACGTTGTACACATATATATAAAAAATATGCATAAAATTAATGGCTTGTATAAGTTAATGATTGATCTCCATTAAGTAGTGCTCAAGTTTCCAAAGTTTTAATATTATGATGTCCGTAATTAAAACATCAGAGCAGGTTTAGTGTGAATGAGGGTACACCGTGGACTAAAATTTTCAACATTTCCTATTGAGCATTGCTTAGAGTAAAGCTGCGAATCTACAGTGTATGTTTCACAGAACAAACACGCAAAAAAGGAGTGCTCCGAAGTCACTCATGGACCCTCAGCATCTTGCAGAGGGTTCATTCCCTAAATATGAAAAGTCTATCTATGAATCGTTCCTCTGTAAACACGTGCAGTTACACTCCCCAGCGATCCACAGGAAGCAAATTGATGTCCATTTTTTCGGCTTGCACGCGCTATGTCGGTGTGGGTTTCGGCACTTTCCATTTAAAAAGCGTGCAAATGTAAGAAAATAAACTTGAGTGAGGCCAGAAATAACGCGAATTGTGTGTGTGTGTGTTCCCTGCCTTTTTATTGCTGTAGTCATAATAATAAAATGGAAACGTAAACATTACATAACTGAGGTATGCTTACCTGCCACGAACGATATATTATTTTATACATGTACGAGGTGTGTTCAAAAAAAGACCAAACTATTTGTGTAGCACGTCAACTAGCGCATAGAGCGAGCTGCAGAATTAAGCGCTGCTAGCGACAGGTTTTGACGCCTGAATGCCGTTTTCTCTGTTCCGTCACGATCTTCAGTCTTCAAGCTACACGCGCTGTAGTGGGCACGGGCACACACCATCCGGCGGATTTATAACGAAGTGAGAATGAAGATCTTAACACAACGTGTGTGTATAAAATTTTGCTGCTGACTTCGTAAAATCTTTACAGAGCTATTTCCATTGTCTTCCAAAGTTTTCATTACCATTTGCATTGGTACGCAGTTGTTGACAGATTTCAAAACGGATCTCTTTCTGATCGTCGTCAACAAACACAGTAAGAATTTTTCAGTGATACGATACATTTAAATTTTTCTATCAAAATTTAATTTTATGATCTTAAATGGATTCTGTCAGAAAGTATCGGCATTTAAACGATGATTTACAATTACCACATCACGAGCTCCCTTCCCATGATCTTCGATATATCTTTGATCTGCACAGACCATTGTTTTTCCCTCTTTAAAAATTCTTAAACTAATCGTTCGCCTCATGCAGGCTTCCGCGTATGCTTAATTGAAAACCAGAATGTCTCTGAAAAGTTTTAACCTAGTTTTGCTACAAAATTTCTTACGCACACGTTGTTCTCGCGATCTTTCTTAATCGCTTTGTCACTAATCCGCCGGCCAGCGTGTGCACGTCCCCACTCAATGTGATATACCTCAAAGACTACTGCTAATAGCGGAACACAATAAGTGGTAGTTTGTTGTCAAAAACTATCGCTAGGTGCGCGCAAATTCGCGGCGCGTCGTTTGTGCGGATTGATGTGTTACTCAAAAAGTTTGGTCTTTTTATGAACACACCTCGTATATTAACTCATACATAATTTACATTAAAATGAAAAAATTATAATTTTATTGCCTGGCAACAAAATTATTTTATTTTTAACAATTACCATTGTTTGAAAAAGTTTAAATGCATTTTCAAGTACTTTACTGTTGTTAAAACGTAAAAGGTTGCAGGTAAACTACCCCTTCCCCTTAACCGATCGTCACCAAAATCGAAAATCCTTGAGATCTCTACAATTCAGGGACGTATGCAAAAAATTATTTGATTCTGTTTGAATTTGCGGCTGTTATCGTTTGCCATACAAAATACGCTTGATAAAAAAACGTTGCAGGTAAACTACCCCTTCCCCTTAACCGATCTTCACCAAAAACAATAGGTCTTGAGTACTCTACAAATCAGGGCTGTATGCAAAAAAATATTTGATTCTGTTTGAATTTGCGGCTGTTATCGTTTGCCATAGAAAATACCCTTGTTAAAAAAACGTTGCAGGTAAACTACCCCTTTCCCTTAACCGATCTTCACCAAAAACAATAGGTCTTGAGAACTCTACAATTTAGGGCTGTATGCAAATAATCTTTTGATTCTGTTTGAATTTGCGGCTGTTATCGTTTGCCATAGAAAATACCCTTGTTAAAACAAAACGTTGCAGGTAAACTACCCCTTTCCCTTAACCGATCTTCACCAAAAACAATAGATCTTGAGAACTCTACAATTCAGGGCTGTATGCGAAACATTATTTGATTCTGTTTAAATTTGCGGCTGTTATCGTTTGCCAAAAAAAATTCCCTTGATAAAAAAAAAACCGTTGCAGGTAAACTACCCCTTTCCCTCAACCGATCTTCACCAAAAACAATAGGTCGTGAGTACTCTAGAAATCAGGGCTGTATGCAAAAAATTATTTGATTCTGTTTGAATTTGCGGCTGTTATCGTTTGCCATAGAAAAAAATCTACACAGACACACACACACACACAGACACTTTTTGAAAAACGACTTTTTTCATGTTTTGAGTGTAGTACAATCAGAATCTGCAATAATCTCGAACACGATTTTTTTTTCCATCACCATACTTCCATTTCCTTAAGGAATATGGAAGTAATAATACTTTACCAGACTAAATAAATAACGAGAATAATTGCATTTATAATGAAATTAAATGAATTGTAATTGTTTTGAATCATGGAATCAAAGTAACTTAGTGTTTTAGAAACTGATTGAATTAAATAATTTGAGATGAATTAATTAATTTAAAAGGTTGGATAGATGAATTTTGGTAATAAATTTAAATGATTTTTCTGAGAGTTATACTTTATAATAAATAGTAAATGATTAAACGTAAAATGTGTTTAGGTATTGAGTCATATTGTTATTATAATGTATCAGAACGTACATGTACGTTATATTTGTTGCGATAAATGTTTATAGTTTTGAGTTTATGACAGTAATCATGTTTTTATTTGATTGAATGACTGACCATGTTTAAGTATGAATTTTATAATGAAATTGAAGTAAAGTAAAATGTTTTAATAATGAAAATGAAATGAGTTTGAAAGAATCTAAATTAGGTGATTAAATTAATTTGAGGTAGTTATGAAGTTTCTAATGTAATTTTCAATGATTAACTTAATATAAAATGAGGTAAAAGATGTAGTTTGGGTGATGATTATTTCAATAAGGCATTAAGTCAGTCAGAGTTAAATTTAAATGGGTATTAGACAAAATAAGAATTTTGTTAAAAGTAATACAGAAACGGGTCAGTAGTAGGGACACAGTAGCAAGAGTGAATGTATATAGAGAAAGCGAGCATGATGAAAGTGGAGAGTAAATAGGTGAGAGCAGGGTACATAAATTTTGTAGTGAGGGTGGAGGTGTAGGGAGTCCCCAACACAAGGCATTGTGGCAGGAGGTGAAAAGTTTTAAATAGGGTTGCGGAGTTACCTGGAAGGGCCAGGAACTAATAAAGGCGTGAGTATAAGGGAAGGGAACACACATCCTATGTACAAAGAGGGTATCAGGTGCTTTGTTCTAAGAGGAGAATGATTTAAGTAGAGTTAGATAAAGGGTTGAAGGGGGTTGTTATTGAGAGATCGGTGTCACCCTATGCAAATCCGTTAATGGTTGTTAGAAGGAAGAAGGTGAGTAAGGTTAAATCTAAATGCCCGTTCAATAAATCAGATCATTATTAATGACTGGGAGTCACCCAAACCAATTGTTGATGAAAATGCTTAATGGAAATTCACAGTTGGGAAATTTAATTAAAATATCGGTATGGAGAACCATACATGACTTCCATATTCTAAGATTTATATTTAAAATAATTTTCGAAATGAAACATTACCATAGAAACTACTTCTTTCTACTTACTGCTTCAGCCTTAACCACAGTACTGTGGTCACTAACGTATACCACCTCACGTTATCGCACTCGATTTTCACTGATGATGGAAGTCGATGGCACAGCCGAAATGTCTGGTTTTGTAGAAAACATTGGACTACGGCCAAATATCCCGGGAAGGAATTTTAACAAAAACTACTTCTTTGTTGCCGATAACGTTGTACACATATATATCAGTGGCGAAGTTACATGGAGGCAATGCCTACCCTAAAAAATTCTGTAGAATAAAAATTATAAATACGTATGAACTACATAACGTAAAAGATTATACATTGTTACTGCGACTGTCAAATTTATTAAACCGGAACGTGCTTTATTGAGCGACCGCTAGATGGTGACAGGTGAGATTCGGCATAGTTCGTTTAAAGCGAATGAGGCAACCTGAACTTGCCTCAGCGTTTTTTGTATACATCGTATGTAAGCAATGTAGTGGTGTGATAGGGAAGTGTAGGGAGGGGGGATTGTCCCGCGCTGTACACATAGAGCGTTGAGGCATGCCTCACTTCTGTGGTCCAAACAGTTAAGTTAAAGCGCCTGTGTTGTTTCTAAGTGTTTATTTTATGCGGTTATTAAAAGTGTCACTGTTATTCCGCTGAACTAACAGATGATCAAGATTGTTATTTGAATTATTTGTAACATTAAACATATAAATATATAATTAATGCTTGATGCCTTTACTTGGTGAAAATCCATTGTAAATTATAGTAAAAAATAAAACCATAAAATAGTTTTTGTGATTTCCACTCGTCAATTTATTAAAATTATAAAACCATGACAGCTGTTTCGGCAACACAGTGCCTTCATCAGATGGTATAAGCTGACTAATTTTCGTACAAACAATACAGAATATAAAATATAATACAAGTGCTGTTGTATAGAGAGCGATAGTAATCTCGTGTCAATAAGATTTATACACATTACACAAATATATAACATAACATATACCAAGTCTATTTATACAAATTAAGCAGAGGCGAGCTATTTAGATCTAACTGATCATTTAATAATACATTTAAATATTTGTGTTTATTAATTTCAAGGGTTTCTAATAAATCAAGCTTTGGACCTTTATCAGATAAATGTAAAATTTCAAAATTGTCATTATAACTATGGTCTTTTTCTAACAAGTGATTTGCATAATTTGATTTGCCATCATTATATCTAAAACTATAATTGTGACCATACATTCTTTTTTCGAAAGATCTACCTGTCTGTCCGATATACACTTTATTACAAGACCCACAGGATAATTTGTATACACCAGACTTTTGCAGTTTATCTGTTTTACTCTTATTATTTTTAATATATTTTCCCAAAGAAGACTGCGTCTTAAAAGCTATATTTACATTCCTTTGCGTGAAATATTTACCAATATTATCAGAAGCAGAACACAGATTAAAAGATATCACACTCTCACTTACATAGGTTCTGCTTCTGATAATATTGGTAAATATTTCACGCAAAGGAATGTAAATATAGCTTTTAAGACGCAGTCTTCTTTGGGAAAATATATTAAAAATAATAAGAGTAAAACAGATAAACTGCAAAAGTCTGGTGTATACAAATTATCCTGTGGGTCTTGTAATAAAGTGTATATCGGACAGACAGGTAGATCTTTCGAAAAAAGAATGTATGGTCACAATTATAGTTTTAGATATAATGATGGCAAATCAAATTATGCAAATCACTTGTTAGAAAAAGACCATAGTTATAATGACAATTTTGAAATTTTACATTTATCTGATAAAGGTCCAAAGCTTGATTTATTAGAAACCCTTGAAATTAATAAACACAAATATTTAAATGTATTATTAAATGATCAGTTAGATCTAAATAGCTCGCCTCTGCTTAATTTGTATAAATAGACTTGGTATATGTTATGTTATATATTTGTGTAATGTGTATAAATCTTATTGACACGAGATTACTATCGCTCTCTATACAACAGCACTTGTATTATATTTTATATTCTGTATTGTTTGTACGAAAATTAGTCAGCTTATACCATCTGATGAAGGCACTGTGTTGCCGAAACAGCTGTCATGGTTTTATAATTTTAATAAATTGACGAGTGGAAATCACAAAAACTATTTTATGGTTTTATTTTTTACTATAATTTATAATATAAATATATAGAAACTAATCAAGTTTAAAAATTTGAAGTTCAATCAGTTGTATTATTGTGTATGACTAATACAAGGATTGTTCAATAGACACACGTATAGAGCTGTAAACCATTTTTTATTCAACGATTTTAAAAGAAGTCTCCAATAACATTAAGACATGAGTTCCACTGTTGCGCTAACCTGTAGATTCCCTGCTAGTAAAATTCTTACGGCTGTTTGTGGAGCCATTCGGATACAGCAAACTCTACCTCAGCGTCCGATTTGACCCACCGTCCTTTTAGTGATTCCTTAAAAAAATTTAAGATAAGATTTTTGCCTACCCATTCATTAACTACTAGCTTCGCCAGTAAGCAAATTGATGTCCATTTTTTCGGCTTGCACGCGTTATGTTGGTGTGGGTTTCGGCACTTTCCATTTAAAAAGCGTGCAAACGTAAGAAAATAAACATGAGTGAGGCCAGAAATAACGTGAATTGTGTGTGTGTGTGTGTGTGTGTGTGTGTGTGTGTCTTACCTGCCTTTTTATTGCCGTATTAAATGAAAAATATTATATTACATTAAAATGAAAAAATTATAATTTTATTGCCTGGCAACAAAATTATTTTATTTTTAACAATTACCATTGTTTCAAAAAGTTTAAATAAATTTTCAAGTACTTTACTCTTGTTAAAACGTAAAAGGTTGCAGGTAAACTACCCCTTCCCCTTAACCGATCTTCACCAAAATCGAAAGTCCTTGAGACCTCTACAATTCAGGGACGTATGCAAAAAATTATTTGATTCTGTTTGAATTTGCGGCTGTTATCGTTTGCCATAGAAAATACCCTTGTTAAAAAAACGTTGCAGGTAAACTACCCGTTTCCCTCAACCGATCTTCACCAAAAAGAATAGATCTTGAGAACTCTACAATTTAGGGCTGTATGCAAATAAACGTTTGATTCTGTTTGAATTTGCGGCTGTTATCGTTTGCCATAGGAAAAACCCTTGTTAAAACATAAAACGTTACAGGTAAACTACCCCTTCCATAAACCGATCTTCACCAAAAACAACAGGTCTTGAAAAATCTACAATTCAAGGCTGTATACGAAACATTATTTAATTCTGTTTGAATTTGCGGCTGTTATCGTTTGCCAAAAAAAAATATCAGTATGGAGAACCATACATGACTTCCATATTCTAAGATTTATATTTAAAATCATTTTCGAAATGAAATATTACCATAGAAACTACTTCTTTCTACTTACTGCTTCAGCCTTAACCACAGTACTGTGGTCACTAACGTATACCACCTCACGTTATCGCACTCGATTTTCACTGATGATGGAAGTCGATGGCACTGCCGAAATGTCTGGTTTTGTAGAAAACATTGGACTACGGCTGAATATCCCGGGAAGGAATTTTAACAAAAACTACTTCTTTGTTGCCGATAACGTTGTACACATATATATCAGTGGCGAAGTTACATGGAGGCAATTGAGGCAATGCCTACCCTAAAAAATTCTGTAGAATAAAAATTATAAATACGTATGAACTACATAACGTAAAAGATTATACATTGTTACTGCGACTGTCAAATTTATTAAACCGGAACGTGCTTTATTGAGCGACCGCTAGATGGTGACAGGTGAGATTCGGCATAGTTCGTTTAAAGCGAATGAGGCAACCTGAACTTGCCTCAGCGTTTTTTGTATACATCGTATGTAAGCAATGTAGTGGTGTGATAGGGAAGTGTAGGGAGGGGGGATTGTCCCGCGCTGTACACATAGAGCGTTGAGGCATGCCTCACTTCTGTGGTCCAAACAGTTAAGTTAAAGCGCCTGTGTTGTTTCTAAGTGTTTATTTTATGCGGTTATTAAAAGTGTCACTGTTATTCCGCTGAACTAACAGATGATCAAGATTGTTATTTGAATTATTTGTAACATTAAACATATAAATATATAGAAACAAATCAAGTTTAAAAATTTGAAGTTCAATCAGTTGTATTATTGTGTATGACTAATACAAGGATTGTTCAATAGACACACGTATAGAGCTGTAAACCATTTTTTATTCAACGATTTTAAAAGAAGTCTCCAATAACATTAAGACATGAGTTCCACTGTTGCGCTAACCTGTAGATTCCCTGCTAGTAAAATTCTTACGGCTGTTTGTGGAACCATTCGGTTACAGCAAACTCTACCTCAGCGTCCGATTTGACCCACCGTCCTTTTAGTGATTCCTTAAAAAAAATTTAAGATAAGATTTTTGCCTACCCATTCATTAACTACTAGCTTCGCCAGTAAGCAAATTGATGTCCATTTTTTCGGCTTGCACGCGTTATGTTGGTGTGGGTTTCGGCACTTTCCATTTAAAAAGCGTGCAAACGTAAGAAAATAAACATGAGTGAGGCCAGAAATAACGTGAATTGTGTGTGTGTGTGTGTGTGTGTTTGTTTGTGTCTTACCTGCCTTTTTATTGCCGTATTAAATGAAAAATATTATATTACATTAAAATGAAAAAATTATAATTTTATTGCCTGGCAACAAAATTATTTTATTTTTAACAATTACCATTGTTTCAAAAAGTTTAAATAAATTTTCAAGTACTTTACTCTTGTTAAAACGTAAAAGGTTGCAGGTAAACTACCCCTTCCCCTTAACCGATCTTCACCAAAATCGAAAGTCCTTGAGACCACTACAATTCAGGGACGTATGCAAAAAATTATTTGATTCTGTTTGAATTTGCGGCTGTTATCATTTGCCATAGAAAATACGCTTGATAAAAAAACGTTGCAGGTAAACTACCCCTTTCCCCTTAACCGATCTTCACCAAAAACAATAGGTCTTGAGTACTCTACAAATCAGAGCTGTATGCAGAAAATTATTTGTTTCTGTTTGAATTTGCTACTGTTATCGTTTGCCATAGAAAATCCCCTTGTTAAAAAAACGTTGCAGGTAAACTACCCCTTTCCCTTAACCGATCTTCACCAAAAACAATAGGTCTTGAGAACTCTACAATTTAGGGCTGTATGCAAATAATCTTTTGATTCTGATTGAATTTGCGGCTGTTATCGTTTGCCATAGGAAATACCCTTGTTAAAATATAAAACATTACAGGTAAACTACCCCTTTCCCTTAACCGATCTTCACCAAAAACAATAGGTCTTGAGAACTCTACAAATCAGGGCTGTATACGAAACATTATTTGATTCTGTTTGAATTTGCGGCTGTTATCGTTTGCCATAGAAAAAAAATGTACAGACACACACACACACAGACAGACACACACACAGACACTTTTCGGAAAACGACTTTTTTTCATGTTTTGAGCATAGTACAATCAGAATCTGCAATAATCTCGAACACGATTTTTTTTGCCATCACCATACTTCCATTCCTTAAGGAATATGGAAGTAAAAATTTCCCTTGATAAAAAAAAACCGTTGCAGGTAAACTACCCCTTTCCCTCAACCGATCTTCACCAAAAACAATAGGTCGTGAGTACTCTACAAATCAGGGCTGTATGCAAAAAATTATTTGATTCTGTTTGAATTTGCGGCAGTTATCGTTTGCCATAGAAAAAAAATCTATAGACAGACAGACACACACACAGACACTTTTTGGAAAACGACTTTTTTTCATGTTTTGAGTGTTGTACAATCAGAATCTGCAATAATCTTGAACACGATTTTTTTTGCCATCACCATACTTCCATTCCTTTAGGAATATGGAAGTAAAAACTGGAATTAAAGTTGTATTATGTTTTTATGTTCTCTGTATGATGTTATGGTTATGCTGTTATGATAAGATATCAGCTGATCCATGGTGTTGTGTGTATATTATATTTTGTGTAATCAATTTATAGTTGCAACTGATTTTACTTCCATATTCCTTAAGGAATGGAAGTATGGTGATGGCAAAAAAAATCGTGTTCGAGATTATTGCAGATTCTGATTGTACTACACTCAAAACATGAAAAAAAGTCGTTTTCCGAAAAGTGTCTGTGTGTGTGTGTCTGTCTGTGTGTCTATAGATTTTTTTTCTATGGCAAACGATAACTGCCGCAAATTCAAACAGGTTGAGGGAAAGGGGTAGTTTACCTGCAACGGTTTTTTTTTATCAAGGGAAATTTTTTTTTGGCAAACGATAACAGCCGCAAATTCAAACTGAATTAAATAATGTTTCGTATACAGCCCTGAATTGTAGAGTTTTCAAGACCTATTGTTTTTGGTGAAGATCGGTTAAGGGAAAGGGGTAGTTTACCTGAACGTTTTATGTTTTAACAAGGGTTTTCCTATGGCAAACGATAACAGCCGCAAATACAAACAGGATCAAACGATTATTTGCATACAGCCCTAAATTGTAGAGTTCTCAAGATCTATTCTTTTTGGTGAAGATCGGTTGAGGGAAATGGGTAGTTTACCTGCAACGTTTTTTTAACAAGGGTATTTTCTATGGCAAACGATAACAGCCGCAAATTCAAACAGAATCAAATAATGTTTTGCATACAGCCCTCATTTGTAGAGTACTCAAGACCTTTTGTTTTTGGTGAAGATCGGTTAAGGGGAAGGGGTAGTTTACCTGCAACGTTTTTTTATCAAGCGTATTTTCTATGGCAAACAATAACAGCCGCAAATTCAAACAGAATCAAATAATTTTCTGCATATGTCCCTGAATTGTAGAGGTCTCAAGGACTTTCGATTTTGGTGAAGATCGGTTAAGGGGAAGGGGTAGTTTACCTGCAACCTTTTACGTTTTAACAAGAGTAAAGTCCTTGAAAATTTATTTAAACTTTTTGAAACAATGGTAATTGTTAAAAATAAAATAATTTTGTTGCCAGGCAATAAAATTAAAATTTTTTCATTTTAATGTAATATAATATTTTTCATTTAATACGGCAATAAAAAGGCAGGTAAGACACACACACACACACACACACACACACACACACACACACACACACACAATTCACGTTATTTCTGGCCTCACTCGTGTTTATTTTCTTACGTTTGCACGCTTTTTAAATGGAAAGTGCCGAAACCCACACCAACATAACGCGTGCAAGCTGAAAAAATGGACATCAATTTGCTTACTGGCGAAGCTAGTAGTTAATGAATGGGTAGGCAAAAATCTTATCTTAAATTTTTTTTAAGGAATCACTAAAAGGACGGTGGGTCAAATCGGACGCTGAGGTAGAGTTTGCTGTAACCGAATGGTTCCACAAACAGCCGTAAGAATTTTACTAGCAGGGAATCTACAGGTTAGCGCAACAGTGGAACTCATGTCTTAATGTTATTGGAGACTTCTTTTAAAATCGTTGAATAAAAAATGCTTTACATCTCTATACGTGTGTCTATTGAACAATCCTTGTATTAGTCATACACAATAATACAACTGATTGAACTTCAAATTTTTAAACTTGATTAGTTTCTATATATTTATATGTTTAATGTTACAAATAATTCAAATAACAATCTTGATCATCTGTTAGTTCAGCGGAATAACAGTGACACTTTTAATAACCGCATAAAATAAACACTTAGAAACACAGGCGCTTTAACTTAACTGTTTGGACCACAAACGTGAGGCATGCCTCAACGCTCTATGTGTACAGCGCGGGACAATCCCCCCTCCCTACACTTCCCTATCACACCACTACATTGCTTACATACGATGTATACAAAAAACGCTGAGGCAAGTTCAGGTTGCCTCATTCGCTTTAAACGAACTATGCTGAATCTCACCTGTCACCATCTAGCGGTCGCTCAATAAAGCACGTTTCGGTTTAATAAATTTGACAGTCGCAGTAACAATGTATAATCTTTACGTTATGTAGTTCATACGTATTTATAATTTTTATTCTACAGAATTTTTTAGGGTAGGCATTGCCTCAATTGCCTCCATGTAACTTCGCCACTGATATATATGTGTACAACGTTATCGGCAACAAAGAAGTAGTTTTTGTTAAAATTCCTTCCCGGGATATTTGGCCGTAGTCCAATGTTTTCTACAAAACCAGACATTTCGGCAATGCCATCGACTTCCATCATCAGTGAAAATCGAGTGCGATAACGTGAGGTGGTATACGTTAGTGACCACAGTACTGTGGTTAAGGCTGAAGCAGTAAGTAGAAAGAAGTAGTTTCTATGGTAATATTTCATTTCGAAAATGATTTTAAATATAAATCTTAGAATATGGAAGTCATGTATGGTTCTCCATACCGATATTTATGATAGTAATACATTTTTTTATTTGAATAATTGTCAGTATGTAATTATGAATGTTTATAATGTAAATTAAATTCATTTAAAAGATGGAAATATGTGTAATAAAATTGAATAGTTTATTTTTTGACTTGAAATGGATAATAAATAGTAGACAATTAAATTTAAATAATTAAAATATTTCAGAAAAATACAAAGTTGAAGTGATAATGTAAGATAAATAGTTAAAATGTTTAGTTAATAAAAATTGAAGGGTTAGTAATGTATTTTGAGGCTAGGTTTGTGAAATATGAATTGTTATTTGATTAGGAATGTTGTATAAACAAGTGTAATATGTTTATGGTAAGAATGTACGTATAGATGCAAATAGTGCTTCTCAACGCAAACCAGTATGGGCTAAGAGGAAACCAAACCAGTTGGGGATATGGCATTGTAAAAAGCCAGTTATTGATGTTTTTATGAATTGTTTCAGAGTCTGGTTATACAGTGGCCACAATCACCAGACTAGGGGGGTAAGTTACCCATGATTTTAATAAGGATTTATGGGGGGGGTTAGTGGCGCCATATCCTAGCTGGTCCTCTTAGGTTTTTAGGCAATGAGAGTTTTTCTGTTTCGACAGAAAACCTCTCATTGGGGGGGTATTGTAACGGGGCAAAACCCAGGGGTTTATTTTATTTTTCATAATTGTAAAAAGCAGTAGTAACCCTTGCTGAACAACATTTTGATCACAAACGCTTGACATTTTTGAACACCTTGTAGTCCACCTCGTACCAAGCCGTATGAGGCACAAAAGCTATTAGCGTCTGGGAATGTGTACGAGCGCGCGAGTGTGCCGCTTTTTCACAACGTGAAAGTCACGTACAGGAAATTCCATAGCTGAACATGCGATGGAAACAACGAATCACAGTACGAGGTGACGGCGACGCCTAACACCTGGCGGGTACGCAACCGTGCGCATGATGTTCACAGAATTGTCGCAGAGCAGTTCGCTACAACTAATCACACAGTACAGTCGTAAATAGAGCGGCCTCGGAAATTTCGGTAGGTCGAAGCGATAATAGTAGCCTAGACCTGCCAAAACGTATTACAATAATAACGAATTAGTGAGTGTGAAATAAAATGAATTCGGCGAGTAGAAAGAATTAGAACAGTGTTGAGCAGGGACAAAAGTGAAAGTGAAGTGAGAAAGATGGTGGGAATATGCGAATCGTACGTGCAGGTATTCTAAAAACAATCAGTCTGATTAACAGTTTTGTATATCTCAAATAATAAAGAGCTCTTTAATGAAACGGGGGGGGGGGGGTATTAAGGAATTGTACAGAGTAAGAGTGTGTGTGAGTGGGAAAATATCCAAGTACTGGTTAGCGAAAAGAAATTAGTATAAGAAAATTTTACATAATAGAAATAAGATGAAACAATATGTTATAAGGAAAAGAGAAGTTAATTTTTGAATAACAATAAAGAAGACGATTATTACTAACCTAAATATGTGTTAGCGTAGTTATTTCGCCGTTACCATTTCCTAGCGTTCTGTGCTGAAAAACTCGTCTAAACGTTCCGGGTAATTTTCTGAATTGTGGGTAGTCAGATAGCAAAATTATCCAGTGTTTTAATTAAGGTAAAGTATAAAGGTTTCCATATCTGTCCTTCAAAGATATTGGTGGCGGCCCTGAATTTCTGATGATGTTGATAAACGGTAAGTCGGCATGAAAAGATCACAAGGTAAGATTCTGGCAGAGTATTTTTTTTTTTTTTTAATTTGATAAATGTTTGTTTCTTTACAGAGGGAAACGGCTTGGGAAACTCTGAAGAGAAGAAGTAAACAAAGGAATTAAAGACAGATCTATATATAAAACCAATGGATAGGCTATACCAGTGATGGGTAAAAGTGTAGAATGTTATAGATTGATAATTAAAAGTTAATACATTCTGATTAAAGAAAATAAAACTTATAAGAAAAATATGTATATAACTCTTACATGCAATTATCTTTGGCGAATATAACTCCTGTCTTCACCAATCAGAAGCTCACTTAAAACAGACATTGGATTACCAAGAATTGGTTAAAAAAAAGTCCTACACATAATAAAATACAGACTATAAAAATAAATGACAAAGTGACAAAGGCAATAAGGATAGATAAATACATATGGATAGAACACTAAATCACTTGATTGAAATTCAAAGGAAAGACAAAACCTTACAAGGATGGAAAGTTAATTTTTATGAAGTGTACAGTACAAAAATCATGTTAATACTGTAGAATAATATGTAACTACTGAACAGGATGTATAAAACATTAAGTAACGTTATACTGGAGATTAATTAATGCTGTACAACAACTGATTAAATAAAGCAAGAACTGTGGTACTAATAAATAGTATTCTTCTGTATTTAATTTAAAACAGATTCAATGTCTAATAATCGACATATTTATTGAACTTACATCAAACTCAAAATCCACAAAGTGAGTCTGTGGCAATTTTCTAGAAGTCAAGGAAGGCAAGAACAATGTAGCAATATCATTCATTGGAGGCTGAGATGCTGACTGTACCACTTGTGGCTCGTTCTGAAGTCTCATTACCCATGACATGTCACCTTGAGAACACATTAATTTGTACACACATATATAGAAGTGCCTGGAAAAAGTTAATTCTTATGTTTGAAGCACATTAGACTGTACGTGTTCACACACACACACACACACACACACACACACACACACACACACACACACACACACACACACACACACACACACACACACACACACACACACACACACACACACACACACACACACACACACACACACACACACACACACACACACACAAATATGACCATACGTACCTGTTGGTCTTCGCACATATATCTCTGCCCACCCTTGGCACCAGCATGCACACAGCTGTCGTTCTTGCCTTTCACCTCCTGTGAGACAACAGTTCACTAATAAATTCTGAAATGTCAAGTAACATTTGCAGAACCAAATATGAGTAATACTTCAATAAAAATTGTGATACATAATATAGAAAAATAAACAAAATAAATTGAGATATAAAAATTAATCTAGATGGTCGAGTATCACTCTTGGGGCATTGGGCTTGTTTCAGTGGGAGTGCAACAGTAATATTTCTCAGTTTATAGTTAATTCAGTCTATGATATGACCTAGGATGACACAAGAGATTATGAATATGTTATAGGTGTATAAAGTGTAATGCTGGCATACTGTCTTATTTGTATGTTACCATTTCATGTTGTAACTTCTCCTACTTCTCAAACTATATACTATTTTAGTGGACAAGGAGTATCTTAGTACACATACAATGGATGTTTGTTCCAGATTAACAAAAAGGTCATGTTTAACTTATCCTTTGAAGCAGAAATTTTAAGGAATTTAAATGTGTTTGAAACAGAGCAAATTCAGTATATTATTTTTAATGTATGTATATGTGTTACATCAATTATAAATGTATTCTTCTATAACTGACTTAAGTGTATATCACAATACTCGACCAATCATCTAATGTTAAATATATGCAAATAAACACTTGGAGCAAATTTTTATTAAATATATAATACCATAGACAAGCTGATCAAGTCGGGCTGGATCAGCATCATGTAATGTTGCTTCCAAACCTCTTCTTCCCTCATCACTTGGTGAACTAGCTGCAGTTGAAGCATTTGAAGCAAGAGTCAATGGTGTAATCTGAAACCATTTTCAACTTATAGTGATTATATCCAGGATGTACACACTAAAAATGAAGATTTAATAAAATAATCTATATTTCATACTGATAACCTATTTGACCAAATACAATTCTTAAAATTCCAGTAATTTAAGTTTCTAACAGTCACCTCATTACTGACACTGCGTGTAAGTGGTGTTTTATGTGCCGTTGCTCTCGATTTTGATTCTGGTTCTACCGATTCAACTGATGGAGACAACAGTGGTTCTGAAAAAAAAAATAAGGAAACTCATAGGACATGAAATATTAGATGTACTCTACACAAACAGCCTGACATGATTTCAATTATGTACCCATGAAGTATTACCATATTGGCCCAAATATAAGACAATGATTTTTTCCTTAAAATACCCTTCCAAAAACCATACTCATCTTATATGCACAACCTAACATTTAGAAATTTCGTGTTAAGTGCCTAGCGTATTTTGTAACGCTCACCAGCTGCACAGGCTTGCCATGTGCGTAGCGTGAATCAACACGTGTTTTATAATGAGGTCAGGCTCAAGGTGAAAATCCCAAGCACACTTTCACCACTGTGCTGAAGTACCATATTGTGTCACAGATGTTAAAAGTTGTTCACTTTAAGGCCCCTTTTATGCATCTGCATTGACTCCGATTTTTATCAGGCATCAAAAATATCATAAGTGGGCGTGAACAAACTCTTTCAGTGTTGCCATCATCAGTACGGAAAATGAATCCGTGCATGTTGTATGCTGCATATCGGTTCGTTTTTGTAAGTTTCAGAAACTGGAACCCATAGTGCTCTCCTGTTCTGAATTTCATCAGTGAGCCTTTCTATAGTAACATCTTCCATGATTACAAAACAAATTAATAAAATCACACCACGACATGAATACCACTAATTACTTGGTATAACTGGCCTCGCCAACGCTAGGCAGGAATGTTGGCAGCACTGAGGTCTAAAAGTCAAACGATAAAAAACTTGCACGCGAGTGCGTAAATGAATCAATTATGGCCCACGTATCTAAACAACTCGTCCGATATTTTATCGGATGCATTTCCTAGGACACAGCGGTATGTTTTTGAATACAGAACGATAAATTTATCGTATGACAGTGCATAAAATCGTCCGTTTGTTTAGCAAACTTGGGATGGTGTAAACGCATGATGCGGAGTTTGGGTCTGTGTTTACGACGTCGCAACACCTACCTACAGATCATACTGACAAATTGATTGCTTATCAGCAATATATTATAAAACTGAGCCCACAATTACCTGCTTGGCCAAATGGCAAATGCTAACCAAACACCAGTGTTTTTCGATATGCCGTCAAGTGTTACTGTGGACAGAAATGGTGCAAAATCAGTTATAATTAAATCTACAGGCAACAAAAAGTCACGCATTACTGTGATGCTAGGAGTAAGTGCCAATAGAAGAAAACTTCTGCTGTATGTTATTTTATAGAGAAAAATGCTTCCGCAGGAACAATTACCAGCTGGGATTGTTTTAGAGCACAGGAAAAGGGGTGGATGACTCAAGAACTAATGGCAAATTGGCTTAAGGTTGTTTGGGGACGTTGGCCACGCGCTTTACTAAGGCAGAGAGCTAGTTCCTTCATGATTACACAAGCGAGAAAATAAAGAAGCTGGTTGCAGAAATCAACACTAATCTTGTTATAATCCCTGGGGGAATGACTTCTCAGTTTCAAGTTTTAGATGTGGTTGTTAATAAACCATTTAAGGACTACATACGGAAGAACTATAGTGACTGGTTAATTAATGGATACCATGGATTGACTTCGATAGGCAAGTTGAAGAAATGGTTACTGGCCCAGTGAATAATCACAGCCTGGGGAAAAATCAGAAGTGAATCCATTGTAAAGTGGTTTGAAAAACATTGTTTCTAATAACATGGATGAGAGTGAGGATGACATTTTGTGGAAAGACTACTCCAGTTATGAATCTGATTCCAATACTAATTCTGAGGATGAACTTGGAGAAGAAGAAGAAAACGAGTATGATGACTGGAACTAAAAACAGTAAGGTACTTTAACACTTATAATTTCACCTTTAATGTAAAATAGCCATATTTACTTAATGTGACTTCAACGTATGATGATATTTAGAGGATTTAATTGTCTTTGTCATACAACACCTCAAAAAGTTCAGTGTCGTCTTATATGCAGGCCCTTATTTTTCCTGTAAAACACCTTCAAAAATCTAGGGTCATCTTATATTCGGGCCAAACTGGTATTTGCCTGAAAATACAATATAAGATACTTTCTGTGAGGTATTTACATTAAATATAATTATTAAAGAGAAATTTAATTTAAACATTTTTACAAAAATGAAGTTCTGTCAACAATAAAAATTTATCCATCAAATTCAAACAACAGTAGATTCCCGATTATCTGAGGTACTTTTCTCTTTATCTCAATTTTGTTACTAAACATACATTCCTAACTCACATTATAAGTACATAAGTCACTTTTTCTGTTTTTTGAATAAATATACAAAAATGCATTGTATGTTAAATACTATGTATTGTACAGTAATTCTAAGATGAAACTGTGTTTATGTAGGATTCAGCTGTGTTAAAGCAGTGGGTGGCAGGTGAGAAGCATCTGTGCATTGCACAGAAATTCCAAGAACGAACTGTGTTTAAAAACATGGTATACTAGTCAGTTGATATGTACAATAATGTTTCTTCCAAAATCGTGCAACATTTGTTGGAATAAACTTCTTGAAACAAATGAACAATTAAATCTATGAACAAAATGATGATGGTGAGGAAGATTGTACCAATAAAACCATACACAAATAATCCACAGGAGTCCTGGATGTGATGATATCACAGAAAGAGATTTTGATGAATGGGTTTTAATGAGGAAAGAAACAAATTTAGTGACGAAGAAACTGTTTACACAATTTGTAAAAAAAATTGAATTCCAAAATGGAATATTCATCTGATGAAGAAAGTTTAACTACCCACATTTCACATGCAGATGGATTGGTTGCTTTGGAACTGGCATTACAATATGCACAACAGCAACCCGAAGGTAAAGCATCTGACATGATTTTATTGAAAAGATGGAGAGATATTACAGCAAAGAAAAAAGCAAATACACTCAGAAACAGACAACGATCACAACCTTTTTTAAAAAGACTGAGCCTTGTTTGTACAGGACTGAGCGCATACAGTGTACACAATTAAATTATTTGTCTGTGTCCTTTTCTTATACAAAAAAAAAAAAAAAAAATGAATGGCTTTTAAAGGAACATTGTCAGATCTAAAATTGTTTTGGATAGTAAAATTATAGAACAAGTCTCAGAATTTAACTACAGGGTCCGCCAGTGAAGCGGGAAAATTAAAAGTATCCAATTTTTTCATGAAACATTTATTATCAGAATTTTTTTTTACAGATTTGAGTTGAGTACAGTATGCCATTATTTTATTTTTTTAAAATAACGCAGCTCAAGTAAGAGCCATTTCTGTGTAAACATTCTTCTAATCTTGACTGAAAATTTTCCATCACTTGACGAAGCAGGTCAGGTTGAATCCGTGCAATTTCTTGTCTGATATTCATTTTTAATTCCGGTATGGTGTGCGGTCTATCAATGTATACCCTGCTCTTCAGAAATCCCCAAAGAAAAAAGTCGCATGCGGACAAATCTGGAGATCTTGCAGGCCACGAGATGTCGCCATATCTGGATATGAGTCCGTCCAGGAAGAGTTCTCTTAAAGCAGCCATGGACACACGAGCAGTATGACTTGTGGCTCCATCCTGCTAGAAAAAATTAATTTCCGGAAACCTAGGGAGCTGTTACATAAAAAATGTTCTGACCATGTGTGTGTAGCGGTTTGCATTGACAGTTGTGGTGTTTCCTCTATCGTCTTGGAAAAAATATGGCCCAATAATGCCAGATGATGAAACTGCACACCATACCGTAACTTTCGGACTATGTAATGGCTTTTCAGGCAACTCACCTTGGTTTTCATCATTCCAATATCCACTATTTTGTTTGTTTACATATCCATTCAAATGAAAATGTGCTTCATCTGACATAAACATGCGGTGAATAAAGTTTTCATCATCATTTACACGTCGCAATATTTCTTCGCTGAAAATCCTGCGAGTCAGCATATCGCCATCTTTCAACTCCTGGATTACTTGAATTTTGTAAGGTTGAAAAATAAGTCTTTATGCAAAATTCGTCGTAACGATGTGTCACTAATGTTTAGTGCGGATGCATGTTTCATTCCAGAACGTTGTGGACTACGCGTCAATGCTACTCGAACTCTTTCAATGTTTTCCTCTGTTCTTACAGACCTTGTTGCTCCTCTATGCTTTAAGTTTAATGTGGAACCAGTTTCTTCAAACTTTTTCACCCATGACATAATTGCATGAGCGGACGGCACTCTTCCATGTCGTGGAATATTGAAATGATTACGAAACAATCGTTGTACAGAAGTCACACAGTCACAATTCTTATAAAACGTATTTACGCAGAAAGCACGCTGTGCACCGGACCACTGCTCCATGTTTAACAAATGGCATTAAATGTAAAACAACAATCGAAAACCTCCACGCCCTCTCATGAGCAGAAAATGAACTATTGGACTTTCAAAATTTCCCGCTTCACTGGCGGACCCTGTATTTAGGCTGTAAGCTCTCATATAAAAATTAAGAGAATATTAATGGGAAAATGGGATTTAACCAGATAACAGGAACTCTCCACACACTCTAAAGCACAAGGCAAGGAAAGAGTCCATAACAAATTTATACAAATCCATGGCAGTTCCTACCCTTACTTATGGCTCAGAAATGTGGACAATGTTTGCTAGACAAATATCAAGAGTTCAGGCTACAGAAATACAATTTTTGCGTTCCATAGCAGGGTACAAAAAATCAGATATGAAAAGAAACAATCAGATAAGAGAGGAACTGAAAGTTGAAGAAGTAAACGGAATCATAAATAAGTATAGAGAAAGCTGGAAATACCACATTAGCAGCATGGGCAGTGACAGATTCTCCAAGGTAGCCTTATTGTATCAGCCGAAAGGCAAGAGAAGCCTGGGCAGTCCCAAGAAGAGATGGTCCGACTAGTTTGGAGCCAGAATAGACTGGACAGTCTAAGCCGCTAAGAAGAAGCCTGTGTCCTTTTTGTTCTTCCACACTGATTTTAAAATGTGGGCCTACTAGTTTACAAAATTTCAAATGTATACCATTTCGTTGACCAAGCAACACAGTAAACTAATTTAAAAGAAATTTTTTGTTTACTTTCCCGATTTTCCAAGTTTTCAATTATCCAAGGCAGCTGTGGTTCAAATTAACTTGGATAATAGAAACTCCACTGTAAATGTATAGTCAATGAAAGATAAGTTATTGAATATTCTTACACTAATACCTGGTGTTATACTGAATATACCACTCAAAATTGCTATAAAAATAATAATTTTTCTTCATTGTTTGAGTAACAAAAAATATACACAAAAAAGGAGTGAATTTTAATATCTGTTACTGTCAGAACCTGAATTTTAGCACTCAAAATGAATTGGAAAATTAATTAAGTGATAATGAGTAATACATATTTGTGAGGAAAATATGTATAGCTGACCATAAATGACAAAGTTCAAATGATATTGTTTTATATGAACTCTTGCCTTTATCAAGACGACAGATCTGCCAACATTTATCACACAAGCCATTCTTGAGTGCCTTCTGACTGCATCCACTTGTTGTAACTGTAATCAACTTATTTCCAAGCAACCATGTCATGCTTTGACCTTCACTTAGCAAGAAATCTGCTGTTGGTTGTCTGAAAGTAAAGACATTCATTTGTAATAGAAGAAAAAAGTTATGTCAAAAAAAGACACAAAAAAATACTTGTAAACTTCTCAAATTAGTAAACTATACACACACAAAAAATTGGATACATAAAATTTAGGAGCTCACTTTCTCAATTCTTTTTTCTTAAAGCTCTATAGTTCTTGCATAGTTTACAATACAATACTGATTTCCACTTCCACACATCTTTGCTTCTTTCAAATCTTTGATTCTAATTTAAATTGGCAATGTGTCACCTATAAACAATGACTAGTTTAGATTAATGTCATAAGCTGCCAAATAGAACACACACACAACTGTAGGAATTAGTAAAATTCTGAGAGTTCACTAAGAGATTCCACATATTAAAAACTAAGAACAATTTTTATTATAAAGGACACACAGTACCAAGTTAAGCACAGTTTATTAAGAAAAAATCCTGAAATGTTACATCAACACATACAGATTCATGAGTTTCTAGTAAACTGAGATGTTTTACTAAAAAATGTCAGGAGATGTGTATTATTAACAAGGTGTATTATTATTATTAAGGAATATTTTGAAGAAGATAAGTTTGATTTGATTGTTTAATAAAGTGGATTTCAAAAATTTGTTTCTTTGGGGGGGGGGGCAGACATAGTATATTGTTACTTCAAGAGTCATGGTTTGCAAAATTCAGCACTCTTTGGCTACATGTCCACTCAACTGTGACAAGGGGTTTGGAGGTAGCCCACCAAGCTGATTATTTAATGTCAAAATTGTATATCTTCTGCAATTCCTATCTCTCATTTGTCCATATGAATCCAAACAGGGAGTTGTTATGACTATCAGAGAGTGCTTTTTTAATATCTGATGAAAGATACTTTTAGCTTCATCTTGTATATTTGTAAAAATGTTCTTTTTTTAATGCACTTTGTTTTCAATAAATTTATATAGCTCAATATACATAAAAAGCTTTATGTTTTCAGGAGTAATGTCTTCCTTCAACTCCTAAGGAAGACATCACAGAAAAAGATGTGAAAATGTTAATCACAAGACAAAATTAATACAACCAAAGTACAAGAAACCAAATCAAATTGGCTATGGAAACACGTACGCGCGAGCGTGCATGCACACACACACACAGCACTTTTATGATGGGTTCATGTTTATATATTGCAACAGATCAAACTTTGTTATTCTAATAAGGATATTGTGAGTGTGTGAAAATCGATACAAGTCTATTATGGAGGAGATGAAAAATTATTTATTATATACAAATATTGTTTTTAAAGATGTATAATGTATTTTAAATTGTCATGTATTGATAATATATTTAATTGTTTGTATTGTTCGATAATATAAATCGATTTTACTTGTTTGCTGCAACGTCCTCCTCTCGTCTCATCGGTCCCGTCTTAGCGTCCTCTTCTTCTTGTCCCTCCTCCTGGTGACCTCTTCTCCTGGCGTCCTCTTCATCTCGTCATCCTCTTCTACAGCTTCACTCTTTCCTGGTGTCCTCTTCGTCCTGGCGTCCTCTTCGTCTCATCGTCCTCTTCTACAGCAAGTGGCTCCAGCGGCGATATTTCACAGAGTCTCGTAGTTATGTTTGACTGCTAACATTGATTAGTTTCTTGATAAATTGTTCACTCATAATGATTATGAATTTCATTCATTCAGTTTATTATTAATTTATATTTATAATTTCTTAATCTCAGGATTTAACGGGGTATTTACTAATGCGGTGCGTTTAATGTACACCTTCCAACAATATCTTGTAGTGTCTTTAAGTTCCCTAAGCGGATATCTTAACTTACGCGAGACAGCACTGTATTATATTTTAAATTTTATTTAATTATTTACCCTCTCGGTTCTTATCGCAAAACTTCGTTAAGAATTTTAAGGTTTATGGTTTATTTTATATAAGATATTTCTACTTTTGTAAGAGAACAACTCTCTTACCCGGGCACAACTTCCCCTAGCAACGTCGACAGACAGACTGTGTACATCCTAGCTCTGCAACGTATGAATCTCACTGAATTTGGTGTATTTTGATAGGGCAAGCCCAAGTCATATAATTGATGGAACGACCAGATACACAAATTTCATGAAAAACTTTGTATAATTTTGCATAGTCCTGCATAGAAATTATCTACAATTTTTATTACCCTATCATTGATAAGAGTTTCATTTGAGTTTTTCTTTACTTAAAAAACCATATTTCTAAAATAGTTACGAACCTCAGAGTATACACAAATAGAAGCTATTTACTTAAATAATTCCTTGTCAAATTTTCATGTAAATCGGTTAACTACCACTGCCGCAATAGCGATCGCAGATTTTCACACCCGCACACGCGCACCAATTCATACAAAAAATACATGACAATATAGTACATCTTTTTATGAAGAGTTTGGTGTAACCTACATGCTTATCCATTTTTAAATACAAAACTTATGACTAAAAGACAAAATATTACACAAAACAAATTTAAACAAGAAAATGCTCGTCATTCATGTACTCTGATATAAACAGCATATCTTATCATCCTGTGTTCTGTTGCAGGATTAACCCCTCCACGTGTAAAAAAAAATTTTTTATATGCAATACAAAAATTTTTTTTTTTTTTAAACCTAAATTGACATAACTTCTTCCCAATAATCATAATCATCTAAATAATAACATAATAACTTCAAAAATCAAAATAACTGAGTAGCTTCTATCAAACAACATTTCCCCAACTGTCACTTTGACAGCCCTAATTGTAAATAAACAACCGCACATGGCTGCTTATCACCAAACATTCCTGAATACTGATAAGGATGTCACTGTCAGACGTCATTCGGCTATATCTACAGTTCAACCATACATTTTTCAACATGATTACAATTATTCTTATTTTACACATAATTTTATACAATTGCATAACACACACACTCCTATATCCTGGCATATTAGATTCAATTATCCTTAATTTAATTTTTAATTTATCGCACAGACTCATGCCGCGCAACCTTTCTCGTTTTCTGATTGCTCTTCGCTTGCATTTGTTTCGGTAATTGCCGATACATTGCTTTGATTTAATTTTTAAAGGTTTATATGTAATGCCAGTTGTATTACCCAGGCTACACATAATATAATCTCCTTTGTACAATATGAACTCATTGTTTGATTGAAATTTTTCTGGTATCATCTCAAACATTATTTTCATCAAGTTTTTACAGTGAACAGTATTTAAGTGCACTTTAAATTTTTTAATTTCTCGGATTTGTCTGCATACGCATTCATAAAAGACGAACACATAGTGCTGTACAGTGAATCTCTGACTGTATAAATAACACCTGCATTTCGTTTCATATGTGGCTGAAAATACTCAGACAGTTCTGATCTTCCATCAGAATTAACCTTACCTGTGTGCCTTTCCTCAAATGCACCAGCTTCAGGAACAAAACTACTTTGTTTACCCAAGTATTCATCAAATACCTTATTTAAATATTCAGTTTTACAATTGTATGGACTTCTCAAGTGTTTATACATTTCATGACTGACTGATAAAACATTACCAGAATGGATCTGCATCTTACAGACACGGTACAGCAAATAACATTTATTGTTTTTAAATACTCCACCGTTTACCCTTTGATCATACCAATCTGGATAGATGTGAACCAACACTGTGATAACGTTTTCCCTATTTCTCTTTTCATATTTATTTAAAATATTATTTGATTGTTTTCGTTGCTCAGCTGTTATCTCCTTATCGGGCACTCCACCGTTACCCGCTATCTTATCTATGCGATTACCAGCTGGTTTCTGTATGTCGACGGGACTACATCGGTCAACCGCATTGTTACATTCACTTTCCTGCCTAAGAGAATAATTCAACTTAATTTTGGCTTCACATTCCCTGCTGTGAGATTTATTCCTTTCTAAGGCGGTCTCACTACTACTACAAATTAATTCTAATTTATCAGCTATACGTTTTTCGGTTAATTCTAAAAGTTGTTTATTTTGTTTAGCCTGGTCATGAACGGTTGTATACATTTTTTTATTCTCATCATGAAGTGATTGTAGCGACTTATTTTGTTTCAACGCTTCGTCTCTACCAACCTTATTTTCTTCTGAGAGCTTTTGTACATTAGCTAGGATTGCCGCTAATGTATTCTGTAATTCTTGTGAAACGGCCATATCGATTTATTTATTTTTAAATTTATAAAATATTATAGTTTTTATTTATAATAACGGCAATATTTTTTTATACGTATTATTACTAATAACGTCCGTTTATGTTATTTATTATTATAGTCCAGTCTCTCAATCAAATGTAAACAAGCTTAATCTAACATAAATACCAATAATAATTCAAACTCCACATAGAAAATTTACTACTATTGTTCAAATATCTGATAAGAGAGAGTATTCAAACTTTTATCAACACTCCCTGATAACACAGAACAGCACATATAAATAGTACAATAAATTTTGTCTCTACACACTCAAATAAATATTTCTTTTTTAAAATTAATTCAAAAATCAACCCAACGTTGGCAAGCGCCAAATATCCTTATGCAACAGATCAAACTTTATTGTTCTAATAAGGATATTGTGAGTGTGTAAAAATCGATACAAGTCTATTATGGAGGAGATGAAAAATTATTTATTATATACAAATATTGTTTTTAAAGATGTATAATGTATTTTAAATTGTCATGTACTGATAATATATTTAATTGTTTGTACTGTTCGATAATATAAATCGATTTTACTTGTTTGCTGCAACGTCCTCCTCTCGTCTCGTCGGTCCTGTCTTGGCGTCCTCTTCTTCCTGTCCCTCCTTCCTGGTGTCCTCTTCTCCTGGCGTCCTCTTCGTCTCGTCGTCCTCTTCTACAGCTTCACTCCTTCCTGGTGTCCTCTTCGTCCTGGCGTCCTCTTCGTCTCATCGTCCTCTTCTACAGCAAGTGGCTCCAGCGGCGATATTTCACAGAGTCTCGTAGTTATGTTTGACTGCTAACACTGATTAGTTTCTTGATAAATTGTTCACTCATAATGATTATGAATTTCATTCATTCAGTTTATTATTAATTTATATTTATAATTTCTTAATCTCAGGATTTAACAGGGAATTTACTAATGCGGTGCGTTTAATGTACACCTTCCAACGATATCTTGTAGTGTCTTTAAGTTCCCTAAGCGGATATCTTAACTTACACGAGACAGCACTGTATTATATTTTAAATTTTATTTAATTATTTACCCTCTCGGTTCTTATCGCAAAACTTCGTTAAGAATTTTAAGGTTTATGGTTTATTTTATATAAGATATTTCTACTTTTGTAAGAGAACAACTCTCTTACCCGGGCACAACTTCCCCTAGCAACGTCGACAGACAGACTGTGTACATCCTAGCTCTGCAACGTATGAATCTCACTGAATTTGGTGTATTTTGATAGGGCAAGCCCAAGTCACATGATTGATGGAACGACCAGATACACAAATTTCATGAAAAACTTTGTATAATTTTGCATAGTCCTGCATGGAAATTATCTACAATTTTTATTACCCTATCATTGCTAAGAGTTTCACTTAAGTTTTTCTTTACTTAAAAAACCATATTTCTAAAATAGTTACGAACCTCAGAGTATACACAAATAGAAGCTATTTACTTAAATAATTCCTTGTCAAATTTTCATGTAAATCGGTTAACTACCACTGCCGCAATAGCGATCGCAGATTTTCACACCCGCACACGCGCACCAATTCATACAAAAAATACATGACAATATAGTACATCTTTTTATGAAGAGTTTGGTGTAACCTACATGCTTATCAATTTTTAAATACAAAACTTATGACTAAAAGACAAAATATTACACAAAACAAATTTAAACAAAAAAATGCTCGTCATTCATGTACTCTGATATAAACAGCATATCTTATCATCCTGTGTTCTGTTGCAATATGTTTACATGTAACACTCTTCCACAATGCTCACTGATGGTCAGACTGCACTGCTATTATGTCAATAAAAAAAAAACCAATAGACTGTAACAGGAACAGTACAAAAATTACTCTCATCAACACAAGTTAATGTTGAGAATAATCTGATTCACAATGAGCTATGACATGTCCTATAACATTCTATTATCAAGTTCAGTCAATTTTGTTTTCTTTTTAACTATGATTTCGCAAATTTAATAACTTCATTGACTTTTGTGCTTGATATGAATATTGCATACTGTATTATTGTTGAATCACTAATCCTATAACTGCTAGATTAACATTGTTGTGCAAAAAGTATTCCTAACTGTTGATGAATAGGGATGAAGAATTGTTGAATTAAGTATGATTTTGATAAAACTGACTAATAAAATTTGTGTTTTTTTTTACTGTATATGGCATCACACATTAGTATGGCATACTAATGGCCATTTGAATTTACAACAGAATTATTTAAATAAATTACCAAAAATATGAATTCATGAAATAACACGAATTCATATCATGTGTTCTACATGACTTACAAACAATAAGTTATAAACAGGTTTTGTTAATCTCTGCTAAGAATCAATTAAAAAATTAACCGATTAATTTTATACATGGAACAACACAAATAACCATGCTATGTAGTGTTTTGTCAAATGATTTAAAACAATACATCCACTGTACACTTTATGACTGTATTACTTAGTACAGTCCACATATGGTATAACCAATATTAAAGAGGAAATTAAATCACTAAAGAGATAAAGTAAAGATTAGAATCTACCTTTTTGGAACTGCTGAGCATGTGGAAAATGTATATCTTGCCATCAAATCAATGCAGGTTTCTGTAAGTTCTCTGTGGAATGCCATTAACGCATCATCTATTGGAGGTTTTAAATCTGTTACAGGAGCACGTGTATCCAACCTGCCTGCACCAGATATAGGCCTTTCTCTTCGTCTACTACCCTGTACCACACAATTAAATTAAGCTGAACTGTAACTTGTGTTTGATAAAACATTTTATTATTAAAAATAAAATAAACATCTTATGAATAACTTTTCAGTTTTTATATTAAGAATAAATACCATCATGTGAAAAAGTTGCATATGTAAATTTTTTTAAATAAAAAAATACTAAAAATATTAATTTTTTCTTAACATTTAAAATTTATTTACGTGTAAATTTTGTGTTGCATTCGTGTATACAACTGTGTGATCAGCAAAACACAAGTTATCAATCAAACTGATCAGCAACTTGTGACATCACGAACAGAGTAAGAATTAATGGCCTTATCTTTAGATGAAATATCTCCAGCTATCACTTTTGTTTTGGAAAACAAATTTCTTTTTTTTTCTTGTAACCACTGCCTTGATATTAACAGTAAGTGATGTGAATAAGGCAGTCAGATAAGGAAAGCAGGTTTCATTTAGTTTAATCCCCCCCCCCCAAATAAAATAAACAAAACCTAAAACCAACGTACCCAATCCCATACAAAAAAATACTTGGCCTATATTAACACATTCGAGACCAAGCCTCCTCTGACATGGATATCCCTAGAAGACCGCATATTTTTGGCTTATTTGTAATTTTTACTGTAAAAAAAATTGTGTGACGGTACAAATATTACCGTCCAGAGACATATTGGTAATATCAACATTTTATTTGTAAATTGTATTGGCGAAAAAGCAGTACGCGAGTTAGCGTCAAGGTTGTCGATCTAGCAGCTGTTGCTATATTTAGCAACATGAACTTTGAACTATATGCATTTTGAGTCAGGCCACACGACGTCACGAGCCCATCCCATGATGATGTAATGATGGAATGTGTGTCGGGGTCAACAACGCCTTAAAATCTGGCTACGTAACAGAAATTAAACAAAGAAACGATACCACGTCATCGCCCCTCCAGCTAAGACTCTTGACCAGTTTCAGTCTTCCCAGTTGAATTCATACTCTCGTGCTGTACGGCCGTATAAAATCCGCGGATGAATTTTGAGCGCTCCCACCGCCAAAAAGTGTAAAATGTGAATTAAAAAAATTAAAACATTAATTAGATCGGATTAACAGTTATTTTGATTAAAATAAAAACGTGTGTAGTCAGTGAATAAAATACATGGAGTAATCGATGTAGTGTGTGTGGAACAATGTGACGTCTTCTGGACATTTTCAGATAAGTACTATCTCGGGGAGAGTAAACAAAGAAATTTCAAAATTGTAAAGCAACTCAAAATTAAAAAAGAAATGGCCATTTAAAAATACCGATATATATACAGTAGACTCTCAACTATCCGACCTAACGTGGCGGTCGGCCGGGTCGGATAGCAAAAAAGTCGGATAGTCAATGACCGCCACCCTATTGCGTTGAATGTACTTGTTGTTATTTGGATGCGTACATCATATCAGTTTGTCCTTATAAATGACGTACAGTAATAAATGAATTAGAAAGAAATGAAATAAGAATTCGCAACTACAGTATCTTTCACAAAACCTTTATTTGAAGGACGAAACAAAATGTGTAGTTAACAATAAGTTGAATGAGTTTTACTATGAGTTTTAATTTATATGAAAGCTTCCAACCAAATTAGTTGTTAATATAAATCAAATTATAATAACCTAAAACTACGTACTGTATAATGAAAGAACAAGTGAAACTTACATTGTCTAAGGTTTGAAAAAGTCTGTAATTGAGACCTGCTTCTTTCCTCGCCACTATATCCTTCCACTTACGTAAACATATGATGTCTGCTGGTGTTGCTTCTTCTTGCTGGCCAATGTATTCCACTGCCGTCTCAATCGCCTTCAGGCCTTCGGAGTGGGTTATATGATCAGAGGGTTCATCACCTTGTTCCTCTTCAATCGGCTGTTCATTTAATACCATCGCTACAATATCTTCGATTTCGTCCTTTGCCAACCATTCTGTGATGTCTTCCAATGAAGCTTCCTCACATCCGGGAACTTTTTCTAACAGCAATACAAGCGCAGTGTTATCAGTTGCATTTTCCACATCACATTGCTGTTCTACCTCTTCCCACTTATCACTGGCTCTGTGATCCAGCAAAATTTTCCACGATCGCACAAGTGTTAAAGATGGAATTTCATCCCATGCCTTGGACCCATCTGATGACGTCAAGCATGTCTACTGACTGTAGTGCTGTCGCAACTTCTGTATTATCAATTGTCGCGATGATATAGCTTAGTAGCCTACGTCGATATTTCTTTTTCAAAGCTTGGAGCACTCCCTGATCCATTGGCTGACATATAGATGTAACATTTGCAGGCAAGAACAAAGCTTTTATGTCTCCATCTTTTAATTGGTCATTTGCTGGATGTGAAGGAGCGTTATCCAAAACTAGGATTGCTTTCCTTGTTAAATTGTTTTCAGCTAAATGTTTTTCAACTTGTGGCACAAATTCCTGTTCAAACCAATTTTTGAAAATTTTTCTATTCATCCACGCCTTTTTTTGATGGGTATAATGCAGGGGCAAAGAACTTAAATCTTTAAGATTTTTAAAAGCCCTAGGCTTGCGAGATTTTCCAATCAAGGTCAGTCTCAACTTGTGGTTTCCGGTTGCGTTACTACAAGCTAAAACTGTAACGCGGTCCTTGCTCTTCTTGAACCCTGGTGTGGCCTTTTCCTGTTTAGATGCTAGTGTTTTAGACGGTAATTCAAACCCGTCTCATCACAGTTGTACACTTGTTCTCCGGAAATATTTTCCTTATCAAGCAGGTCAAAAAAGTGTTTTTTAAAGTCAGGGACAGCGTCCTTATTAGCAGACAATGCTTCACCACTAATCGTCATCTGACGAACACCAAAACGTTTCTTCCAGCGATCAAGCCACCCGTCACTGGCAGTAAACTCACCATCGTCTCCTTCGATCTGTTTTTTAAACTGAATCGCTTTTTCTTGGAGCAAGGGGCCTGAAACCGTCAATCCTTTCCCCCTCACATTTTCATACCACAGATATAAAGCCTCTTCAACTTCCACATGTTTTCCTTTTTGCATAGTTTTTCTAACTTTCACGCCACTGCCACTTGCTTGCTTAGAACACCATTTTTCAATCTCTGCGAGATTTCTTCGCCAATCACCCACAGTAGTTTTTCCAACTCCTAACTCCAGTGCAATTTTGTTTACCGACTCACCAGAATCCATTCCAGTTATTGCTTGCAGTTTTTCTTCCAAAGTTACTACCACTTTCTTTTGTTTGTCACCCATATTTCACTTAAAAATAAAAGCCACCAACAATACTGTATACACACTTTATAACAAATTAACAATCCACGAACGACTGAACCACACGGACTGACTTCTGGATACAGACTGACTGATGCACCTGTTACACACTCAAGTAGGAACACGAAACTTTCCTGTCACAACATGAATCAATTGGCGTACTGTATTGTTAACTGGTGATTCACGCGTAAGCGCCTTCACCCGCGTGGCGGGATTGCTCACATGACGTTTGAAGGCGCTAGTAATCGGATCGGAAATACTGCATACGTACCGTACTAAAAAAATAATTTTTTTTTTTTTTTTTTTTTGAGTACAGCGGGTCGGATAGGCCGGAGGTCGAATAGTCGGGAATCGGATAGCCAAGAGTCTACTGTATATATATATATATATATATTAAAAGAGCTCAAAAGGGGGGTCATAAAGATATGTACGGTTTGAAAGTGTGTGTGTGTGTGTGTGTGTGTGTGTGTGTGTGTGGATATACGTAATTAATAACTGAGAAGTGCTGGTTTGTGGTAGTTAAATTTATATTTGTTTAAACATTCGTTAATTTACTATATTTTTGAATCATGTAATCATAAAAGAAAAAAGAATGTGAATTTACAGTTAAAATACATATACAGTAAACCCTCAATTTAAAGGACTAATTGGGGCTGAGGGGTGTCCATAAAATCGAAAGTCCGTTAAATCGCGAATTTTGTTTTTGAGGATATATTTAAATCAAAATAGGCCTATAACACTTGAAATTTTAATACAATTAATATCATGCAAATATTTTATGTACATACCTTTGTTTATTTATGCTGGATAAAAGCATAAGAGTCAGTTGTTTTCCACCAGAATGTTGCTTCTTTATTATTAAAGATCTAAACTGTCTAAAATGATCATAGTAAGCACACACTTCCGGATCTGAAGACTCCCCTATGTACGCAATAATTTCGTCCATGCTGTTTCTTATCGCTGATAATTTAAGACCTCCTGTAACAGATGTTTCTTTATCGTCATCATCATCATCATCATCATCTCCATCTTCCTGATCATCGTGTAGAACAGATTCCATGATCTCTTCCTGACTCAGGATTTGGTAGCCTGGATCACCCTCGTCCAAGTTTAGCCACTGTTCTATGTCATTCTCGTTTACTTCTTCACCTGCCTTCTTTACGGTTTCGCAGAAATCGGATGTTTCAAATCCTCTGAAATCGTACTCCGGTTCAGTCCCATTCAGTAACTGTGTCCACCCATTAGCCAATGTTGTTTCTTCATCTCCTTCCATGCGGCAGCAAAATTAAAGATGGCGGACTTGATGTTGTATGCACGCAGATTTTGCAGCGTTCCAGCTCCTCTCGTGTCGTTTTCATGGTCTTGTTCGTCCTCCAAGACAACCATCACCTCTTCAAGAAACTTCTTCTTGTACAGCCTTTTGCAGGCAACAATGACTCCTTGGTCCATTGGCTGTAAAATTGAAGTGGTGTTGGGAGGGAGGAAGACGCATTTTATTTTTCCGTCGTTGCTAACTAACTTCTCGGAGTTGCGATGGGCCGGTGCATTGTCCAGTAGTAAGACGGCTTTCACTGCATGCGATGGAATTTTCATAGTCTGTTCCCGACCAGTCTGAAAAAATACTGGAGGTAAACCAAGCATTTTTTTAACTTTCATAAATGACTAGCAACTGGTTCATTATGTTCTTTATTGCATGGGGTTTCTTTGCGTTTCTGACTATGACTGGAGTAAGTCGAACCATCAGCGTTCGCACACAATAGGGCAGAAATCCGCTCCTTGTTGAGTTTACGGCCTGGTGTGCTAGTTTCATGTTTGTGTGCCAGAGTATTTTCAGGCACAGCACAAAAGTAGAGACTAGTCTCATCAGCATTGTAGACCTGAGACAAAGTGAGACCCTCAGATTCGATCATTTCCTTTATATGTTGACGAAAAGGCTCAACTTGTTCAGTGTCTGCACTCAGCGCTTCACCACATGTTGATCTATTTGCGATGCCATGCTGTTTACAAAAACGCCAAAGCCACCCATCACTTACCTGAAACTGGATGCCCATATGTTTTGCCAGTTTATCAGCAGCAGCCCGCAACTCCACACTATGAACAACGATGCCACTAGAACGTTGTTGAATAAACCATTTGTACACAGCATCCTCTAATTGTTTGTGTTTGGCTAATTTAATGTGTTTTCTTTCTCCCTCATTGTTCGAACTATCCCACTGTACTTTAGCGAAAACTGAATAAGTTTATCTTTATTCTTTCGAATGTCTGAAACGGTTTGTTTCTTTACGCCGTACAGTTCACAGACATGTGCAACAGACGCGCCACCTTCAAGTTTACTTATTAGTTCAAGCTTTTGCTTTATACTCAAGTTCACACGTTTTTTCTTAATGCCAGACATACTTATGCTGTAATTCACTAATAAAGTAATGGACCTTGCTGTAGCAATGCAAGTATAAACTCGTTAACACTCTCTATTCAACACATGCAAGGTTCGTACTATAGGAACACATGTAGTGTACACGCTGCGTTCTCTGAATAAACTGATGCGACGCTGTACGAATGTGAACCGCGCGTGCATACGAATTATCACGAAGATAGCCGAATATTCAAGAGTGAAAATGTGTTGCTATGGTTATGAACTACCGCCAAATTTAAATCACAACCATGGACTTCAAAAACTTAATCGTGATTTTTTCGTCTCAAAATTTTTTTTTCTGTCAAATTCTGTCTGTTAAATCCGAAGTCCGTTAAATCGAGGGTTTACTGTATATGATATAATTATTTTAGTTCGTAATGTGTAAAAGGGAGGGGTCAAGTTGCAATTACGTACATATATGTTGTTTCAGTATGTCAATAAACACTAGATTGATTTGAGAATAAGTAGACTAATTATTTATTTCAAATAACCATTCTGCTCTCTCTCTCTCTAACTCGCTCAAATGAATCCTGGACCAAGGTAGGTAAGTGTGCAGTTGGTGACTATAAAGATGGCGTCTGAAAGTATACGCAAGCACAGCTGATTTTTGTAAACAAGTAAATAAAATAACAAGAGTAAAATAATAGTTACAATTGTTCAAGTTATCTTTTATCTGTGTTTATCATTTGAAGAGACAAATTTTGTCTTTAATTTGGTATGTTATATGTAATATATGTAAGAATCAGCCAATGGTTTTAGAGTTTTTATATTTTTGTTTTTATGAGTCCATGTTTTAGAAATGTGTTTTTATTTTGCAGACACACATCACCGTTCACATTGCACTGATAAAATATGTCTGTAAATCCATGTTTTTACTTGTCTACAACACTAACTAATGCTTCACAGTAATTTAGAAAGTTGATAAAAATGGAAAAATTACACCTTATAATTCAATTTAGTAAGGAACACCTTGAAGCACTCTGACACACAAAGAGGAATGTTACATGCCTTACAGTTATAAGGCATGTCTCGAGTCTCTTACCCCACTTTTTATCCACTAGCATGAGCTTTAGAGTAACAAACTTTACGTCTTGTTGCTGATTTGTAACATTTGATATATCACTAAATACAATTTCTCAACTGTCCCCATCACTATCGTTTATAATATGCTCAGTTTCTTGAATGGTAAGATACTGGTCTCGTGAAGCCATTGAGATTATCACGGAAAATTGTATTCTTAACAATTTTACGGGGACAAAGTCATATGGTACCCAGGGAGAAATGTAAATTTATAGAAAGCGGTGGTTTTCTTTAGAAGTAAGAAAACATTAAAATATGTAGTAAAGAGCGATAGCTATTCAAAAGACGACCTTGCGTTGACGCCAGTAAGTCGGCTAAGAATTTATATTTTGTCACGGACGGGTCGGACCGTCATAAAACTGTATTGTTTGCTTGGGTGTAAGAAACATTTACTAAGGTTGTAAAAGTTAAGTGCGCCTAACAAAAGGGAGCTATATTTTAGAAAGAGAGCGTATGTGTGAAATGGAAGGTGACGCGAAGTTTCATACCACGTGTTCACACGCATTTTGTGGACGAATAGCGGATAGCGTCATTTTTTGCGCGGGCTGTTCCGTTAAACAGATTGGGTAGTTTTGAATTTAGCGGTAAGTCAGACCAATAGGCGTGTAGTTTGTCGATAGTGAGTGAGGGTAGTTTTAGCGAAATATAAAAATACGGAGTGTAAGAAGTTAGGGCAGTCAACGGAGAGATTACAGATATTAGACTCGTATTAGTTGCAATAATAATTTCTCAGTAATTTGATTAAGTATATTTCAATCGCCACGTAAGTCAGTCACGGTAACGCGATATTAAGTATTGTGAAAGCTACATATTATAAACATTTAATAATCGTTTACAAGAATAACGTGCAGAGAAATTAGAGAAGATAAGTAAAATCGGGTAACATATCCAAGTTTTACTTAACACAGCATCAATCGTTGAATGTCGAAATACATAGCGATTTAAATGTGTGAAACGTCATGGTGCGGGACGGTCGATCAATAAGCAGTTACTAATCTGGTGTTAGACGCACTTAGCTTTGTAAAAGAATATACTGTGTATTCAACAAGTGTATTAGCATACGGCACATGTGTAGTTATCACTAAGTTGTCAAAGTGAATGGTGTTTAATACCTGTGAAACAAGTGTATAAATTAGTGCAAAACTAACAAGGATAAGGGCTCAACGATTAACGTCGGCGACCCGCCTGGAACGTGTGGAATTGATTACATCGCGGCGCAGAGTGGATTCAACATGCAAGTAAATAATAAAATGAACACTTATTGTACTATTGTCTATTAAATTTAAATGTATGTAACTCATATTTGGTGACTCAATTAGTCAAAGAATTCATAGCCAAGAAATAAGCACAAACCAATTTTATAGCAAACTTATTAAAGGTAATGATCTACAAATTTTGTAATATGTAAATACAAATTAGTTATTAAAAACTTAATTAATAACAGTCAAATTGTGTTTATTTATTACTGGCGCCCTGGGATAATTTTTAAGAGTCGGTACACTAAAGTAATTGTTACATTCTGTTGCTGATAATTAGTATGTTATAAATATTAATATTGTCATTGGGTAAATTAGCTTGATAAACTCTTACTTTTCACATGCTCGTAGGCCGAGTGTAGTATGTATAATAGTAACGTGAACTTTTATTAAGGCCTATTTAAAAGTGTATTACATTCTGTCGCCCGGAACGTGGGACTATTGAGTCACTAATAGAATAGTAAAATAAGAATAAAATAGAATTAAGAATAACGATAATATAAGATATAGTTGTATGATTACGCGGAGTAAGAGTAGGAAAAACATTAACACACAGAACAACACGCACGGAGAAAACAATAACATGAATACAGAAACAACATCCCACGGTAACGAAATGGACTTCGATTTAAGCAATCATCTAGGAGATTCGCAGACGATCGCACACATTTTAATGGGGAATGAAGAGTCAAGGACGCGGGGACTGAACGAAGAAAATGCAGAAACACAACATATTACACAAGAAACACTAGTAGAGGTTAGAGAGAGACCAGTATATCAGACATTACCAGAGAAAAACAAAGACACCGATATATGTACAATACTCCAACAACTAGTACAACAAACACAACGAATTGAACAACAATCGAAAGAAACAAAAGAACAACTATTACAACAAACACAACGACTTGAACAACAATCGAAAGAAACAAAAGAACAAATAAAAGAACTGGCGGAAAAAACAACACAACAGCTAACACAACAAGCGACACAACACAAACAACAAATGCAACAATTATCAGAGCAGATGCACAAATAAAATATGGAACTAAGAAACGAAGTATTCACGCAACTCAATCAAGAAAGAGCAAATAACCAAAAAGTTCTCCAGGAGTTCAGAGTAGATATTGATAATAAGATCGAAGAAAATTGTGATAAGATTAGTACCGAAATTAGTGCCAATACAAAACAACAAATTAAAGAACTTGACGAAAAATACAATAATAATTTGGACATAATTATTGAAACAGTAAGTGTAAACAATCAAAGATGTGCAGATAACACGGCAGCTATAAATGAATTAAAGGTCGAAAAACTGAAAGAGTTGGAAACTAAAATCAACAGCAAGTCTGACGAGACACACCTTAAATTACAACAAATACAACAGGAAGTACGAACTAAACTAGGGTCAATAAGCAATACACCATGTAATCGGAGCATGACAAACGAACAGGTGAAGGACATAAAATATAATGGCACGGGTGATTTCCCGATGGAATTTATTAAATGAAATATTCAGAGAACATTATCAAGAGGCCGGAAACATCAAGTGGATAGCAAGACATCTTGAAGGAGAGGCAGCAGTGTGGTGGAGGTTAGTAAAAGATAACATTAACAATTTTGTGGACTTCACTGACGCATTTATAAGTAAATATTGGAATGACGTCATCCAAGAGAGAGTACGCAATGAACTGGAATTCGGAAGGTATCACGCCGAGAATGGGATGAACATGATCCAATACTTAGAACGTAAACTGTTAGAAAACCGACAATTAATTCCGCCAATACCTGATAAGTATTTAATTAGAAAAATTACTAAACATTATCCGCATGAAATAAGAGTTGCGATAATTACTCGTGGTGTAGTGACAATCAATGAATTCGAGCAGGTCTTGTTAGAATTTATGAGTCTGAGAAGTGACACCAGAGAGGCGAGCCGAGGGTACTATGACGGACGGCGAGATCGTAAATCATGGATGAGGGGTGAAGAGGAGAGAGAGCGACCAGCTGAGCACGGGCGCGCAAATGAAAGTGAAAGTAGGCCAGTTACTTCTCACTACCCCAAACGAACAAACAAGTTTAAAAATGAGAACGAACCTATTCCATCGACCAGCGGTGCGAACGGTAACAAAGTTAATACCGTTATGCCAAAAAACTAGCTAAGTTCTGTAAATATGAAGTAGACTTAAGTAATATTAGTAAATATATTAACACTACTTTTCTAGATTTAAGAGATGATTTAATGGATGATGATGATGTCAACATAATATGTAAAGTTAATAAATGTCCGGAAGTAAGTGTCTCGTTGAACGGTGTGTCTACATGCGCCTTATTGGACACCGGGAGCCAATTAAACGCTGTCTCAGAACAGTGGTTTAAAGACAATAAAAAGGAATTGGGTGATCTAGAAATGTTAAAATTGTCGAATACCGTAATTAAGGGTGCAACCGGCAATAAGTCAAAAAGGGTTACACAACAAATCCTATTAACTGTCCAAATCGAAAGTTTAAGAGTCGATAGTGTCTTCGTAGTTGTCCCAGAATTAATAAAAGATTGTATCTTAGGCATAGGGTTATTGGAAGAAAATGGGTGTGTGATCGACCTGAACAACAAACGATTAATCGTTCAGGGAGACCAAAACCAGGAAGGAACTACAGCGGAGATACTACGAGTAGAACTCGCATCTGCCGATGAAGAGAACGAAGAATTGATTGGACAGAAGGTACAAACTATCACAGACATAACCGAAGCTGAACGGAGCGAGCTAAAGCATATTTTGATGGATAATAAAATGGTATTCCGGGATACGCCAGGTAGGATTAACTCGTATCAACATAAATTCGAAGTCACCGATCGGACACCCTACTGTCAGAAAGGTTGGCCGATTCCGATGAGATACAAGGAAGCAGTGAAGGCAGAAATCCAGAAAATGGAGGCGCATGGTGTTATTGAAAGGGCTCAGAGTCCATACGTCAACCCTATGGTTACTGTCGTAAAGAAAGACCAGACGGTTAGATTATGTTTGGACGCCCGTAAGCTGAATTCAGTAACAGTTCCAGACCATGAGGGAGCCATTCCAATTAACGAGATACTGGCAACATGTGGTAACATTAAAGTCATGTCCACAATTGACCTCCGTAGCTCATTTTGGCAAATCCCATTGCATCAGGAATGTAGAGATTTTACTGGGTTTTTGTACGAAGGCAAGTGCTATCGGTACACAGTGACGCCGTTCGGATTGAAGACTAGCCTAGCAAGTTTAACACGTGGTTTGGACCGAGTATTGTCGGAAGAAGTGAAGGCATTTACGATCTTATATGTAGATGACTGCTTATGTATCTCGGATAGCGTGGAAGAGCACCTACGGCACTTAAAATTATTATTACGTGACATCAAACAAGCTAATTTAACTGTCAACTTTAAAAAATCGCAGCTGTTTCGTAAAGAGATTGATTACCTGGGATATCGCTTAACAACAGAGGGTATTACCGCCGCACCAGATAAGATTAGAGCCATTCAGGAATTTCGGAAGCCAAAGAATCAAAAACAACTTAAAGGATTTCTGGGCTTAACCAATTTTTACAACCGATTCACCAATAAATACGCCAAAGCGACGCAACCGTTGTTAAACTTATTAAAAAAGAATACCACGTTTAAATGGACAAAGGAAATGGATCAGCATTTTGAGAGAGTCAAGGAATTATTCATCGAATCAGTGGTTCTTAAGCATCCTGACCCCAACAAGCGTTTCTACCTACACACGGATGCGAGTCGTTATGCGTTGGGAGGCCAGCTTTACCAGCTAGACGAGAATAACGACATTGGAGTAGTCGCATACACAAGCCGCGTGGTACGGGGAGCTGAGCGTAATTACTTCACCACAGAATTAGAGCTACTGAGTGTTGTATACTGTTTGCAAAAATTTAGGACCTACGTACTGGGTAAGCCTTTTACAATCATTACTGACAATAAGGCGTTAATATTCATAAAAAAGTGCCACCTAAATAACTCCCGCATAACGCGATGGATTCTCGCTATACAGGAGTATGATTTCGACATCATTCACTGCAAAGGGCGAGATAACATCATGGCGGACATCCTGAGCAGGCATCCTGAAGACGTGGACGAGGAACAACCAATCGATCAAACCGAGGAGTTAGAGATCAATTTTATCAACATCCGCATCAGTAAGGAGGCTAAGGAGCAGCTCAAGAATATAAGAAGTTATCAACTAGCCGACATGAAATTGAAGCGAATTATCGACGTAATACAAGCCAATAAACAACATAAACTTGCCCAAAAATACAACTGGCACAATGACAAATTATACCGAAGCGAAAAAGGGATATGGAAACTTATGTTGACCAATGAACTTTGCCACAATATGATTGCTGAACTACATCAGGCATACAGTCATGTGGGAAATCGTCGTACATATCAACTGTTCAAAGAAAATTTCACGGGGAACTCAGTTAATAAGATTACCAAATTAATTACGAAAACTTGTCAAATATGTCAGAAAAGCAAGGACCATTTTAAACGAATGGTAGGCGAAACGCAGCCTGTCATACCCCAAAACAAGAGTGAACTAGTTAGTATTGACTACTATGGACCATTACCGGTATCCACGGGCAAGGTCAGGTACATACTCACTGTGATTGACAACTTCACCAAATATGTAAAATTATATAAATTAAGGCAAGCCACCACGACCGCCACTATAAATAAAATTAAATTGTATTGTGAAGAAATGGGAAGGCCATCAGCAGTACTGACTGACAACGGTACCCAGTTCACCAGTCAACGATGGTTCACAGCATTGACGGAGATGGGTATTAAACCAAAATATACCGCTGTTCGCAATCCGTGCACTAATTTGGCCGAAAGGATCAATCGACAATTAGGCAACATGTTTAGGGCATTGACATCCGAAAGACACACAAAGTGGGCACAATTTCTTAATCTAGTTGAAGCATGTATAAATCAAACATACCATGAGACAATTGAAACCACCCCGTACGAGGCACAGTGGGGAAGAAAACCGAAGCGGGACTGGACCAAATATCTTGACAAGGAAATGATGCCGACAAGCCAACCAATTACTTATCATAATATTTACTTACGCATAAAAGAAAAGGGAGAAAAAAGGACAAATCGAATCAACGCTGCTCATCAGATTTCAAAATTCCAAATAGGAGATAAGGTGTTGCTACGCGCGTATCCAATCTCAGATATTAACAAGAAGATAATAGGGAAATTTTGCAATTTATTTGAAGGACCATATAAAATAACAAAGGAACTCGGAACAGCAACCTACCAGCTAGAAGACGCACGACGACCAGGATGTATCAGAGGAAATTTTAATACACGACAATTAAAACCGTATTATGAGCAAGGACCCATTACTACACACATGAACACTGATACTACATAGATACTAAACAGATTGTAATATCATACAACGTCTACATATGTAATAATTGTAAGATTCGAATACTGGTGTAATAAATAAGATAATCATTGTTAATTATTAAATTGTATAAGGATTCCAAAAATATTAGCGTAGTTATTATAAATGTACTACATTGTAAGAGTAAGTTAAGGGAAGTAGAACGTAAACAGATGTTAGGGCAAAATGTCATTGTAACATGTGTTGAGATGAAAGGGAGAGTAAAGCAAAATATTTTAAAAGTAGTTGTTTGACCAGTTTGTCAAGGGTGGGACGGAGAGTCTGTATGTAAACAAACCTTGAAATGCCGTTGACACTTAGGGTATAACAACAGATCGTAAACTAACTAATATTACCATGTTATGTTAAATAAATTAAGAGTAATTAATATAATGTGATGTACAAACAAATCTAGATTATAGCAAGGGTTAAACAAATTATTGTTAGTAATATAAAATTTTAGCAGGGGATTAGGGACGCATCAATAGAATCAATCCCAAATTCTATTAAAATTTTGATATGATTCTATCGGGGGACGATATCACGGAAAATTGTATTCTTAACAATTTTACGGGGACAAAGTCATATGGTACCCAGGGAGAAATGTAAATTTATAGAAAGCGGTGGTTTTCTTTAGAAGTAAGAAAACATTAAAATATGTAGTAAAGAGCGATAGATATTCAAAAGACGACCTTGCGTTGACGCCAGTAAGTCGGCTAAGAATTTATATTTTGTCACGGACGGATCGGACCATAATAAAACTGTATTGTTTGCTTGGGTGTAAGAAACATTTACTAAGGTTGTAAAAGTTAAGTGCGCCTAACAAAAGGGAGCTATATTTTAGAAAGAGAGCGTATGTGTGAAATGGAAGGTGACGCGAAGTTTCATACCACGTGTTCACGCGCATTTTGTGGACGAATAGCGGATAGCGTCATTTTTTGCGCGGGCTGTTCCGTTAAACAGATTGGGTAGTTTTGAATTTAGCGGTAAGTCAGACCAATAGGCGTGTAGTTTGTCGATAGTGAGTGAGGGTAGTTTTAGCGAAATATAAAAATACGGAGTGTAAGAAGTTAGGGCAGTCAACGGAGAGATTACAGATATTAGACTCGCATTAGTTGCAATAATAATTTCTCAGTAATTTGATTAAGTACAGTAGAAGCCCGATATAGCGCGGTCCGATATACCACGGATTCGGATATAACGCGGTGAAGAGTATGTCGCCCGTTATTAGTGAAAATTCTTACTTGTAGAGAGTGAGTAAATTATGAATTGTTTATCGTGACTTCCGTAGCCACAACATTGGAATGCGTTGCGTTTATTGTAAACAAAGGCTTGTTGTTGGCAAACGGCGTTGTAAACAACAGCCAGAATTGCCAGTTCAAGTGTACCTGTAGACATAAACAATTGCCCGAGCTATTTACAGTCTCTACGTTTCTAAGAATTCATGCCAAGGCAAGCAGCCAACTAAATCCCTTCTCTCCCTCATATTACAGTACAATATAAGATCATACTCTGATATTATCTTATCAAAGTGTATAGTCTTTGTCATAAATTCGCATAGTATAGAGTTTTGTGATGTCGCAGAAAAGAAAAGCATATTCTGTGAGTGATAAACTCAAAATAATTGATCGTGTGAAGAACGGAGAGTCAAAGGCAAGTTTATCACGTGAGTGTGGCATCCCATAAGGAACAGTTAGAGGGTGGATGAAGGAAGAAGATAAACTTAAAAGTTTTGTGAACACAGTTGAAAGTGAAGTGGGGTTGCAAAGAAAAAAGACTAAAGTAGGTAAGGATAGTGAACTAGATGAGTGTCTGTACAGGTGGTTTTTAATAAAACGAAGTGAAGGTGTGCCACTGTCAGGACCAGTTATTAGAGCTCAAGCTGTGAAATTCCATAGTGATTTACATGGCAACAGTGACTTTAATGCATCTGATGGGTGGTTTTCGCGATGGAAATCTCGTCATGGTATAAGCCAGATAAGCATTGAAGGGGAAGCACGATCATGTGACAGTGAAGCTGCAGCACTTTTTCCTCAGGCATTAAACAAAGTAATGATCGATAACAATTTAAATGACCATCAAGTGCATAACTGTGATGAAACTGTTCTGTATTTTCGAATGCTTCCTACCAGAACTCTGGATGTGAATAATTCAATAAATAAATCTGGATTAAAAATAAATAAGGATAGAGTTACCCTCCTGTTTGCCACAAATAAATCAGGCAGCCACAAAGTTAAACCTCTCTGTATAGGGAAAAGCCGAAATCCTAGATGCTTTCAACATGTTAACATGACGTCATTACCCATCACATATCGTAATACAAAAAATGCTTGGATGACAAGTGATATTTTCGGTAAATGGTTCCATGAAGAATTTGTTCCATCTGTGAGAAGCCACCTGCGGTCACTCAACCTCGAAGAAAAAGCTGTACTGACCCTTGACCACTGTCCAGCACATCCACCTGCTGATATGCTACAGTCGAGAGATGGGAAAATCGGAGTCATGTTCTTGCCGAAAAACACTACAGCACTGATCCAGCCATTAGATCAAGGCATCATAAAAGCATTTAAAGCGCATTACCGCCGTGAACTTCTGAGTGCTATAGTGAATTCTGATGAGGAAATGGAAATTTACCTTAAGTCAATAAACCTGAAAACAGTTGCGTATTCAATAGGTCTTGCATGAGAAAGTATTAGTACGGCTACGATTCAGAATTGCTGGAAGAAATGTTACTTTGAACAAAACATCGCCGATGGAAATTGCTCTGTTGCCGGATTCACTAATAGTGATGTACAGTCTGCGAGTAGTGCTCTGCATTGCAACTTCACTCTAGATGACTTGAATGACTGGGCAGACGTTGACAACGGTGAGCCTGTTACAGAATGTATAGGAGATGAAGATATCATCGATGCAGTCCGAAATGCAAATTGCGAAGAAAAAGAAGACGATGACGATGATGGAAATGAAAATGGGGTGGAAGTGAAAGAAGTTATTCCAAATGTTAGTGAAGTGATAATACACATAAACAAAGTAATTTCGTGGATGGAGAGGCAAAGTGAATCTAATAATGTTCATCTGCTGCACCTCGCGTTTATAAAACAATACGCGGAAAAGAAACGCTGTGCATTATCCCGTCAAACAACAATTACGGACTTTTTTAAGACCAACAATTAGGCCTACAGTAGGTCGAGTGAGCAATGTATAAATAGTGTATTTTATATTCCATTGGATTAAAATAGATTAAAATACGTATTGGATTAAAATACAGTTTTCTTATTTTTTATTTCTACATTTGGTGACGTAATTTACGTACAGTATATAGTAGTGCATTATGCTGTAGCCTTTTTCCCGGTCCTCCCTCCCCATCATTTGTCACTGTACAGGTCACCTTCCGATATACCGCAGTTACGCCTATAACGCGGGGGAAAGTATGTCACCCGACAACCGCGCTATATCGGGCTTCTACTGTATATTTCAATCGCCACGTAAGTCAGTCACGGTAACGCGATATTAAGTATTGTGAAAGCTACATATTATAAACATTTAATAATCGTTTACAAGAATAACGTGCAGAGAAATTAGAGAAGATAAGTAAAATCGGGTAACATATCCAAGTTTTACTTAACACAGCATCAATCGTTGAATGTCGAAATACATAGCGATTTAAATGTGTGAAACGTCATGGTGCGGGACGGTCGATCAATAAGCAGTTACTAATCTGGTGTTAGACGCACTTAGCTTTGTAAAAGAATATACTGTGTATTCAACAAGTGTATTAGCATACGGCACATGTGTAGTTATCACTAAGTTGTCAAAGTGAATGGTGTTTAATACCTGTGAAACAAGTGTATAAATTAGTGCAAAACTAACAAGGATAAGGGCTCAACGATTAACGTCGGCGACCCGCCTGGAACGTGTGGAATTGATTACATCGCGGCGCAGAGTGGATTCAACATGCAAGTAAATAATAAAATGAACACTTATTGTACTATTGTCTATTAAATTTAAATGTATGTAACTCATATTTGGTGACTCAATTAGTCAAAGAATTCATAGCCAAGAAATAAGCACAAACCAATTTTATAGCAAACTTATTAAAGGTAATGATCTACAAATTTTGTAATATGTAAATACAAATTAGTTATTAAAAACTTAATTAATAACAGTCAAATTGTGTTTATTTATTACTGGCGCCCTGGGATAATTTTTAAGAGTCGGTACACTAAAGTAATTGTTACATTCTGTTGCTGATAATTAGTATGTTATAAATATTAATATTGTCATTGGGTAAATTAGCTTGATAAACTCTTACTTTTCACATGCTCGTAGGCCGAGTGTAGTATGTATAATAGTAACGTGAACTTTTATTAAGGCCTATTTAAAAGTGTATTACATTCTGTCGCCCGGAACGTGGGACTATTGAGTCACTAATAGAATAGTAAAATAAGAATAAAATAGAATTAAGAATAACGATAATATAAGATATAGTTGTATGATTACGCGGAGTAAGAGTAGGAAAAACATTAACACACAGAACAACACGCACGGAGAAAACAATAACATGAATACAGAAACAACATCCCACGGTAACGAAATGGACTTCGATTTAAGCAATCATCTAGGAGATTCGCAGACGATCGCACACATTTTAATGGGGAATGAAGAGTCAAGGACGCGGGGACTGAACGAAGAAAATGCAGAAACACAACATATTACACAAGAAACACTAGTAGAGGTTAGAGAGAGACCAGTATATCAGACATTACCAGAGAAAAACAAAGACACCGATATATGTACAATACTCCAACAACTAGTACAACAAACACAACGAATTGAACAACAATCGAAAGAAACAAAAGAACAACTATTACAACAAACACAACGACTTGAACAACAATCGAAAGAAACAAAAGAACAAATAAAAGAACTGGCGGAAAAAACAACACAACAGCTAACACAACAAGCGACACAACACAAACAACAAATGCAACAATTATCAGAGCAGATGCACAAATAAAATATGGAACTAAGAAACGAAGTATTCACGCAACTCAATCAAGAAAGAGCAAATAACCAAAAAGTTCTCCAGGAGTTCAGAGTAGATATTGATAATAAGATCGAAGAAAATTGTGATAAGATTAGTACCGAAATTAGTGCCAATACAAAACAACAAATTAAAGAACTTGACGAAAAATACAATAATAATTTGGACATAATTATTGAAACAGTAAGTGTAAACAATCAAAGATGTGCAGATAACACGGCAGCTATAAATGAATTAAAGGTCGAAAAACTGAAAGAGTTGGAAACTAAAATCAACAGCAAGTCTGACGAGACACACCTTAAATTACAACAAATACAACAGGAAGTACGAACTAAACTAGGGTCAATAAGCAATACACCATGTAATCGGAGCATGACAAACGAACAGGTGAAGGACATAAAATATAATGGCACGGGTGATTTCCCGATGGAATTTATTAAATGAAATATTCAGAGAACATTATCAAGAGGCCGGAAACATCAAGTGGATAGCAAGACATCTTGAAGGAGAGGCAGCAGTGTGGTGGAGGTTAGTAAAAGATAACATTAACAATTTTGTGGACTTCACTGACGCATTTATAAGTAAATATTGGAATGACGTCATCCAAGAGAGAGTACGCAATGAACTGGAATTCGGAAGGTATCACGCCGAGAATGGGATGAACATGATCCAATACTTAGAACGTAAACTGTTAGAAAACCGACAATTAATTCCGCCAATACCTGATAAGTATTTAATTAGAAAAATTACTAAACATTATCCGCATGAAATAAGAGTTGCGATAATTACTCGTGGTGTAGTGACAATCAATGAATTCGAGCAGGTCTTGTTAGAATTTATGAGTCTGAGAAGTGACACCAGAGAGGCGAGCCGAGGGTACTATGACGGACGGCGAGATCGTAAATCATGGATGAGGGGTGAAGAGGAGAGAGAGCGACCAGCTGAGCACGGGCGCGCAAATGAAAGTGAAAGTAGGCCAGTTACTTCTCACTACCCCAAACGAACAAACAAGTTTAAAAATGAGAACGAACCTATTCCATCGACCAGCGGTGCGAACGGTAACAAAGTTAATACCGTTATGCCAAAAAACTAGCTAAGTTCTGTAAATATGAAGTAGACTTAAGTAATATTAGTAAATATATTAACACTACTTTTCTAGATTTAAGAGATGATTTAATGGATGATGATGATGTCAACATAATATGTAAAGTTAATAAATGTCCGGAAGTAAGTGTCTCGTTGAACGGTGTGTCTACATGCGCCTTATTGGACACCGGGAGCCAATTAAACGCTGTCTCAGAACAGTGGTTTAAAGACAATAAAAAGGAATTGGGTGATCTAGAAATGTTAAAATTGTCGAATACCGTAATTAAGGGTGCAACCGGCAATAAGTCAAAAAGGGTTACACAACAAATCCTATTAACTGTCCAAATCGAAAGTTTAAGAGTCGATAGTGTCTTCGTAGTTGTCCCAGAATTAATAAAAGATTGTATCTTAGGCATAGGGTTATTGGAAGAAAATGGGTGTGTGATCGACCTGAACAACAAACGATTAATCGTTCAGGGAGACCAAAACCAGGAAGGAACTACAGCGGAGATACTACGAGTAGAACTCGCATCTGCCGATGAAGAGAACGAAGAATTGATTGGACAGAAGGTACAAACTATCACAGACATAACCGAAGCTGAACGGAGCGAGCTAAAGCATATTTTGATGGATAATAAAATGGTATTCCGGGATACGCCAGGTAGGATTAACTCGTATCAACATAAATTCGAAGTCACCGATCGGACACCCTACTGTCAGAAAGGTTGGCCGATTCCGATGAGATACAAGGAAGCAGTGAAGGCAGAAATCCAGAAAATGGAGGCGCATGGTGTTATTGAAAGGGCTCAGAGTCCATACGTCAACCCTATGGTTACTGTCGTAAAGAAAGACCAGACGGTTAGATTATGTTTGGACGCCCGTAAGCTGAATTCAGTAACAGTTCCAGACCATGAGGGAGCCATTCCAATTAACGAGATACTGGCAACATGTGGTAACATTAAAGTCATGTCCACAATTGACCTCCGTAGCTCATTTTGGCAAATCCCATTGCATCAGGAATGTAGAGATTTTACTGGGTTTTTGTACGAAGGCAAGTGCTATCGGTACACAGTGACGCCGTTCGGATTGAAGACTAGCCTAGCAAGTTTAACACGTGGTTTGGACCGAGTATTGTCGGAAGAAGTGAAGGCATTTACGATCTTATATGTAGATGACTGCTTATGTATCTCGGATAGCGTGGAAGAGCACCTACGGCACTTAAAATTATTATTACGTGACATCAAACAAGCTAATTTAACTGTCAACTTTAAAAAATCGCAGCTGTTTCGTAAAGAGATTGATTACCTGGGATATCGCTTAACAACAGAGGGTATTACCGCCGCACCAGATAAGATTAGAGCCATTCAGGAATTTCGGAAGCCAAAGAATCAAAAACAACTTAAAGGATTTCTGGGCTTAACCAATTTTTACAACCGATTCACCAATAAATACGCCAAAGCGACGCAACCGTTGTTAAACTTATTAAAAAAGAATACCACGTTTAAATGGACAAAGGAAATGGATCAGCATTTTGAGAGAGTCAAGGAATTATTCATCGAATCAGTGGTTCTTAAGCATCCTGACCCCAACAAGCGTTTCTACCTACACACGGATGCGAGTCGTTATGCGTTGGGAGGCCAGCTTTACCAGCTAGACGAGAATAACGACATTGGAGTAGTCGCATACACAAGCCGCGTGGTACGGGGAGCTGAGCGTAATTACTTCACCACAGAATTAGAGCTACTGAGTGTTGTATACTGTTTGCAAAAATTTAGGACCTACGTACTGGGTAAGCCTTTTACAATCATTACTGACAATAAGGCGTTAATATTCATAAAAAAGTGCCACCTAAATAACTCCCGCATAACGCGATGGATTCTCGCTATACAGGAGTATGATTTCGACATCATTCACTGCAAAGGGCGAGATAACATCATGGCGGACATCCTGAGCAGGCATCCTGAAGACGTGGACGAGGAACAACCAATCGATCAAACCGAGGAGTTAGAGATCAATTTTATCAACATCCGCATCAGTAAGGAGGCTAAGGAGCAGCTCAAGAATATAAGAAGTTATCAACTAGCCGACATGAAATTGAAGCGAATTATCGACGTAATACAAGCCAATAAACAACATAAACTTGCCCAAAAATACAACTGGCACAATGACAAATTATACCGAAGCGAAAAAGGGATATGGAAACTTATGTTGACCAATGAACTTTGCCACAATATGATTGCTGAACTACATCAGGCATACAGTCATGTGGGAAATCGTCGTACATATCAACTGTTCAAAGAAAATTTCACGGGGAACTCAGTTAATAAGATTACCAAATTAATTACGAAAACTTGTCAAATATGTCAGAAAAGCAAGGACCATTTTAAACGAATGGTAGGCGAAACGCAGCCTGTCATACCCCAAAACAAGAGTGAACTAGTTAGTATTGACTACTATGGACCATTACCGGTATCCACGGGCAAGGTCAGGTACATACTCACTGTGATTGACAACTTCACCAAATATGTAAAATTATATAAATTAAGGCAAGCCACCACGACCGCCACTATAAATAAAATTAAATTGTATTGTGAAGAAATGGGAAGGCCATCAGCAGTACTGACTGACAACGGTACCCAGTTCACCAGTCAACGATGGTTCACAGCATTGACGGAGATGGGTATTAAACCAAAATATACCGCTGTTCGCAATCCGTGCACTAATTTGGCCGAAAGGATCAATCGACAATTAGGCAACATGTTTAGGGCATTGACATCCGAAAGACACACAAAGTGGGCACAATTTCTTAATCTAGTTGAAGCATGTATAAATCAAACATACCATGAGACAATTGAAACCACCCCGTACGAGGCACAGTGGGGAAGAAAACCGAAGCGGGACTGGACCAAATATCTTGACAAGGAAATGATGCCGACAAGCCAACCAATTACTTATCATAATATTTACTTACGCATAAAAGAAAAGGGAGAAAAAAGGACAAATCGAATCAACGCTGCTCATCAGATTTCAAAATTCCAAATAGGAGATAAGGTGTTGCTACGCGCGTATCCAATCTCAGATATTAACAAGAAGATAATAGGGAAATTTTGCAATTTATTTGAAGGACCATATAAAATAACAAAGGAACTCGGAACAGCAACCTACCAGCTAGAAGACGCACGACGACCAGGATGTATCAGAGGAAATTTTAATACACGACAATTAAAACCGTATTATGAGCAAGGACCCATTACTACACACATGAACACTGATACTACATAGATACTAAACAGATTGTAATATCATACAACGTCTACATATGTAATAATTGTAAGATTCGAATACTGGTGTAATAAATAAGATAATCATTGTTAATTATTAAATTGTATAAGGATTCCAAAAATATTAGCGTAGTTATTATAAATGTACTACATTGTAAGAGTAAGTTAAGGGAAGTAGAACGTAAACAGATGTTAGGGCAAAATGTCATTGTAACATGTGTTGAGATGAAAGGGAGAGTAAAGCAAAATATTTTAAAAGTAGTTGTTTGACCAGTTTGTCAAGGGTGGGACGGAGAGTCTGTATGTAAACAAACCTTGAAATGCCGTTGACACTTAGGGTATAACAACAGATCGTAAACTAACTAATATTACCATGTTATGTTAAATAAATTAAGAGTAATTAATATAATGTGATGTACAAACAAATCTAGATTATAGCAAGGGTTAAACAAATTATTGTTAGTAATATAAAATTTTAGCAGGGGATTAGGGACGCATCAATAGAATCAATCCCAAATTCTATTAAAATTTTGATATGATTCTATCGGGGGACGATATCACGGAAAATTGTATTCTTAACAATTTTACGGGGACAAAGTCATATGGTACCCAGGGAGAAATGTAAATTTATAGAAAGCGGTGGTTTTCTTTAGAAGTAAGAAAACATTAAAATATGTAGTAAAGAGCGATAGATATTCAAAAGACGACCTTGCGTTGACGCCAGTAAGTCGGCTAAGAATTTATATTTTGTCACGGACGGATCGGACCATAATAAAACTGTATTGTTTGCTTGGGTGTAAGAAACATTTACTAAGGTTGTAAAAGTTAAGTGCGCCTAACAAAAGGGAGCTATATTTTAGAAAGAGAGCGTATGTGTGAAATGGAAGGTGACGCGAAGTTTCATACCACGTGTTCACGCGCATTTTGTGGACGAATAGCGGATAGCATCATTTTTTGCGCGGGCTGTTCCGTTAAACAGATTGGGTAGTTTTGAATTTAGCGGTAAGTCAGACCAATAGGCGTGTAGTTTGTCGATAGTGAGTGAGGGTAGTTTTAGCGAAATATAAAAATACGGAGTGTAAGAAGTTAGGGCAGTCAACGGAGAGATTACAGATATTAGACTCGCATTAGTTGCAATAATAATTTCTCAGTAATTTGATTAAGTACAGTAGAAGCCCGATATAGCGCGGTCCGATATACCACGGATTCGGATATAACGCGGTGAAGAGTATGTCGCCCGTTATTAGTGAAAATTCTTACTTGTAGAGAGTGAGTAAATTATGAATTGTTTATCGTGACTTCCGTAGCCACAACATTGGAATGTGTTGCGTTTATTGTAAACAAAGGCTTGTTGTTGGCAAACGGCGTTGTAAACAACAGCCAGAATTGCCAGTTCAAGTGTACCTGTAGACATAAACAATTGCCCGAGCTATTTACAGTCTCTACGTTTCTAAGAATTCATGCCAAGGCAAGCAGCCAACTAAATCCCTTCTCTCCCTCATATTACAGTACAATATAAGATCATACTCTGATATTATCTTATCAAAGTGTATAGTCTTTGTCATAAATTCGCATAGTATAGAGTTTTGTGATGTCGCAGAAAAGAAAAGCATATTCTGTGAGTGATAAACTCAAAATAATTGATCGTGTGAAGAACGGAGAGTCAAAGGCAAGTTTATCACGTGAGTGTGGCATCCCATAAGGAACAGTTAGAGGGTGGATGAAGGAAGAAGATAAACTTAAAAGTTTTGTGAACACAGTTGAAAGTGAAGTGGGGTTGCAAAGAAAAAAGACTAAAGTAGGTAAGGATAGTGAACTAGATGAGTGTCTGTACAGGTGGTTTTTAATAAAACGAAGTGAAGGTGTGCCACTGTCAGGACCAGTTATTAGAGCTCAAGCTGTGAAATTCCATAGTGATTTACATGGCAACAGTGACTTTAATGCATCTGATGGGTGGTTTTCGCGATGGAAATCTCGTCATGGTATAAGCCAGATAAGCATTGAAGGGGAAGCACGATCATGTGACAGTGAAGCTGCAGCACTTTTTCCTCAGGCATTAAACAAAGTAATGATCGATAACAATTTAAATGACCATCAAGTGCATAACTGTGATGAAACTGTTCTGTATTTTCGAATGCTTCCTACCAGAACTCTGGATGTGAATAATTCAATAAATAAATCTGGATTAAAAATAAATAAGGATAGAGTTACCCTCCTGTTTGCCACAAATAAATCAGGCAGCCACAAAGTTAAACCTCTCTGTATAGGGAAAAGCCGAAATCCTAGATGCTTTCAACATGTTAACATGACGTCATTACCCATCACATATCGTAATACAAAAAATGCTTGGATGACAAGTGATATTTTCGGTAAATGGTTCCATGAAGAATTTGTTCCATCTGTGAGAAGCCACCTGCGGTCACTCAACCTCGAAGAAAAAGCTGTACTGACCCTTGACCACTGTCCAGCACATCCACCTGCTGATATGCTACAGTCGAGAGATGGGAAAATCGGAGTCATGTTCTTGCCGAAAAACACTACAGCACTGATCCAGCCATTAGATCAAGGCATCATAAAAGCATTTAAAGCGCATTACCGCCGTGAACTTCTGAGTGCTATAGTGAATTCTGATGAGGAAATGGAAATTTACCTTAAGTCAATAAACCTGAAAACAGTTGCGTATTCAATAGGTCTTGCATGAGAAAGTATTAGTACGGCTACGATTCAGAATTGCTGGAAGAAATGTTACTTTGAACAAAACATCGCCGATGGAAATTGCTCTGTTGCCGGATTCACTAATAGTGATGTACAGTCTGCGAGTAGTGCTCTGCATTGCAACTTCACTCTAGATGACTTGAATGACTGGGCAGACGTTGACAACGGTGAGCCTGTTACAGAATGTATAGGAGATGAAGATATCATCGATGCAGTCCGAAATGCAAATTGCGAAGAAAAAGAAGACGATGACGATGATGGAAATGAAAATGGGGTGGAAGTGAAAGAAGTTATTCCAAATGTTAGTGAAGTGATAATACACATAAACAAAGTAATTTCGTGGATGGAGAGGCAAAGTGAATCTAATAATGTTCATCTGCTGCACCTCGCGTTTATAAAACAATACGCGGAAAAGAAACGCTGTGCATTATCCCGTCAAACAACAATTACGGACTTTTTTAAGACCAACAATTAGGCCTACAGTAGGTCGAGTGAGCAATGTATAAATAGTGTATTTTATATTCCATTGGATTAAAATAGATTAAAATACGTATTGGATTAAAATACAGTTTTCTTATTTTTTATTTCTACATTTGGTGACGTAATTTACGTACAGTATATAGTAGTGCATTATGCTGTAGCCTTTTTCCCGGTCCTCCCTCCCCATCATTTGTCACTGTACAGGTCACCTTCCGATATACCGCAGTTACGCCTATAACGCGGGGGAAAGTATGTCACCCGACAACCGCGCTATATCGGGCTTCTACTGTATATTTCAATCGCCACGTAAGTCAGTCACGGTAACGCGATATTAAGTATTGTGAAAGCTACATATTATAAACATTTAATAATCGTTTACAAGAATAACGTGCAGAGAAATTAGAGAAGATAAGTAAAATCGGGTAACATATCCAAGTTTTACTTAACACAGCATCAATCGTTGAATGTCGAAATACATAGCGATTTAAATGTGTGAAACGTCATGGTGCGGGACGGTCGATCAATAAGCAGTTACTAATCTGGTGTTAGACGCACTTAGCTTTGTAAAAGAATATACTGTGTATTCAACAAGTGTATTAGCATACGGCACATGTGTAGTTATCACTAAGTTGTCAAAGTGAATGGTGTTTAATACCTGTGAAACAAGTGTATAAATTAGTGCAAAACTAACAAGGATAAGGGCTCAACGATTAACGTCGGCGACCCGCCTGGAACGTGTGGAATTGATTACATCGTGGCGCAGAGTGGATTCAACATGCAAGTAAATAATAAAATGAACACTTATTGTACTATTGTCTATTAAATTTAAATGTATGTAACTCATATTTGGTGACTCAATTAGTCAAAGAATTCATAGCCAAGAAATAAGCACAAACCAATTTTATAGCAAACTTATTAAAGGTAATGAGCTACAAATTTTGTAATATGTAAATACAAATTAGTTATTAAAAACTTAATTAATAACAGTCAAATTGTGTTTATTTATTACTGGCGCCCTGGGATAATTTTTAAGAGTCGGTACACTAAAGTAATTGTTACATTCTGTTGCTGATAATTAGTATGTTATAAATATTAATATTGTCATTGGGTAAATTAGCTTGATAAACTCTTACTTTTCACATGCTCGTAGGCCGAGTGTAGTATGTATAATAGTAACGTGAACTTTTATTAAGGCCTATTTAAAAGTGTATTACATTCTGTCGCCCGGAACGTGGGACTATTGAGTCACTAATAGAATAGTAAAATAAGAATAAAATAGAATTAAGAATAACGATAATGTAAGATATAGTTGTATGATTACGCGGAGTAAGAGTAGGAAAAACATTAACACACAGAACAACACGCACGGAGAAAACAATAACATGAATACAGAAACAACATCCCACGGTAACGAAATGGACTTCGATTTAAGCAATCATCTAGGAGATTCGCAGACGATCGCACACATTTCAATGGGGAATGAAGAGTCAAGGACGCGGGGACTGAACGAAGAAAATGCAGAAACACAACATATTACACAAGAAACACTAGTAGAGGTTAGAGAGAGACCAGTATATCAGACATTACCAGAGAAAAACAAAGACACCGATATATGTACAATACTCCAACAACTAGTACAACAAACACAACGAATTGAACAACAATCGAAAGAAACAAAAGAACAACTATTACAACAAACACAACGACTTGAACAACAATCGAAAGAAACAAAAGAACAAATAAAAGAACTGGCGGAAAAAACAACACAACAGCTAACACAACAAGCGACACAACACAAACAACAAATGCAACAATTATCAGAGCAGATGCACAAACAAAATATGGAACTAAGAAACGAAGTATTCACGCAACTCAATCAAGAAAGAGCAAATCACCAAAAAGTTCTCCAGGAGTTCAGAGTAGATATTGATAATAAGATCGAAGAAAATTATGATAAGATTAGTACCGAAATTAGTGCCAATACAAAACAACAAATTAAAGAACTTGACGAAAAATACAATAATAATTTGGACATAATTATTGAAACAGTAAGTGTAAACAATCAAAGATGTGCAGATAACACGGCAGCTATAAATGAATTAAAGGTCGAAAAACTGAAAGAGTTGGAAACTAAAATCAACAGCAAGTCTGACGAGACACACCTTAAATTACAACAAATACAACAGGAAGTACGAACTAAACTAGGGTCAATAAGCAATACACCATGTAATCGGAGCATGACAAACGAACAGGTGAAGGACATAAAATATAATGGCACGGGTGATTTCCCGATGGAATTTATTAAAGAATTGAATTAAATATTCAGAGAACATTATCAAGAGGCCGGAAACATCAAGTGGATAGCAAGACATCTTGAAGGAGAGGCAGCAGTGTGGTGGAGGTTAGTAAAAGATAACATTAACAATTTTGTGGACTTCACTGACGCATTTATAAGTAAATATTGGAATGACGTCATCCAAGAGAGAGTACGCAATGAACTGGAATTCGGAAGGTATCACGCCAAGAATGGGATGAACATGATCCAATACTTAGAGCGTAAACTGTTAGAAAACCGACAATTAATTCCGCCAATACCTGATAAGTATTTAATTAGAAAAATTACTAAACATTATCCGCATGAAATAAGAGTTGCGATAATTACTCGTGGTGTAGTGACAATCAATGAATTCGAGCAGGTCTTGTTAGAATTTATGAGTCTGAGAAGTGACACCAGAGAGGCGAGCCGAGGTTACTATGACGGACGGCGAGATCGTAAATCATGGACGAGGGGTGAAGAGGAGAGAGAGCGACCAGCTGAGCACGGGCGCGCAAATGAAAGTGAAAGTAGGCCAGTTACTTCTCACTACCCCAAACGAACAAACAAGTTTAAAAATGAGAACGAACCTATTCCATCGACCAGCGGTGCGAACGGTAACAAAGTTAATACCGTTATGCCAAAAAACTAGCTAAGTTCTGTAAATATGAAGTAGACTTAAGTAATATTAGTAAATATATTAACACTACTTTTCTAGATTTAAGAGATGATTTAATGGATGATGACGATGTCAACATAATATGTAAAGTTAATAAATGTCCGGAAGTAAGTGTCTCGTTGAACGGTGTGTCTACATGCGCCTTATTGGACACCGGGAGCCAATTAAACGCTGTCTCAGAACAGTGGTTTAAAGACAATAAAAAGGAATTGGGTGATCTAGAAATGTTAAAATTGTCGAATACCGTAATTAAGGGTGCAACCGGCAATAAGTCAAAAAGGGTTACACAACAAATCCTATTAACTGTCCAAATCGAAAGTTTAAGAGTCGATAGTGTCTTCGTAGTTGTCCCAGAATTAATAAAAGATTGTATCTTAGGCATAGGGTTATTGGAAGAAAATGGGTGTGTGATCGACCTGAACAACAAACGATTAATCGTTCAGGGAGACCAAAACCAGGAAGGAACTACAGCGGAGATACTACGAGTAGAACTCGCATCTGCCGATGAAGAGATCGAAGAATTGATTGGACAGAAGGTACAAACTATCACAGACATAACCGAAGCTGAATGGAGCGAGCTAAAGCATATTTTGATGGATAATAAAATGGTATTCCGGGATACGCCAGGTAGGATTAACTCGTATCAACATAAATTCGAAGTCACCGATCGGACACCCTACTGTCAGAAAGGTTGGCCGATTCCGATGAGATACAAGGAAGCAGTGAAGGCAGAAATCCAGAAAATGGAGGCGCATGGTGTTATTGAAAGGGCCCAGAGTCCATACGTCAACCCTATGGTTACTGTCGTAAAGAAAGACCAGACGGTTAGATTATGTTTGGACGCCCGTAAGCTGAATTCAGTAACAGTTCCAGACCATGAGGGAGCCATTCCAATTAACGAGATACTGGCAACATGTGGTAACATTAAAGTCATGTCCACAATTGACCTCCGTAGCTCATTTTGGCAAATCCCATTGCATCAGGAATGTAGAGATTTTACTGGGTTTTTGTACGAAGGCAAGTGCTATCGGTACACAGTGACGCCGTTCGGATTGAAGACTAGCCTAGCAAGTTTAACACGTGGTTTGGACCGAGTATTGTCGGAAGAAGTGAAGGCATTTACGATCTTATATGTAGATGACTGCTTATGTATCTCGGATAGCGTGGAAGAGCACCTACGGCACTTAAAATTATTATTACGTGACATCAAACAAGCTAATTTAACTGTCAACTTTAAAAAATCGCAGCTGTTTCGTAAAGAGATTGATTACCTGGGATATCGCTTAACAACAGAGGGTATTACCGCCGCACCAGATAAGATTAGAGCCATTCAGGAATTTCGGAAGCCAAAGAATCAAAAACAACTTAAAGGATTTCTGGGCTTAACCAATTTTTACAACCGATTCACCAATAAATACGCCAAAGCGACGCAACCGTTGTTAAACTTATTAAAAAAGAATACCACGTTTAAATGGACAAAGGAAATGGATCAGCATTTTGAGAGAGTCAAGGAATTATTCATCGAATCAGTGGTTCTTAAGCATCCTGACCCCAACAAGCGTTTCTACCTACACACGGATGCGAGTCGTTATGCGTTGGGAGGCCAGCTTTACCAGCTAGACGAGAATAACGACATTGGAGTAGTCGCATACACAAGCCGCGTGGTACGGGGAGCTGAGCGTAATTACTTCACCACAGAATTAGAGCTACTGAGTGTTGTATACTGTTTGCAAAAATTTAGGACCTACGTACTGGGTAAGCCTTTTACAATCATTACTGACAATAAGGCGTTAATATTCATAAAAAAGTGCCACCTAAATAACTCCCGCATAACGCGATGGATTCTCGCTATACAGGAGTATGATTTCGACATCATTCACTGCAAAGGGCGAGATAACATCATGGCGGACATCCTGAGCAGGCATCCTGAAGACGTGGACGAGGAACAACCAATCGATCGAACCGAGGAGTTAGAGATCAATTTTATCAACATCCGCATCAGTAAGGAGGCTAAGGAGCAGCTCAAGAATATAAGAAGTTATCAACTAGCCGACATGAAATTGAAGCGAATTATCGACGTAATACAAGCCAATAAACAACATAAACTTGCCCAAAAATACAACTGGCACAATGACAAATTATACCGAAGCGAAAAAGGGATATGGAAACTTATGTTGACCAATGAACTTTGCCACAATATGATTGCTGAACTACATCAGGCATACAGTCATGTGGGAAATCGTCGTACATATCAACTGTTCAAAGAAAATTTCATGGGGAACTCAGTTAATAAGATTACCAAATTAATTACGAAAACTTGTCAAATATGTCAGAAAAGCAAGGACCATTTTAAACGAATGGTAGGCGAAACGCAGCCTGTCATACCCCAAAACAAGAGTGAACTAGTTAGTATTGACTACTATGGACCATTACCGGTATCCACGGGCAAGGTCAGGTACATACTCACTGTGATTGACAACTTCACCAAATATGTAAAATTATATAAATTAAGGCAAGCCACCACGACCGCCACTATAAATAAAATTAAATTGTATTGTGAAGAAATGGGAAGGCCATCAGCAGTACTGACTGACAACGGTACCCAGTTCACCAGTCAACGATGGTTCACAGCATTGACGGAGATGGGTATTAAACCAAAATATACCGCTGTTCGCAATCCGTGCACTAATTTGGCCGAAAGGATCAATCGACAATTAGGCAACATGTTTAGGGCATTGACATCCGAAAGACACACAAAGTGGGCACAATTTCTTAATCTAGTTGAAGCATGTATAAATCAAACATACCATGAGACAATTGAAACCACCCCGTACGAGGCACAGTGGGGAAGAAAACCGAAGCGGGACTGGACCAAATATCTTGACAAGGAAATGATGCCGACAAGCCAACTAATTACTTATCATAATATTTACTTACGCATAAAAGAAAAGGGAGAAAAAAGGACAAATCGAATCAACGCTGCTCATCAGATTTCAAAATTCCAAATAGGAGATAAGGTGTTGCTACGCACGTATCCAATCTCAGATATTAACAAGAAGATAATAGGGAAATTTTGCAATTTATTTGAAGGACCATATAAAATAACAAAGGAACTCGGAACAGCAACCTACCAGCTAGAAGACGCACGACGACCAGGATGTATCAGAGGAAATTTTAATACACGACAATTAAAACCGTATTATGAGCAAGGACCCATTACTACACACATGAACACTGATACTACATAGATACTAAACAGATTGTAATAGCATACAACGTCTACATATGTAATAATTGTAAGATTCGAATACTGGTGTAATAAATAAGATAATCATTGTTAATTATTAAATTGTATAAGGATTCCAAAAATATTAGCGTAGTTATTATGAATGTACTACATTGTAAGAGTAAGTTAAGGGAAGTAGAACGTAAACAGATGTTAGGGCAAAATGTCATTGTAACATGTGTTGAGATGAAAGGGAGAGTAAAGCAAAATATTTTAAAAGTAGTTGTTTGACCAGTTTGTCAAGGGTGGGACGGAGAGTCTGTATGTAAACAAACCTTGAAATGCCGTTGACACTTAGGGTATAACAACAGATCGTAAACTAACTAATATTACCATGTTATGTTAAATAAATTAAGAGTAATTAATATAATGTGATGTACAAACAAATCTAGATTATAGCAAGGGTTAAACAAATTATTGTTAGTAATATAAAATTTTAGCAGGGGATTAGGGACGCATCAATAGAATCAATCCCAAATTCTATTAAAATTTTGATATGATTCTATCGGGGGACGATATCACGGAAAATTGTATTCTTAACAATTTTACGGGGACAAAGTCATATGGTACCCAGGGAGAAATGTAAATTTATAGAAAGCGGTGGTTTTCTTTAGAAGTAAGAAAACATTAAAATATGTAGTAAAGAGCGATAGATATTCAAAAGACGACCTTGCGTTGACGCCAGTAAGTCGGCTAAGAATTTATATTTTGTCACGGACGGATCGGACCATAATAAAACTGTATTGTTTGCTTGGGTGTAAGAAACATTTACTAAGGTTGTAAAAGTTAAGTGCGCCTAACAAAAGGGAGCTATATTTTAGAAAGAGAGCGTATGTGTGAAATGGAAGGTGACGCGAAGTTTCATACCACGTGTTCACGCGCATTTTGTGGACGAATAGCGGATAGCGTCATTTTTTGCGCGGGCTGTTCCGTTAAACAGATTGGGTAGTTTTGAATTTAGCGGTAAGTCAGACCAATAGGCGTGTAGTTTGTCGATAGTGAGTGAGGGTAGTTTTAGCGAAATATAAAAATACGGAGTGTAAGAAGTTAGGGCAGTCAACGGAGAGATTACAGATATTAGACTCGCATTAGTTGCAATAATAATTTCTCAGTAATTTGATTAAGTACAGTATATTTCAATCGCCACGTAAGTCAGTCACGGTAACGCGATATTAAGTATTGTGAAAGCTACATATTATAAACATTTAATAATCGTTTACAAGAATAACGTGCAGAGAAATTAGAGAAGATAAGTAAAATCGGGTAACATATCCAAGTTTTACTTAACACAGCATCAATCGTTGAATGTCGAAATACATAGCGATTTAAATGTGTGAAACGTCATGGTGCGGGACGGTCGATCAATAAGCAGTTACTAATCTGGTGTTAGACGCACTTAGCTTTGTAAAAGAATATACTGTGTATTCAACAAGTGTATTAGCATACGGCACATGTGTAGTTATCACTAAGTTGTCAAAGTGAATGGTGTTTAATACCTGTGAAACAAGTGTATAAATTAGTGCAAAACTAACAAGGATAAGGGCTCAACGATTAACGTCGGCGACCCGCCTGGAATGTGTGGAATTGATTACATCGCGGCGCAGAGTGGATTCAACATGCAAGTAAATAATAAAATGAACACTTACTGTACTATTGTCTATTAAATTTAAATGTATGTAACTCATATTTGGTGACTCAATTAGTCAAAGAATTCATAGCCAAGAAATAAGCACAAACCAATTTTATAGCAAACTTATTAAAGGTAATGAGCTACAAATTTTGTAATATGTAAATACAAATTAGTTATTAAAAACTTAATTAATAACAGTCAAATTGTGTTTATTTATTACTGGCGCCCTGGGATAATTTTTAAGAGTCGGTACACTAAAGTAATTGTTACATTCTGTTGCTGATAATTAGTATGTTATAAATATTAATATTGTCATTGGGTAAATTAGCTTGATAAACTCTTACTTTTCACATGCTCGTAGGCTGAGTGTAGTATGTATAGTAGTAACGTGAACTTTTATTAAGGCCTATTTAAAAGTGTATTACATTCTGTCGCCCGGAACGTGGGACTATTGAGTCACTAATAGAATAGTAAAATAAGAATAAAATAGAATTAAGAATAACGATAATGTAAGATATAGTTGTATGATTACGCGGAGTACGAGTAGGAAAAACATTAACACACAGAACAACACGCACGGAGAAAACAATAACATGAATACAGAAACAACATCCCACGGTAACGAAATGGACTTCGATTTAAGCAATCATCTAGGAGATTCGCAGACGATCGCACACATTTCAATGGGGAATGAAGAGTCAAGGACGCGGGGACTGAACGAAGAAAATGCAGAAACACAACATATTACACAAGAAACACTAGTAGAGGTTAGAGAGAGACCAGTATATCAGACATTACCAGAGAAAAACAAAGACACCGATATATGTACAATACTCCAACAACTAGTACAACAAACACAACGAATTGAACAACAATCGAAAGAAACAAAAGAACAACTATTACAACAAACACAACGACTTGAACAACAATCGAAAGAAACAAAAGAACAAATAAAAGAACTGGCGGAAAAAACAACACAACAGCTAACACAACAAGCGACACAACACAAACAACAAATGCAACAATTATCAGAGCAGATGCACAAACAAAATATGGAACTAAGAAACGAAGTATTCACGCAACTCAATCAAGAAAGAGCAAATCACCAAAAAGTTCTCCAGGAGTTCAGAGTAGATATTGATAATAAGATCGAAGAAAATTATGATAAGATTAGTACCGAAATTAGTGCCAATACAAAACAACAAATTAAAGAACTTGACGAAAAATACAATAATAATTTGGACATAATTATTGAAACAGTAAGTGTAAACAATCAAAGATGTGCAGATAACACGGCAGCTATAAATGAATTAAAGGTCGAAAAACTGAAAGAGTTGGAAACTAAAATCAACAGCAAGTCTGACGAGACACACCTTAAATTACAACAAATACAACAGGAAGTACGAACTAAACTAGGGTCAATAAGCAATACACCATGTAATCGGAGCATGACAAACGAACAGGTGAAGGACATAAAATATAATGGCACGGGTGATTTCCCGATGGAATTTATTAAAGAATTGAATTAAATATTCAGAGAACATTATCAAGAGGCCGGAAACATCAAGTGGATAGCAAGACATCTTGAAGGAGAGGCAGCAGTGTGGTGGAGGTTAGTAAAAGATAACATTAACAATTTTGTGGACTTCACTGACGCATTTATAAGTAAATATTGGAATGACGTCATCCAAGAGAGAGTACGCAATGAACTGGAATTCGGAAGGTATCACGCCAAGAATGGGATGAACATGATCCAATACTTAGAGCGTAAACTGTTAGAAAACCGACAATTAATTCCGCCAATACCTGATAAGTATTTAATTAGAAAAATTACTAAACATTATCCGCATGAAATAAGAGTTGCGATAATTACTCGTGGTGTAGTGACAATCAATGAATTCGAGCAGGTCTTGTTAGAATTTATGAGTCTGAGAAGTGACACCAGAGAGGCGAGCCGAGGTTACTATGACGGACGGCGAGATCGTAAATCATGGACGAGGGGTGAAGAGGAGAGAGAGCGACCAGCTGAGCACGGGCGCGCAAATGAAAGTGAAAGTAGGCCAGTTACTTCTCACTACCCCAAACGAACAAACAAGTTTAAAAATGAGAACGAACCTATTCCATCGACCAGCGGTGCGAACGGTAACAAAGTTAATACCGTTATGCCAAAAAACTAGCTAAGTTCTGTAAATATGAAGTAGACTTAAGTAATATTAGTAAATATATTAACACTACTTTTCTAGATTTAAGAGATGATTTAATGGATGATGACGATGTCAACATAATATGTAAAGTTAATAAATGTCCGGAAGTAAGTGTCTCGTTGAACGGTGTGTCTACATGCGCCTTATTGGACACCGGGAGCCAATTAAACGCTGTCTCAGAACAGTGGTTTAAAGACAATAAAAAGGAATTGGGTGATCTAGAAATGTTAAAATTGTCGAATACCGTAATTAAGGGTGCAACCGGCAATAAGTCAAAAAGGGTTACACAACAAATCCTATTAACTGTCCAAATCGAAAGTTTAAGAGTCGATAGTGTCTTCGTAGTTGTCCCAGAATTAATAAAAGATTGTATCTTAGGCATAGGGTTATTGGAAGAAAATGGGTGTGTGATCGACCTGAACAACAAACGATTAATCGTTCAGGGAGACCAAAACCAGGAAGGAACTACAGCGGAGATACTACGAGTAGAACTCGCATCTGCCGATGAAGAGATCGAAGAATTGATTGGACAGAAGGTACAAACTATCACAGACATAACCGAAGCTGAATGGAGCGAGCTAAAGCATATTTTGATGGATAATAAAATGGTATTCCGGGATACGCCAGGTAGGATTAACTCGTATCAACATAAATTCGAAGTCACCGATCGGACACCCTACTGTCAGAAAGGTTGGCCGATTCCGATGAGATACAAGGAAGCAGTGAAGGCAGAAATCCAGAAAATGGAGGCGCATGGTGTTATTGAAAGGGCCCAGAGTCCATACGTCAACCCTATGGTTACTGTCGTAAAGAAAGACCAGACGGTTAGATTATGTTTGGACGCCCGTAAGCTGAATTCAGTAACAGTTCCAGACCATGAGGGAGCCATTCCAATTAACGAGATACTGGCAACATGTGGTAACATTAAAGTCATGTCCACAATTGACCTCCGTAGCTCATTTTGGCAAATCCCATTGCATCAGGAATGTAGAGATTTTACTGGGTTTTTGTACGAAGGCAAGTGCTATCGGTACACAGTGACGCCGTTCGGATTGAAGACTAGCCTAGCAAGTTTAACACGTGGTTTGGACCGAGTATTGTCGGAAGAAGTGAAGGCATTTACGATCTTATATGTAGATGACTGCTTATGTATCTCGGATAGCGTGGAAGAGCACCTACGGCACTTAAAATTATTATTACGTGACATCAAACAAGCTAATTTAACTGTCAACTTTAAAAAATCGCAGCTGTTTCGTAAAGAGATTGATTACCTGGGATATCGCTTAACAACAGAGGGTATTACCGCCGCACCAGATAAGATTAGAGCCATTCAGGAATTTCGGAAGCCAAAGAATCAAAAACAACTTAAAGGATTTCTGGGCTTAACCAATTTTTACAACCGATTCACCAATAAATACGCCAAAGCGACGCAACCGTTGTTAAACTTATTAAAAAAGAATACCACGTTTAAATGGACAAAGGAAATGGATCAGCATTTTGAGAGAGTCAAGGAATTATTCATCGAATCAGTGGTTCTTAAGCATCCTGACCCCAACAAGCGTTTCTACCTACACACGGATGCGAGTCGTTATGCGTTGGGAGGCCAGCTTTACCAGCTAGACGAGAATAACGACATTGGAGTAGTCGCATACACAAGCCGCGTGGTACGGGGAGCTGAGCGTAATTACTTCACCACAGAATTAGAGCTACTGAGTGTTGTATACTGTTTGCAAAAATTTAGGACCTACGTACTGGGTAAGCCTTTTACAATCATTACTGACAATAAGGCGTTAATATTCATAAAAAAGTGCCACCTAAATAACTCCCGCATAACGCGATGGATTCTCGCTATACAGGAGTATGATTTCGACATCATTCACTGCAAAGGGCGAGATAACATCATGGCGGACATCCTGAGCAGGCATCCTGAAGACGTGGACGAGGAACAACCAATCGATCGAACCGAGGAGTTAGAGATCAATTTTATCAACATCCGCATCAGTAAGGAGGCTAAGGAGCAGCTCAAGAATATAAGAAGTTATCAACTAGCCGACATGAAATTGAAGCGAATTATCGACGTAATACAAGCCAATAAACAACATAAACTTGCCCAAAAATACAACTGGCACAATGACAAATTATACCGAAGCGAAAAAGGGATATGGAAACTTATGTTGACCAATGAACTTTGCCACAATATGATTGCTGAACTACATCAGGCATACAGTCATGTGGGAAATCGTCGTACATATCAACTGTTCAAAGAAAATTTCATGGGGAACTCAGTTAATAAGATTACCAAATTAATTACGAAAACTTGTCAAATATGTCAGAAAAGCAAGGACCATTTTAAACGAATGGTAGGCGAAACGCAGCCTGTCATACCCCAAAACAAGAGTGAACTAGTTAGTATTGACTACTATGGACCATTACCGGTATCCACGGGCAAGGTCAGGTACATACTCACTGTGATTGACAACTTCACCAAATATGTAAAATTATATAAATTAAGGCAAGCCACCACGACCGCCACTATAAATAAAATTAAATTGTATTGTGAAGAAATGGGAAGGCCATCAGCAGTACTGACTGACAACGGTACCCAGTTCACCAGTCAACGATGGTTCACAGCATTGACGGAGATGGGTATTAAACCAAAATATACCGCTGTTCGCAATCCGTGCACTAATTTGGCCGAAAGGATCAATCGACAATTAGGCAACATGTTTAGGGCATTGACATCCGAAAGACACACAAAGTGGGCACAATTTCTTAATCTAGTTGAAGCATGTATAAATCAAACATACCATGAGACAATTGAAACCACCCCGTACGAGGCACAGTGGGGAAGAAAACCGAAGCGGGACTGGACCAAATATCTTGACAAGGAAATGATGCCGACAAGCCAACTAATTACTTATCATAATATTTACTTACGCATAAAAGAAAAGGGAGAAAAAAGGACAAATCGAATCAACGCTGCTCATCAGATTTCAAAATTCCAAATAGGAGATAAGGTGTTGCTACGCACGTATCCAATCTCAGATATTAACAAGAAGATAATAGGGAAATTTTGCAATTTATTTGAAGGACCATATAAAATAACAAAGGAACTCGGAACAGCAACCTACCAGCTAGAAGACGCACGACGACCAGGATGTATCAGAGGAAATTTTAATACACGACAATTAAAACCGTATTATGAGCAAGGACCCATTACTACACACATGAACACTGATACTACATAGATACTAAACAGATTGTAATAGCATACAACGTCTACATATGTAATAATTGTAAGATTCGAATACTGGTGTAATAAATAAGATAATCATTGTTAATTATTAAATTGTATAAGGATTCCAAAAATATTAGCGTAGTTATTATGAATGTACTACATTGTAAGAGTAAGTTAAGGGAAGTAGAACGTAAACAGATGTTAGGGCAAAATGTCATTGTAACATGTGTTGAGATGAAAGGGAGAGTAAAGCAAAATATTTTAAAAGTAGTTGTTTGACCAGTTTGTCAAGGGTGGGACGGAGAGTCTGTATGTAAACAAACCTTGAAATGCCGTTGACACTTAGGGTATAACAACAGATCGTAAACTAACTAATATTACCATGTTATGTTAAATAAATTAAGAGTAATTAATATAATGTGATGTACAAACAAATCTAGATTATAGCAAGGGTTAAACAAATTATTGTTAGTAATATAAAATTTTAGCAGGGGATTAGGGACGCATCAATAGAATCAATCCCAAATTCTATTAAAATTTTGATATGATTCTATCGGGGGACGATATCACGGAAAATTGTATTCTTAACAATTTTACGGGGACAAAGTCATATGGTACCCAGGGAGAAATGTAAATTTATAGAAAGCGGTGGTTTTCTTTAGAAGTAAGAAAACATTAAAATATGTAGTAAAGAGCGATAGATATTCAAAAGACGACCTTGCGTTGACGCCAGTAAGTCGGCTAAGAATTTATATTTTGTCACGGACGGATCGGACCATAATAAAACTGTATTGTTTGCTTGGGTGTAAGAAACATTTACTAAGGTTGTAAAAGTTAAGTGCGCCTAACAAAAGGGAGCTATATTTTAGAAAGAGAGCGTATGTGTGAAATGGAAGGTGACGCGAAGTTTCATACCACGTGTTCACGCGCATTTTGTGGACGAATAGCGGATAGCGTCATTTTTTGCGCGGGCTGTTCCGTTAAACAGATTGGGTAGTTTTGAATTTAGCGGTAAGTCAGACCAATAGGCGTGTAGTTTGTCGATAGTGAGTGAGGGTAGTTTTAGCGAAATATAAAAATACGGAGTGTAAGAAGTTAGGGCAGTCAACGGAGAGATTACAGATATTAGACTCGCATTAGTTGCAATAATAATTTCTCAGTAATTTGATTAAGTACAGTATATTTCAATCGCCACGTAAGTCAGTCACGGTAACGCGATATTAAGTATTGTGAAAGCTACATATTATAAACATTTAATAATCGTTTACAAGAATAACGTGCAGAGAAATTAGAGAAGATAAGTAAAATCGGGTAACATATCCAAGTTTTACTTAACACAGCATCAATCGTTGAATGTCGAAATACATAGCGATTTAAATGTGTGAAACGTCATGGTGCGGGACGGTCGATCAATAAGCAGTTACTAATCTGGTGTTAGACGCACTTAGCTTTGTAAAAGAATATACTGTGTATTCAACAAGTGTATTAGCATACGGCACATGTGTAGTTATCACTAAGTTGTCAAAGTGAATGGTGTTTAATACCTGTGAAACAAGTGTATAAATTAGTGCAAAACTAACAAGGATAAGGGCTCAACGATTAACGTCGGCGACCCGCCTGGAATGTGTGGAATTGATTACATCGCGGCGCAGAGTGGATTCAACATGCAAGTAAATAATAAAATGAACACTTACTGTACTATTGTCTATTAAATTTAAATGTATGTAACTCATATTTGGTGACTCAATTAGTCAAAGAATTCATAGCCAAGAAATAAGCACAAACCAATTTTATAGCAAACTTATTAAAGGTAATGAGCTACAAATTTTGTAATATGTAAATACAAATTAGTTATTAAAAACTTAATTAATAACAGTCAAATTGTGTTTATTTATTACTGGCGCCCTGGGATAATTTTTAAGAGTCGGTACACTAAAGTAATTGTTACATTCTGTTGCTGATAATTAGTATGTTATAAATATTAATATTGTCATTGGGTAAATTAGCTTGATAAACTCTTACTTTTCACATGCTCGTAGGCTGAGTGTAGTATGTATAGTAGTAACGTGAACTTTTATTAAGGCCTATTTAAAAGTGTATTACATTCTGTCGCCCGGAACGTGGGACTATTGAGTCACTAATAGAATAGTAAAATAAGAATAAAATAGAATTAAGAATAACGATAATGTAAGATATAGTTGTATGATTACGCGGAGTACGAGTAGGAAAAACATTAACACACAGAACAACACGCACGGAGAAAACAATAACATGAATACAGAAACAACATCCCACGGTAACGAAATGGACTTCGATTTAAGCAATCATCTAGGAGATTCGCAGACGATCGCACACATTTCAATGGGGAATGAAGAGTCAAGGACGCGGGGACTGAACGAAGAAAATGCAGAAACACAACATATTACACAAGAAACACTAGTAGAGGTTAGAGAGAGACCAGTATATCAGACATTACCAGAGAAAAACAAAGACACCGATATATGTACAATACTCCAACAACTAGTACAACAAACACAACGAATTGAACAACAATCGAAAGAAACAAAAGAACAACTATTACAACAAACACAACGACTTGAACAACAATCGAAAGAAACAAAAGAACAAATAAAAGAACTGGCGGAAAAAACAACACAACAGCTAACACAACAAGCGACACAACACAAACAACAAATGCAACAATTATCAGAGCAGATGCACAAACAAAATATGGAACTAAGAAACGAAGTATTCACGCAACTCAATCAAGAAAGAGCAAATCACCAAAAAGTTCTCCAGGAGTTCAGAGTAGATATTGATAATAAGATCGAAGAAAATTGTGATAAGATTAGTACCGAAATTAGTGCCAATACAAAACAACAAATTAAAGAACTTGACGAAAAATACAATAATAATTTGGACATAATTATTGAAACAGTAAGTGTAAACAATCAAAGATGTGCAGATAACACGGCAGCTATAAATGAATTAAAGGTCGAAAAACTGAAAGAGTTGGAAACTAAAATCAACAGCAAGTCTGACGAGACACACCTTAAATTACAACAAATACAACTGGAAGTACGAACTAAACTAGGGTCAATAAGCAATACACCATGTAATCGGAGCATGACAAACGAACAGGTGAAGGACATAAAATATAATGGCACGGGTGATTTCCCGATGGAATTTATTAAAGAATTGAATGAAATATTCAGAGAACATTATCAAGAGGCCGGAAACATCAAGTGGATAGCAAGACATCTTGAAGGAGAGGCAGCAGTGTGGTGGAGGTTAGTAAAAGATAACATTAACAATTTTGTGGACTTCACTGACGCATTTATAAGTAAATATTGGAATGACGTCATCCAAGAGAGAGTACGCAATGAACTGGAATTCGGAAGGTATCACGCCGAGAATGGGATGAACATGATCCAATACTTAGAGCGTAAACTGTTAGAAAACCGACAATTAATTCCGCCAATACCTGATAAGTATTTAATTAGAAAAATTACTAAACATTATCCGCATGAAATAAGAGTTGCGATAATTACTCGTGGTGTAGTGACAATCAATGAATTCGAGCAGGTCTTGTTAGAATTTATGAGTCTGAGAAGTGACACCAGAGAGGCGAGCCGAGGGTACTATGACGGACGGCGAGATCGTAAATCATGGACGAGGGGTGAAGAGGAGAGAGAGCGACCAGCTGAGCACGGGCGCGCAAATGAAAGTGAAAGTAGGCCAGTTACTTCTCACTACCCCAAACGAACAAACTAGTTTAAAAATGAGAACGAACCTATTCCATCGACCAGCGGTGCGAACGGTAACAAAGTTAATACCGTTATGCCAAAAAACTAGCTAAGTTCTGTAAATATGAAGTAGACTTAAGTAATATTAGTAAATATATTAACACTACTTTTCTAGATTTAAGAGATGATTTAATGGATGATGATGATGTCAACATAATATGTAAAGTTAATAAATGTCCGGAAGTAAGTGTCTCGTTGAACGGTGTGTCTACATGCGCCTTATTGGACACCGGGAGCCAATTAAACGCTGTCTCAGAACAGTGGTTTAAAGACAATAAAAAGGAATTGGGTGATCTAGAAATGTTAAAATTGTCGAATACCGTAATTAAGGGTGCAACCGGCAATAAGTCAAAAAGGGTTACACAACAAATCCTATTAACTGTCCAAATCGAAAGTTTAAGAGTCGATAGTGTCTTCGTAGTTGTCCCAGAATTAATAAAAGATTGTATCTTAGGCATAGGGTTATTGGAAGAAAATGGGTGTGTGATCGACCTGAACAACAAACGATTAATCGTTCAGGGAGACCAAAACCAGGAAGGAACTACAGCGGAGATACTACGAGTAGAACTCGCATCTGCCGATGAAGAGATCGAAGAATTGATTGGACAGAAGGTACAAACTATCACAGACATAACCGAAGCTGAACGGAGCGAGCTAAAGCATATTTTGATGGATAATAAAATGGTATTCCGGGATACGCCAGGTAGGATTAACTCGTACCAACATAAATTCGAAGTCACCGATCGGACACCCTATTGTCAGAAAGGTTGGCCGATTCCGATGAGATACAAGGAAGCAGTGAAGGCAGAAATCCAGAAAATGGAGGCGCATGGTGTTATTGAAAGGGCCCAGAGTCCATACGTCAACCCTATGGTTACTGTCGTAAAGAAAGACCAGACGGTTAGATTATGTTTGGACGCCCGTAAGCTGAATTCAGTAACAGTTCCAGACCATGAGGGAGTCATTCCAATTAACGAGATACTGGCAACATGTGGTAACATTAAAGTCATGTCCACAATTGACCTCCGTAGCTCATTTTGGCAAATCCCATTGCATCAGGAATGTAGAGATTTTACCTGGGTTTTTGTACGAAGGCAAGTGCTATCGGTACACAGTGACGCCGTTCGGATTGAAGACTAGCCTAGCAAGTTTAACACGTGGTTTGGACCGAGTATTGTCGGAAGAAGTGAAGGCATTTACGATCTTATATGTAGATGACTGCTTATGTATCTCGGATAGCGTGGAAGAGCACCTACGGCACTTAAAATTATTATTACGTGACATCAAACAAGCTAACTTAACTGTCAACTTTAAAAAATCGCAGCTGTTTCGTAAAGAGATTGATTACCTGGGATATCACTTAACAACAGAGGGTATTACCGCCGCACCAGATAAGATTAGAGCCATTCAGGAATTTCGGAAGCCAAAGAATCAAAAACAACTTAAAGGATTTCTGGGCTTAACCAATTTTTACAACCGATTCACCAATAAATACGCCAAAGCGACGCAACCGTTGTTAAACTTATTAAAAAAGAATACCACGTTTAAATGGACAAAGGAAATGAATCAGCATTTTGAGAGAGTCAAGGAATTTATTCATCGAATCAGTGGTTCTTAAGCATCCTGACCCCAACAAGCGTTTCTACCTACACACGGATGCGAGTCGTTATGCGTTGGGAGGCCAGCTTTACCAGCTAGACGAGAATAACGACATTGGAGTAGTCGCATACACAAGCCGCGTGGTACGGGGAGCTGAGCGTAATTACTTCACCACAGAATTAGAGCTACTGAGTGTTGTATACTGTTTGCAAAAATTTAGGACCTACGTACTGGGTAAGCCTTTTACAATCATTACTGACAATAAGGCGTTAATATTCATAAAAAAGTGCCACCTAAATAACTCCCGCATAACGCGATGGATTCTCGCTATACAGGAGTATGATTTCGACATCATTCACTGCAAAGGGCGAGATAACATCATGGCGGACATCCTGAGCAGGCATCCTGAAGACGTGGACGAGGAACAACCAATCGATCGAACCGAGGAGTTAGAGATCAATTTTATCAACATCCGCATCAGTAAGGAGGCTAAGGAGCAGCTCAAGAATATAAGAAGTTATCAACTAGCCGACATGAAATTGAAGCGAATTATCGACGTAATACGAGCCAATAAACAACATAAACTTGCCCAAAAATACAATTGGCACAATGACAAATTATACCGAAGCGAAAAAGGGATATGGAAACTTATGTTGACCAATGAACTTTGCCACAATATGATTGCTGAACTACATCAGGCATACAGTCATGTGGGAAATCGTCGTACATATCAACTGTTCAAAGAAAATTTCACGGGGAACTCAGTTAATAAGATTACCAAATTAATTACGAAAACTTGTCAAATATGTCAGAAAAGCAAGGACCATTTTAAACGAATGGTAGGCGAAACGCAGCCTGTCATACCCCAAAACAAGAGTGAACTAGTTAGTATTGACTACTATGGACCATTACCGGTATCCACGGGCAAGGTCAGGTACATACTCACTGTGATTGACAACTTCACCAAATATGTAAAATTATATAAATTAAGGCAAGCCACCACGACCGCCACTATAAATAAAATTAAATTGTATTGTGAAGAAATGGGAAGGCCATCAGCAGTACTGACTGACAACGGTACCCAGTTCACCAGTCAACGATGGTTCACAGCATTGACGGAGATGGGTATTAAACCAAAATATACCGCTGTTCGCAATCCGTGCACTAATTTGGCCGAAAGGATCAATCGACAATTAGGCAACATGTTTAGGGCATTGACATCCGAAAGACACACAAAGTGGGCACAATTTCTTAATCTAGTTGAAGCATGTATAAATCAAACATACCATGAGACAATTGAAACCACCCCGTACGAGGCACAGTGGGGAAGAAAACCGGAGCGGGACTGGACCAAATATCTTGACAAGGAAATGATGCCGACAAGCCAACCAATTACTTATCATAATATTTACTTACGCATAAAAGAAAAGGGAGAAAAAAGGACAAATCGAATCAACGCTGCTCATCAGATTTCAAAATTCCAAATAGGAGATAAGGTGTTGCTACGCGCGTATCCAATCTCAGATATTAACAAGAAGATAATAGGGAAATTTTGCAATTTATTTGAAGGACCATATAAAATAACAAAGGAACTCGGAACAGCAACCTACCAGCTAGAAGACGCACGACGACCAGGATGTATCAGAGGAAATTTTAATATACGACAATTAAAACCGTATTATGAGCAAGGAACCATTACTACACACATGAACACTGATACTACATAGATACTAAACAGATTGTAATAGCACACAACGTCTACATATGTAATAATTGTAAGATTCGAATACTGGTGTAATAAATAAGATAATCATTGTTAATTATTAAATTGTATAAGGATTCCAAAAATATTAGCGTAGTTATTATGAATGTACTTCATTGTAAGAGTAAGTTAAGGGAAGTAGAACGTAAACAGATGTTAGGGCAAAATGTCATTGTAACATGTGTTGAGATGAAAGGGAGAGTAAAGCAAAATATTTTAAAAGTAGTTGTTTGACCAGTTTGTCAAGGGTGGGACGGAGAGTCTGTATGTAAACAAACCTTGAAATGCCGTTGACACTTAGGGTATAACAACAGATCGTAAACTAACTAATATTACCATGTTATGTTAAATAAATTAAGAGTAATTAATATAATGTGATGTACAAACAAATCTAGATTATAGCAAGGGTTAAACAAATTATTGTTAGTAATATAAAATTTTAGCAGGGGATTAGGGACGCATCAATAGAATCAATCCCAAATTCTATTAAAATTTTGATATGATTCTATCGGGGGACGATATCACGGAAAATTGTATTCTTAACAATTTTACGGGGACAAAGTCATATGGTACCCAGGGAGAAATGTAAATTTATAGAAAGCGGTGGTTTTCTTTAGAAGTAAGAAAACATTAAAATATGTAGTAAAGAGCGATAGCTATTCAAAAGACGACCTTGCGTTGACGCCAGTAAGTCGGCTAAGAATTTATATTTTGTCACGGACGGATCGGACCATAATAAAACTGTATTGTTTGCTTGGGTGTAAGAAACATTTACTAAGGTTGTAAAAGTTAAGTGCGCCTAACAAAAGGGAGCTATATTTTAGAAAGAGAGCGTATGTGTGAAATGGAAGGTGACGCGAAGTTTCATACCACGTGTTCACGCGCATTTTGTGGACGAATAGCGGATAGCGTCATTTTTTGCGCGGGCTGTTCCGTTAAACAGATTGGGTAGTTTTGAATTTAGCGGTAAGTCAGACCAATAGGCGTGTAGTTTGTCGATAGTGAGTGAGGGTAGTTTTAGCGAAATATAAAAATACGGAGTGTAAGAAGTTAGGGCAGTCAACGGAGAGATTACAGATATTAGACTCGCATTAGTTGCAATAATAATTTCTCAGTAATTTGATTAAGTACAGTATATTTCAATCGCCACGTAAGTCAGTCACGGTAACGCGATATTAAGTATTGTGAAAGCTACATATTATAAACATTTAATAATCGTTTACAAGAATAACGTGCAGAGAAATTAGAGAAGATACGTAAAATCGGGTAACATATCCAAGTTTTACTTAACACAGCATCAATCGTTGAATGTCGAAATACATAGCGATTTAAATGTGTGAAACGTCATGGTGCGGGACGGTCGATCAATAAGCAGTTACTAATCTGGTGTTAGACGCACTTAGCTTTGTAAAAGAATATACTGTGTATTCAACAAGTGTATTAGCATACGGCACATGTGTAGTTATCACTAAGTTGTCAAAGTGAATGGTGTTTAATACCTGTGAAACAAGTGTATAAATTAGTGCAAAACTAACAAGGATAAGGGCTCAACGATTAACGTCGGCGACCCGCCTGGAATGTGTGGAATTGATTACATCGCGGCGCAGAGTGGATTCAACATGCAAGTAAATAATAAAATGAACACTTATTGTACTATTGTCTATTAAATTTAAATGTATGTAACTCATATTTGGTGACTCAATTAGTCAAAGAATTCATAGCCAAGAAATAAGCACAAACCAATTTTATAGCAAACTTATTAAAGGTAATGAGCTACAAATTTTGTAATATGTAAATACAAATTAGTTATTAAAAACTTAATTAATAACAGTCAAATTGTGTTTATTTATTACTGGCGCCCTGGGATAATTTTTAAGAGTCGGTACACTAAAGTAATTGTTACATTCTGTTGCTGATAATTAGTATGTTATAAATATTAATATTGTCATTGGGTAAATTAGCTTGATAAACTCTTACTTTTCACATGCTCGTAGGCCGAGTGTAGTATGTATAATAGTAACGTGAACTTTTATTAAGGCCTATTTAAAAGTGTATTACATTCTGTCGCCCGGAACGTGGGACTATTGAGTCACTAATAGAATAGTAAAATAAGAATAAAATAGAATTAAGAATAACGATAATGTAAGATATAGTTGTATGATTACGCGGAGTACGAGTAGGAAAAACATTAACACACAGAACAACACGCACGGAGAAAACAATAACATGAATACAGAAACAACATCCCACGGTAACGAAATGGACTTCGATTTAAGCAATCATCTAGGAGATTCGCAGACGATCGCACACATTTCAATGGGGAATGAAGAGTCAAGGACGCGGGGACTGAACGAAGAAAATGCAGAAACACAACATATTACACAAGAAACACTAGTAGAGGTTAGAGAGAGACCAGTATATCAGACATTACCAGAGAAAAACAAAGACACCGATATATGTACAATACTCCAACAACTAGTACAACAAACACAACGAATTGAACAACAATCGAAAGAAACAAAAGAACAACTATTACAACAAACACAACGACTTGAACAACAATCGAAAGAAACAAAAGAACAAATAAAAGAACTGGCGGAAAAAACAACACAACAGCTAACACAACAAGCGACACAACACAAACAACAAATGCAACAATTATCAGAGCAGATGCACAAACAAAATATGGAACTAAGAAACGAAGTATTCACGCAACTCAATCAAGAAAGAGCAAATCACCAAAAAGTTCTCCAGGAGTTCAGAGTAGATATTGATAATAAGATCGAAGAAAATTGTGATAAGATTAGTACCGAAATTAGTGCCAATACAAAACAACAAATTAAAGAACTTGACGAAAAATACAATAATAATTTGGACATAATTATTGAAACAGTAAGTGTAAACAATCAAAGATGTGCAGATAACACGGCAGCTATAAATGAATTAAAGGTCGAAAAACTGAAAGAGTTGGAAACTAAAATCAACAGCAAGTCTGACGAGACACACCTTAAATTACAACAAATACAACTGGAAGTACGAACTAAACTAGGGTCAATAAGCAATACACCATGTAATCGGAGCATGACAAACGAACAGGTGAAGGACATAAAATATAATGGCACGGGTGATTTCCCGATGGAATTTATTAAAGAATTGAATGAAATATTCAGAGAACATTATCAAGAGGCCGGAAACGTCAAGTGGATAGCAAGACATCTTGAAGGAGAGGCAGCAGTGTGGTGGAGGTTAGTAAAAGATAACATTAACAATTTTGTGGACTTCACTGACGCATTTATAAGTAAATATTGGAATGACGTCATCCAAGAGAGAGTACGCAATGAACTGGAATTCGGAAGGTATCACGCCGAGAATGGGATGAACATGATCCAATACTTAGAGCGTAAACTGTTAGAAAACCGACAATTAATTCCGCCAATACCTGATAAGTATTTAATTAGAAAAATTACTAAACATTATCCGCATGAAATAAGAGTTGCGATAATTACTCGTGGTGTAGTGACAATCAATGAATTCGAGCAGGTCTTGTTAGAATTTATGAGTCTGAGAAGTGACACCAGAGAGGCGAGCCGAGGGTACTATGACGGACGGCGAGATCGTAAATCATGGACGAGGGGTGAAGAGGAGAGAGAGCGACCAGCTGAGCACGGGCGCGCAAATGAAAGTGAAAGTAGGCCAGTTACTTCTCACTACCCCAAACGAACAAACTAGTTTAAAAATGAGAACGAACCTATTCCATCGACCAGCGGTGCGAACGGTAACAAAGTTAATACCGTTATGCCAAAAAACTAGCTAAGTTCTGTAAATATGAAGTAGACTTAAGTAATATTAGTAAATATATTAACACTACTTTTCTAGATTTAAGAGATGATTTAATGGATGATGATGATGTCAACATAATATGTAAAGTTAATAAATGTCCGGAAGTAAGTGTCTCGTTGAACGGTGTGTCTACATGCGCCTTATTGGACACCGGGAGCCAATTAAACGCTGTCTCAGAACAGTGGTTTAAAGACAATAAAAAGGAATTGGGTGATCTAGAAATGTTAAAATTGTCGAATACCGTAATTAAGGGTGCAACCGGCAATAAGTCAAAAAGGGTTACACAACAAATCCTATTAACTGTCCAAATCGAAAGTTTAAGAGTCGATAGTGTCTTCGTAGTTGTCCCAGAATTAATAAAAGATTGTATCTTAGGCATAGGGTTATTGGAAGAAAATGGGTGTGTGATCGACCTGAACAACAAACGATTATTCGTTCAGGGAGACCAAAACCAGGAAGGAACTACAGCGGAGATACTACGAGTAGAACTCGCATCTGCCGATGAAGAGATCGAAGAATTGATTGGACAGAAGGTACAAACTATCACAGACATATCCGAAGCTGAACGGAGCGAGCTAAAGCATATTTTGATGGATAATAAAATGGTATTCCGGGATACGCCAGGTAGGATTAACTCGTACCAACATAAATTCGAAGTCACCGATCGGACACCCTATTGTCAGAAAGGTTGGCCGATTCCGATGAGATACAAGGAAGCAGTGAAGGCAGAAATCCAGAAAATGGAGGCGCATGGTGTTATTGAAAGGGCCCAGAGTCCATACGTCAACCCTATGGTTACTGTCGTAAAGAAAGACCAGACGGTTAGATTATGTTTGGACGCCCGTAAGCTGAATTCAGTAACAGTTCCAGACCATGAGGGAGTCATTCCAATTAACGAGATACTGGCAACATGTGGTAACATTAAAGTCATGTCCACAATTGACCTCCGTAGCTCATTTTGGCAAATCCCATTGCATCAGGAATGTAGAGATTTTACTGGGTTTTTGTACGAAGGCAAGTGCTATCGGTACACAGTGACGCCGTTCGGATTGAAGACTAGCCTAGCAAGTTTAACACGTGGTTTGGACCGAGTATTGTCGGAAGAAGTGAAGGCATTTACGATCTTATATGTAGATGACTGCTTATGTATCTCGGATAGCGTGGAAGAGCACCTACGGCACTTAAAATTATTATTACGTGACATCAAACAAGCTAACTTAACTGTCAACTTTAAAAAATCGCAGCTGTTTCGTAAAGAGATTGATTACCTGGGATATCACTTAACAACAGAGGGTATTACCGCCGCACCAGATAAGATTAGAGCCATTCAGGAATTTCGGAAGCCAAAGAATCAAAAACAACTTAAAGGATTTCTGGGCTTAACCAATTTTTACAACCGATTCACCAATAAATACGCCAAAGCGACGCAACCGTTGTTAAACTTATTAAAAAAGAATACCACGTTTAAATGGACAAAGGAAATGAATCAGCATTTTGAGAGAGTCAAGGAATTTATTCATCGAATCAGTGGTTCTTAAGCATCCTGACCCCAACAAGCGTTTCTACCTACACACGGATGCGAGTCGTTATGCGTTGGGAGGCCAGCTTTACCAGCTAGACGAGAATAACGACATTGGAGTAGTCGCATACACAAGCCGCGTGGTACGGGGAGCTGAGCGTAATTACTTCACCACAGAATTAGAGCTACTGAGTGTTGTATACTGTTTGCAAAAATTTAGGACCTACGTACTGGGTAAGCCTTTTACAATCATTACTGACAATAAGGCGTTAATATTCATAAAAAAGTGCCACCTAAATAACTCCCGCATAACGCGATGGATTCTCGCTATACAGGAGTATGATTTCGACATCATTCACTGCAAAGGGCGAGATAACATCATGGCGGACATCCTGAGCAGGCATCCTGAAGACGTGGACGAGGAACAACCAATCGATCGAACCGAGGAGTTAGAGATCAATTTTATCAACATCCGCATCAGTAAGGAGGCTAAGGAGCAGCTCAAGAATATAAGAAGTTATCAACTAGCCGACATGAAATTGAAGCGAATTATCGACGTAATACGAGCCAATAAACAACATAAACTTGCCCAAAAATACAATTGGCACAATGACAAATTATACCGAAGCGAAAAAGGGATATGGAAACTTATGTTGACCAATGAACTTTGCCACAATATGATTGCTGAACTACATCAGGCATACAGTCATGTGGGAAATCGTCGTACATATCAACTGTTCAAAGAAAATTTCACGGGGAACTCAGTTAATAAGATTACCAAATTAATTACGAAAACTTGTCAAATATGTCAGAAAAGCAAGGACCATTTTAAACGAATGGTAGGCGAAACGCAGCCTGTCATACCCCAAAACAAGAGTGAACTAGTTAGTATTGACTACTATGGACCATTACCGGTATCCACGGGCAAGGTCAGGTACATACTCACTGTGATTGACAACTTCACCAAATATGTAAAATTATATAAATTAAGGCAAGCCACCACGACCGCCACTATAAATAAAATTAAATTGTATTGTGAAGAAATGGGAAGGCCATCAGCAGTACTGACTGACAACGGTACCCAGTTCACCAGTCAACGATGGTTCACAGCATTGACGGAGATGGGTATTAAACCAAAATATACCGCTGTTCGCAATCCGTGCACTAATTTGGCCGAAAGGATCAATCGACAATTAGGCAACATGTTTAGGGCATTGACATCCGAAAGACACACAAAGTGGGCACAATTTCTTAATCTAGTTGAAGCATGTATAAATCAAACATACCATGAGACAATTGAAACCACCCCGTACGAGGCACAGTGGGGAAGAAAACCGGAGCGGGACTGGACCAAATATCTTGACAAGGAAATGATGCCGACAAGCCAACCAATTACTTATCATAATATTTACTTACGCATAAAAGAAAAGGGAGAAAAAAGGACAAATCGAATCAACGCTGCTCATCAGATTTCAAAATTCCAAATAGGAGATAAGGTGTTGCTACGCGCGTATCCAATCTCAGATATTAACAAGAAGATAATAGGGAAATTTTGCAATTTATTTGAAGGACCATATAAAATAACAAAGGAACTCGGAACAGCAACCTACCAGCTAGAAGACGCACGACGACCAGGATGTATCAGAGGAAATTTTAATATACGACAATTAAAACCGTATTATGAGCAAGGAACCATTACTACACACATGAACACTGATACTACATAGATACTAAACAGATTGTAATAGCACACAACGTCTACATATGTAATAATTGTAAGATTCGAATACTGGTGTAATAAATAAGATAATCATTGTTAATTATTAAATTGTATAAGGATTCCAAAAATATTAGCGTAGTTATTATGAATGTACTTCATTGTAAGAGTAAGTTAAGGGAAGTAGAACGTAAACAGATGTTAGGGCAAAATGTCATTGTAACATGTGTTGAGATGAAAGGGAGAGTAAAGCAAAATATTTTAAAAGTAGTTGTTTGACCAGTTTGTCAAGGGTGGGACGGAGAGTCTGTATGTAAACAAACCTTGAAATGCCGTTGACACTTAGGGTATAACAACAGATCGTAAACTAACTAATATTACCATGTTATGTTAAATAAATTAAGAGTAATTAATATAATGTGATGTACAAACAAATCTAGATTATAGCAAGGGTTAAACAAATTATTGTTAGTAATATAAAATTTTAGCAGGGGATTAGGGACGCATCAATAGAATCAATCCCAAATTCTATTAAAATTTTGATATGATTCTATCGGGGGACGATATCACGGAAAATTGTATTCTTAACAATTTTACGGGGACAAAGTCATATGGTACCCAGGGAGAAATGTAAATTTATAGAAAGCGGTGGTTTTCTTTAGAAGTAAGAAAACATTAAAATATGTAGTAAAGAGCGATAGCTATTCAAAAGACGACCTTGCGTTGACGCCAGTAAGTCGGCTAAGAATTTATATTTTGTCACAGACGGATCGGACCATAATAAAACTGTATTGTTTGCTTGGGTGTAAGAAACATTTACTAAGGTTGTAAAAGTTAAGTGCGCCTAACAAAAGGGAGCTATATTTTAGAAAGAGAGCGTATGTGTGAAATGGAAGGTGACGCGAAGTTTCATACCACGTGTTCACGCGCATTTTGTGGACGAATAGCGGATAGCGTCATTTTTTGCGCGGGCTGTTCCGTTAAACAGATTGGGTAGTTTTGAATTTAGCGGTAAGTCAGACCAATAGGCGTGTAGTTTGTCGATAGTGAGTGAGGGTAGTTTTAGCGAAATATAAAAATACGGAGTGTAAGAAGTTAGGGCAGTCAACGGAGAGATTACAGATATTAGACTCGCATTAGTTGCAATAATAATTTCTCAGTAATTTGATTAAGTACAGTATATTTCAATCGCCACGTAAGTCAGTCACGGTAACGCGATATTAAGTATTGTGAAAGCTACATATTATAAACATTTAATAATCGTTTACAAGAATAACGTGCAGAGAAATTAGAGAAGATAAGTAAAATCGGGTAACATATCCAAGTTTTACTTAACACAGCATCAATCGTTGAATGTCGAAATACATAGCGATTTAAATGTGTGAAACGTCATGGTGCGGGACGGTCGATCAATAAGCAGTTACTAATCTGGTGTTAGACGCACTTAGCTTTGTAAAAGAATATACTGTGTATTCAACAAGTGTATTAGCATACGGCACATGTGTAGTTATCACTAAGTTGTCAAAGTGAATGGTGTTTAATACCTGTGAAACAAGTGTATAAATTAGTGCAAAACTAACAAGGATAAGGGCTCAACGATTAACGTCGGCGACCCGCCTGGAATGTGTGGAATTGATTACATCGCGGCGCAGAGTGGATTCAACATGCAAGTAAATAATAAAATGAACACTTATTGTACTATTGTCTATTAAATTTAAATGTATGTAACTCATATTTGGTGACTCAATTAGTCAAAGAATTCATAGCCAAGAAATAAGCACAAACCAATTTTATAGCAAACTTATTAAAGGTAATGAGCTACAAATTTTGTAATATGTAAATACAAATTAGTTATTAAAAACTTAATTAATAACAGTCAAATTGTGTTTATTTATTACTGGCGCCCTGGGATAATTTTTAAGAGTCGGTACACTAAAGTAATTGTTACATTCTGTTGCTGATAATTAGTATGTTATAAATATTAATATTGTCATTGGGTAAATTAGCTTGATAAACTCTTACTTTTCACATGCTCGTAGGCCGAGTGTAGTATGTATAATAGTAACGTGAACTTTTATTAAGGCCTATTTAAAAGTGTATTACATTCTGTCGCCCGGAACGTGGGACTATTGAGTCACTAATAGAATAGTAAAATAAGAATAAAATAGAATTAAGAATAACGATAATGTAAGATATAGTTGTATGATTACGCGGAGTACGAGTAGGAAAAACATTAACACACAGAACAACACGCACGGAGAAAACAATAACATGAATACAGAAACAACATCCCACGGTAACGAAATGGACTTCGATTTAAGCAATCATCTAGGAGATTCGCAGACGATCGCACACATTTCAATGGGGAATGAAGAGTCAAGGACGCGGGGACTGAACGAAGAAAATGCAGAAACACAACATATTACACAAGAAACACTAGTAGAGGTTAGAGAGAGACCAGTATATCAGACATTACCAGAGAAAAACAAAGACACCGATATATGTACAATACTCCAACAACTAGTACAACAAACACAACGAATTGAACAACAATCGAAAGAAACAAAAGAACAACTATTACAACAAACACAACGACTTGAACAACAATCGAAAGAAACAAAAGAACAAATAAAAGAACTGGCGGAAAAAACAACACAACAGCTAACACAACAAGCGACACAACACAAACAACAAATGCAACAATTATCAGAGCAGATGCACAAACAAAATATGGAACTAAGAAACGAAGTATTCACGCAACTCAATCAAGAAAGAGCAAATCACCAAAAAGTTCTCCAGGAGTTCAGAGTAGATATTGATAATAAGATCGAAGAAAATTGTGATAAGATTAGTACCGAAATTAGTGCCAATACAAAACAACAAATTAAAGAACTTGACGAAAAATACAATAATAATTTGGACATAATTATTGAAACAGTAAGTGTAAACAATCAAAGATGTGCAGATAACATGGCAGCTATAAATGAATTAAAGGTCGAAAAACTGAAAGAGTTGGAAACTAAAATCAACAGCAAGTCTGACGAGACACACCTTAAATTACAACAAATACAACTGGAAGTACGAACTAAACTAGGGTCAATAAGCAATACACCATGTAATCGGAGCATGACAAACGAACAGGTGAAGGACATAAAATATAATGGCACGGGTGATTTCCCGATGGAATTTATTAAAGAATTGAATGAAATATTCAGAGAACATTATCAAGAGGCCGGAAACATCAAGTGGATAGCAAGACATCTTGAAGGAGAGGCAGCAGTGTGGTGGAGGTTAGTAAAAGATAACATTAACAATTTTGTGGACTTCACTGACGCATTTATAAGTAAATATTGGAATGACGTCATCCAAGAGAGAGTACGCAATGAACTGGAATTCGGAAGGTATCACGCCGAGAATGGGATGAACATGATCCAATACTTAGAGCGTAAACTGTTAGAAAACCGACAATTAATTCCGCCAATACCTGATAAGTATTTAATTAGAAAAATTACTAAACATTATCCGCATGAAATAAGAGTTGCGATAATTACTCGTGGTGTAGTGACAATCAATGAATTCGAGCAGGTCTTGTTAGAATTTATGAGTCTGAGAAGTGACACCAGAGAGGCGAGCCGAGGGTACTATGACGGACGGCGAGATCGTAAATCATGGACGAGGGGTGAAGAGGAGAGAGAGTGACCAGCTGAGCACGGGCGCGCAAATGAAAGTGAAAGTAGGCCAGTTACTTCTCACTACCCCAAACGAACAAACTAGTTTAAAAATGAGAACGAACCTATTCCATCGACCAGCGGTGCGAACGGTAACAAAGTTAATACCGTTATGCCAAAAAACTAGCTAAGTTCTGTAAATATGAAGTAGACTTAAGTAATATTAGTAAATATATTAACACTACTTTTCTAGATTTAAGAGATGATTTAATGGATGATGATGATGTCAACATAATATGTAAAGTTAATAAATGTCCGGAAGTAAGTGTCTCGTTGAACGGTGTGTCTACATGCGCCTTATTGGACACCGGGAGCCAATTAAACGCTGTCTCAGAACAGTGGTTTAAAGACAATAAAAAGGAATTGGGTGATCTAGAAATGTTAAAATTGTCGAATACCGTAATTAAGGGTGCAACCGGCAATAAGTCAAAAAGGGTTACACAACAAATCCTATTAACTGTCCAAATCGAAAGTTTAAGAGTCGATAGTGTCTTCGTAGTTGTCCCAGAATTAATAAAAGATTGTATCTTAGGCATAGGGTTATTGGAAGAAAATGGGTGTGTGATCGACCTGAACAACAAACGATTAATCGTTCAGGGAGACCAAAACCAGGAAGGAACTACAGCGGAGATACTACGAGTAGAACTCGCATCTGCCGATGAAGAGATCGAAGAATTGATTGGACAGAAGGTACAAACTATCACAGACATAACCGAAGCTGAACGGAGCGAGCTAAAGCATATTTTGATGGATAATAAAATGGTATTCCGGGATACGCCAGGTAGGATTAACTCGTACCAACATAAATTCGAAGTCACCGATCGGACACCCTATTGTCAGAAAGGTTGGCCGATTCCGATGAGATACAAGGAAGCAGTGAAGGCAGAAATCCAGAAAATGGAGGCGCATGGTGTTATTGAAAGGGCCCAGAGTCCATACGTCAACCCTATGGTTACTGTCGTAAAGAAAGACCAGACGGTTAGATTATGTTTGGACGCCCGTAAGCTGAATTCAGTAACAGTTCCAGACCATGAGGGAGCCATTCCAATTAACGAGATACTGGCAACATGTGGTAACATTAAAGTCATGTCCACAATTGACCTCCGTAGCTCATTTTGGCAAATCCCATTGCATCAGGAATGTAGAGATTTTACTGGGTTTTTGTACGAAGGCAAGTGCTATCGGTACACAGTGACGCCGTTCGGATTGAAGACTAGCCTAGCAAGTTTAACACGTGGTTTGGACCGAGTATTGTCGGAAGAAGTGAAGGCATTTACGATCTTATATGTAGATGACTGCTTATGTATCTCGGATAGCGTGGAAGAGCACCTACGGCACTTAAAATTATTATTACGTGACATCAAACAAGCTAACTTAACTGTCAACTTTAAAAAATCGCAGCTGTTTCGTAAAGAGATTGATTACCTGGGATATCACTTAACAACAGAGGGTATTACCGCCGCACCAGATAAGATTAGAGCCATTCAGGAATTTCGGAAGCCAAAGAATCAAAAACAACTTAAAGGATTTCTGGGCTTAACCAATTTTTACAACCGATTCACCAATAAATACGCCAAAGCGACGCAACCGTTGTTAAACTTATTAAAAAAGAATACCACGTTTAAATGGACAAAGGAAATGAATCAGCATTTTGAGAGAGTCAAGGAATTTATTCATCGAATCAGTGGTTCTTAAGCATCCTGACCCCAACAAGCGTTTCTACATACACACGGATGCGAGTCGTTATGCGTTGGGAGGCCAGCTTTACCAGCTAGACGAGAATAACGACATTGGAGTAGTCGCATACACAAGCCACGTGGTACGGGGAGCTGAGCGTAATTACTTCACCACAGAATTAGAGCTACTGAGTGTTGTATACTGTTTGCAAAAATTTAGGACCTACGTACTGGGTAAGCCTTTTACAATCATTACTGACAATAAGGCGTTAATATTCATAAAAAAGTGCCACCTAAATAACTCCCGCATAACGCGATGGATTCTCGCTATACAGGAGTATGATTTCGACATCATTCACTGCAAAGGGCGAGATAACATCATGGCGGACATCCTGAGCAGGCATCCTGAAGACGTGGACGAGGAACAACCAATCGATCGAACCGAGGAGTTAGAGATCAATTTTATCAACATCCGCATCAGTAAGGAGGCTAAGGAGCAGCTCAAGAATATAAGAAGTTATCAACTAGCCGACATGAAATTGAAGCGAATTATCGACGTAATACGAGCCAATAAACAACATAAACTTGCCCAAAAATACAATTGGCACAATGACAAATTATACCGAAGCGAAAAAGGGATATGGAAACTTATGTTGACCAATGAACTTTGCCACAATATGATTGCTGAACTACATCAGGCATACAGTCATGTGGGAAATCGTCGTACATATCAACTGTTCAAAGAAAATTTCACGGGGAACTCAGTTAATAAGATTACCAAATTAATTACGAAAACTTGTCAAATATGTCAGAAAAGCAAGGACCATTTTAAACGAATGGTAGGCGAAACGCAGCCTGTCATACCCCAAAACAAGAGTGAACTAGTTAGTATTGACTACTATGGACCATTACCGGTATCCACGGGCAAGGTCAGGTACATACTCACTGTGATTGACAACTTCACCAAATATGTAAAATTATATAAATTAAGGCAAGCCACCACGACCGCCACTATAAATAAAATTAAATTGTATTGTGAAGAAATGGGAAGGCCATCAGCAGTACTGACTGACAACGGTACCCAGTTCACCAGTCAACGATGGTTCACAGCATTGACGGAGATGGGTATTAAACCAAAATATACCGCTGTTCGCAATCCGTGCACTAATTTGGCCGAAAGGATCAATCGACAATTAGGCAACATGTTTAGGGCATTGACATCCGAAAGAGACACAAAGTGGGCACAATTTCTTAATCTAGTTGAAGCATGTATAAATCAAACATACCATGAGACAATTGAAACCACCCCGTACGAGGCACAGTGGGGAAGAAAACCGGAGCGGGACTGGACCAAATATCTTGACAAGGAAATGATGCCGACAAGCCAACCAATTACTTATCATAATATTTACTTACGCATAAAAGAAAAGGGAGAAAAAAGGACAAATCGAATCAACGCTGCTCATCAGATTTCAAAATTCCAAATAGGAGATAAGGTGTTGCTACGCGCGTATCCAATCTCAGATATTAACAAGAAGATAATAGGGAAATTTTGCAATTTATTTGAAGGACCATATAAAATAACAAAGGAACTCGGAACAGCAACCTACCAGCTAGAAGACGCACGACGACCAGGATGTATCAGGGGAAATTTTAATATACGACAATTAAAACCGTATTATGAGCAAGGAACCATTACTACACACATGAACACTGATACTACATAGATACTAAACAGATTGTAATAGCACACAACGTCTACATATGTAATAATTGTAAGATTCGAATACTGGTGTAATAAATAAGATAATCATTGTTAATTATTAAATTGTATAAGGATTCCAAAAATATTAGCGTAGTTATTATGAATGTACTTCATTGTAAGAGTAAGTTAAGGGAAGTAGAACGTAAACAGATGTTAGGGCAAAATGTCATTGTAACATGTGTTGAGATGAAAGGGAGAGTAAAGCAAAATATTTTAAAAGTAGTTGTTTGACCAGTTTGTCAAGGGTGGGACGGAGAGTCTGTATGTAAACAAACCTTGAAATGCCGTTGACACTTAGGGTATAACAACAGATCGTAAACTAACTAATATTACCATGTTATGTTAAATAAATTAAGAGTAATTAATATAATGTGATGTACAAACAAATCTAGATTATAGCAAGGGTTAAACAAATTATTGTTAGTAATATAAAATTTTAGCAGGGGATTAGGGACGCATCAATAGAATCAATCCCAAATTCTATTAAAATTTTGATATGATTCTATCGGGGGACGATATCACGGAAAATTGTATTCTTAACAATTTTACGGGGACAAAGTCATATGGTACCCAGGGAGAAATGTAAATTTATAGAAAGCGGTGGTTTTCTTTAGAAGTAAGAAAACATTAAAATATGTAGTAAAGAGCGATAGCTATTCAAAAGACGACCTTGCGTTGACGCCAGTAAGTCGGCTAAGAATTTATATTTTGTCACGGACGGATCGGACCATAATAAAACTGTATTGTTTGCTTGGGTGTAAGAAACATTTACTAAGGTTGTAAAAGTTAAGTGCGCCTAACAAAAGGGAGCTATATTTTAGAAAGAGAGCGTATGTGTGAAATGGAAGGTGACGCGAAGTTTCATACCACGTGTTCACGCGCATTTTGTGGACGAATAGCGGATAGCGTCATTTTTTGCGCGGGCTGTTCCGTTAAACAGATTGGGTAGTTTTGAATTTAGCGGTAAGTCAGACCAATAGGCGTGTAGTTTGTCGATAGTGAGTGAGGGTAGTTTTAGCGAAATATAAAAATACGGAGTGTAAGAAGTTAGGGCAGTCAACGGAGAGATTACAGATATTAGACTCACATTAGTTGCAATAATAATTTCTCAGTAATTTGATTAAGTATATTTCAATCGCCACGTAAGTCAGTCACGGTAACGCGATATTAAGTATTGTGAAAGCTACATATTATAAACATTTAATAATCGTTTACAAGAATAACGTGCAGAGAAATTAGAGAAGATAAGTAAAATCGGGTAACATATCCAAGTTTTACTTAACACAGCATCAATCGTTGAATGTCGAAATACATAGCGATTTAAATGTGTGAAACGTCATGGTGCGGGACGGTCGATCAATAAGCAGTTACTAATCTGGTGTTAGACGCACTTAGCTTTGTAAAAGAATATACTGTGTATTCAACAAGTGTATTAGCATACGGCACATGTGTAGTTATCACTAAGTTGTCAAAGTGAATGGTGTTTAATACCTGTGAAACAAGTGTATAAATTAGTGCAAAACTAACAAGGATAAGGGCTCAACGATTAACGTCGGCGACCCGCCTGGAACGTGTGGAATTGATTACATCGCGGCGCAGAGTGGATTCAACATGCAAGTAAATAATAAAATGAACACTTATTGTACTATTGTCTATTAAATTTAAATGTATGTAACTCATATTTGGTGACTCAATTAGTCAAAGAATTCATAGCCAAGAAATAAGCACAAACCAATTTTATAGCAAACTTATTAAAGGTAATGATCTACAAATTTTGTAATATGTAAATACAAATTAGTTATTAAAAACTTAATTAATAACAGTCAAATTGTGTTTATTTATTACTGGCGCCCTGGGATAATTTTTAAGAGTCGGTACACTAAAGTAATTGTTACATTCTGTTGCTGATAATTAGTATGTTATAAATATTAATATTGTCATTGGGTAAATTAGCTTGATAAACTCTTACTTTTCACATGCTCGTAGGCCGAGTGTAGTATGTATAATAGTAACGTGAACTTTTATTAAGGCCTATTTAAAAGTGTATTACATTCTGTCGCCCGGAACGTAGGACTATTGAGTCACTAATAGAATAGTAAAATAAGAATAAAATAGAATTAAGAATAACGATAATGTAAGATATAGTTGTATGATTACGCGGAGTAAGAGTAGGAAAAACATTAACACACAGAACAACACGCACGGAGAAAACAATAACATGAATACAGAAACAACATCCCACGGTAACGAAATGGACTTCGATTTAAGCAATCATCTAGGAGATTCGCAGACGATCGCACACATTTCAATGGGGAATGAAGAGTCAAGGACGCGGGGACTGAACGAAGAAAATGCAGAAACACAACATATCACACAAGAAACACTAGTAGAGGTTAGAGAGAGACCAGTATATCAGACATTACCAGAGAAAAACAAAGACACCGATATATGTACAATACTCCAACAACTAGTACAACAAACACAACGAATTGAACAACAATCGAAAGAAACAAAAGAACAACTATTACAACAAACACAACGACTTGAACAACAATCGAAAGAAACAAAAGAACAAATAAAAGAACTGGCGGAAAAAACAACACAACAGCTAACACAACAAGCGACACAACACAAACAACAAATGCAACAATTATCAGAGCAGATGCACAAACAAAATATGGAACTAAGAAACGAAGTATTCACGCAACTCAATCAAGAAAGAGCAAATAACCAAAAAGTTCTCCAGGAGTTCAGAGTAGATATTGATAATAAGATCGAAGAAAATTGTGATAAGATTAGTACCGAAATTAGTGCCAATACAAAACAACAAATTAAAGAACTTGACGAAAAATACAATAATAATTTGGATATAATTATTGAAACAGTAAGTGTAAACAATCAAAGATGTGCAGATAACACGGCAGCTATAAATGAATTAAAGGTCGAAAAACTGAAAGAGTTGGAAACTAAAATCAACAGCAAGTCTGACGAGACACACCTTAAATTACAACAAATACAACAGGAAGTACGAACTAAACTAGGGTCAATAAGCAATACACCATGTAATCGGAGCATGACAAACGAACAGGTGAAGGACATAAAATATAATGGCACGGGTGATTTCCCGATGGAATTTATTAAAGAATTGAATGAAATATTCAGAGAACATTATCAAGAGGCCGGAAACATCAAGTGGATAGCAAGACATCTTGAAGGAGAGGCAGCAGTGTGGTGGAGGTTAGTAAAAGATAACATTAACAATTTTGTGGACTTCACTGACGCATTTATAAGTAAATATTGGAATGACGTCATCCAAGAGAGAGTACGCAATGAACTGGAATTCGGAAGGTATCACGCCGAGAATGGGATGAACATGATCCAATACTTAGAGCGTAAACTGTTAGAAAACCGACAATTAATTCCGCCAATACCTGATAAGTATTTAATTAGAAAAATTACTAAACATTATCCGCATGAAATAAGAGTTGCGATAATTACTCGTGGTGTAGTGACAATCAATGAATTCGAGCAGGTCTTGTTAGAATTTATGAGTCTGAGAAGTGACACCAGAGAGGCGAGCTGAGGGTACTATGACGGACGGCGAGATCGTAAATCATGGACGAGGGGTGAAGAGGAGAGAGAGCGACCAGCTGAGCACGGGCGCGCAAATGAAAGTGAAAGTAGGCCAGTTACTTCTCACTACCCCAAACGAACAAACAAGTTTAAAAATGAGAACGAACCTATTCCATCGACCAGCGGTGCGAACGGTAACAAAGTTAATACCGTTATGCCAAAAAACTAGCTAAGTTCTGTAAATATGAAGTAGACTTAAGTAATATTAGTAAATATATTAACACTACTTTTCTAGATTTAAGAGATGATTTAATGGATGATGATGATGTCAACATAATATGTAAAGTTAATAAATGTCCGGAAGTAAGTGTCTCGTTGAACGGTGTGTCTACATGCGCCTTATTGGACACCGGGAGCCAATTAAACGCTGTCTCAGAACAGTGGTTTAAAGACAATAAAAAGGAATTGGGTGATCTAGAAATGTTAAAATTGTCGAATACCGTAATTAAGGGTGCAACCGGCAATAAGTCAAAAAGGGTTACACAACAAATCCTATTAACTGTCCAAATCGAAAGTTTAAGAGTCGATAGTGTCTTCGTAGTTGTCCCAGAATTAATAAAAGATTGTATCTTAGGCATAGGGTTATTGGAAGAAAATGGGTGTGTGATCGACCTGAACAACAAACGATTAATCGTTCAGGGAGACCAAAACCAGGAAGGAACTACAGCGGAGATACTACGAGTAGAACTCGCATCTGCCGATGAAGAGATCGAAGAATTGATTGGACAGAAGGTACAAACTATCACAGACATAACCGAAGCTGAACGGAGCGAGCTAAAGCATATTTTGATGGATAATAAAATGGTATTCCGGGATACGCCAGGTAGGATTAACTCGTATCAACATAAATTCGAAGTCACCGATCGGACACCCTACTGTCAGAAAGGTTGGCCGATTCCGATGAGATACAAGGAAGCAGTGAAGGCAGAAATCCAGAAAATGGAGGCGCATGGTGTTATTGAAAGGGCCCAGAGTCCATACGTCAACCCTATGGTTACTGTCGTAAAGAAAGACCAGACGGTTAGATTATGTTTGGACGCCCGTAAGCTGAATTCAGTAACAGTTCCAGACCATGAGGGAGCCATTCCAATTAACGAGATACTGGCAACATGTGGTAACATTAAAGTCATGTCCACAATTGACCTCCGTAGCTCATTTTGGCAAATCCCATTGCATCAGGAATGTAGAGATTTTACTGGGTTTTTGTACGAAGGCAAGTGCTATCGGTACACAGTGACGCCGTTCGGATTGAAGACTAGCCTAGCAAGTTTAACACGTGGTTTGGACCGAGTATTGTCGGAAGAAGTGAAGGCATTTACGATCTTATATGTAGATGACTGCTTATGTATCTCGGATAGCGTGGAAGAGCACCTACGGCACTTAAAATTATTATTACGTGACATCAAACAAGCTAATTTAACTGTCAACTTTAAAAAATCGCAGCTGTTTCGTAAAGAGATTGATTACCTGGGATATCGCTTAACAACAGAGGGTATTACCGCCGCACCAGATAAGATTAGAGCCATTCAGGAATTTCGGAAGCCAAAGAATCAAAAACAACTTTAAGGATTTCTGGGCTTAACCAATTTTTACAACCGATTCACCAATAAATACGCCAAAGCGACGCAACCGTTGTTAAACTTATTAAAAAAGAATACCACGTTTAAATGGACAAAGGAAATGGATCAGCATTTTGAGAGAGTCAAGGAATTATTCATCGAATCAGTGGTTCTTAAGCATCCTGACCCCAACAAGCGTTTCTACCTACAGACGGATGCGAGTCGTTATGCGTTGGGAGGCCAGCTTTACCAGCTAGACGAGAATAACGACATTGGAGTAGTCGCATACACAAGCCGCGTGGTACGGGGAGCTGAGCGTAATTACTTCACCACAGAATTAGAGCTACTGAGTGTTGTATACTGTTTGCAAAAATTTAGGACCTACGTACTGGGTAAGCCTTTTACAATCATTACTGACAATAAGACGTTAATATTCATAAAAAAGTGCCACCTAAATAACTCCCGCATAACGCGATGGATTCTCGCTATACAGGAGTATGATTTCGACATCATTCACTGCAAAGGGCGAGATAACATCATGGCGGACATCCTGAGCAGGCATCCTGAAGACGTGGACGAGGAACAACCAATCGATCGAACCGAGGAGTTAGAGATCAATTTTATCAACATCCGCATCAGTAAGGAGGCTAAGGAGCAGCTCAAGAATATAAGAAGTTATCAACTAGCCGACATGAAATTGAAGCGAATTATCGACGTAATACGAGCCAATAAACAACATAAACTTGCCCAAAAATACAATTGGCACAATGACAAATTATACCGAAGTGAAAAAGGGATATGGAAACTTATGTTGACCAATGAACTTTGCCACAATATGATTGCTGAACTACATCAGGCATACAGTCATGTAGGAAATCGTCGTACATATCAACTGTTCAAAGAAAATTTCACGGGGAACTCAGTTAATAAGATTACCAAATTAATTACGAAAACTTGTCAAATATGTCAGAAAAGCAAGGACCATTTTAAACGAATGGTAGGCGAAACGCAGCCTGTCATACCCCAAAACAAGAGTGAACTAGTTAGTATTGACTACTATGGACCATTACCGGTATCCACGGGCAAGGTCAGGTACATACTCACTGTGATTGACAACTTCACCAAATATGTAAAATTATATAAATTAAGGCAAGCCACCACGACCGCCACTATAAATAAAATTAAATTGTATTGTGAAGAAATGGGAAGGCCATCAGCAGTACTGACTGACAACGGTACCCAGTTCACCAGTCAACGATGGTTCACAGCATTGACGGAGATGGGTATTAAACCAAAATATACCGCTGTTCGCAATCCGTGCACTAATTTGGCCGAAAGGATCAATCGACAATTAGGCAACATGTTTAGGGCATTGACATCCGAAAGACACACAAAGTGGGCACAATTTCTTAATCTAGTTGAAGCATGTATAAATCAAACATACCATGAGACAATTGAAACCACCCCGTACGAGGCACAGTGGGGAAGAAAACCGGAGCGGGACTGGACCAAATATCTTGACAAGGAAATGATGCCGACAAGCCAACCAATTACTTATCATAATATTTACTTACGCATAAAAGAAAAGGGAGAAAAAAGGACAAATCGAATCAACGCTGCTCATCAGATTTCAAAATTCCAAATAGGAGATAAGGTGTTGCTACGCGCGTATCCAATCTCAGATATTAACAAGAAGATAATAGGGAAATTTTGCAATTTATTTGAAGGACCATATAAAATAACAAAGGAACTCGGAACAGCAACCTACCAGCTAAAAGACGCACGACGACCAGGATGTATCAGAGGAAATTTTAATATACGACAATTAAAACCGTATTATGAGCAAGGAACCATTACTACACACATGAACACTGATACTACATAGATACTAAACAGATTGTAATAGCACACAACGTCTACATATGTAATAATTGTAAGATTCGAATACTGGTGTAATAAATAAGATAATCATTGTTAATTATTAAATTGTATAAGGATTCCAAAAATATTAGCGTAGTTATTATGAATGTACTTCATTGTAAGAGTAAGTTAAGGGAAGTAGAACGTAAACAGATGTTAGGGCAAAATGTCATTGTAACATGTGTTGAGATGAAAGGGAGAGTAAAGCAAAATATTTTAAAAGTAGTTGTTTGACCAGTTTGTCAAGGGTGGGACGGAGAGTCTGTATGTAAACAAACCTTGAAATGCCGTTGACACTTAGGGTATAACAACAGATCGTAAACTAACTAATATTACCATGTTATGTTAAATAAATTAAGAGTAATTAATATAATGTGATGTACAAACAAATCTAGATTATAGCAAGGGTTAAACAAATTATTGTTAGTAATATAAAATTTTAGCAGGGGATTAGGGACGCATCAATAGAATCAATCCCAAATTCTATTAAAATTTTGATATGATTCTATCGGGGGACGATATCACGGAAAATTGTATTCTTAACAATTTTACGGGGACAAAGTCATATGGTACCCAGGGAGAAATGTAAATTTATAGAAAGCGGTGGTTTTCTTTAGAAGTAAGAAAACATTAAAATATGTAGTAAAGAGTGATAGCTATTCAAAAGACGACCTTGCGTTGACGCCAGTAAGTCGGCTAAGAATTTATATTTTGTCACGGACGGGTCGGACCGTCATAAAACTGTATTGTTTGCTTGGGTGTAAGAAACATTTACTAAGGTTGTAAAAGTTAAGTGCGCCTAACAAAAGGGAGCTATATTTTAGAAAAAGAGCGTAGTGTGAAATGGAAGGTAACGCGAAGTTTCATACCACGTGTTCACGCGCATTTTGTGGACGAATAGCGGATAGCGTCAATTTTTGCGCGGGCTGTTCCGTTAAACAGATTGGGTAGTTTTGAATTTAGCGGTAAGTCAGACCAATAGGCGTGTAGTTTGTCGATAGTGAGCGAGGGTAGTTTTAGCGAAATATAAAAATACGGAGTGTAAGAAGTTAGGGCAGTCAACGGAGAGATTACAGATATTAGACTCGTATTAGTTGCAATAATAATTTCTCAGTAATTTGATTAAGTATATTTCAATCGCCACGTAAGTCAGTCACGGTAACGCGATATTAAGTATTGTGAAAGCTACATATTATAAACATTTAATAATCGTTTACAAGAATAACGTGCAGAGAAATTAGAGAAGATAAGTAAAATCGGGTAACATATCCAAGTTTTACTTAACACAGCATCAATCGTTGAATGTCGAAATACATAGCGATTTAAATGTGTGAAACGTCATGGTGCGGGACGGTCGATCAATAAGCAGTTACTAATCTGGTGTTAGACGCACTTAGCTTTGTAAAAGAATATACTGTGTATTCAACAAGTGTATTAGCATACGGCACATGTGTAGTTATCACTAAGTTGTCAAAGTGAATGGTGTTTAATACCTGTGAAACAAGTGTATAAATTAGTGCAAAACTAACAAGGATAAGGGCTCAACGATTAATGTCGGCGACCCGCCTGGAACGTGTGGAATTGATTACATCGCGGCGCAGAGTGGATTCAACATGCAAGTAAATAATAAAATGAACACTTATTGTACTATTGTCTATTAAATTTAAATGTATGTAACTCATATTTGGTGACTCAATTAGTCAAAGAATTCATAGCCAAGAAATAAGCACAAACCAATTTTATAGCAAACTTATTAAAGGTAATGATCTACAAATTTTGTAATATGTAAATACAAATTAGTTATTAAAAACTTAATTAATAACAGTCAAATTGTGTTTATTTATTACTGGCGCCCTGGGATAATTTTTAAGAGTCGGTACACTAAAGTAATTGTTACATTCTATTGCTGATAATTAGTATGTTATAAATATTAATATTGTCATTGGGTAAATTAGCTTGATAAACTCTTACTTTTCACATGCTCGTAGGCCGAGTGTAGTATGTATAATAGTAACGTGAACTTTTATTAAGGCCTATTTAAAAGTGTATTACAAGATATAAATAAACTAATCAAATTTAATTCACAAAAGACAAACACACAAGTAGACAAAACTAGATTAAGTATCACTATCCAGGTTAAGTATCACCATGAACTAATTACACTGCAACACGAACAGCTGAACGTCAAACATATGATTGAAACAAATGCTCTTGTATAGGTTTTGTAATACTGACAACATCCATGATTTTTTTTTTGTGAACTACGAGACTTGTATGATGATAATCCAGCTGTTGCTAAACAAAAACAGTTCTTCACTTATGAGATACAAGCATTGAAATGTGATGATGTAAATTCACATCGTTGGTCTTCTAGCTTTGTTTTTTGAATGGTGTAATTATACATTATTGGCTTTGAATGCATTAACATATATCCTGTACAAAAGGCACCAAATTCGGACACATAGGTATGAATGGATGGGACCAGAACCACTTTTTCTAACCTCACACATAAATACAACCTACTTTATCTACCACTATCGGAGAAAAATCAAATTTTTCTGATTTAGTAGTGCAAAATCTTAGATTCTGATAATATTTTATAATTATACACGTATAATTACATAACATTTTACTCCTGAATATAGACATTCTCTCTCTCTCTCTCTCTCAAACCCCTTTACTTAAAAATTACATTCTTATAAGTGCATGAAGGATGAATAAACTTGCCATTCAATTACAATAAGACTTTATTTGCTGTATATGTAATATGAAATAAAAAACTACAAATTTTCTGAAATATCTTCTTGAAGAGGCGAAATCAAAATGTTCTGAGACTAAAGCCAAATAAAACTAGCATGTAACTTATATAAAATTTTGCCACCATCCCCTTCGAAGTGGTCCTTGTGCAGAATCTGACATTCGGTTTTGAACTGAGATTCACAGAACCAGAAATCTGACAGTCTTTCTACAGGTGTGGAATGCACCGAACCTGCCAAATAATTACCCCCCCCCCCACTTACAAGCATAGCATAAAATGTCTAGAGTGGAGGCACAATGCGATAACATTTTGCTGTCTAACTCACACACTACCTCTCTCTCTCTCTCTCTCTCTCACTGTCACACAGTTTCTAATTTCTCATCAGCCTTGTTGCAGCTGATGTGTACACTATGAAACACCATAAAAGACTGTTGTGCGCATGTGCAAAATGACTGTGCATCTCTCACTCAGCGACTATTCAAAATCTATCATCAGGTTTATAACAACATAATTATCCCTTGTTAATATCAATAACTAGCCAGAGCACATGATAACAGTTTGTATCTCACTCACACACTAATTCTCTGTAACATACATTGTCGCTTCACAACAAAACTTGCACATTTCTGAAGTTTTCACCAAAAATCCATTTACAATTTAACTTTTATCAATTATATTTAGTAAACATACTCATTTATTTTGAAAATGAGTAGAACAAATACTTTTGACCTCACAAATGTTTTAGAAATAACTATATGCCACGTATGCTTCACGCATTATGAAACATTGTACGTGACAGTTATACACATGTGCAAAATGAAAGAAGAGAAGAAGCTGTAAGACGCCAAATTTGGCAAGCACTGATTTTCATATGGTTGCAGATGAGAAGCTGTGAGTAAAATGCTATGTGAGTGAGACGCATTGTTAAATTAGTGCACTTAAGTGTCCTCACATCATAGTTCAGATGAACTGTACTGAATGTACTTTTCTCAGAAGCCTTAGGACTTTGCAGTAGAATTTAACACTCTGAGATGAAGTCATGATGTTCAAGAATGAAGAATAATGTTCAAGAAAAATGCTATATAAATGTTGAAAAAAAAAACATACGCTCTTGACCACATTCTTCTGATCTATGTCACTTTCTTGTTTATTGTAGACTATAGGGTCTTTTACTGCAAGAAATATTGTTTCATCCCCGCATCAAAGCCACAGATTCAACTGCTTGCTTCTTGGTATGAAATCTTTACAGACGGTTTTTTTTTTTTTTTTTTAAAGGGGTGTGTTATTTATGTAGTCAAAGTCGACTATCGTGCATACAGATCAACTTCTGTGCCCAATCAACTGCCTCTCAAGCACTTTCTACATGTTTCTGCCATCCACATGCAGGTGGTGTCAGTCTCGGCTGAACCTTCGAATAAGCAGCAGAATTCTCTCATCAACACATGGCCAAACCAGGAGCACACATTCACCCCCCCCCCTGGCTATCTACTACAAGTATTTTCAATTCTATGATGCAGGTAATCTCTGTTTTCCATTTAATCCTTGTACCCTGCTAAAGGGACTTGCTTGCCACCTTCAGACTTTCTTCAAAGCTTATGAAATTAAAAAAAAAGAGATGAGCATCAATGTATTTTATATTTTAATTTACCATTCGCTCGAGACTCACCAGAAAGTTAGACATAATAAAACATAAAATTTTATATTATGTGGTATTATCGGTAAATTACATAAAATTCTCATATAATTTTTCTCATAACCTAAAAAGCTGTACTTAGTTATTAACAGACTTTGTCATGGTGTTCCTTCTGTTCAAGGGATGCAGTAAGACACCATGTTTAAGTGACGTATGAGGACTGGACTGAATGATTCGTTGTCAATTTCGGCAACTTCCTTTACAATGACCCAACAATCCTCAAGCACAATTCTGATCATGCTTTTGGTGGCTGTGCTCTTAAAGGATTGCCCCAGTATTTCTTTGACTTCTTGTGACAATCAGCACTTCTTTTGAAGTGAGAGTGCTACTTGGGATATATCATATGGTTCATCAAATCAATCATTACCACATGCCTTCAAAATCATTATGATTACCTCCATTGTAAATATGATCAACATTAATTACTGAGTGTGGTGCAGAATTTGACTTACAAGTCTGCTCAAAGTTTTAGGTCTGTAGTGTAATCATAAGTGCACTCTACTTGCAGGTGGTCCCAGAAACACATGTAACACCAATCTTTAATGACATTACTTGGTGTACTAAACCACGAAGGCTTGTCCTTTCTCTATGTCCACATCTATACTGTACTCTACTTTCTCTTTACAGAACTAATCTCATAACTTATAGCTTGAGACCAGTTAAAATGAACTTTTCTGTTATCCTTAAAATAAATTTTAATCACAAAATTATTCCTAAATAAAGTTACTAGTTTGACATACTTTTACAAGCCTCATTACATACATACCTCACTTACATTCCTCACATGATAATTAAAGTTTAAAATACATGTAAAACAAAACTATGAAGGAACTCATAACTAACATACTTGCTCTGTAAGACTTGAACTTCTTTTGCGATTTGATGAATCCTCATTTATTATCTCTGGCTTCATTACTTGTCCTTCCTCAAAGGGTACCAACACATTTGCTTTAAGACCCTATGCAACAATTAAAAATTTACTAAAAATAGAATGTACAAGTACAGAAGTAATTGTTTAACTAGTTTTATATAAAAAATGTTACCTGTACAAAGTAATGATACTAACTATATGAAATTTATTTAAAATTTACATCAAACAATACTCTACATGAAATAAACTTTTTATAAATGTTACACATACTTTCATACAATTTAAATCATGAATACACAAAAATCTACACAACTGAATTATTTTATAACAACAAAATTCACACATACACACCATGTACATGTTCACAAAGTGACACTCTATTTATGTGGGGGGGGCACCAAAACATATAAAATTCAAAAATTATGGAGAATTAACATTAACATTTAAATGTTTACAAATCTATACTTACAGTTGTAATAAATTTAACAAAATCTCTTCTGAATGGCAAACGACACTTGAGGAACCACACTGCCATTACATGGTGTGCCAGTGACACTGTGTAATGGTTATACTTAAAGGGATTTGTGTATGGCAATGTAATGGCGAACACTGACATATATTGATCACCAACAAAATTTGCATACACCTTTGGCAATCGAGTAAGAGCTGAAATACAAAACAAGTAATAAAAGATATTATCTATATTCATCTGTATTTTACAAATGATTTACCACATATTTTGAAATAAAAGAAATCTTGTAACACATTGAAACATTTAATTACCACATGTGAACAATAAATTATCTAGTTCCTATAAGAGCATATCATTAAGACTGAAGGAATCAATCAGCTTTAAAATTTAAAGGATAATGGAAAAGTTTTTTCTTTCTCACATTATATTATTTATTATTTCAATTGGTTAAAATATGCCACAAAACAGAAACACATTGTTTATTTATAAATTTGTTCAGCGTAAAGCTAATGTTGAAATCAATTTTAAATTCTTAAATGAGTGGCAATTACAAGCTAATTACAATACGTGATACACTGCAAAATAAGTAAAGTCTACTAGAATTAAGTGATCATTAAACCTGCACAAACTACTTTAATGATTATATCTTAAGTGATTTATACAAAAGCAGTCTCAAACTAACAGCCTTCCATGGCTTCTTTTGCAACCCACAAAATATTATCATAACACAAAAAAAAACAATGAGTTAAAGAGTTCATATTACTAAAGCAATTTATTATTTAACTTAATTGTATCTTTACCACATTTTTTTCTGGATAGGATATGTCAGTGCTTATTCATGTGATCAGTTGTTTTGCTAAAAGAATCATACAAAATATGTTAAAAGTTTTGATGTTCACATCCCAGTGTCAAGAATTATGTCCAAGTAATAATTTCTTATTCTTTAAAATATATCCAACACAATTCATATACTATTTTTATGGGAAAACAAATATTTTTTTATAACTATGTCTCTAGTCTCTCTAAAAATATTTTATTGCATGCTGAAATAAACTAATATTCAGGTGGTAATTAAAAGTACAGAAGTTCATAATTATGGTGCATCTTGTGGTCACTTTGGAAATAGTAAATGGTGTCCTCAAGAATTAGTTAGTTTGAGACCACTGGTATATACTGACTTTGTAAAATGTACATGTTCATATGTGCAAGAGTGGCATACTTTTTGTGGTACAAATAACTTACTCGAAAGGAATTCAAGAATTGGTATTGCAATAAGTACTGTAGCTGATATCTTTGATAGGTTAAGTAATACTTCAGGCAGCAGTTTCACCATAGCATCTCTCATCTCTAGGGTGCATATAGTCAATGCCATAACACACTGTCTGGCTGATCTTGAAGCTAATCCTATACAAACAATACTGTGTAGTACATATTTCACTCTAAAGAACAGTCCACAAAAAGTGTACATTTAATATGTTTAAGTTCATCACAACGTTATAGTATGCTAAAAGAACCTGATAATCTGTTTTATCAGATTATATACGTTTTTAGATTATTACTTTCTGACATGTAAATATTATTTTACTCTGTTGTATTAACTGTAATATAATTAAAGTACAACAGTAATTAATATAATTGAAGTAACTAATATGTGACACAGTGGTCTACTTAAAATTTTATTCCACTAAGATACTGTCACCGGACAAAAGGTTTGCCGCATGACAAATGGCGCCAATCGTACACTCTAGTGTTTTTGGTGGCCCTAAAAAGGACCTTGTCGCGAGAAGGCTGATGTTGGTTGTGCCGCGCTAAGATGTTCGGCGGCTGCGCCCGCTGTTCATGGCGTACTACAGTCCTCCTCTTCTTACGACACCGGTTGTAGAGTCGGCTGCCGGCCCAGCGAAATCCATCGCTGGCATGGAACGGGAGTGCGAAGATGCAAGAACGGCGGCGGTTCTATTCTTCGGCTGTTCCTTCCGGCTGACCCCGCCTCGATGTCGTCCGAGAGAGGAGAGGAGATGAAGTGCGTCCGATGGCGTGGTGATGAAGAGTGCGCAAAATTTTCTGCCGGCCTGGGTTTTATTAACTAACTGGGATCGCTGATTCGCTAGCTCCGAACACACAGTTGGTCACGTCTCGGCGGCTGCTGATGCCGGATTGGCTCGCCTCATCCACCGCTGGTACCGGATAGCAGCTGTTCGCATATCGCTGCCGTCACAATACGTATCAGGCTTAAAACAAAATTTATAAACTTGCTACAGCCAATTATATAGCAGTAACTATAGAAACATTTACATATTTAGCAATCAGAAATCAAATAAGGCCATACCAACACAAAAATACATAACACAACACATCAACTACATTCAATAATAATGCTTTCACATATTATATCATACAAATCAAGAAAATCAACAAAGTCAACAATTTGTTTTATCAAATTATGCATTTCATGCGTTACATTTTAGCTTCATTAAACGAAATTATAATTTGTATATTTTATTCTAGTTCATATGGAAACTGCTTTGTCTCAGAAAACTATGTATATATTATATGTTAATACAATTATTGTTTTAATTAAATTTTCTTTACTTAAAAAGTAGATTTAGATTAGATTAGGTTACGTTTGATTCAACAGCTCTTAATTCTCTCAGTTTGTGTGTCACATATAATTTACTAAAAACATAAACACTAAAACGTTCATAGGTAAAACATTAGCAACATTAAAATTATACTGATAATCATCTATAAACACACACAGGGCGGGCCATAAATTGTTCAACAAAAATACATTTACTTATAATTACTATGTAAAGCGACTTATAGCCCACTCCTCTATAATTGTAGTCAGAGTTCTGTTGCTCCAGTCACTACACAAATTTAAATGGAAATAATACTGTTGCACACCACTATAGAAACATTTTTTCTGATTAGCCCTTTTCAAGCTTCACAGCTCATCATCAGATCGGGAATATACAAGCTAGACATACAGAGTTGTTAAGAATACATTCGTATGTAGAGTTAGACAAAATATTATATGATTTTGGCTTGAGATTGTATATTTCCGATCTGATAACGAGCTGTGAAGCTTGAAAGCACTAATCAGAAAAAAAGTTTCTACAGTGGCGTGCACTAGTATTATTTCTGTTTGTGATTATAACAGCTAACACAATTTTATTAATTAAATAAACAAACTTAAGAAAAATTAAATGTTTGACAACCAGCACATTATTTTCTATTTCTATAACCATGGTAACAATAATGAATGAATGAACAAAATATGGTTTAAGTACTTTTTTTTCAGAAGAAGTTTAAGTTAAGTTTACGTGCAAGTGTTAAGTTTAGATTTATGTGCATAAATCAGAATTATAAGTAGTAATAAACTTTGTTTAATTTTTAAAATAAAATTCTGTTTGTAATTAAAAACCATTACAATTATGTTTGCAACATTTATCACTGACCTGACTCCAGCAAATTAAGCTTTGGTTTCCTCAGGTAGCAGTGCCATAATATGACAGTACCAGGAAGGGGCTGTGCAGATAAAGCCCTAAGCCTTTATTGCACTGTGTCCCGAGCTACTTACAGAGTTTCCACTGCAGGGACCATGAAGTCTAGGGGTGGATGTGGGCTGCTATTAGTTGTGGGGTTTCAATAAGACATTGTCTAATTCAGCATGAGGGTACGTTGAGGCTGGGTCCAAGATTCACTTGGCACAGGTGGGTTCTGACTGACGGTACTTATGAGGGGATTGCCTTGGAAGCAGGCACAGTGGTAGTAGAACTTTCTAGAAAGTGTCCGTATAGTGGTGTTCAGTGAGCAGACACATAAGGATTTTTGGATAGTCTGGTTCGAAGTAAGGTACGCGCCTAGCAAAAAACTCAGTCCAAGAGACACTGAAACTTTTGATTATGGGTCTTAGCCAAGCAGCTGCACACAGGGATCGCATAGGTAACCATCATGGTGATGGTAAGTTTCCCTAGGCAGTGGGTCATCAAGTTGCTGCAAAGCAGGCGTCGGACCTACAAAGCAGTTTTGCAGGCTATGTGTTTGGAATGTGTCCGCCAGGTGATCAAGCCGAAGCTCAAGGTATTTCACATCTGGAGACCAAGCCAGGGGAGTATAGCATATGTATAGTCTGTCAGGGAGCTTTCTATGTCTAAAGAAGACTGCGCTCTTGGGCACGTTAATAGCAACCCTCCATTTCTCTTCCCACTTAACATAGGAGTCCAGCTGTTCCTGGAGCCAGATAACAGCTGTTTCAGTGCGATGATCGATGGCATACATCGCCATGTTATCCGAAAACATAGCCAATCTGATTTCAGGCAACTCAGGCACATCGCATGGGAGCGAATGGCAATCACTAAAACACTGACACAGAGACAAAGGAACATAGTTGCTTAGAAAGTGCTGGCTGCCACTGCCACATAAAATACCGGCAACACCGTTTGTATAACAGTGATGAGTATGGTGACACTACAAAAGGTCATAGAGTTTATAGGAGGAAAAAATTATTAGTGCAGAAAAGGAATGTTTCAAACAAAGATTTAAGGTGGTGATAAACAGTTCTTCAATGTGTTTGTACAGTACATGACCGGTGCAGTGATTATTTTTGCAGTTGACAAAGACTCCAAATATGACATGCTGAAGTAGCAAAGAGGATGAACTGTTATATAATGTGGAAAGCAAAGACTACAAAAAAGTACAACTGCAGCAAAATCTGTGGTGTGAAATTGGCAGGACACTTAACTGAACAGATATGACATAAATATTTTCATTTTCCCTGGATTGTAAGGATTTTTGAGGACTTGCTGATTGACAACAAAGATAGTGACATCTTCCAACTGGAGACCTCTTTCGACAAAGATCTGTCCAAATATTGGTTATCTATCATGAGTCCTCTATATGGGAATTAAGTAACTTTTGTAAAAAATTTGTTACAATAGCCAACACTCTGAAATTAATTGATTCTGATTTGATGCTGAGTTTTGACGTGGTTAAACTTTTTTCAGCTGTTCTGGTGGATAAAACTTCGAATATTGTAAGATGATTACATCTCATCTAGTAGTACTGTTCCTTCGGTTACTGGGATTTTAGAACTTTTGACTGTGTTAGGTCTACTTTAAATATAAGATTGTTTCTATACCCACAAGGAGGGTTTACCAATGAGTTAATCTAGGGTTACCATACGTCCTCTTTTTTAGTGTTAAAAACCTGTCCGGGAGGATTTTTTTTTTAAACAGGGAAATGTCCTCTTTTTTCATAAAACTGAAAAACGTAGTCAAGCACAACAGCGCTCCCAACGGCGCCACTCAGAAATGTACCATTGGCGTCATATGCTGCTTGCCTACAGTTCTTTCCTGTGTATTCTGCAGTTCTAATAGGCGTCTACATTCATGAGTTTTTAAGGTTACTGACAGTTCTGAATTGAGTTGCTTTTTTTCGTGGACATTCTGAGTATAGTTAGTGGTAGTTATAAGTTGTAGGTAAGACAAATTTCTGTAATTCATAATCATAATGTTAATTTTAGTATTATAATTCTAAATAAATTCGCATGAAAATGACGATTTCATACTTGCTAATTTACATCCCTAGTATAACCTCAAATTAACTACAATGGTACTGCAACAAAGAGTAATTCGGTTTATTTCTTTTTTTTTTAATAGGTGCTTTAGATCTAGATGCCCATGAGCAAAGTGACAAACATAAAAAATATTTACAATGGAGCAGCAGTTCCTCAAAGATTAATTCTTTCTTTGTTCCAAAGGGAAGTAAAGTTAATGAGCAGATGTATGCAGCTGAAGGAACTCTAGCCTTCCATGCCGTTAGGCATCATCATAGTTTCAAATGTATGGATTGGACTAGTAAGTTGCAGGAGGTCTTGTACAAAGAAGACTTGGTCATAGCAAAACAAGTTTCATGTGCTCGTACTAAAACTGAGCCCACATTTACTTCAGTTTTGTCTCCTCATTCTTTTGATGCAACACAGTTAAAGATTTAAGTGGTATTTCATGCTTTGGTGTTGCTACTGATGGAAGTAACCACAGGTCTCTCAAGTTGTTTCCAGTTCTTTTGCAGTACTTTGATTTAACGTCAGGAGGAATCAAAACTAAAGTAGTTGAACTTAAGTCTCTTCCAAATGAAAAGTCTGAGACAACTGCTTCATATGTCCACAATACTCTAAAAAAACTTGGTATCGATAAAAATGTGTTGCTTTTTCGGGAGACAATACCAACATAAATTTTGAAGGTATTGGTATTGGTGGTCGGGCTGATGAGAACAATGTTTTCTGTCACATAAAAAAGAATTTAAACTCCAAGTTAGTGGGGATTGGTTGTCCAGCACATGTCCTCCACAATACTGCACACCATGGTTTTGACACAGGGATAGATTTTGATATAGATTTCATTGTCTTTAAAATCTTCAGTTACTTTTCTATACATACTGTTAGTACAGAAGAACTTAAAGAATTCTGTGAATTTGTTGAGGTTTCATATAAACAACCGTGGTTGTTAACCGAGGTTTCATATATGAAACTAGATGGTTTCCTGCCTTAAAGGCATACTTTTTTGCTCAGGAATCAATACCTGTCATGATTAGAAAATGTTTTGAGGATGAATTGAGTGAGGCAAGATTCATGAGTGGTTGTTCACTCACTCATGTCTGTTTTTCATAACATTCTAGATATGGAAAGAGAAGACAACTCTGTTGCTGAAACTTTGAGTATTCTGGAATGTACACTGGAAAAACTTAAAAAGAGACATGAACAAATGTTTATACCACTGAAAATAAAAGAAATTTTGCGTAAAAAAAGGGGAAGAAGGGTTCTCTGAAATGTGTACAAAGTTTGAAGAGGAAGCAACTACTGTTTATTCTCTTATGATTGGTTATTTGGAAAAGTAGTTGGCACAATACGAGCAGTTTCAGCCTTTCAAATGGATGAGTCTTTCAAAACCACCTTTTGGGATGATGTACAGGAAACAGGGAACCAGAACACACATCTACGTTGATAATAACAAATGTTTGATCAATTCTGCAGTTTTCAGAAGTTTTTAAAGAATTACCCTGATTTGTATGATAACCACCTTTCCAGTCAGTTATGTGTAAATATTTTAAGGAAAGCCCAACTTCATCTTGTTATTCAGAACTTTTGAAAATTGTTGAGTATTTTTATTCCATTCTGAGTAACAACTCTATTACAGAATGGGTATTTTCTTTGATCAGTTCACAGTGGCCCAAAGAGAGAAATAGGTTAATGGTAGAAAATGTTAAAGGTGTAATTTGTGTACAGTACAACTTTAAAAGTCTTTCATGTGTTCAGTTCTATGATTATTTATTAGAAAATCAAAAAAGCTTTTGATGGGAATTGGTTCATCTGATAAATACCAATGGCACACAAAAACACAATTGAACATTTAGACTGTGAATCAAATTCAGACTGATTAGTATTAAATTAATTATTGCTATGATTAAAAATAACTGTAGCAAATATTCTTTTCCTTTGTAAGTTCTGCTTCTAACTAATAGTTTTAAGTTTTGTTTGTAAACATTTTCTTGTATATCACAAAAATTAAATTGTACTTGTATAAACTCTGAAAAATGCTTAACTTAATCATCAATACCTTCTTATCCATAATGTATAATGTTTTTACTGTCAAATTTCTTTTTTGATCCGTAAAGTAATGATCATGCTGTTAAATTTTCAGGTTGTCCTTTTTTCACCTAGGTCACATGGTCCCTGTATTGGTTAATATATAGATGAAATGGTTTGAAAACAGAACATTTAATAAATATATTAACAAATTTAAGTTATGGCTGAGGTATACTGTGATACTTTTCTTGTTTGACTACATGGTAAGGAACTTTTGGATGTGTTTTTGCAGCAGCTAAATATTAAAGAATTCACAGTGGAAATAGAAAAAAATAAAAATAATTTTATTCCTTGATGTAACTGGTTAGTCATGAGGACGGACATGTAAATACATCAGTATTCAGTAGGGTGGGTCGAAAAAAAATAATTATTTTTTTTTCAAATGCTATAGTGCTTAAAAGTGTCCTGTGGTATGTAGAAAGAAAATAACATAAAGAAAAAAAACATAAGTTGATATCTTCCGTTCGCGCATCACCGCTAAAGTTTGTAAAAATTGACAAAATCAGATATTTTTCAAAAAATTTTTTTTACAAATTACCATAATTATTTTTAAAATGCTATAGCGCTTTTTGTTTAGTTGAGGGTCCCAATAGTATATTTCAGCAAAGAAATAGTTGATATTTTAGTATTAACCGTTCGCGCAGTATCGCCTAGTTGAGGCTATTTTACCGCTCGCCACAGTTCACGTCCGGCCGCCGCGCCGGACAGTGATCTTGGCCGCGCCGGCCAGTGATCTTGGCCGCGCCCCACTCCTGTACCTCTTTTGACTGAATATTACTTGTTACAACCTGTGTGTGTGTTTTGTGCCCCTGAGTTCAATCTGCCACTGGCATTAGAGCGTTGTTTTAGTGACGTTATCGTACTGTGGTGTATTTTCGAACTTAAGTCCAATTGTGTTTTCGTGGTTTTGTGATGATGATGAGTGATTGCTAATATAATGAATACTTCAAAAGTTAGCATAATAACTAGAAAAGATTTTGAATGTCCTATATTTGGTAATCCAAGAGATTTATTAGGAAATAGGCTACCAATGCATGAAGATGTTCTCCGCTGCTGCTTTCAAGAGAGATTTAACTTATCATGTGAAACTAAGAGGGTAAGTTTCTCAAAAGTTGCCACTATAGTAGCAAATAAAGTTAAGTGTTTGTATGACAAATCATCCATCCCAACTGTGACTGAGTACAGAGTAGTTCAGCTTATTAATGCTTACCATGATTCATATTATAAGCTCAGAAAGTCATACTGCCGTGACAAAGATAAAACAACATACAAAGAAAAAATTGTGCAGTTTAAGATAAACGCATCCTCCCTGTTTGACATTGCCGCATGTAAATGTATTATCAATATAGAATGTACATGCAAAAAAACTCCAGACGCATGTAAATGTCCATTATCAATTGACTGTATTTCTGAAAAAGAAAAGAAAATTCCTGTAATAGAGTTACGATTTATGTTTATGCAAAGGAAATATGGATTAGGGAAAATTGGCCCACTGGACCTAAAGGAAACTCAAAGAAATAAGGAAAAACTAAAGCGAAAAATGCGATATATTCCACAAATCGAGTCCTCAGCGTCAAATGAACAACAGGAAGTCACCTTAAACATGGAAGAGTCAAGGCTATTCAAACAACAAGATATTTACCAGAAGATTTAATTAAAGTCATAAACCTTGTAATACACCGGAATGCGTACTTTGCCCATCTTGAAAACTTACTGCTAACTATGATCCTAGATGAAAGATACCACATTCGTGAACTTGGTTACCGAAGAATTTTGAAAGGAAGGCAATCTGCTAAAAAAAAGAAAATTCGAGTCTTTGTGCCACCTAAGATAAACTTTGAAACAAGAGACTACACAGAAATTATTGACTGGCAATCTTGTAAGCTGACGCCTCCACCGTTATTGCAAAATGTAACTGATGAGGAGATCAAATTATTTGTAAATCAAGATTTCAAACCAATCATGGACTTCAAAAAGTTTCCCTGCCACACCCAAGCAGTTGAGAGATGCATAAAACTTTACTGAAGCTTCTAGTAAAGTTTGCGGGCACAGTGCTAGAGACGGATTTATCCGCTCTATACTGGTGTCGAGGCAAAATATGCCTGAATTTTCCAGCAAAGCGCAATTCAAGGTATTTGTAAATATACTACTGTAAATATGTACATATGTAAATAACACACCCTTATTGGTTGGTTGGTTGGTTGGGTAGGGTGTGGGTGGAACTAAACGTGCAGCAACCTCCTCGTGGTTAGTTCTGGGTCATTTTGTCACTACAAAACGGCCGAAGAGCTGCACATCAAAAGTTGAAAAAACCGATATTTTGTCCATTTTTCAATAGATTGCGCGAACGGTTAATACTAAAATATCAACTATTTCTTTGCTGAAATATGCTATTGGGACCCTCAACTAAACAAAATGCGCTATAGCATTTTTAAAATAATTATGGTAATTTGTAAAAAAAAATTTCGAAAATATCTGATTTTGTCAATTTTTACAAACTTTAGCGGTGATGCGCGAACGGAAGATATCAACCGATATTTTTTTTCTTTATGTCATTTTATTTCTACATACCACAGGACACTTTTAAGCACTATAGCGTTTAAAAAAAAAATAATAATTATTTTTTTCGACCCACCCTAGTATTCAGGAAACCAACTCACACGGGACAGTATATTCATAGGCTGTCCAACCACTCTGAACACGTAAAGAGGGCAGTAATCCATTCTGCTGAGGGTTTACCTTTTGTTTCACTGAAACCAATTTAGACGTGGAAATTAATAATATTTTTAATGACTTTCACGATTATTATACAGTATAATAAGGATCTCTAATAAACAAGGGCAGAGATGAGAGGCAGTATAGTTAGTCATTCCTTACGTAAGAGATGTGTCTGAAAAAATTAAGAAGACAGCCACCAAGTTTTGGTTGGATACTGCTTTTCACTCCCACCATATATTAGTAAAATTATTAACTGTTACAAAACCTTTGGAACCTGTGTTCAATACAAATAATATTATTTATTATATCCCATGTGAGTGTGGTTGTGAATACATAGGCGAATCTTGTCGATCTTTGTAGGTCTATGTGAATGAGTATAAGGTAATGTTCAGAAATCAAGGTTGTAACGGGGCTAAATTTACATAATAATTTTATAAATAAATTAACATGGGAAGATGAGGCCCACATAAGTTGAGGCGATAGCCAGTGAGAGTTTCATGACCATATATGGTTATGAAGCAAATCTAAAGTTTATTTGTAGCCAGTGACTAACACCGAAAGAATTTTGTTGATGGAAATCTGTTTGTAGCAAGTTGAAAAGGTGATACTAAGCTCAGCAGAACTTTACAATACCAAGGGCGAGACGTATGGCGGGGAACGGAATGAACTGGTTTTAAAGACGTCACCAAACGGAAATTTTAACGCTGAAAGTCAGTCGACCATCATCTTTTGTGCTGTGCAGTAGCAAAAGTTATGTAACGAAATCGCGGGCGCCCGCAAACCACAAAATGTGAAATTTTAAACGAAATCATTATGACTAACATATCAATAATGTAAATATGCAGTGACTAATAAAAATTGAAGTGACAGTTTCGGCCAAAAATGTAAAAAGTGAGAACGAGGAAACATCAAAAACAGTGCGTGCACAAGGAGACGTCCTATGGCGAACTTCTACGCATCATGAAAGGAAAGTAAATGACAATAATAATTAAATTCTGGCATTTTACAAAATTTTATACATTGAGCTCAACAAAGTATAAAAGTATGAAAGTGTGTATGATTGGGTGAGTGAAGAATATATATAATACGAAGTGCTGGGTTTGCGAAATATACGTAATCTATTTTTGATGTAATAGTTGCTTGTGATTTGTTGTACGCCTCAAGGTGGAATAAATGTTTTCATAACATGTTTCATGTTGTCAAAAGAATACAATAATGTTATATTTTACTTGATAAATACGCATTTTGTTATTTGTATTGTAACAATAAAAAAGAGGCCGAAATATATATAATAAATAAAACCACTGCCAGAACTTACCTGTACGCAATCCTATCCACTTACCTGTTATTCGAATTTTACCAGAAGACCAAGGTCGCCACGATTATTTTTTATATAGGATAAAATATCGAAAACCTTTGCACTCCACCTTAAATAAAACGGACAATTTTGCGATCTGACCCCACCCAATTAATAATTCAGAAGATTCCGGAACGTTTAGACGAATTTTTTCAACACAGAAATAAGACAGTGGTAATGACGAAATAACTTAGTCTAACACATTTTATCTGGTGTAACCGTTATTTTTAATGAGTGATTATTCAACAACCATGTGTACAGATAAAACTTTTTTGTATATTGCTTGAAACTTTAATACATTCTTTCCTTATGTTTTGTCTGTTTAAAAACGTAATTATAACTTATGTAACTTAATGATTACTACTTACGACTAGACTGCCCAGCCTGCAATTCACTCACACATTTATACCTAATTTTTTATAAACCCCTCAACACCTTAGAAAAGTCAGTTTAACTCGGGAACCGCACTATCGCGTTACCGGCCACGCACGTGGTTATTGTTCCAAGTTTCCGAAAATGTTCGTCTTGAAATGTTTTCAGTCTCCTAGGTAATAAAATTTTCGCTGTGATGGTTTGATTAATCTCTTGGGTCCTGGTCGGTCCTGATGAATTAATTACATTTAGGAAAACTCGACCAACCGGGCCCTAAACGAAACTGTAGGTGTCTGTAGCGGTACGCTGCTTCTCGTAAACCGCTTAGCGTCTCTGACTAATGTCGACCGTCACCGAGAACGTAACAGGTACTTGTTGCCTACTTCCGTCAGCTCGAGTTGTGATTGGCTGCGGCACTCACGTGGCCAGTCTAATTAGTCACGTGTTGTTCCGTTCGGTTGTTGAGTTTGGTATCGAGATTATCGCCAACGGCGCACGGGCGCACATTTACAGTCACATTCCATCGTTATCGCTTTGTGCCTTACTCGGACTGGCACGGATCTTAATACAGGGTGTCCAACAAGCATGTTTGAGTGACCGTAAAGGATGTCCAAACAAAATTCATTCTTCTTTTTTTTTTCTTTATAAAATAAAACCCTCTCCTTTCAGACCCATTACCAGTAATAAATAAAAGGACCCAAAATTGACCCGCTACAATACCCCCTCGATGAGAATTCTGCTGTTCATAACAGAAGAAATCTCATCGATAACCCCGAAGAGGACCGGTGAGGAACTGGTGCCAACAACCCCCTGGTTCTTAATCTCATGGGTACACGACCACCCTGGCTCAGCGACTATGAACGACGCCTATGGACTCATCTGAACGAGATCACTGGACTTCTCCGTAAGAGATCCCAACACCGAGAAATCGAACAGACTCGCACCACAGCGCGCCTCGCCTTCTAACATGCTACCCCCAAAAATCCTCAATCCCTGGCTAAAATTATCCCAGCTCCTCCGCCGATATGTTTCCCCTTTTTGCAAGCTGGGCTGCCTTTAGCAGATACTGGGCTCACACACACTAACATTAATGTTACCATAACACATTAAAAGTAAAAAATTGCTTTTAAGATTTATTAAAAATTTAACAAAAAATTCAAAATTCAAAAAAAAATATTTTATCAAAAAATTCTTGTCCTCTTTTTTCTAATTTTTGTTTCAAATGACTTAACCTAGACATTTCTAATAATATAAACACATCCTTACTCTAACATGAGAACCACTTATAGTCTACCAATACAATGCAATACAATAAAAGACACATGGTTAATGCACACAAAAAAATATCATTATCTAAAATAGTCATTCGCTGGCAGGCGAAAAATCAAGTTTTTTTTTTTCAAAAAAAATTTAAAATTTTCAAAAATTTTAAAATTCAAAAAAAAAATTTATTCATTAAATATTTATTAAATTTATTTAAATGTTTTCCTCATATTTAAAATTATTTAAATATTGGTTTGAATTAATTAATCAAACAAATTAAAATTGGCTTCCTACTATACAAGCTTAGTAGGTGTATGACCTCATCAGCTGATCGAAACTAGGTCAAATCCAAAACCCTTGACCTACATATGTTACGTATACTCTCTGCACCTACATTAAACATCTGTAACAATCTAACTCAAAGCACAAAACATAATAAAATAAAATATTTAAAATGAACAAAATATTAATATAATAATCAAATTGACTTTTACATAATAATAAAATAAACAATTCTTAACTTTACATTATTTTCAATTCTTTATCAAAATTCTGTCACTGGTTGAAAAAAAAAAACAATTGTATATTCTTTATTATAAATCTCTCTCTTTAGTCTTAACAATCCTGCTTTATTCTACTGTGGGTGATTTGAACTATTTATTCTCATTGACTGTACTACTTGAGCTGAATACCTATATAATCTTTCTCCCTCTGACTCTACTATTAACTTTTACTACATGACACCCATCTCTATCAAAACACTCTAAATTCAATTTACCTCTGGCACCGCTCATCTTTGTACTAGGATGTGTGTTCCCTACCTGGCTATAACCATACGAGCCAATGCCCCTCCAAAATATCGGCAAACACTCACGCGAACTACTCTATTCTCGCCGCAACGCCATACGTTGCTCACACCTTACCACCTCACCCTTACTACAAAATATCATCAACAAATATGTTTAAATCTCATTCACATTACTCATCTCTACATATATTCACTATTACTGTGTCAACATCAATACTTCTCAAAAAATACTATAACATGTATAAACCAAAACAACATTACCTTATATCTTCTCTACTAATTCAACTTTAACTTTGACAGATCTATATGTCACATAAAATATTTATCACCCAAAAACTCTCTTTTATTAACTTGCATAAATTATTACTTTGTTTCTCATTTTCTCAAGTTATTTGTATCATTATTTTAAAACATCGGTAATACATTGCAAACATTTCATTGAACATTAATAACTTGGAACCTTTATAACCAATATACCGGTGACGTGTTATTGCTGATCAGCTGATATCCTAACATAATGAAAACACATCTCATAATTGAACAAATTACATGGAATACATTATCAATACTTACTTCTATTATGTTGATTGCCTGCCAGGCGTTTAATTATTGGCTTAATTTAAAGCATACACGTATCATGAAAACACATATTCTTATCAATGCCTATACCTAACATACAACAATAAACATTTATTTACAAATCTGCATCCTTATTTATTTATTCATATCACACTTCAATGTTCAAAGGTTGCGAGGTCACAAAACCATAAAACAATATATATAAAATTGTCCATTGATTGTTTATAGTCTAGCCTCCATCGTCAAAAATATACCTCACATATTTATATACTAAATGATTTTCATCTACATCCAATTTATTACTATTATTTTTTTCATAAACCATTACCTCTATGTCATTCATTTTCCCTTTTATTATTCCATAAGACTTGTCACTATTATTTGTTTTTATCCAGCCTCCGTGAATATTTGTTGTTACACCCAGGTAAGTTATTTTCTCATCATATTCCTCCACTACAAGTACACTAATTCTTCCTACAGGTACATATTTATCATCAATATAATCACTGTCTACTACTACACAAGGTATGTCTACATTATTTATCATAACTCTCTTAATATCCATCTTCTCTATCAGCTCTACATAACCTCTATTTATCTTAAACCACTCTAACTCTTTCTCTCTCTCATAATCACTTTCGTCACAATACCCGTCACAACAACACTGACCTACTTCACTCCATGCAAAGGGTACAACAAACCTACTATACCACTTCCTGGCTTTTCCAGGTTTACAAAAAATTAGGGGACTGCTTGAAGACACCTTGTCTTCCACATAATTAACGGAGGAAACTCTGTCCTCAAAAATCACTACTAGCGGAGTCCTTACTCCACTTACATCACGGGGAAAATTTGCCCTTTGCCACCCTAACCTTTCATCACACTCTCTCTCAATTTCATCAACACTCGCTAACATTTTGTTATTAAATTCTACTTCACCACAAACTTCATCATCACTATTTGTTTTCATCACATCATTCTTAAATAGCTCGTTTTCAACTATTTTATCACTATTATTTATTAATTCATTTTTACAACTGTAACTTACCTTGTTAATTATTTCTTCGCTATTATCAAAGACATTATTACCACTTACCTGTGTTAATTCAACTTTTATTTGACCTCTATCTTCCTCCCTTAATCGGTCTATCTTTAGTTCCTGCGCCCATTCCTTCAGTATTTTGTTATTTTCGTCAAAACCTTTCTTTAAAAGGTCAAATATGTCATTCAATGTATACTCCTTTTCTTCCACCCCTACACTATCGTTATCATTAGGCCTATTCACTGTCTTATTTTCTACCAGTTTTACTTCAGCTATCTTACCTTTAACATTGGTCATCTCACTATGTTTATTGATTTCCGCAAATATTCCTTCCTCTTGTTCTTCCATTCGGGTTAATCTATTGTCTAAATTACCCCATTCCTCGTCTGTCATCTCACCCACAACACCTCGAAATTCATTCTCCCACTCATCCCACGCAAAATCACTATCATTACTTTGTATTATGGACATTTTTAAAGTTCGTTTGTATCACTTTTATATATGAAACTACTATTTTCTATACTCAAACACCTAACACACTGTGAATCACAATAATATAAACCTAACCTACTTAATTATGTACGATAAAATTTTTATACATTCGTCATTACCACATCCCATCTTCTGTGTATTAAAATAGGTCTAGTTCCTATAAAATTTATATACGAACATCCTGGCAGCGAGAGCCATTTGTAACAATAAAAAAGAGGCCGAAATATATATAATAAATAAAACCACTGCCAGAACTTACCTGTACGCAATCCTATCCACTTACCTGTTATTCGAATTTTACCAGAAGACCAAGGTCGCCACGATTATTTTTTATATAGGATAAAATATCGAAAACCTTTGCACTCCACCTTAAATAAAACGGACAATTTTGCGATCTGACCCCACCCAATTAATAATTCAGAAGATTCCGGAACATTTAGACGAATTTTTTCAACACAGAAATAAGACAGTGGTAATGACGAAATAACTTAGTCTAACACATTTTATCTGGTGTAACCGTTATTTTTAATGAGTGATTATTCAACAACCATGTGTACAGATAAAACTTTTTTGTATATTGCTTGAAACTTTAATACATTCTTTCCTTATGTTTTGTCTGTTTAAAAACGTAATTATAGCTTATGTAACTTAATGATTACTACTTACGACTAGACTGCCCAGCCTGCAATTCACTCACACATTTATACCTAATTTTTTATAAACCCCTCAACACCTTAGAAAAGTCAGTTTAACTCGGGAACCGCACTATCGCGTTACCGGCCACGCACGTGGTTATTGTTCCAAGTTTCCGAAAATGTTCGTCTTGAAATGTTTTCAGTCTCCTAGGTAATAAAATTTTCGCTGTGATGGTTTGATTAATCTCTTGGGTCCCGGTCGGTCCTGATGAATTAATTACATTTAGGAAAACTCGACCAACCGGGCCCTAAACGAAACTGTAGGTGTCTGTAGCGGTACGCTGCTTCTCGTAAACCGCTTAGCGTCTCTGACTAATGTCGACCGTCACCGAGAACGTAACAGGTACTTGTTGCCTACTTCCGTCAGCTCGAGTTGTGATTGGCTGCGGCACTCACGTGGCCAGTCTAATTAGTCACGTGTTGTTCCGTTCGGTTGTTGAGTTTGGTGTCGAGATTATCGCCAACGGCGCACGGGCGCACATTTACAGTCACATTCCATCGTTATCGCTTTGTGCCTTACTCGGACTGGCACGGATCTTAATACAGGGTGTCCAACAAGCATGTTTGAGTGACCGTAAAGGATGTCCAAACAAAATTCATTCTTCTTTTTTTTTTCTTTATAAAATAAAACCCTCTCCTTTCAGACCCATTACCAGTAATAAATAAAAGGACCCAAAATTGACCCGCTACAGTATTTGCCTATTGTTCTCTGCCGAGTACACTAAACGATGTCCTGGATTAAACTTAACACGTAAAATCAATATTAACATAATAACTAAATACTGAAAATACTTCAAGGTTGCTAAGAATATGTGGGAGTCGCTACACAGAGTTTTATAGGAGGAAGCAAACATCATTAGTGCAGAAGAGAAATGTTTCAAAGATTTAAGGAAGTTTGTTTTCTTTTTTCCAATATTCTTTCATCTTCTCACTGTGTCTCTTCTTCCTGTCTTCAGTTCACTTTGAACCTGCGTTTTTATCTCTCTTCTCTCTTCCACCATTCCATCTGTTGGTCTTCACAGAGGTCTGTTAGCATCTGTAGCTACAATGTGGCTACAGAAGGTCCCAGGGTGCACGAAGTGTTTTTTTATTATTTATTCTTTTTATCATAAAGTATGTGATCTTTGTTATTTTTTGACTCTCTACCACTTGTAGATAAAGTATTATTATTTTTTTAAATTGTTATGTACTGGTTTACAATTAGCCTGAAGACAGCTGCCAATTGTCTGGGTGGCTAAAACGCTGCTCCTTATAATTTTTCTGTGGTGGCAAAAGTCCGCCATTTAGATTATAATGTGTATAATATATCATAGAATCTCTTGGATGGTAACATTACTAAGAAAAGGAGATTTAATTTGTACAATGCTCATACATCAATAAAGGGGAAAACACATCAATTCTGAGGAATGATTGCAGTTGATTAAACAAATAGCTTGGGAGGAACAAATTTCTACACAAGATAATCTAACGAAACAGACCATTTTTTTCATGTGTATGGCAAAAATTGTGTTAAAAGCTTTCTTGATATGCTCAACTTCAACTGAGAATGCAAATTTCCCTGCCAGATGATAATGATGAATTATAACATTTTACACACAAACTGAATACAGCAAGCAGTCATTTAGAGTGACTAGCAGCTGCCACAGGGACATTTTAGGAAATTTGCTATCCCCTGCATCAACTGGAAGTCAGACACGTCAAATGAAGAATAAATATGATATTGTTGATAAATGAAATGACAAATCTTACTTGAAATAAGAAAATATACTGTTACGACAGTCTACTTGATCGTCGTAGGTACAGTGGAAACAAAATACAAGACATCAATTAAGTCACTATCACCAGCTTTAATTTTTACAGTTAAACAGTTCGTAATTAACAACACTGTCTCCTACAACAAATCAAATAAAAACTGTTCACACACAATAAAATGTCACTAATATTAAACGCAATTGTATTACAATTATATCGCTCGATTATAAAACGCAACACTTCACTAATAACCACTTGAACGTACACAGTAATAACTCGAACCGCACTGAAAATATATCGCTACTATACTGAAAACTAAGGCCGCCGCCTTATAGTATTTATATCTGCGCTCACAGACCAGAACGTTCCTAATTGCGTCTTAGCGCCCGTGTGAACTACGTAATTAATTGCGGCCTTGACACAGTCCGCGCAGCTGGCGACTTTGAGAAAACTCTCGCGGATGCGTTGACAGTCACTATGCCACATACATTAGAGCGAGATTCTTCTGGCACATTTGACAAACATGTAGATTGTTCTGTGATGTCGTAACACTGCCCCCTCCTTAAGCCTGTTCGTCCCGAACTGGCAAACCGTCTCTGAAGTAGTACTTAGCCAGGCGATCTAGGTGGACGACCTTGAACTTTCGCTGTCCTTCCTGTTGAATCCGATAAACAACATCGTTGATTCTTTTTTTCACAGTGTAGGGTCCTTCCCAGTTAGACTGAAGCTTAGGTGAGCGACCACAATGGCGCTTTGGATTGAACAACCACACCTGATCTCCTTCTTGGAAACTCGCACTATTGCTGCGAATGTCATACCGAATTTTCATTTTATCACTAGCAATTTTCAGCCGTCCTCTTACCAAGCGATTCATTTCTCGCAGATGGTTTTCTAATTGCGAGGAATACTCCTGCAGCTCTTGGGACTGAGTCTCAGGTGATCTGAACATGAAGTCCCCAGGAAGACGAATCTTCCGCCGAAACACCAATTTTGCTGGAGTCATGCCAGTTGTGTCGTGTACTGATGATCTATACGCCATGAGGAATAGTGGTATACGTTGGTCCCAGTCTGTTTGGTTCTCGTCAACAGCCTTCGAAAGATGCTGCTCAAGTGTCCTATTGAATCTCTCAACCATCCCGTCCGACTGAGGATGCAGAGGCGTTGTCCTAGTCTTTCAAATTCCGAGTAGACGGCATAATTCTTTAAACACTCCTGATTCGAAATTTCTCCCTTCATCGGTATGGATTTCCATACGTGCTCTATAAAGGCAACAGAAGTTGTGAACTAACTGCTTTGCCACAGTGGTAACCTCCTGATTTGGAATTGCGTAGGCTTCCACCCACTTAGTTGCAGTCACCTACAACCATGATGTACCAGTTTCCATCGTCAGTAACTGGGAGTGGTCCAGCAATCTCTATGGCAAATCTCTCGAAAGGTAGTTCAAAGTTATACTGTCTCATTTTTCCCCTGCTTCTGTTTTGTGGGCCCTTGCTCGCAGCACATATTTCACACGTCCGAACCCATTCCTCGACGTTGTGGCAAAGATGAAGCCAATAGAATCACTTCCGTATTTTGTCAAGGGTTTTGTTAACACCAAGAAGGCCTCCAGATGTTCCATCATGCATCTCCTTTAAAACAGACTGCACTTTACTTCGGGGAACTATCAACTGCATGACCACGTCTCGTCCATCTGCACTTTCCCAAGCCCTTTTCAGCAATCTATTTTCTAAGGTGAGAGATTCCCATTGTGCCTAGTAGCCCTTCGGAACCATGGCAGATATCTTGCCAATCCGGGTGGTGACCTTCCTCTTTTGCTGTCAAGATCGGTCCAATGTCTTCATCAGTCATCTGTTCTTGTCGACAGTCTTGTGTTGTCCAGCCGTCTGCCAGGAAATCTGCAGTGATGGCTTGAACATATTCGCTTGAGTTTTATTCTTCTTTTCTGTAGCAATGTTGGCAGTCTTCCAGGCACATTCTTCGTGATAAGCCATCTGCATTACCATGCAGGCGCCCCCATCGATGTGGTACCTTGAAGTTGTACTCTTGCAGACGTTCAAGCCACCTTGCCAACTGTCCTTCCCGATTTTTAAATCTCAAGAGCCATGCAAGCGCAGCATGATCGGTACGTAGTGAAAACTCTCTTCCATATAGGTATTTATGGAAGTGCTCCAACCCTTGGACGATTGCCAGCAACTCTCTCCTTGTAACGCAATAATTTCTCTCCGGTTTAGAAAGTGTCTTGCTGTAATACGCTATTACTCGTTCTTCACCATTTTGCACTTGAGACAAAACTGCTCCTAGACCAGTATTGCTTGCGTCATATCCACACTGTACTTCCATTCGGAAGTTGGGAAAGCGAGAATTGGCTGCGAACATAATGCAATTTTCGAAGTCCTAAATGCTTGAGCACACTCCCTCGACCACTGGAAGTTTCGTTTATTTTCCGTTAGCTCATGTAGTGGTTTAGCAATAGTAGTGAAGCCTTTCACAAAACGTCTGTAATATGAGCATAACCCCAGGAAACTCCTAACTTCGTCTTTACTCTTCGGCACTGGCCAGTCTCTTATGGTGTCTACTTTATTAGGATCCATGCTAACACCCGCTGCCGAAACCAGATGGCCCAGATACTGTACTTCCTTCTGGAATAGAGAACACTTCTTCAGGCTCACTCACTTCAGTTGGGTACCATGAATTCTAGTTAGAACCTCCTTAAGGTTTTCCAAATGGTCTTTGAAAGTCTTCCCGATGACAATGACATCGTCTAAATAAACAAGGCAAGTTTTCCATGTCAGGCCTCGGAGTACCAGGTCCATCAATCTTTCAAATGTTGCCAGTGCATTACAGAGTCCAAATGGCATAACGTTAAATTGGAATAAGGCACTTGGGGTCGAGAAAGCAGTCTTTTCCTTGTCTTCTTGATGAAGACCCACTTGCCAGTATCCACTCTTCAGGTCCAATGTGGAAAACCACTGTGGTCTGGACAACGTGTCGAGTGTATCGTCAACGCGAGGTAATGGATAGCAGTCTTTCTTTGTAACATCATTTAACCTCTGGTAGTCTATGCAGAAACGCAATCCACCATCCTTCTTTGCTACCAGCACTACAGGAGAAGACCAAGCACTTGACGGAGGTTCGATTACTCCCTCTGTCAACATGTCCTGTACTAACCGAGACATTTCTTCTTGCTTAGATAATGGAGGCCTTCGAGGAGGTTGGCGTATCGGTGTTGTGTCCCCGGTATTGATGCGATGTTGCACAAGAGAGGTTCTTCCCAGTGACTATCCCCGAAATGCAAAACAATCTTTGAATTCACGTAAAAACTGTCTGAGTTCTTTTACCTCACCACTTGAGAGTTCGTTAGATCTGTTCAGTAATTCTTGTAGTTCCTCTGGTAATTTGGAATTATCCGAAGCATTGGATCTTTGTTGCATCATTCCGACTACCCAGGCCACAGGAGTCAATTTGCCTAGGAGCGTATTGCTTTGTAAAGTGATAGCTTGATCCAAAATATTCGCCACTCTAATAGGTACATTTCCGGTTTCATCAGGATTTACTAAACTTCTGGCAATTAGTATGCCCGGTGTGCTGACTACTTGGGGATCGAATATAGAGCACTGTTTGCCCCTAGTATCTACCTCGGTTCTAACCATGATGATCTTTTCAGAGTTTGGCGGAACAGTTACGGCCACTTGGTTTACGACATCCACTGATTTTTCTGCTGTCATCATTGTTGATAGCATTACCTCTTCGCCTCCGATTCTCAAGACATTGCTTTTGAAGTCGACTATAAATCCGTATGCGTTCGTAATGTCCACACCAAGAATTGCTTCATCGACAATGTCTGCAACAAGTACTTGATCATTAAACTCAAGTCGACTGAGGCGTAGGTGTATCTCCACTTTTCCAAACACTTTTCTGTAGCTGTTCGCAAGCTGCAAGAGCACCAGATTGGCTTGAGATCTTTCACTACATCGGGCCGCACAATAGAAACTGTTGCGCCTGTGTCAACTGTAATTGAGGTTGGCCTTTCTTGAACGAATCCGGTAACCACCAAGCTCCCGCTGTTTTTCTGAAGTGTAGAAATTGCGTATTCTCTAGGGGCTTCGTTCCTCCAGTTAGTCAGCACACGTGTATGGTTATTGTACCGACTATTGCTCATTTCCCTGCTGCTGAATTCTAACCCGACAATCTCGTTGTAGATGTCCAGGTTTCCCACATCTATAACACTTTGGTCTTCCATCCTTTCTTATTTTATTCTGTGGCGCCGACCATTGGGTCTCTGTTCCTTGTTCTTCTTCCTCATTGTCTGTGCTGTCGCGATCGTTTAGCACGCGCACTTTATGACTTGTCCAACCAGACGCTGATTTGGCAGCCTCAAATTGCAAAGCATGTACTAGGGCGTCCGCACTGTTCTGGTGTCTTGCCATTCGTAACACTTGCTGTAGTTCATTATCTCAGACACTGGCAGGAAATGTCTGCATCGCAAAACTCGTACGAAAATCTTCTGGCGCTTCAGGGTAGGCCAATCTAACTAGTCTGCCGATACTTGCTTCAAACTCTTGAAGGCTCTCCCCGGAAAGCTGCCGCCTTGCTCTCAACTGGGTGCAGTATACATCTCGCAAATGTTTACCACCATACCGTATTTCTAGAGCTTTTATCAATTCGGCATAGGTGTTTTGGCTGTCAGGTAGCACTTTCTGTAGTAATTCTGCCGCAGGTCCTTTTATTCCAAGAACGAGTGAAACAGCCTTGTCTTTCTCTGTCCAATTATTTGTGCATGCGGCAGCTTCAAATTGGCAGAGGTACGTTGCCCAGTGACTGCTTCCGTCAAAGGTTGGAGATTTGACATGAACTGTCCCTACTGCAGGCAAAGTGACTTTCTCTATTAACTTATTTTCTGTCTTTATCACTGGTACAGTCTGTTCAGAAATTTGTTTCGGTTGAATCTTCATGCATGCACTGTTCAACTTCACTTTTAATTTGTTCTCTTATGTTTGCCAATGAGTTTTCTATTGCAGGTATTTTTGTTGACATAGCGTCTTCCACAGTCAAGACAGGTTTTTCTACTTCAGATATTTTTGTAGACATCGATTCTTCAACACTCGAGACAGATTTTTCTACTTCAGCTATTTTTAACGTCATTGATTCTTGCACCTCTGATATTTTAGTAACTTGTTTATTAAGCTCACCTCGTAGGAGACCCAATTCTCCTGTACTATGTTCTTGCATCTGTTTCTGCTCCTGTATTAATGCTTTGATGTCTACTGTTTCACGCTTTCATTCCTCTTCCTCCTGTCATCATCGTTCCTCTGTCTCTAGCATTAGTGCTTTCTGACGTTCCTCAGCCTCTTCTCTTTCCTGCCTGCGTTTTTCATCCTGTTGTTTTTCTGCTTCTTCTCTTTCTTGTCTTCATTCATCTTTTTGTCGTCTTTCTGCTTCTTCCACCTCCTGTCTGCGTTTTTCATCCTGTCGTTTCTCCGTCTGTAACAGCAGCGCCTGTAAATTTTCCATCATCTGACTGGCATCCATTGTTTACCAATTAATTACAAATTACACTCGTCTTGTATAAAGTGGCCACTGTTAACCGTTCTATCCCAGTTCTAACACCACTGTTACATCTACCTGATTGTCGTAGGTACAGTGGAAATAAAATGCAAGAGACCAATTAAGTCAGTATCACCAGCTTTAATTTTTACAGTTAAACAGTTCGTAATTAACAACACAGTCTCCTACAACAAATCAAATAAAAATTGTTCACACGCAATAAAATGTCACTAATATTAAACACAATTGTATTACAATTATACCACCCAATTATAAAACGCAACACTTCACTAATAACCACTTGAACGTACACAGTAATAACTCGAACCGCACTGAAAATATATCGCTACTATACTGAAAACTAAGGCCGCTGCCGCCATGTATTTATACCTGCACTCACAGACCAGAACGTTCCTAATTGCGTCTTAGCGCCTGTGTGAACTACGTAATTAACTGCGGCCTTGACACAGTCTGTGCAGCTGGCGACTTCGAGAAAACTCTCGCGGATGCGTTGACAGTCACGTATGCCACATACATTAGAGCGAGATTCTTCTGGCACATTCGACAAACACGTAGATTGTTCTGTGATGTCGTAACAATACTTACAATACAACAGTTCAATAAATGTACGATAACCATTTCCTTGTTGTTAAATATTCACCTTAAAGTACACAGAGTTTCTGCTCAGGCGAAAATAGGTTTATGTTCCTGTTGGTTGTCTCTGAAGTTATCTAGTCACTTGTACGCTATCTTTTATACAGTTCAGTATATAATCGAACTACATTGGTATGAAACGAAAAATATTCTCAAAAATTTTCTTCATGAACTGCAGATGAATGATGTACTAATCAAACTGCATATATACCTCCTGTAAAAGCGGCATATGACAAATGTCACTTGCTTCCAAACATTCCATATCTCTTCTGATGCCTCATCGTATTACAAAAATATTAATAACGCCATATTAAATTATCAATTTTAAAAATTCCTTCAATATTATTAAAGTCATTCCACATAATACACTCCCATGACACACAATGGCGGCTCTAGACATCACTAATCACTGTCAAGTTGGCTGACATATTTTTTCCCACCAGGTTATCATCATATTATGGCTGCTATGCTATTGCACTGTTACTTGAGAAAACCAAAGCTTCTAAGATCATACTAAAGTATACACACACAAAAATGTCACAATTAATCCAACTTTGTGATAAATGCGGTTTTTCTGTAACACAGTAATACCTTTTTTTCTTATTAAAGACAGTATTGCAAATATTAAACATAAAAATCAAAGAGATGTCACAACAGTACTCATAAATTTAATATACACTTGTTACAAAACTGATTAGGCAATGCTTAAATTGATTATATTCTACAGATTTCAAATTTAAAATTTTTTAAAATACCTATTCTGTAATTTAAAAAATTATTATTGGTAAAACCAACAAACTTACCATATTCAACGTTTTCCATTACAAGAAAAAACAATTGTTTGAAGTATTTAACTGTCAAAAGCAAACATAGAGAAAAAGGTCTTTATGTTGTATGTTTTTATGGTATGTGAATGTCTCAATAACTGATTAAGCTGTTTGTGACAGTAAAGTATTTCAAACCACTGTTGTTTTTTCTTAAATGTGTTTATCGGAAAACAGTTGGTAAATTGTCTGCCTTTCCCTACAACAATTCTTCAAGTTTAATAAAATATGGTGCCCTGTATTCTGTCAACATACTTTCTGATTAGTGCACTATTATATTGTAGACATCCTTAATTCAACAAAACAAGAAAATAAAAACAAGAATTTAAAACATAATTCCTAATTCAAGTTGTTAAGGCATACCAAATTGTTATAATTCGTAATGTACAAAAAGTAATGTATATTTGTTTCTATTAAATTAAATGTAATAGAAAACATTTCATATTAAAATGTACCATAAAAGTTAAACAGGAAATATATGTTACTTGCAACTTCTGATAATATCAATTGAAAAGCCTGCAGAACAATGTGTAATTATTGTATTAATTAAGAAAGTTGTGTTCGTGGTTATAATCACAAACAGCGAGCAGAGAAGCTTGAAAGCGCTAATCGGAATAATTTTTATATAGTGGTGTGCAACAGTGACAATTCTGTTTGTAATTATTGAATATTTAACACATTGTTATTAAACACATCGTAATATTAATTTTGTTGTTACTAGCAAAATTTGGTAAATAACCCAAACACAATTGTTCCCAGCACCTCTCACATAAATATAATGGATATATGTGTGTGTGTGTGTGTGGGGGGGGGGGCAGTGGGCAGCAAAGCTCACAATTTTTAGTGATGCCACAAGTACACAATATGCACACTATTAGCAAATGCAACAGAAACCTGTCAAATACAAATACAAATATTTGTATTTACTTCATTACAAATAAACCACATTTCACATACCGAATTCAAGGCACTTAATCAAGCGTTGTTGCAAACTTGGCTCCAGTTGTGAATGATATGATGACAGTGATGCTAATACTGGAAAAACATAACCATGAAACTCAGATCGTGTGAATTTAGGTGGTGTGTTTCGAAGTGTATCAGGCAGGCATAAACTCTTATCACTCACCTAAACACAATCAGGAATGAACAATATTTAAAATAAACTCAACATTTTGTCAATACAATAGTATATTAATTTTAATACATAAGCCAAACATTCAATCAATCTCTGACGTAGTATCGTAACTGGCACAATATACACTATTATTATAGTAGGTACAGCACAAGCAAAACATCTCGGAATTGTAAAAATATTTTACAAAGAAGAATGGCATAATTTTTCATCAATTCTTATTAAGGATTTGGCTGCAGATTGCTGAATTGGATAGCTTTTATGAAGAAGTACATGTATAAATGTATAGTATACAGGCACATATTGTTATATGTATGGCATCAAGACACGTATGCTATACAAACAATAAAAAACTAACCAAACCATATGAAAAACTACAGCTTTAAGCTATCTATGGCCAATACAAGAAATTATGCATTTGATTATCGATGACATAAAAAAGAAACAATTAATCTGATATGGACATATACAAGATATTGCATACAGAATCGAAAAAGAAGCATTGCATTGGCAAACCACAGGCAGAAGCAGGCTAGGCAGACTAGGAATATGGAAAAATGAAATACAAGGGATGTTTGATAAGTCCATGCAAATTCAAGAGATGGGCCTCGTAGTATATAAATGACGTCACTTTTAGTTTCTCGCATCTTTCCTAGGAGCACACACCACACGTAAGTCACAGACATTCATAATTCTATTGAACCAATCATTTGAACTGATCAAGTTTTGTGATTTACAAAAAATGTATGAAAGAGAATTTTGTGTGACGATGAAACATTACTTTTTGAAAGGCAAAACCGCACAGGAAACTAAATCCAAGCTGTATAAATAGTATGATGAGTCAGCTCCATTGACTAGAACAGTTTACAAATTGTTTGGTTATTTTCATAGTGGTCACATGAGCACAAACAATGCTGACCATTCTGGACGGCCTGCTGAGGTTACAACTGTAGAAAATACTGATAAAATCCATGGTATGGTACGGAGGACTGACAATTGAAAGTTTGTGAAATCGCTAAGACAACAGGAATCTCAAATAAACGGGTGCTTTATATTTTACACGAACATTTACACATGTGAAAACTGTCCACAAGATGGGTGCCGCGTTTGCTCACAACTGATCTAAAGCGTGAACGAATAAACATTTCTAAACACGGTTTGGAGCTGTTTCAATGTAATCCAGAAGAATTTTATGCTGTTTCATAACAGTTGTTGAAACTTGGATACATCACTACCAACCTGAAACCAAAGAACAGTCAAAACAGTGGGTTGCAGTAGGAGAACTAACTCCAAAAAAAAGTGAAAGTGAATACCATGCATCTCTGCTGGATTGTCTAAACGAGGAAATAAAGAAAAAATGACCACATTTGATGAAAAAGAAGGTTTTTTTTCCAAGACAATGCACCTTGCAACTCTTGTAATGCAGTTGAAGCTCACACTTCTGAAACTGTGATCAGACTTAGCAACTGTGCTCACACTTCTCACCATCTCACCAGACTTAGCATCCTCAGACAATAGTTCCAAATTTGAAGAAGTGGCTTCCTGGAAACATATTTACGAGAAATGATGAAGTTATTACCAAAACATCATCGAAGACTTGGATAAATCATACTTTAAAGGATGGGATCGAAAAACTTTAGCATCATTGGACTAAGTGTGTAATCTTGGAAAGAGTTTATGTTGAGAAATAAAAAAAGATTTTTCCCGAAAAATTGTGTCTTCTTTATTTTTGCAGTGACTTATCAAACACTCCTCGTAGACAAAGACAAAAGGAAGAGGGACCTTGAGGTTGACTTTTGGAATGACAGAACTATCACAGTTAATAATACGTTATAACTGAAGTCATAAAAGAATGGTGTACAACAATCTACGATGAATTATTACAAACAAACTGATCCAAATGGAATTATTATATCTGAAACAAATACCCTTACACTTAGCAACCTACAAAAAATGTACTCTGTCTTAGTAACAATGTCGAAGTGATTCCAAAAAGTAGCTTAATTTTGTTATCCAGCTATATCACCAATAAAATAAGTAAATGCCATTTTTGCTGGATTAGACAATATAACCATAATTGCAATATATTCAGGTGTCGTAAATTAAAATAAATATTTGATCAATTTGTCAAGGACTGGTAATTGGTATAGAAGATACTGCTTCAGTTTTTACATTGAGAGATCTTGCATATGAATTCATCTGAAATCCTTAAAGAGGTTTTTCAGAAACTAACAAAATTCTAATACAGTTATATAATTCTCAAACTGGGAGATGATAAAAAATGGTGACTGTGAAAAAATTACTATATTATTTAACAAGTTTATTTAATACAACTGAATATTAATTAATAAAAACAAATAACATAAAAAATATTTTTGTAACACAAATCTGTAAACAATGTATCATGTACAATATAATTTCATCCATTAACAATAACAGAACTGTCACATACGAAAAAAATAAAATTAACTAACCATTGAACAAAGAGCTGTGGCAAGACTATCAATGTCATTATCCTGTCTTGATAAAATCAAAGCTTTATTTTTCATGACTTGAACAATTTCTTGCAGAATCAACAGTAATACTTTCCACTCTGAAAACAAAAATGTTTTTTTCTCTTTTACTATTCAAACTCAGAACACTACAGTATACAAATTTAATATGCTAAGAATGTCAGAAGTCAGGTTTGAATATAAGTGTACGTATTATACTTAAAGTTTTAACATAAAACATTAAAGTATATGGAACAAAGTAAAGAGAATGTTTTTCTTTAGTTACAGTTATCTGAAAAATATATAATAGATAAACAAAACTAAAATAATGCAGAACCAGAAAGGACAGAAAATATTTGGAAAAGGATTGTATGTACCTGGACACATCATTATGCTGACTGAATTTAGAGAAACATATTAAGTTACAACAGACAAACAAATTACAACAGATACACAGAAAACTGTGGATAGTAATTTGGAGTACAGTAAAACCTACATGAAAAATTGTTCACTATGTTATCATACTTAGTTATCATAACACATTCTAAATTAAATAAAAATACTCTCATGAGCAAAATTATGTTTAAAAATATACAGAACTGAATGAGTCACTTAAAATAAACCACATTGGATTTTTTGTAATTACAAAAACTGAGCAAAAGTGTAGTTAAATTGTTCTTAATCATTATTTTTTTCTACAGTTACTGACAGAAAACAAAACAACAGCAACTTAAACACATGTTCTCTCTCACCTGAAAGCAGTGCATATCACTAAGAATGATTAAATTTAAAGATTAAAAAGTAATAAATTAACAAATCATTTAACAGAAGTTGCAATCATACATGAATAGAACATTCAGATTTAATTAATATATTCATATATGCATTTTATTACATATGCAACATGTAATATATAATGTATATTCAAATTTAATATATTTAATTACATGAAGCTATAACAAATTTTACTAATCTTTTATGCTAAGAGACACCAACTAATTTAACACTACAACCAACGTTACAACTCACTTTACTTAATAAACATACCAAGCTCCTGTATAAGGCAGGTAACGACAGCTCTACAAGCAAGTGTAAGAGAGAGATAAGTCACTTCTGCTGCTGGATATGAACCTGGAGCAGGACTTGTTGGTGGCGGTGGTGATGGTGGTGCCACTCTATGTTCCACTATCAAATATGGGCTGTATCTCATACCTGCATTCTGTTGGGGATATCCTAATCGGAATGATGAGTCTACTCTTAACCTCAGGAAACACTCTAGAATCTAAAGATTACATAATTATTTGTCTCACTATTGAAATTCACAATGTTTAAATACTTAAAGGTAACACACTTAAGATGGTATACATCTAAAATACATATATCAAGTTTAACAAAATATAAATGTATATGAAGATATGACTACCTGGCCAAATGTTTTATGTAGTGATAAAACCACCAGAGTTCATAATTTAAGAAAAGTGCTCTTCATTTTAGGATAACTGGTTTACTATGTGGATGTCAACTGAATGTACAGTGGTACTATTACATTACCTTTAGTCCACACGCATATTTAGAAAAATGACTATGCAACTTTTAATATTATAATTCATAGCTAAAATTCATGTTTTGATACCACTTTACCTTTTTTTATAGAGAGAGATACGTTAAAATGAATGAAATAAAATATATTTACTACAGTTATTTTCTGAAATTTAAAATTCTTTTGTGGTTTCTACTAATCACGTACACTCTCAGTGAAATGACCAGTCTAATGACCATAAATATCAAGGAAACGTTAGGTTTTTGAAAGCAGATATAATCAACCAATATGCAATCAATACCTTTAATCAATGCACATATCCAGTCAATAGTTTTATTGCTAAATTCACAAAGATTGTATCAAAATACAATGTGTGGTAAAAAAAAACATGCAAGGCATTTCAACAAGGATAAGAAAATATTCATGATAATATCAAATCTGTAGCAGCAGCCTTATAAAAGCTTTAAATAAACAAAGTAGATGAAAACATAAAAAATGAAAGTGATTAAACTACACTTTTAACACTGAATTGCATTTTTTATTAGATTTTGCTAATGCACATCTGATACTCACAACAAAGCCACATTTGGCTAGCTCTCCATCAACTTAAAGCATGCAAATACATATAGAAACTACAAAAATAGTCACAGTGATTACTGTATTCACAAACTATTGTAAAACTAAACCTACATACTAAACTCCATTGTCACACATTATGTTAAGGAGCATGCCTAAATAACACTTCCAGGAAGGACCTTTTAGGTACAAATTACTCCCATTTTTAATGAATTTATACTTGTACAAATGCAGTGCATAAATGTGTAAGACATTTAATACTAAATACAAAACTGACTAACAAACGAAAAAGGGACTTCAAATGTTTGAAAATTCTAGTACTAATATACATAGTTCTTACATATACTTGTTTACAGACAATACATGTAAATATACAGTTGAAAGTAAAATATTTACAACTTACCATGTAACGAATAATTGTGACTTGTTCAAACACAACAGGCTTTCCATAATGCCTTTCAATATATGTAACTAACATTTTGTACGCCTTGACAGCATGTGCAGATGGTAGTACGTATATATACGATGTGAACATTTTTATAACTCCACTGACTACTGTTTTGACATCTGCTGCTTCTGCTTCAGTCAAACCTGGATGACTGGGTTCATGGTGATCAAATGCCCGCATCATCAACTGGAACAGCAACACTTTTAAACATTCTATTGCCCTCTCCTACGTGCAAATGTTTGCTGACACACATATTACTTCTGTTCTACCTCCGTGATAAACATTCAGTAACTTCTTACATCAAATATTTTTAGATTACATAACCATGTATAGTGCACATAATTTATGTTCTTAGTTGTTTAAGGCCCCTACACACCTTCCAATCCAATCCGATCCGATCTCCTATTTAGGAAAGGAGATCGCGACCCATACTGTCCAATTTCTTTCTGCGATCTCGTCATTTTAGTCAGTACCATTGAGATTTCCGACATGGTCACACCCTCATAATGGCACCATTTTTGTCAAAAAATCGGGGTTGCTCTTACAACACTGTTGATCCTCCAAAAACCCCCACCAGAAAGGAAATTTTGGGCCAAAAAGTGGTTAACGGAAAGAAAGAAATTTACCCATTCGATATTGTTGAAGCAATTGAACTCGGATGATTTCCGAATTTTTTACGAATGAATGAACAATGTTTTATGGAATTGCTGAGAATGGTAAAGCCGTTTATAGAAAAACGTAATACCATTTTGCGAGTTCAATAAAATATTTGTACATTCATCTTTAGCCATTTTACTCACTATATACTCAAAACAAAATGAAAAACACGTTCAGCAACTTGCAGTTCACTGAAAAAAAAAAGAAACAACTAATCGGAACTGACGCCCGACTGTGCTAATCACTCTACGATCTAGGATGGAAGGTGGAGGGGGATCTGTCCTAAGTCGGCTAGTCAGATGGGGAGGACTGCCCGACCTTCCTAAATCAGATCCCCACTTTTTTGTAAGGACGATCGTCCTACACACTATACAATTTGTTATTTTCATCCTACATTTAGGACATCGGATCAGATTGGATTGGAAGGTGTGTAGGGGCCTTTAGCTATACACATATAATACTTTTGGTATTCACTTTTAATGTACGAAATATACTTGTGCACAGTTGAGAAAAGTTTAAGCATAAAGTCTCTACTAAATTTTAAAACAGTTATGTTTCAAAAATATTCATTGATTGTGAAGGAAGTTACATTTAATTTTTTTTTAATAATTTCTATAATAACATCAATTATTTTGTACACAATACTTGCTAACTGAAAGTTATACATCAGATCAGCATGCATTAAGTTGTCATATGGACTGAAGTGAGTGGTTAAATATACTGTAAAATGGTACACACTGATTGCACACAGGAAATTTTATATGTTAATGTATCTTTGAAAATCAGATTACGGCAACAGTAATACGATGATAAACATTTCTTTGACTACTTTTTCGATCAACTAACCAATTATTTATGTGTCAACTGATCCATCTACTACATTACTTACTATCCATAAAATCCTAAATATTACTCTTAAATTACAAATCACATGCATCTGACAATTAGTACATTACAATTAATGTCCTACGTAGCAACAGTTATAATACTAGTAAGAAACATTTGTGAAAAAGTGAGAATAAGAAAAAACTGATATGTAGTATCTAAATGATTTGCTGGGGAGGGGATGCCAATAGTCTGTGCATGTTAAAAGGTGGGCAGGAAGAAGCTGGTTCAAAAACTCTAGGGACACAAACAGAAGGAAGTTGACTACGATCATCATATTGAAACAGGATGCATCTAGCACAGACACCTATAAGAATAAAGTTGAACATGGAACCACATTAAATTACATGTAGCTTTGCAACTGGAATATGGACAAATATTAACAGACAGAGGTTCAAAAATGAAGTTTTCCTAATAAATGAATCTTTTACAATAATTATAGAGCATTAAAATTACACCACTGCTGATATGTGTGACTATTATTATACCTTTTCCAGTATGTCCATTAAGTCCAGGCAACGTTTTGTTTCACAATCTAAACATAAGTCAACTAACAGCTGGGCTGCAGAATTGCGAACAGCTAAATCGTTTTCATGGTCAACGTGGTCCAAATGTGGCAGCACAATTCGTTCCACTATTTCATCTTCATAAAGTCGCCTGTAACACGAGATGTACACATTTATATAATGTTATACAGTTTGATCACTTACTTATTACTGATTTGGTACCTCTAGCAGTATTTGTGTACAGAACCTCAAAGAATTAATTTGTATTAACAGTAAATGCTTGAAAATCTATTACGTATATAACAACAAAAATTTTTTTATTTGTATAAAGTAAGAATAAAACTTATAAATAAATGTATGAAGAATAAATAAAATAGTAAAGCAATTAGAAAAGAAACCATTTTTCATTGTTGTGATTGTTAATAACAATAAGTTGTTCGTTTCTGAGCAACTGATAGAAAGTAAATGAAATTATTTAGTTTAATTCAAGCCGGCAATGATAACAGATGTGTCTCTGCAGATAAATTCAACTTGTGGCTCCTTTATCCACTGTGAAATACTCCAGGTAATGGAATTGTTGCTATTCTGAGTGTCACAATTAGGATACGGGCATCACACTCACACACCTGTTTGGAGGACACGTCCTGCGTTGCAGTCTGGATCTTGGGAGTCAGTGCAAGCGCGCGCCTTGCATTGACTTCAACACGCACTCTGGTAAGCGTGTACATGTGTTGCCCGCGCGTACAGACTCACACTGCACCGCTGAGCCGACACATGTCCTGTGATGCACTCTGCATGTTGGGGGTCAGTGCAACCACGCGCCTTGCATTGACTCCAGCACGCGCTCTGGTACGTCGCACGTCGCACGCATGTGCACTCGCGGTGCACACACATGCTTTGTTGTTTTAATCGTGGCAATCATAGTAGTAAAATTTTGCAATTGGAGTATGTTCGCAATGGGGAAATTCAGCCAGGGTTGAATTTATTGTAGAGACAACATACAAAACACATTACATGTTCTGGATTATGAGTCGACAAAATAAATACAGTAGAACTTGGCTAATTCAAACGTGCATAATTTGAATTCGTGGATAATTCGAACTTTTACCGTGGTCCCTTGAATACCCTATGTAAAACTGTGCAAAAACATTGTCTGTAATTTCGAACTTTTTTTTGGTTAATTCGAAATAAAAATATTGCTCAAAATACATAAAATTGCCTGGAGTATGGGCTAGACCACATAACAATAGAGACACGACTGGAAACAGACAAGCAGGCATCGTCTTTTGTGAACAGACACGTGTCAAATTCGTGGAATTGGCGCCAGTATCTCGCGATGACATGTGACTGGCTCGTGTAACAGTACTGTCCGCCATTGTCCCTTGTTCCACGCCTCATCAGTCAGCCACCCTCACTGTTGCTTTCAGTTCAGTCTGCCTGCATTCGTGGAAGGGGTAAGTCTTTTTGAGTTTCTACTGTGCGAGCTGCGTCCTGTAGTGAGAGACCGTTCCTTTCTTTATACAGTACTGTATATACAGACTGGTGTGTTTTAGTGATGCTTATTGTGCAGTTTTATTGTGTTGTGTGTTCATCATGGCCCTTTCAAAACCAACACGGACCCAATACAAATCATTAACATTTGCCGAAAAAGTTGCCGTTATTCGGGAAGTGGAAAAGTGACAAAAAAAAATCTGAAATTGCTAAGGAATTCGGGATACCGCCAAATACACTGTCAACATATCTAAAATATAAAGAAAAGATTTTGAATAATGTGTGTGTAAAGCCAGCAACAAAGATAGTAAAAGAGAGCGAGGACCAGAAAATCCTGACGTGGATGAATGTGTAGTGAAGTGGTTTAAGCAAGCAAGGGACAAAAAAATTCCAGTCAGTGGGCCCCTCGTCAGAGCCAAAGCTGAGGAATTCGCATCTAGCTTAGGGAAAAATTTTGTAAGGCCAGCACTGGTTGGCTCGATGGTTTTAAAGAAAGGAATGGCATGTCTTTCAAAACTGTTTGTGGGGAAAGTGGATCTGTTGACGTTGAAGCTGCAAATTCATGGAAAGACGATTTGTTGCAAATGTTTCTGATAGATGCTAAAGACATTTTTAACGTAGACGAGACAGGCTTATTCTTCAAATGCACCCCCGACAAAACACTTGCTTTTAAAGGAGAAAGTTGTAGTGGCGGCAAACACAGCAAGGAGCACATAACACTTTTAGTCGGAGCAAACATGGATGGCTCAGAAAAACTGCCTTTGCTAAAGATAGGGAAGTCAGCCAACCCACGTTGTTTCAAAAATGTAAAAACAAAACCAGTTGAATATGAATCAAACAATAAAGCTTGGATTACAGGTGAAATTTTTGAAAGATGGCTTTTGAAAATCAACAGGAAATTTCGGAATCAAATCAGAAGAATCGTCTTGTTTATTGACAACTGTACAGCACACAACACTATTCCTGTGATGGAAAATGTAAAAGATGTGTTTTTCCCCCCAAACATGACTTCAGTAGTTCAACCTATGGACCAAGGAGTAATAAAAAACTTTAAGCATTTTTAAAGAGGGCTTGTGGTCCAAAACATTCTGTCAGGTGCTTATTTAGATGAGCACGAAAATATCAAGATTAACATCCTTCAAGCTGCCCGCATGTGCAACAGTGCTTGGGACCAAGTTACGCAAAAAACAATTGCTAATTGCTTTCATAAAGGTGGTTTCTGCCACATTGACGGTGAAGAGGAGAATAAAGCTGCTAGAGAAGTCGTACCCACTGCGGATAACTGGGAAGATGTTGTACATGACGCAGGTATTCGTTACGAAGAGTTTGTAAACATGGATGAAGACTTGGCGGTGTGCGGTGAACAGACAGATGCAGAGATCGTGGCTGATGTTATGAACAAAAGAAATGATGGTGCATCTTCAGATGAAGAAGGGGACCAGCTAGAACTTCCAGAGATACCGATTCCAACGACTTCACAGGCATCAAATTACATTCAAGACTTGAGACGGTTTGTTGAAGGACAGCAGAACGTAAGTGACACTATTTTCCAAGCACTTAATAAACTTGAAGAGTTTACTACAACTCAGTGTATTAACTGCAAAATGCAATCAAAAGTTTCTAGCTTTTTTAAAAAACTGTAAATGCTATATTTTGTACTGAAATGTGTTTATATGTTTGTAATACATATGTATAAGGAAATAATAAAATAAAATATTGCTTTATTGAATTTTGGTTTTTGATTTGATTTTTCTACCCTTATTAAAACTTTCCTAATTTGAATTTTTTACTGGTCCCTTCGGCTTCGAATTAGCCAAGTTCTACTGTATATATATATCTGGTGCATGAACACGTATACCGTGTTGGACTTATAATAAATATATTAACAGAAACTACACATTTGAGTTTTTTTATTACTTCATTTAATGTATTTCTGTAATTAATAGTTTCCATATTCTTTAATAAATTTGTAAAAAATTCGTCAATATATTTAATTTTCTGTTGTTGCTGTTGCTCCTATCGTAGAAGGTGGTGTCATACAATGTACGTTGTACATTGTGAAAGGCTTAACTGTAACACTTGAAAATTAACTTTACGTTAAAGTTAAATTGCATATTTTTAGTTTTCTTCTTCTTCTTCTTCTTCTCCTCAACCCAGAGGTCAGTGGGCTTGCAATTTCTTCCTTTACGTAGACTGCCTCTTGACCACCTTATTACATACGTTATTCCTTTTCTTATCCGAACCGTGTAGTCCTACCTGGGCCTGGGCCTTCCTCTTCCAATACGCCCTCAATCGGGGCAGCCAGTTCGAATGGCATAGCAAGTGCCCATCCAACTTTCCTTTCCACAGTTGATCCAATCAATTTTTTTTATTTTTTTTTTATAGGCACATGAATGTATATAAATCTCCTTTCTGTACTTACTTTAATACTGTCTTACCACTTCAACCTGGGTCTGTCTCTTCTCCTTTAACCTTCTGGTTTTGCTTCCCATGCTCTTCTAGGACATCTTCTATTTTCTATTCTACAAACGACGCTGTAAGCTCCATCTTAACTGTAAGCTTTGTATCACATTAATTAGAGGGATCATCTCGCAGTTCCTGCAGATAGTGAGGCTTCGTACTATATCTGTTACTATTTTAACAAAACATTTACTTTCATTCACATACTTATACCGGCTGTCATTTGGTGGAGCCTTATTAACCATTTTTTCCCACATTTATTCTGAAGAAACCTTTATGCCTTCCAGGATGAGTTCGTCAAACGTGCTATCCACCTTGACTGAACTTTCACTAAACAACTCCATATCTTATCGGAAGGCGTACGTCAAACAAATACTATCGTTAGAACTATCACACAACATTTTGACTACTAAACAATCTGTAATCGTCTTCAGTGTGAGGCAAACTATTACATTAAATACAAACTAAAGCCTACTCAAGATTCATTCACTAACAAGCAAGGACCACAAAAAAATAAAAAACACCACCTTCTACAAAGTTAAATACAACTACAGAAAAACTATATAAAAAGAACTGTTACTTACCCTCCATTACTGTTACTTACAGAACTGGGAGGCACCACCACACTGACGCAAGTTTACACAACAAACAACCTTGCGTCAATGGTGGTGCTTCTTGGTTCTGCCCAGCGGTCTTAGAGGGTAAGTAGCGGTATGTAGGTAGGACTTATCTGTGGTAAATTCTAATGATGGTGCTTGTCCAACCTAACCCTGCTGATAATGTTCACATACCATTGAAAGTTAGGTTCCAAGACTGAACTCCAAATTCTTAAGTTTCCAATTGTCCTTAGTCATTATTTAAAGGATTTATTATTATTACAATATTTTTAATCAAGTTCCTGTTCTTGGGCGTCATTTGTACTTACTCATTTCATTACTATTAACAAAAGACACAAATAATATTTATATGGTAATTCTTACCTTAAGGGTTCAGGATCCTTTTATACGAACTCACAGTCTGTAAGAGAGGTTACTGGGTTTGTCACACAATAACTATGCTGTTTTACTACATGAATCGGATCCGTTTATTCTCTCAACTTTAACATTTAATTTATTTCTCTTTAAGTTTACTGATTGTTCATTTTCTTCTAAAATTTTATTCTTATTAATTTTCTTACCCTTTCTTGAAAAATACAAAACATTATCTCAACATGATGAACGCCCTGCTACTAGTTCACATTGTAACGGTACAAACTATTGGGGTTTATTTTTTCTTAAATAATTGTAAAATGTAATGGCCACTCCAGCTGAATAACATTTGAATCATAAACGCTGGACAGTTTTTTAACACCTTACAGTCAGTGCGGTAACAAGCCAAGCCGTACATAGGTGTTGTTGTTGCACAAAAGCCATTAACGAGTCTGGGAATGTGAACGTTAGCAGCGAGGGGAGCGTATTCACACATAGGTGTGCCACAGTGAACAGCTTGAAAAGCACGCACGAAACATTCTTTCTCGCCCAGTGTGCAGAAAACAAAGAGCAGTCAGCTATGAACATCCAACAAATACGGACGCAATCAGTCTGCGCGTCCGCCGGCTCGGCGTAGTTTTCGTCGCGCCCGCAACTCAAACAAAATGTGATTTTAAAACCGAGTGTACAATTTAAAACGGAACATGATTATCCAGTGAGTAATTAAATAATTAAAGTAACAGTTTAGATAAACAAAGGTGCGACTAATATGTGCGGAGTGATGGAAGGTACTACGAAACATTGGACTCTTTCATAAAGCCAGATCAGTAACCAGAGTGGTATATCAACTTCAAATTTTTTTTTTTTTAAAGTACACTATTTACCATTAAATGAAATTGAGATCTCAAATGGGCATGGGGTATATGTATGAATGCGAGCGTGAATAAAAATAATAAAAATGATAAAATAAGAATCGCTGGTTTGGGTTAATTAAATTTTGATGGTAGTTTTAAAATGTTATTTTATCTATATAAGAAAAATTAAGTTTTGTCTGGATAATTTTCATTTTGATATGCAAAAAATTGTTAAGAATTATGGGAATTGAAAGAGATATAAAAAACAAGAAATGATCAATAAAATTTTAATTGCTTAGTAAAATAAGAAATGACTCGTTATTCAAATAACCAGTTCTGATTTTCCCGTTCGCTAATTCGAACCCTGGCGAGTGAAAATTCAGGTTGGCAGACCACAACATGGTGTCTACAGAGCCAAAATACATAATAAATAAATAAAACCTATTTATTAATTTAGAAAAAGGTAAGTTTGTTAACAATTTGCGCCCAGAACAGTGACTATTTATTTAAGTTTGTTAACAATTGGCGATTCCGAACAGTGACTTTATATAAATTATTTATATAAATACAGCCTACTGGGAGGAACAGAATGGTTATTTGAAATAACATAAAAAAAAATTTTTTTTTGAGGTACGTGAAAAAGACGTAAAGATAAGGTTATGTTGTGACTACATGTGGTAGGGTAAATAGTTTAAATAAAATATTTTTTTATATATAATAAGGTTGTGTAATATTACAGGGTAATATTTTGAAAAGAAATATATGTAAAAGATTTTTTTTTTAAATGGCAAACAATAACAAGAATGTCAGCGTAACTGACCAAATGTTTAAGAGTGAAATGGGAGTTTGTTCAACGCCAATAAGTCAGATCGAGTCGAGTGCGACCGAATCTGTAGAGTTAGATAGAGTACCAGTAACACCCACCTCAACTCGTCATAAAAACAAAAGACGATAATAGTGACATAATAAATATGATGAAATTCCTTATGAACGAGCAAAATAATAACTTAAATGCCAAATTTGATGAAGTGAAAGAGGAAATTAAACAACAAAATTTTAATTTTAACAAACAAATTGATGAAATGAATGCACGTTTCGATAAAACGAAAGAAAAAATAGTAGCGCTAGTAAATGAGAAGTTCGATAGACCAAAGAATAAAGTAGACGAGAATAACGAGAATAAAATGGGGGTAGAGAATAGTAGAGAAAAATAAATTAGATGAAAATAGAAACGATAAGGTAAGCGGTGTTGAGAAATATGACAATATAGATAATCATTATGTTGATAATCATGAGATAGTGTATTCAATAGTAAATGAATGGTATAATCATAAGATTAGACTATTATTCGACGATGGAGGGCGATTGTTTATTGTTTATGAACATTTAATTATGTGAATAGTGTGGTTTTGAAATGGATTGTCTTATGGAACGATTTGTGGTTAATGATAACAAATAATAAGTTGGACTGTATATTCTTTTATGTGTTGATGTCATTATGTTAAATGTATTTGTGTATTACATTATGATGTACTATGTGTTATGTAATAGAAATTGATAATATTAATTATCAATTAAATTAAATTTTCAATTAATTAGTATAAATTAATAATAATTATAAAATTTTACAGACTAAATAAGCGATGAAAGTAATTGTGAGATTTTAAAGGGATTGAATCAAATAATTGAAAATTAAGTACTTAATTAAGGTTGTACAAAAGAAAGTTTGATAATGAAGTTGAATGATTTTATGCAATTAAAATTCTATAATAATTAGTACATGATTAAACAGATAATATGTTCAAATTGAGGTATATTATTATAAGGAGAGAAGTGATGAATTTTCTAGTGTTATATCAAGGTGAAATGTTGTAAAAGGGGTTTGGGTGCTAATGAAAGAAGGCAGGTGAGTTAAGCAGAGTTAATTTTAATGGGAGTTAGAGAGAATAAGAATTTTGAAATACCAGTAACACACAAAGAGTGTATTAGATATTTTAGGGACACAGTAGTTAGCGATTATATGTAGAGGTGAGTAATGTGAATGGTAATTATATATTTGTTGATGGTGATATTTTGTAGTAAGGATCCAGTGTAGGAGTCCGCAACGAAAAGTGTTGGGACAGGAAGGGACCGTTGTGTGCCGGAAAGGGTTGCCCTAGGTAGAATCCAGGAACCAACATAAGGGAATGAGCATAGGTAGGGAACATACATCCTTGTACAAAAAATGAGCGGTGCCAGAGGTTTTAAATGGGATTTGTGAAGGGGGTTATTATAGAGATATTGGTGTCATATTATGTTAATGGTTAGAAGCGGTTGTTAGTAGAAAAAGGGGGTAGTAAGGTTAGAGTGACAAATGCCAAAATAAGATAGAGAAAATAGTGAATAATAGAGAGTCACCCAAACTAGATAAGGATAAAAGGGTTAGAAAAGGAAAATTCATGGTAGGAAGGTAATGTAACTGGAAAGGTTAATATTAAATTTGAAATTATGAAGAATTAAATGATAATAAATGATAAATAATTGATGGCTAATTAATAAAAGTTTAATTGAAATTAAAATGTAATGTTTATAATTTTTATACGCAAATTTAAAGATGTAGGGTGTGTAAATTTTGATCAAAGTTAAATGTGAGTTGTTTGTTGAATGTAATAATCACAATGTTAATTATGAGTGTATTATTATGTATTATGTTTATTATGTATTAGTGTGGGAATTTAAACATGAATTGTATGTATGTATCACATGTTTTATAAGCGATTCCCTACATTTCGGGCGATCTCGGCCTTACCAACCCAGATCGTGGTTTTGGATGACAACTAGCTGTGGGCAGCAATTGTTAAAACTGACCACAGTTGGCTGCCTTTGAAATTGGTCAAACCTAGAAATTTAATGGGGTTTAATAAGGGAATCTAAGATTATTTTGAACGCAGGCTATTTTCACCCAGATAGGGGTGGTAGACCTTAGGGGCATATATTAAGCTAATAAGTAGGGGTACTTACCCTGAAGTTTTGTAACGCTGAAGCAAGGATGGGAGTGAGAGAAAAGAAAAAAGTGCTTACTCCTTCCGCCTCAGTCCTTATGGAGGCAACTGAACGCAACAGTTCAGGGGGGGGGGAAATAGTGTGTGTGGAGGAGTAAAGGGGATAAGTATTATTAACAGCGCCGGATCACTTACTGTTAATAATAATAATAATAATAGTAATTTTTTTTTCTTCTTCTATGAAAGAGAAAATGTTTAAGGATTGTAGAAACGGAGAGATTTGAATTGTATTTGAGTACATTTTGATAGTGTGTTTAAATACTGTGGAAGGTATTTGTAATATTGTAATGGGAAATGTCTGATGGGGATAAGGGCAATAATTTTGATTTTGAAAAAGAGTTAACAAGAGAAGGGTATACAGAATGATTTTGTGGAAGTTTATAAATGTATCATGTTAGTTTAAGGATTCATATATACATGTGTTAAGAATAAAGAAAAACCAGTGCTTCTTAACACAAACCAGCGCACAACTAAGGGGAAACAGATCAGGTAGGGATATGGTATTATCCAAGGCCACTATTTGACATTTGTATTTGATGTTTCAGCGTTTGGTGATGTTGTGACGGCGGTCCTGAGCTGGCCTGCACGTCAGATCAGGAGCGTAAAGCGCCTGATGGGCCTTATGGTGTTGGGATCTCGAAGGAGAAGTCCAGTACAGTCATGCAGGTACTATCACCATCATCGGACCAAGGGTGTTATTATAATTTTTTTATAAACAGTAAAGGGGTTGTGGCGACATATCCTAGCTGATCCCTTTAGAAAGTATGAGAGTGTCAATGAGAGTTTTTATGCTTCGGCCTAAAACCTCACATTGAGGGGGTTTTGTAACGGTACAAACTATTGGGGTTTATTTTTTCTTAAATAATTGTAAAATGTAATGGCCACTCCAGCTGAATAACATTTGAATCATAAACGCTGGACAGTTTTTTAACACCTTACAGTCAGTGCGGTAACAAGCCAAGCCGTACATAGGTGGTGTTGTTGCACAAAAGCCATTAACGAGTCTGGGAATGTGAACGTTAGCAGCGAGGGGAGCGTATTCACACATAGGTGTGCCACAGTGAACAGCTTGAAAAGCACGCACGAAACATTCTTTCTCGCCCAGTGTGCAGAAAACAAAGAGCAGTCGGCTATGAACATCCAATAAATACGGACGCAATCAGTCTGCGCGTCCGCCGGCTCGGCGTAGTTTTCGTCGCGCCCGCAACTCAAACAAAATGTGATTTTAAAACCGAGTGTACAATTTAAAACGGAACATGATTATCCAGTGAGTAATTAAATAATTAAAGTAACAGTTTAGATAAACAAAGGTGCGACTAATATGTGCGGAGTGATGGAAGGTACTACGAAACATTGGACTCTTTCGTAAAGCCAGATCAGTAACCAGAGTGGTATATCAACTTCAAATTATTATTTTTTTTTTTAAAGTATACTATTTACCATTAAATGAAATTGAGATCTCAAATGGGCATGGGGTATATGTATGAATGCGAGCGTGAATAAAAATAATAAAAATGATAAAATAAGAATCGCTGGTTTGGGTTAATTAAATTTTGATGGTAGTTTTAAAATGTTATTTTATCTATATAAGAAAAATTAAGTTTTGTCTGAATAATTTTCATTTTGATATGCAAAAAATTGTTAAGAATTATGGGAATTGAAAGAGATATAAAAAAACAATAAATGATCAATAAAATTTTAATTGCTTAGTAAAATAAGAAATGACTCGTTATTCAAATAACCAGTTCTGATTTTCCCGTTCGCTAATTCGAACCCTGGTGAGTGAAAATTCAGGTTGGCAGACAACAACATGGCGTCTACAGAGCCAGAATACATAATAAATAAACAAAACCTATTTATTAATTTATAAAAATGTAAGTTTGTTAACAACATCTTACCATAAAATCTTAAATTATATGAAGGCAACCCAGCAATTGCTCACACACGACATTCATTCACATTTAAATCCCCATAATTTATTTAGAGCGCTCTTTTAATTTAGAATAATCAAATTGAGAAATGGTTCGTCTTCTACTTAGCTTTCGGCGTCCCTCTCATCGCCACGTGTTGCACTAGGTTGTATGTCCGAAAGTTTTTGTTATTCACCACATTGTTGATTTTTTATTGGTGCAGTACACTTCCTTCATTCTGGTGTATCATTTGACTGTTTTTTGTAGTTTTCTATTAGCAGTTAAAAGTTTTTACTTGTGGTCCACGAGTCGTTGGTTGGCCTAGCCAGGCGAAAAGTTGTTAGGTGACTGCGCAGAACGTTACTAACGTGCGCCACTCCACTGTGACTCAAAACGGAAAATGCACAGCCTGCCTACGATAAATGCTCGTCAACTTACACAAATACAGTGTTGTCTATGTGTGTTAGGCATTGACGATATTCCCTTTTGACAAGGCCGTAGACTCGGATGGGCGGAGTCATCACGGTACTTCCGTCATCTCTCAAACCACGTGGCGAACAAAATCTTATAATTTAGCCATTTTGTTTGGCTTCGTTTCAGTATGTGTAGCGCCCTCTGCGCGCATGATGGTGTGGCGCATTTGAGTGCGTAACAACACTGGGATTCTCAGAATCGTATTGCGTTCCATTACAACACCTCGTTCCAACAGGTATGTCACTGAGTTCATTGTTTGAACACTGTTGCACTTTGCTTGGGATTTACAATTGAAATTTAAAGAAATTTAATAAAAATAAAAACCTCCCTTTCTGCCCCATTACAAGACCCCCCCAATGAGAGGTCTTCTGCTGAAACAGAAGAACTCTCATTGCTAAACCCCTAAGAGGATCGGTGAGGATATGGCGCCAACAACCCCCATTAATCTCTAAACACATCATGGGTAAACTACAACCCTAGCTCAGCGACTATGGCTGCACCTGAACGAGATTACTGGACTTCTCTGTTCGAGATCCCAACACCATAAAATCGGACAGATACTCATCATAGTACACCTAACCTTCTAACATTCCACCCCAAAATCAAAACCCTGGCCTTATACCATACCAGATCCTCAACCGATATGTTCCCCCTTACGTGCATACTGGGTTGCCTTTAGCAAGTACTGGGTGCGTACACACACTCATTATTACATTCTGAACAAATTCCATACTTTTAACTCATACAATATTTCATCTTTCAAATTTCAATTTCTTTTCGCAAATTAACGTTACGTTTTCAAATCAAAACACAGCAGCTAATTAAATCCAAATCATTTAAATTTTGTTCAAAAATTAATCTAAGTTCAAAATCAAACTTTTACATTACCATTAATTTCATTAAAATCCCAAAATCTTTTACATGAATCTACATTTCTTCTTCACTACTACTAACAATCATAAAAAACACATAAACGGAACATCTTATTAAATCATAAATTCACTTATCATTACATTTGCTTACACATGTATACTAAACAATATAATTCAATAAACACACTAGTAATACATATAAACAACAATATACTCGGAACCTCAAAACATCATCTATACGGCAGGCATAAATCAATAAATTTTTTTTTTTTCAAAAAAATTTTGATTTCCCTAAATATTTCTTTCATCGACATCAAGAAAAATAAAATTATTTAATTTAATTAAGTAACACAATTGCATGAATTAATTACTAGAAACTGGTCCTGTCTCTAACATCAACCATCAGCTGATCTCTCTGGGTCAAGTAAATGACCTTGACCTATATCCACTACACAAAGCTACACCATAAAATACATGAAACCTGCTTGTAAATTTTACCTTCAAACATAATAAACTAGAGAAAACTCAAAAATAACATGGTTGTCATTACCTTACAATAAACAATAAAATTCACATTTAAACTGACCAAAATTTACGCATTTTGCAACTTCAATTTATTTTCAAATTCTACTCAATCTTTTACTGGTTTCATTTATTAGCATATTTTAACTATGATTCTCTCTTTAGCCTTTTCATTCTCAATTAGTTTGGGTGACTTAATTATTCATAATAATTCGACTTATAAATGGGTGATTAAATCCCCCTCATCCCCCTTCTGACTCTAACACTTACTAACAGATTTTATCTAGTATGACACCCGTCTCTCAAAATATTTATCTCCACTAACTTACTACTCTAACTCCCATTTACTCATTCTAACCTTATAACAAAATACTCTCTACCCTCTTTGTATTAAGGACGTGTGTTCCCACCCCATGCTCATTCCCTCATTGGTTCCTGGTCTCCCCCTAGGTAACCCCTCCGGCGCACATACGGTTCAACTCCCGCCACAACGCTTTTCGTTGAGGACTCCTTATCACACCACCCCCTTTACAAAATTCCCCCATTATTTAATTACTCTTCAATCACATCACTTTCCTCTACAAAATATCCCCATCTCTTTACTACCTAAATATATCACTCTCATTCCTCTACATATATTCCCCATTGCTACTGTGTCACTACCAATACTCAATTTCTATACCACTTTTATTCTCAAGAATCTTATTCTGTTTAACACCCCTTTGAAACTACCTTTGATTGACTCACATGCCCTACTTAAACAATTACTATCACCCAAATTCTATCTTTTACAACCCACTGAAAATTCATAACTATCTCAAATCAATTTCATCATTTGACTTAAAATCTCTTAAACACATTGAAAATATCATTGAAACATTTAATTATATTGCTTTACTTAAATTGCATTATAAAATTCATACTTACAGTACATACTGTCATAGACACAAAAATATAAACACCAAATAATGCACATAACTCCATGCATCTTCTGAAACATTATAGCAAACATATGATTCCATAACTCAATACATTTTACATTTATTTATTTATTATTTATTATCAAGTTTAAATCTCATAAAATCATTTAAATCCATTATCAAAATTTCTTTATACAACATTTTAAATCAATCAAAATATTCAAACGTCTCAAATCGTTTGATTCAATCAATTACTTAAACCACCAGTTTTAATTACCTTACTCCAAAACAATTACATTTCATCTATTATCACCTTCATAATTATTCTCATTATTTATTTAGTCTGTCAAAATATTATTATTATTATTATTATTAAAACAATTTCTACTACATACACACATTGTTTACATTAAATACATTTTACAACATAGACACAATTAATTTCACTATGAATTTATTTACAATTTTTTGTCATCATTTTTCTGTTTACCACCTTCATTTCATAATCTAGCCAGGTCATTACCATAAACTAAAATATTTAAAATGTCCATTCACTTATTTTTATTTTAACCGCCGTCATCATATATTAGTCTTATATATTTATAACACAAGTCATTATTGTCAACACACATTATATTGTAATGATCATTATAATGCCTACTTTCGTTAATTATATTAACACAATAATTAACTACATTTTTGTCTACCATCAATTCATAAAGCCCGTCTACATTAGTGATTTTAGTTCTGTCTCCATCAGTATTTTTGTTCAACATAAGGTAAGTCATTTTATCATTATACTCCTCCACTACATTCATCACATCATAAGGTAAGTGTCTATCATCTATTTCTGCTACTACCTCAGTTTCAATATAAGGTGAGTACTCAATATAATTACCAGCTCTCTCTACATCTAACCTTTCTACAAATTCTTCATAATTTCTATTCACCTTGAATAGTTTAATCTCCCTATCTACACACAACTCTCTCTCACCATAACACCTGTCACTACCCCCCTGAATCAACTCATTCCATGCAAAGGGCAACATAAAATCGTTAAAATACTTTCTGGCTTTACCAGATACAAATACATCACTACAACAACTGAAGGGACCTTTTGGAGACACCACGTCTCCCACATAACTTCTGGAGGAAACTCTGTCCTCATCAAACACCTGTGAAACCTCTGTTTCACCATAAACTTGGGGAAAATTTGCCCTTTGCCCACCTAACCTCTCTACACACACTCTCACAACCTCATCAACACTTTCTCTGCTCACCACTTTACTCTCTAACATCACGTTTTGAATTACACCACTGTTATCACTCATTAACTCATTGTTATAATTATCGTTATTACTCACCTTGTCTACCGCCACCTGTTTTGCATCTAAACTAATACCATTACCATGAATACATATATTTCCGTCACTTTCGTTTGTGTTTTTCTTACCTGTATTTATTCCCCACACTCCCATTCTCTCAATATTCTGTTCTAATTTGTTAAAGTTATTTTCAAATATTTCATTGGTATTTTCTAAATGCTTATTAATTTCATTGATATGGTTTTTCAACTCATCAAATTTATTATTCTGTAATTCGAAACCACTCTTGACTTCGCTAACATCACTGCTCAATTTATCAAATTTACTATTTTGTTCATTGAATTTATCATTAAAACTACTCTTAATTTCTTTAATTTCGCTTTTTTGCTCATCAAACTTCTCGTCAAATTTACTTAACAATATCTGCATCATACTCTTCATATCGTTACCATAATCTTTTTTGTTTTCATACCGAGTTGAGGTGGGTGTCACTTGTATTGTATTTAATTCGACTGATTCGGTGGCACTACATTCACCAATCTGACTAATTGGTGTTGAGTGAATGCCCATCTCACTCGTAAATGTTTCGTCAGTGACGCTGACGTTTTCGTCATTATTTTTATTAGTACTCATATTTATTTTTTTACTTGTTTATAATACATCTATTACTCATCTTATAACATACTCTTATTTCTATTTTATTCTATACATACTTCTTGTACTTAATTTTAATTCATATGTAACTCCCACTAGCGTCTCTTACATTTGCGAGTAGGCATAGCCTATACGAAATCTGATTTATATAGACTGTCCCTGTTACGGGGGCCATTTGTCCTTAGTCATTATTTAAAGGATTTATTATTTTAACAATATTTTTAATCAAGTCCCTGTTCTTGGGCGTCATTTGTACTTACTCATTTCATTACTATTAACAAAAGACACAAATTATATTTATATGGTAATTCTTACCTTAATGGGTCCAGGATCCTTTTATACGAACTCACAGTCTGTAAGAGAGGTTACTGGGTTTGTCACACAATAACTATGCTGTTTTACTACATGAATCGGATCTGTTTATTCTCTCAACTTTAACATTTAATTTATTTCTCTTTAAGTTTACTAATTGTTCATTTTCTTCTAAAATTTTATTCTTATTAATTTTCTTACCCTTTCTTGAAAAATACAAAACATTATCTCAATATGATGAACGCCCTGCTACTAGTTCACATCTTACCATAAAACTTAAATTATATGAAGGCAACCCAGCAATTGCTCACACACGACATTCATTCACATTTAAATCCCCATAATTTATTTAGAGCGCTCTTTTAATTTAGAATAATCAAATTGAGAAATGGTTCGTCTTCTACTTAGCTTTCGGCGTCCCTCTCATCGCCACGTGTTGCACTAGGTTGTATGTCTGAAAGTTTTTGTTATTCACCACATTGTTGATTTTTTATTGGTGCACTACACTTCCTTCATTCTGGTGTACCGTTTGACTATTTTTTGTCGTTTTCTATTAGCAGTTAAAAGTTTTACTTGTGGTCCACGAGAAGTTGGTTGGCCTGGCCAGGCGAAAAGTTGTTAGGTGCCTGCGACTGCGCAGAACGTTACCAACGTGCGCCACTCCACTGTGACTCAAAACGGAAAATGCACAGCCTGCCTACGATAAAGGCTCGTCAACTTACACAAATACAGTGTTGTCTATGTGTGTTAGGCATTGACGATATTCCCTTTTGACAAGGCCGTAGACTCGGATGGGCGGAGTCATCACGGTACTTCCGTCATCTCAAACCACGTGGCGAACAAAATCTTATAATTTAGCCATTTTGTTTGGCTTCGTTTCAGTCTGTGTAGCGTCCTCTGCACGCATGATGGTGTGGCGTGTTTGAGTGTGTAACACAACACTGGGATTCTCGGAATCGTATTGCGTTCCATTACAACACCTCGTTCCAACAGCTATGTCACTGAGTTCATTGTTTGAACACTGTCGCACTTTGCTTGTGATTTACAATTGAAATTTAAAGAAATTTAATAAAAATAAAAACCTCCCTTTCTGCCCCATTACAGAATTTGAGAGTTATACTTTAGCTATTCTATGCCCATTCTTTCTCATTCTAATTGTCTGTTAACCTCCAGTAATATTGGAAATATATTAGGTCATTCCAGTCTTAACCCCTTCTGTATTTGATAATATGTACAATTTGATTTTACCTGTTGTTATTTTATTGTCTATAAATTACAATAAACATATTTATGTAATGAAAGTCAATTTAGCATACATGTTTTCAGTGGTATCCAATTCACTTGTATGAATAGATAAACTAACCTTTCCAATCTGCCTTATAACTTTTTGTTTACAATTGATGACGCACCTCAAAGAATATACTTAATCAGATATTTAACTAGTAGCGTGCTCACAGCGTCTAATCCTGAAGTAGGCCTACTTCTGCTTAGCTCAAAAATTTAAGTGTAGGCTATATTACATGTTCAACTATCTTACAATAATCTTTGTGTGCTCATACATCGGACTCTTTTTAAATGTATTTGTCACATTATGATTAACTAGTAGGCCTATGCTCCCTGAGCTGCAGAACTTGCTCACTATTTTGAACGGAGTACATTTATTATTACACAAAGTTCGTTATTAGACAATTTTAAAATTTTGGGAAAAATTACATACATCCCGATTAGTCTAATATTTCTTTAGTAACATAACTGTAGAGCACACAGTCATACAATAAATGCAAACATTTAGGGACATTCCGATTGGGGATACAATTCCTTTTAATATGACACCAAGTTGGATTTTCACTTCTTTAAAAAAAATTGTGATGTCTACTGGTTCTTACAGTACAAATATTTTGAAATTTTATAACTTAACATTACATTCAGATTTTAGTCAAAATTGCTTTAACTTAATACGCCACATGAATTTTTGTGATTTTTATCAAAAATTTCGCCAACGTTTTAGGCTCTGATGTCCAAAAACTTTGAAAATTTCAAAAATGAATACTATATTCAGATTGTGGTTTATATTCTCTTTAATTTGATACCTCACGAGGGATTTTGCGATTTTTTCACAATTCTGACTCACCGCCCTATTTTAGGGTGATCAATCTCAAAAACAAAATTGTACTTTGAGTCAAGTTTATAAAATAAAATACTAAAAAATAATACCTATCGCTTTTATTTGCTGAATCATGACTTTCTTAGCGTTTTTACTTTTCAACACAACACTACAAAAAAACAGTATATATACTTCTGGAGTGTGTGTGTGTGTGTGTGTGTGTGTGTGTGTGTGTGTGTGTGTTTTCAATCATTTTAGAATTAAAACAAGGAATTCTAAACAGATACCTGTTGGTCTTGATTACTGACGACAAAATGTCAAGAACTTTGATGCGGATATTAGTTCGAGTTTCCTGCCTGTAATACTTTTCCATCAAGGAGTTCAACTTACTCAGCCACATGTGTCGTGTTGGTACAATGCTACCTGATAAATAACTTACTAAACGAAGAACAGATGCTTCCTAAAAATTAAAAAAGTTCATTATATTTTCTATTAATTTCAAGTTTTATTGTTACAATTTTACATAACCTATTCTGAATATGATTTACACAGTAGAAATGCATCAACACACGTTAATACTTTTATTGGTTTATTGCCCATACAGAAGTTGATGTGTATACATATACTCACGTGTTTGTACATATTTATGTGTTTTAGAAGCCTTAATATACTGTATCCACAAGAACCTTTCAGAGCAACAACAGGAATGATGCTAAATCTAATAACTATGTAACTATACATGTAGTTATTCACTATTTTTTACTAAGTCACTAAATCTTTCACATTTCCTTTTATATTCATTAAATGCAGTCTGCTGTATTGCATTTATGAACTATTCTCACAGTTCTGTGTTACTGAGGTCCATTTATAAGTTTATGTTGAGTTATGAGTTGAAAACTTCCCAAACGTTTCAAGATGTAACACATCATTTTTTATATGTTATATTTGTATACCAATAAAATCTACAAAAAGCAGTATGGGATGCCTGTGGAATGTACAACAGTGTACATTCAAAATGTTCTCCAACTTTTATTGAAAACTGCTATACCACATTTGCAAAAACTACAAACAAAATCAGGATGATTATAAAAATACTATCTTACATAGTATACTTTAAATAGTAGTGTTATTAGAACACTATAATTAAAGGAAACCATAATAATTCTGATTCAGTGGTTTCTTTTTTGGCAAGCTTTCTAGCTGTTTAATTTATTTAATTTGTATGTACATACCTGAAATCTATTTAAAGGCTTTTGATTGTCATACTAAAGTCACTGTATTTTGAAAAAACTAACATATAAATATTATTAAAATTACAAATAGGCTATCTATTGAAAATCTGTTTACATTATAACTAGAAATGTTTAAATATTATATTCACTTCACTATTCATTACACATTATTAACATTAAATGATAAAAACATTATTGTATATGTGACTTGAGTATATAAAATACCATTTTTCAGTTACAATAAATAATCAATTCAATTAAGCCATAAAAACTGCCAAACCTCGGAATTCTGTGCAGTACAGCAAATCGACATGAATCTGTTTATATTGTCTTCTACATAGTGTCTAGATAAAAGATAAAACAAAAGTTTTTGGTGCTCTAATCCCTAAAGGGTGAAAACAACCCTTAAATGCTGGAGAATGATTTTTTAGTAAACTATTCGGAATAAAGTGATGAAACTGCATACATGTGTACAATTTATGTTTTTTTGGGTGACTGAAGGTCAAATGTATTATACTTCATCTAGGGGTGTCAAAAGGAGCAATTTGAATAGGATGAAACGTGTAAAATGGTGATATTTAAAAAATTTGTATCTTATGACATTTTGGAATTAATATTAAGTTAAAACATAAGTAAGAAGTATGGTGGTCAAAATCTTATTGGTATATTACATAGTACTGGGTTGAAATCAGTCCTAAATTATGGAAATTTCTTTTGTAGCAAACTATTTGGAATAAATTGTTTAGAATTGTGTACTTATGTTTTCAAGATTGCTGATTAAGAAAGTAAGTCAACAATAGTGCAAAACACAAGGAAGTCAAAATGGGCAATTTAAACGGGGGGGGGGGGATGAGGGATTAAATTAAAAAAATATCTGTATCTTTAATTCACTTTCCTTATGTCAAATACAAAGAGACAAAAGATAGATATATCCGGAAAAAAAGAGATGAGTCAAGAAAATAGTTAAATGTCTTTATTACTACATTTTATTATATTATAAGTGGCCTTAGATTATTTTAGTGTTGACCTGTGTAGTTTGAAATTTTGTTAAGTTTACTTCCATATTTAAACAATCATATCTCACAAAGTATTCATCATACAAAAATAAAAAAACATATTCTGTTAATAAGCCTTATCATTTAGTATGTTAAATTCAAAAATTTTCTGATTATTTAGGAAAATAGAAAATACTGCAATGACATCACAAAATTAACCTAACATTTAAAGTGTAATATTTTAAAATATCGGTATGGAGAACCATACATGACTTCCATGTTCTAAGATTTATATTTAAAATCATATTCGAAATGAAATATTTCCATAGAAACTACTTCTTTATACTTATTGCTTCAGCCTTAACCACAGTACTGTGGTCACTAACGTATACCACCTCACGTTTTTGCACTCGATTTTCACTGATGATGGCAGTCGATGGCACTGCCGAAAAGTCTGGTTTTTCAGAAAAGATTGGACTAAAGCTAAACAGCCCGGGAAGGAATTTTAACAAAGAACTACTTCTTTGTTTCCGATAACGTAGTACACATATACAAAATTCTCCCCTCTCCCTTCAACTATAATTTTCATTTATAGAAAATTACCCCCACCCCGTTCACCTAACCTCTTCATTTATAGATATTTCATCTACGTTTCTACAGTGGATTATTATGAGCTTCTTATCAGGATACTTTATTTATCAAAATTAAGTACTTTACTCTTGTTAAAACATAAAACGTTGCAGGTAAAGTACCCCTATCTCTTAACCGATCTTCACTAAAATCAGTAGACCTTCAGTCCTCCTACAATGCAGGGATGCATGCAAAAAAATATTTGATTCTGTTTGAATGTGCGGCAGTTATCGTTCGTCATGGAAACATTTCTCTTGTTACAACATAAAATGTTGCAGGTAAACTACCCCTTTCCCTTAACCGACCTTCACCAAAATCAGTAGGCCTTGAGTTCTCTACAATTCAGGAAAGTATGCAAAAAATTATTTGATTCTCTTTGAATTTACGGCAGTTATCTTTCGTAAAAACATTACCCTGCTTAAAACATAAAATGTTGCTGGTAAACTACCCCTTCCCCTTAACCGATCTTCAACAAAATCAACAGACCTTGAGTTCTCTTTAATTCAAAAAGGTATGCAAAACATTATTTGATTCTGTTTGAATTTGCGGCTGATATCGTTTGCCATAAAAAAAATTACCCCTGATAAAAAAACGTTGCAGGTAAACTACTCCTTTCCCTTAACCGATCTTCACCAAAAACAATAGGTCTTGAGTACTCTACAGTTCAGGGCTGTATGCAAAAAATTATTTGATTCTGTTTGAATTTGCGGCTCTTATTGTTTGCCATAGAAAATACCCTAGTTAAAATATAAAACGCTGCAAGTAAATTACCCCATTCCCTTAACCGATCTTCAACAAAATCAACAGACCTTGAGTTCTATATAATTCAAAAAGGTATGCAAAAGAATAGTTGATTCTGTTTTAATTTACGGCAGTTATCGTTTGCCATTGAATAAAATTACCCTTGATAAGAAAAACGTTGCTGGTAAACTACCCCTTTCCCTTAACCGATCTTCACCAAAAACGACAGATCTTGAGAACTCTACAAATCAGGACTGCATGCACAAAATTATTTGATTTTGTTTGAATTTGCGGCTGTTATCGTTTGCCATAGAAAAAAATCTACAGACACAGACAGACACACAGACAGACACTTTTCGAAAAATGACTTTTTTTCATGTTTTGAGTGTAGTACAATTAGAATCTGCAATAATCTCGAACACGATTTTTTTTGCCATCACCATACTTCCATTTCCTTGAGGAACATGGAAGTAAAAGTGATAGTTAAAAAAAAATCTTTAAAACTTAAAGGTGGTCAAAATAATGTAACTTAATGATATCTGCCAAAAAGTTTTCTTAATTTTCACTAACTAACAAATTACTCCACAAAGATGGGTAATTTAAAAACCAGTATTAAACAAACAGTTTTTGACTATAACTTCATTATTTTTACTAATATTAAAAAAAAACACACTTCACTAGAAAGACAATATATTTATCGCTAAATTTATTAGTACCGTTTTATTAAATGTATGGTTTCAAGCTATTCAAAGTTAAAAACTGTTTTTTGGATGTGTAAAAAATTGACACACCCTCTAAAAACAGTCATATCTTATGAAGTGTTAGTCCTACTGTAATGGAAAGATAACCAGGTTGTTTGTAATAAAAATAGCTTTTATTTATTTTGATAAATTTAATATTTTGGGGGTTATTTAGTAATATATATTTCCATTTGAAGAAATTACTAAATTGTAATTCAAAGTATAATAGTATCAAAAACACGATTTTTTTTGCCATCACCATACTTCCATTCCTTAAGGAATATGGAAGTAAAAGAACAATTTGAAAATCATAATAAATTTTAGCATACTGAGAGTAATGTAGATTAATGTTATGAAACAGAGATTTAAAAAATATCTACAAAGTAGCAAAGTACAGCAGAAATATTTTCAAATATTTCTGAAAAATAAAATAAAAATAATTTATTAAATCAATTATGGTATTTAAAAAAAATATATATCAAAACAGTCATTTGCACTGATATTATGATACAGCAAAATTAATTTTAAAGGAAATTTTATGACCTTCAATTCACTTTTCTTCAAAGCCAGAGTTTCTGATTTAATGAGAGTCAAAACTTGTTTTTGGCAGAAAAGAAATTGAAGCATCATTTTTAAACAATTATACCTCCTAAAGGATTGACTTTCAGGAATAAAATATCAACTTGTTTTGAGTACAATGAACTTTGAGTCACTATTTTTTTTTTTAATAGCTTCAATATTTTGGAATTTAAGTAAAAAAGACTGTAATGTGGTAATATGGGGGGGGGGGTGAAAATTACAATTTTTAACTACCAGTAACTTGAAAACCATAAAAAAGTGCATACCAACTTTCTCTAAGAATTTTGTAATTTATCGATTTTAGGGGTTATTTCTATTTTTTTACTTTCCACCCACTGAGAAAGGGTGGGAACAACCTGAAACAATATTAATTACCACAAATATTATACTCGGGTCCCTAGTTCGGGGCCAATGAAACAATATTAATTAATTGCCAATATATTACAATCTCTTTCTCTTACCTTCGGATTAGGGTCCAAGAGTCGTTCAGACGAAACTGCTGCAAAAAGGATTATTTGGATTTGATATGGTCAAAGATCAAATACACAGTTTGTGCTAAAACAAATTACCTCTGGTTTATTATGCAAAATAACTACTTCGTCTCTCTTTCATGACATTTAGATTAAATACTTGTTGAATGAGTAACAATTTGTGAAAATCAAACAAAGTAACAAAATATTTCTTAATTAACTAGCTTATGACAACTATGGTATACCACAACTATTTATTTTTTGCAATGAACCAATACGTAATTTAGCCACACACGCACACACATTCGTTCTATTTAAACCCCACTTTGAGATCTCTGATGTACATTTAAGATTTACAATTTATTTATGCTGAATTATACTCTGTAGGAAAAGGTAAGATGATATTGGTTGAAACTCAGTTAATACTTAACGTCTGAAGAACTCCACTGTTTTGCACCTCTGCTGTGAATGCACTGTTTAACACACCATAAATTAGTTTTGACACTGTTTAACCGCGGTACTGTTATTGATTATTTCATATTAGGTTGATGCGCCACTATTATTTTACTCCACTTTAGAATAACCTTTCTTTTTATTTTGTCGGCCGACATAAATTTTCGAACACTTAGCTCGTTAAGTTGGCCGCGCGTTCTCGGTTATACACTTTTTACTTATTGTACTTTAAAAGATAGGCCGGATTAATTTTACGGCCTATCTTACACCCGAGGCCACTGTTTAATTTTAGACCACAACTTTACTGTCTGATGCTGGCTGTCTGTTGTTCACTCTCTAATGACACACTGCAGACTGGGTTTCACAAAAAGCCTGCTGCTGGGCGGTTACGCAATACGTCTGGCAATTGTTTAGGCTAACTGTCTGTGCATTGCTGTACTGGGGCTACTCACAGGTGAAAATTAACAATTTGAAAAGTGACTGAATTGATATAAAATTAAAACTGAGACTGCATACAATTCTGTACCGTTACAATACCCCCCCAATAAGAGGTTGAAGGCCAAAGCGTTCAAACTCTTATTGCCTAAACCTAAAAGGATCAGTGAGGATATGGCGCCGCAACCCCCCTGAACACTCTACTAAATCATGGGTTCTTACCCCCCTAGTCTGGCGACTGTGGCAGCACCCATCCGATCTTACGGGACTTCTCTACTCGAGATCCCACCACCATGAGCTCGGACCGATACCCGCCCCAGTATCGCCTGACTTTGAAACATTTAATTAAAAAATCGACAAGTGGCCTTCCATCACTCCATATCCCACAACGGATTTGTTTCCTCTTAGCCGTACTGGTTCATTGACAACGTACTGGCTCATTTTATATTATAGACCCTAAAAAAAATAGTGTTAATAAAACAATATAGGTTTACAGTAGTACACATGAATAATATTCCCCGTACAATATTGCCCTCCAAAATAATACATCGATTATACCAGGTATCCTTAACTACTATATATGTATAGGACAAAAAATTCATGACATATGAAAAGTCTATATGGACAGTAATATACGCATCTTATTTTCCAAACACTATCCCAGCTTTAACGTTCTTTCAGTTTTTTAATTTAAATGAATACTTTAATCATTATTTTCATCAATCACTATTTAATCTACCGTTACCTTTGAAATTTAGTCCAAAATGAATTTAACTTTATTATCAAAAATCATCTTTTCTATTAATTTAATTATCAAATTAGTTTAATTTTATTTAATTTCTCAAAGTCTAAGTTCATTAATTCAATCTTATTTGTTCGAAACAATTTCATTTATTTTAATTACATTTCACAAAAAGACCCTACAAAAATATTACCTACATTCCATCACATCAGATGTTTCTTTTTATTTCATAATAGGAATTTCCTACTGGCAATAATTCAGCAGACTACCACATTTTTGTTATTGTCACCAAGTGTGTCTGTAGACATTAGTCACAACATACAACACGCCTGTTTACACGAACAGTTGTATGCCAGACTGTTTTAATAAACACTCTGTCTCAACACTCACATAGTCTAAACATTCTGGTTACATCATATACTGGCATATATACTTCCTACAAATTTTTTGTTTCTATGAATCATTTAATGTTAACATATTTATCTCTTAACGTTTCAATTCAGATCCAAATATAATTTTAATTCACCACAATTACTTTAGTAACATTTTATTAAAAACATTTTAACTCTAGTTATATTATTTAAAACACTTTGAATATAAATACAAAATAGGCTTCATGAATACCTTTTGTTCATTATTTTAGTGGAATACAATTATTATTATTCATTATTACACCTGTCCCTCTCATCACAAACATATGTTACACATAAGCTATATTGTACACTGCAGCAAAATAACATTAACACAATACATTTATTTACAAATTTCCGTACTAATTTTCTTATATACCACACATCAATACCTAAATTCAGCAAGGTCATTACCATATATTAAAGGATTTAATATGTCCATACATTGCTTTTTTTTTAGTTCAACCTCCATCGTCAAAAATTAGTTTGGGTTTCACATAACAGCTTTCAATATTATTGATACTCCACGTATGGTCATTTTTTGTTTTATAACCACAAGAACTAATTTTTTTTCATTGTACCCAAACAATAATTTATAGGGTTACCCCCAAAATTATCTTATCATAAATCAAGTCGGCATCAGTATTTTGTATAAAGTCTCCGTCAGTGTTTTTTGTTATTACCATTACATCAATATTATCATATTCTGTTACTATGGGTTCATTAACAGGCAAATATTTGTCATCAATATACACATTGTTTATCACACAAGGTATGTTTTTAATTCTACCAGTTCTCTCCCTATTTAAACTCTGTATTAACTCTTCATAATCTCTCTTCACCTTAAATATTTCTACCACTCTCTCTCTCTCTCATAATCACTTTCATTACAATACTTCTCACAACATTTTACATTCTCATTCCACACAGAAGGCAACACAACATTATCACAACATCTGGCCTTACCAGATACACAAAAATAATTCAAAGACCTTTTGTCTTTTACAAAAACTAAGGAGGAACCTTTGTCCTCCAACAACACTGGTGAAGCATTTTCTTCACCCCCAACCACATCACTGGAAAATTCTACCCTCTGTACACTCTCTTCATTTAAACTATCTTCACACTCCCTCTCATTATGATCAACTACATTTTTATCCTCAAGGTCACTACTACTATTTGCTGTATCACTTTTTGATACCGTGTTTTCATATTTATTGTCTACCACACACACACTCTCTCTTAACTCACCTGTTTCTCTCTTTGTTTCACTACATATTTCGTTAAGTCGTACATCAATACTACACAATGAATTGGTTAATTCGTCAAGCTTTACGTTTATTATATTTTCACATCTCATATTCTGTTCTTTATATTGTTCAAATTTAACATCATTTATGTCAAAGCGTTTATTTAAAGCATCCAATTTCTTATTTTGTTCATTGAACTTGGTATCACTCATGTCAAAGCGATTATTAATATCGTCCCTTAATTCACTCACACTTTTACGCAAAAAATCATCATTAGCATCAAATCTCTTGTTATTATCATTAAACATTTGTTTTATCTCCCCCATTGTCTCACGAAACCAAGTTAAATCAATAGCGTTTTGCATTATGAACTTATGTTTAATTAAATAATTAATTAATCTAATTTATTTAAACTAGTTTTACTTTAGTAAATTTACTCTCTACGATCTAAAAACGTTCTAACCACACCCTCACTTCCAAATAACCTGTTCTGCAGCTTGGTTAGGTCTGGCGGATATAGGTTATAAAGCCTACACTCGAGTCCCTGTTCGGGCGCCAATGAAACAATATTAATTACCACAAATATTATACTCGGGTCCCTAGTTTGGGGCCAATGAAACAATATTAATTAATTGCCAATATATTACAATCTCTTTCTCTTACCTTCGGATTAGGGTCCAAGAGTCGTTCAGACGAAACTGCTGCAAAAAGGATTATTTGGATTTGATATGGTCAAAGATCAAATACACAGTTTGTGCTAAAACAAATTACCTCTGGTTTATTATGCAAAATAACTACTTCGTCTCTCTTTCATGACATTTAGATTAAATACTTGTTGAATGAGTAACAATTTGTGAAAATCAAACAAAGTAACAAAATATTTCTTAATTAACTAGCTTATGACAACTATGGTATACCACAACTATTTATTTTTTGCAATGAACCAATACGTAATTTAGCCACACACGCACACACATTCGTTCTATTTAAACCCCACTTTGAGATCTCTGATGTATATTTAAGATTTACAATTTATTTATGCTGAATTATACTCTGTAGGAAAAGGTAAGATGATATTGGTTAAAACTCAGTTAATACTTAACGTCTGAAGAACTCCACTGTTTTGCACCTCTGCTGTGAATGCACTGTTTAACACACCATAAATTAGTTTTGACACTGTTTAACCGCGGTACTGTTATTGATTATTTCATATTAGGTTGATGCGCCACTATTATTTTACTCCACTTTAGAATAACCTTTCTTTTTATTTTGTCGGCCGACATAAATTTTCGAACACTTAGCTCGTTAAGTTGGCCGCGCGTTCTCGGTTATACACTTTTTACTTATTGTACTTTAAAAGATAGGCCGGATTAATTTTACGGCCTATCTTACACCCGAGGCCACTGTTTAATTTTAGACCACAACTTTACTGTCTGATGCTGGCTGTCTGTTGTTCACTCTCTAATGACACACTGCAGACTGGGTTTCACAAAAAGCCTGCTGCTGGGCGGTTATGCAATACGTCTGGCAATTGTTTAGGCTAACTGTCTGTGCATTGCTGTACTGGGGCTACTCACAGGTGAAAATTAACAATTTGAAAAGTGATTGAATTGATATAAAATTAAAACTGAGACTGCATACAATTCTGTACCATTACAAACCCCTGAAGGAGAGCAGCCAAAACGTTTTCTTTTAACTTTTATCTAGACACTATATTACAAAAGGTATTACTAAAGATATTACAAAAAGTTTCAAGTAAATTCATTCTATTGTAAAGAATTCCAAGGTAAAATGTTAATTGACTCTACTAAAGTATCTCCAGTGACATCCTTAGTTTTAAACAACCCAAAAATTTCTTAAAATTATTAATTCATTAATGTGGAGTTAAAATGTATGTTTTAATTATGAATATTGTAACGATACAAAATAGCAATCCTAATAAAAGAAGAAATAACTTATAGAACTACTAAAGAAAGTACAGCTAAAGAAGAATAAAGTGATGTATATAACCATTTTAACAAATACGCATAGTGATGACAATTGACTTAGACGTGACAAAGACAATAACCCTACCCAAGCGATTGGCATAGCGACCAAACTTGATATGAACAATACAAAACTATAATAACTAAATGTAAAAATATTCATTTTGTAATAAGTGAAAGGAATGATGAGCCTTGAAAGTGTAAAACCTCGAATAACAAATAATATATTATAATAGAATATTAACGTGTGACAACACTTTAGGAAAATAAGTAGTTTTAAAATGACAATATTATTGATAAAAAATATTCACTTAAATAAACCCAAATTAGAGCCAAGTGTATTAGGTAGGTACACAGTTAGTGAAAAGAAACACGGAAATAGTGGACAAAATAGTGAGCAATAACCAGTGCATTTTGAGGGACTTCACAAGCAAAAGTGTACACTAAAAAAGACAATAAAGTGATGAACACCAAAAAATTGGGAGTCAACTCAAATGCATGGAATGAACAAAGTGTATAAAACACCAATAGGTGTAATGAAATAAACATTATATCTGAGTATAAAGGATCATTGATGTTCTCTCTTTTGTTAATGATGAATTAGTAAACTATGTTATAAGAAAATAGTAGGAGGCAGAGAGAGTGTGTTGACACTGAACTTTATAAGTGTTAATACCTACCACTCAGTGTTATGAATTAGATCATAATATCCGAATGCAAAGGATTCATTATGTTTTTTTTATGTTAAAAATAATTGATTAAATCATGTTATAAGTAGATAGTAGGAGACAGGGAGTGTGTTGACACTAAATCTAAATGTGTTTATACTAAAACCATATGAATTATAAAGATAGTTAATAAGCCAATTCTTAATCCTAAATGGATATATAATAAACGGTTTAATTTATGTAGAGTAACAAACACACTAAATGTTATACACGTTATCAGAATGTTGATTATAAGTTATGTTATGTTAGAATTTTAATTATGGATAATTAAGAAAACAGTAGTGTGTTTTAAAGGGATGGCAGGAGTCTAAAAATGTTAAAAGTAAATGTAGCAAACCTAGGCTTAAGAAGTAAGAATTTGTTTAAAATTAACAATAGGCCTAAAACAATATGTACTAATTCAACCTAATTATGCAATAACTAAGCAAATTTATAAAGAATATAGGAAAGAGGATGTAACTAAATCAACCATTATGTAAATTATCAACCATTGTAAGCATATATAGGCCTAGATAGCAGATAGATTAATGGTAAATTGTAATCTACGAGGGTTATTCGGAAAGTAAGGTCCGAATCGCCGTAGCTAATCGAATGACGCGCGAACATTGAAACGCGAATGCGCACCGACTCCCGGCATGCCTTGCGCGTCAAACGATGCCATTTGCATTGGTATTGTTGCAGTGTGCTGTTTACAGTGTCAGTTCAAAATGTTTAAAACAATTGATCAGCCCGCCGACTGTGAAATACGTTCAGTGATTCAGTTTTTGACAGCAAGGAACGTTTCACCAGCGGAAATTCATCGACAGATAAGTGAAGTGTACGGCCCCAATGCGATGAGTGACAGCAAAGTGCGTAAGTGGGTGAGAGCTTTCAAGGACGGACGGGAAAATGTCCATGATGAACCGCGATCAGGCCGACCATCAGTGATCACAGATTTGGTCACTGCCGTGGACGAAAAAATTTGTGAAGACCGGCAATTCACAATTTCAACTTTAGCATTGGAATTTCCGAATGTGGGTAGAACAACTTTGCACAAAATTGTCTCTGAAAATTTGCAAGTTTCGCAAATTGTGCTCACGTTGGGTTCCCAGGCTGCTTACTGAGGATCACCAAATGAAAATAATGGCTTGTGCTCTTGATTTTTTGGACCAATATCATAAGGAAGGTGATCAACTTTTAGAGAACATTGTCACAGGGGACGGCACATTGTCAATGGAATGGCGTCACACGACATCACCAGTCAAAGTCAAAGCCAAGCAGACAATCTCAACACGCAAGGTTATGGCAACCGTGTTTTGGGATAGACATGGAGTCTTGTTAGTCGAGTTTATGCATCAAGGGACAACAATAAATGCAGCCGCTTACTTCGCTACCCTGACTAAACTTCGACGTGCAATACAGAATAAGCGACGTGGCCTTCTGACGTCTGGAGTTTTGTTGGTGCATGACAATGCCAGACCCCATTCTGCCATTCAAACCCAAAATCTGATCAGATCTTTTGGATGGGAACAGATTGACCACCCACCGTACAGTCCAGACTTGGCGCCGAGCGATTTTCACTTGTTCCGCTACCTAAAGGAGTTTCTCGGTGGCAAGCGCTTCGCCACAGATGACGAGGTGAAAGAAGCAGTTAAAGACTGGTTATCCTCACAGGCGGCAGACTTCTATGACTTCGGCATACAAAAGCTTGTAGAACGTTATGACAAATGTTTAAACAAAAATGGAAACTATGTAGAAAAATAGAGAAAGATGTAACAAATTAAATAAAAAAAGTTTTTTGAAAAAATCTGTAATAGTTTATTTTTTATAAGAAATCGGACCTTACTTTCCAAATAACCCTCGTATATAAATAAAAATTAAATGCTGTTCGTTGGTAAGTGCATCACTTGAGAACGGCTGGACCGATTTGGCTAATTTTTTTTTTTGGAAAGAAAAATTGGAAAAGTTGCCCAGAAAATTGGAAAATTCGGGAAAAAATGAAAGTGCTTTTTTCTATGGGATTTTTGTATGACCTCAAGACCATTACTCACGATTCGAACGATGGATATGCGTAATTCTTTTTTTGTTTTGTTCGTTATGGTCCTGGAAAAGTTTTCAGGAAAAAAAATCTGGGACAATTACAAAGGAAAGTCAGAAAATTTGGACAAACTGCAAAAATCATAATTTTTGTATGCACTCTCGATCATAACTGACGATACGAACGACATATTTGATTGATTCTTTTTTTGTTTTGTTCGTTATGCTCCCGGGATGGAAATAACTCAATTGAATGTTTTCAATTGAAAAAAAATCTGGAAGATCTGGAGAAAAATGTAGTTATTTTATTTCTATTCCAATTTATTTCGCTACTAGCTGACCCGACGGATGTTGTCCTGTCCAAATTTCAATAAATTTGTTTGTGATCGTTTTATTTACATTTTCATTTCGATTGCAAGATCGATGTTCAAGTAAACAATCAAAACAAAGAAATGCTTTGTTTCCATTGGTTTGCTGTGACATCACCATTTCGTTGATTGAAATGCTTTATGATACACGACATTTTTTGTTTTGTTGTCTGGCGCGTAAACAAACAAAGCTGATGGTTTTCTGACATATTTCGCTATACGTGCACAAATGTCGTTTGACAGCTGATTGTCACATTGTGAATCAAGCCAATTGGTTACATAGTGACAAAAAATTGATTCACTTGTTTATTTTCAGTTGAATTGTGATTCTGTTGTAAGTTCATCGCAATTGTTTCATGAAATGAATTAAGTTTTGTCGTTTTATCTCAAACAAATTTACAGATTTACCTACGAAATACAGTGAGTTTTGAAGTGACAAACGGTTATACAGTAACAACAAAGTGAATCAACTGTCCATTTTCAGTTGAATTGTGATTCTTCGCATCGCACATTGTGTCGCAATCGACACAATTGAATTGAATTGACACAATTTAATCGCATTGTAATGCCGCCAATAAGACGGAGCAATTTAGGTCGCAGAACTCGCAATGCTACAAACCAAACGAATTTTCGATCTAATCAAACTGCAGAGCAACGCGAAGAGCGAAATGAAATTGAACGGAATCGATTATCACAAACACGTTCAGCACGTACACAAGAAGAAAGAGAAAATGCAAACGAAGATGATATGCATCGAATGAGACATCATCGGTCAGTAGAAACCAATCGCGCGATAATGAATTTGAATAATCGTGCAAGAAGACAAACAAATGTTGCATTGAATAGTCATCGAGCTGCATTCCGTTACAACGTGACAATTGATTACAGTGCAGACCAATCCATTGCTATTGGATCGATGAGCGTTGTGTGCCCACATTGTAAGGCATTGAAATACAGAAATGAAACCCATGGATTGTGTTGCGCAAGTGGCAAAGTCAAATTGGCGCCATTGGTCCCGCCACCAGAGCCATTGCGCTCATTGGTTTCTGGAACACAAACAGATTCCACACATTTCCTGACACAGATCCAGAAATACAACAGTTGCTTCCAAATGACTTCATTTGGCGCAACAAATGTGGTTCGGGACAATTTCATGCCCACTTTCAAGGTAATTGCAACACAATCATCTTTCACACCATTCGACACTTCCACACAACATGATTATTCGACAACAACATTATTATCATTATTATATTATCTTCTATATAAATAAAAATTAAATTCATGCTGTATATAATATATAGCAGCCTCTATATCGCTTCTTTAACCTTTACAGATTCAAGGTCAAATATATCATCGAGCAGCTTCGTTATTGCCACCGCCGGATGCAGACTATAAATTTCTGCAGATTTATTTCATGGGCAATTCACCACAAGAAGTAGATAAGCGTTGTGCACACAACAGTTTGGTGAAAAGACCAATTGTGGAACAACTGCAAATTTTTTTTCATCAATACAATGAACTGATTGCATTGTTCAAAACCGCACTGGACCGCATGCCATCTGCTAATCACAAAATTGTAATCAGAGCCGATAAGACGCCTGCGGGAGAACACGCAAGACGTTTCAATGCGCCAACAATTGATGAAGTCGCCATTGTCGTCGTTGGTGAAAATTTGAAATCCCGTGATATCGTTCTACAACGGCGGAATGATCAGCTGCAGTGTGTGTATGAAACGCACCAATCATATGATGCGTTGCAATATCCCATCATATTTTGGCAAGGTGAAGACGGTTATCATTTCTTGATCAAGATGATAAATCCGCTTACAGGTGAATAGCAAATCTATATTTTTTCTAATAAGGTTAATTCATTTCATTGACACAAAAATTCATTTACAGGCGCTGAAATGAACAAAAAAGTCAGTTCAATGAACTATTATTCATATCGACTGATGGTTCGTGAAAATGAGGACAATCACATCTTGAAATGTCGGCGTCTATTTCACCAATATGCTGTCGATATGTACGTCAAAGTTGAAACTGAGCGATTGACATTCATCAGATTGAACCTGACAAAACTCCGTTCCGAAGAGTATATTCACCTTCGAGATGCCATCAATGCTGACGGAAACGCACAGAATGTCGGACGAATGACGATTCTCCCAGCAACGTACGTCGGACATCCGCGAAATATGCATGAATACGCTCAAGATGCCATGTCGTATGTTCGCCCAAGGCACACCAGATTTGTTCATCACATTAACGTGCAATCCGCAGTGGATAGAAATTCGGCAAGAGTTATTACCTGGCCAATCACCCATCGATCGCCATGACATCACCGCGAGAGGTTTCAAACAGAAATTGAAATCACTGATGGATTTCATTGTGAAGCATCGCGTGTTCGGCGAGACGCGCTGCTGGATGTAGTCAGTGGAGTGGCAGAAACGCGGATTGCCACACGCACATATTCTCATTTGGTTGATTGAGAAGATAAGACCGAATGAAATCGATGATGTGATATCAGCGGAAATTCCCGATAAAGAAGAAGATCCAGGCTTGCATGAGGTTGTTACTAAGAACATGATTCATGGCCCCTGTGGAACATTAAATAACAATTCTCCGTGTATGGTCGACGGAAAATGTTCGAAGCGTTATCCACGGGCATTAGTAGCAGAAACAATTACCGGAAATGACGGTTATCCACTGTATCATCGCCGATCAACTGCGGACAATGGAAGATCAACAATTGTCAAAGTGAATCAACAGGACATTGAAGTTGATAATCGTTGGATTGTTCCGTATTCGACATTACTCTCGAAGACATTCAAAGCACACATCAACGTCGAATCTTGCCATTCCGTGAAATCCATCAAATACATCTGCAAGTATGTGACCAAAGGAAGTGACATGGCTGTGATTGGAGTTGGTGCGGAGAATTCCAACGATGAAGTCACTCAATATCAAATGGGCCGCTATGTTAGCAGTAACGAAGCAATTTTGCGCATTTTTTCATTCGCCATTCATGAAAGACATCCCACTGTTGTTCACTTGGCCGTACATCTGGAAAATGGTCAAAGAGTATACTTCACTGCGGCGAACGCATTACAATGAGCTGATCGACCGCCATCTACAACATTGACCAGTTTTTTTGAAATGTGCCAGAATGATGACTTCGCCCGAATGCTGCTATACTCCGAAATGCCAAGATATTATACTTGGAATCAATCGTCAAAGAAATTTCAACAACGGAAACATGGAAATCCAGTTCCAGGTTACCCACATGTATTTTCCACTGATGCATTAGGTCGCATTTACACAATCCATCCAAGCAACGACGAGTGTTTCTATTTGCGTTTGCTATTAATCAACGTTCGTGGCCCAACATCATTCCAACATCTACGAACTGTTAATGGTGAATTGTGTGGCACATATAGAGAAGCCTGTCAACGTTTGCGATTGCTAGAGAATGACACTCATTGGGATTACACCCTCGGAGATGCTGTGATTTCGTCAAATGCTCATCAAATACGAACATTGTTTTTGATAATTATATCAACATGCTTCCCATCGAAACCGATTGATTTGTGGACCAAATACAAAGATGACATGTCTGATGATATTTTGTATCCGATGCGTACTAGAACATCAAATCCAGATTTGCAACTGAGTGAGGAAATTCACAACGAGGAATTGATATTAATTGAGGACATGTGGTTGATGATATCGAACAAGGTATTACCTCAATTAGGCATGACAGCGTCCAATCGTCCGATGCACGACGCATTTAATCAAGAGTTGAAACGCGAAAAACAATATGATTGCGATGCATTGAGAGAATCAGTTCGAACGAACGTTCCGCTGTTGAATCGGCAACAAAAATATGCGTACGACACTCTCATGAAAGTTGTGAATGATGGAACTGGAGGGATTTTCTTCTTGGACGCTCCCGGTGGAACTGGGAAAACTTTTCTGATCGCATTGATTTTGGCAACGATTCGCTCGCAGAATGAAATTGCACTTGCACTTGCTTCATCAGGAATTGCAGCTACGTTGTTGGAAGGCGGTCGAACAGCTCATTCAGCACTCAAGTTGCCGTTGAATATGCAAATCAATGAAACTCCAACATGCAACCTTTCGAAGAACTGTGTGATGGCCAAAGTTTTGCAGCAATGCAAATTGATCGTTTGGGATGAATGTACGATGGCGCATAAAAAGTCTTTGGAGGCATTAGACCAAAGAACGATGCAAGATCTACGAAACAATCAAAACCGGTTTGGTGGTGCGAAGATTCTGTTGGCAGGTGATTTTCGCCAAACATTGCCAGTGATTCCACGGTCAACGCCAGCTTAATGCATGTTTGAAGTTGTCCATTTTGTGGAAACACATCAAGACACTCAAATTAAGTATGAACATGCGTGTCGAGTTGCAGAACGACCAATCTGGAGAAGTATTTTCAAAACAATTGCTGGACATTGGCAATGGCAAAATCCCCGTTGACATTTCGACTGGCTGCATTACATTCCCCGTCGATTTTTGCTAGTTCACCGAATCAAAGACCGAACTCATCCGAAAGGTGTTCCCAAACATTGCTCAAAATTACAAAAATCAAGTCTGGTTGAGCGAACGTGCTATATTGGCTGCGAAAAACATTGATGTCGACGAATTGAATTTCAACATTCAAAGTGAAATTGCTGGCGAATTGATGACGTACAAATCGGTGGATTCCGTTACTAGCCAAGATGATGTCGTCAACTATCCAACCGAATTTTTAAACTTGCTGGAATTGCCCGGATTGCCGCCTCACAATCTCAAATTGAAAGTCGGATCGGTAATCATAATGTTGCGAAATATCAACCAACCAATTCTTTGTAATGGCACCCGGCTTGCGGTGAAGAAACTGATAAAAAACGTCATCGAAGCAACAATTCTTAAAGGAAAGTACAAAGGAGAAGACGTTTTGATACCACGCATCCCAATGATTCCGACCGACATGCCATTCGACTTTAAACGCTTGCAGTTTCCGGTGCGGCTTGCATTCGCAATGACAATAAACAAATCACAAGGGCAGTCATTGAGTGTTTGCGGCATTAACCTTGAAAAGCCATGCTTCTCGCATGGTCAATTGTATGTCGCCTGTTCCCGTGTCGGAAAACCATCAGCTTTGTTTGTTTATGCGCCAGACAACAAAACAAAAAATGTCGTGTATCATAAAGCATTGCAATGAATGAAATGGTGATGTCACAGCAAACCAATCGAAACAAAGCATTTCTTTGTTTTGATTGTTTACTTGAACATCGATCTTGCAATCAAAATCGAAATGTAAATAAAACACCTTGAGATTCATTGTGATTTCAAATTTAATGGAAGAAAATAAAGCATTTGGTTGACATGAAATTCTGACTTAATTCAATTGTGTCTTAAATTTTGGAACAAAACCGCATGGTTCCAAGTCGATCACATTCCAGGCACATCACACATTTCCAGCATTTCAGCGGAGTACTGCCGATAGAATTCATCTCGCATGTAAAATTTCCTATTGGCGTACTTCTGAAAGTACTCTTCCTCAAATTGAATATCCATGGCCACAATCGTTAATAGATACAATGAACACTCAGAAATATGTTTTATTCTCATTTTTACTTTGTTTACACATTTCCAATAGCTTTTCACAAATTCACAAAACGATCACAAACAAATTTATTGAAAATTATTCCTCAGGCTTTCACAGCCGGTGTCAGATGAATTGTTCATGATATCCGGGCTGTTTGGCCATGGTCCATGGTTTACAACAAAACCAAATGTTTCTGCAGCTCCACTGGCTGCCATCATCAGTGATATAAAAATCCTGCACGCCGGGTGTTTACGTACAGGCCCACAGTACTGTGGTATAGGCTAAAGCTGTCCTGCCATGCTACCTGTACTTATAAATTCAGCAAAGTCCCACGTACAGGTAAAAATGACACCATCAGCCAATCACAATAAAGATGGTGTATGATTGGCTCGCACCAAGCTATGCCATTAGGTACTCACTTGTTTTCCGAGAAGTACTGTGGGGAAGGCTGCTGATTTCCCGCGATGCTACCTGTGCTAATTGTTATTGCTAATTTCAACCCCTGCACAGGTAAAAACTGCATCATTGGCCAATCAGAAACAAGAAGGTGTGTGAGAGGCTCGCATCGCGCCATGCCATAAAGTACTTAATGCGATGCTTTCGCCCCGCCGATTCATAGCGATCGCAGCATGCTTATGAATCAAGACAGACTCCATATGAAGACGAGGGAAGTAATCACTCACCGCCGACAAGAGTTTAGAACAGCCAGGCCGGAAGTGGAGTCACGGGAGACCGTCGGTTTCGCGGCGTTGCCCTACATCCATGGGGTGATGGACCACATTGGTAGGCTGCTCAGTCGGCACGGTGTGAGGCAAATATTCAAGCCGACAAGGAAGATCCACCAGTTCTTGAGGCCGACGAAGGACGTCCGAGACCCGCTGTCATCGTGCGGTGTGAACGGAGTTCCCTGCTCATGCGGCCAGGTGTACATTGGTACCACGAAGCGCAGCGTCCGCACACGCGTGGGTGAACATAGCCGTTACTGTAGATTGGAACAGCCGGAGAAGTCTGCCGTAGCTGAGCACGTGCTCGCCAATGCCGACCATCGGATCCGTTTTGATGAGACGAAACTCTTGTCGGCGGTGAGTGATACCTTCCCTCGTCTTCATATGGAGTCCGTCTACATTTCGGATATCATGAACAATTCAAATTTATTGAAATTTGGACAGGACAACGTCTGTCAGGTCATCTAGTAAGAAAATAACTTTAAGTAAAGGGAAAAGTAGGTAAACATAATATATTTCAATAGGGAATTATAAAGGAAACAAATATTACTTAAAAAACACAACTATAAAATAAATAAATATAAAAAGGTAGAAAGAGCCAAAACGGTAACATACTAAATCAGTAAATACTGAATGAAAGTTAGTCTTGTTTGGTTTCAAAATAATCTACAACCGAAAAGCCATTCAAATATGCTAATGACCAGTACATTAGATATACTATAAATAAATTATCCGAATTAGAAACATCTGATCATTTTCAGTAAAAAATTATAAGCAAAATATAACAATGGGACAAAATTTCCAACCAATGAAATCGGTAGGCTAGTAGCCTAGTAACGAAAAAACGGTTAAAAACATTTTAAGAGTTAATTATTGCCTTCAGTCGAAGATAGATGAGAAAATATTTACTCCATGATTTAAAACAATTAGAAAAAACAAAAATAATGACAGAATATATGCCTAAATTATAAAATTGAACTTGTATCACTAATAACAAACCATGAATACAAATTAAACAAAATTAAAACGTAAAAATTACCAGCAAAATTATAAAAAAGATGAAGTAACTACCCAGAAGGAAGATAGCTACCATAATAATCCCGTATGGACGGAAGATCAGATGATTTGGAAATAGCATAAAGTATAACTTGAAATAAATTCCAACACCTCAGAAGAAATACGGTTGAACATTGTGACACAAATACACCAACTTTTCACTTGGTTCAAACACAGTATCAATGAATGACATTAATAACTAATTAAATATTTCCGATAAATTGTTAAATCAGAACAACAGCACTTTTGTTGAGTTAAAAACAAAAAAATAACTAAATATTAATGAAAAATCCTAACCAAGATTCACGTAGTGAATTTGACTTACTTTAGATATTAAGCACTAAATTTGTAAAGAAAAATATAGTACCTATATAATAGTAATTCTTTTGTAAAGGTTTGTACATTCAATTATCATTTTGTTAACTTTTCTGGTAATCAAAAGAATCCTGACTAAACAACAGTTTGATGAGATTACACTTTCGCATAGCGAGTCTGTTGTTAGATAAATGACCCCACAGCGCCAACCGCTGAGTTTGTAAAAAAATCAAGAGCCGGAAATTATTACTATATGTATGTGACAATTTGTATTAAACGATCTAAAAGAGGGCACAAACGCTATTAAATAAACCTGCAATCAGAATTTATAATTGTTCATTATTCCATAGGTAATTGTTGATGTGTAACATGTTTAATATAGCATAGGTGAAGATCCGCTGCTGAAAAAACCGAAGTTGGTAACCCTGATGCTTTGGAGCGAAATTCGAATTTGAACAGAAGGCGACAGTAAAATTAACTGTTGAATTACGCCGAATAATTTTGCTCACTTAAATCTTTTTAATTGTTTTAAAATGAAAAACAATTTGGCGCCTTAAACCGGGAAATTAATCAAGATTGACAGCAGGTAAGATAGCGGGAACAGAGAATAAACCCTAGTGTGGCTGGTAAACCATACTAGATTGGCGTTATTGTTCGTAAAAGAGTGGCACTCCAAGGAGAGGCTTGAAGGGGTGGTATCCATTGGATAATATTATTTACAATTAATAATTCCATATATTATCCTTATGATCTTTGATTTATTAAAAATTACTTACAAATCCACATTATTATGTATAGTTTTAATACAGTTCAAAACCAAACAAGCACACACACACAACACTACATCTAAGACAACTTACAGGCCTCACAGGAGCACAACGTTCAATAATTTGAAATACTCTACGAACAGACCCATTGAACTGTCCAAGTTCAATCAACTGCTCTATAGTGCATAAAGTTTCATGAAGATGGTTTCCTATTAAAGCTGTAGGAGTGCCTGGTGAAGGTGAACTTCTTTCTGGAACATATACATATAATGCAAAGAAAGAGTGTACATGAACCAAGGAGAAATATCAGAAAAACAATGAATGTGTTATTTTTCACTTTTTTTCAGACACAATATAATGCTATCTAAAGATACTATTTTAAAACTACCTATGTCTTCTATAAAAACTAATCTTATTAAACTGGTAATATACATAAAAGTACTCTAATTAATGCATTAAGATATAACATAAAAATATATAAATCAAGGGCAATTTATGAAAGACTAAATACCTATATATTCAATAATTGTATCAATGATTGCTAGAACCAGATCCCAAGCTGGGTCCTGTAGCTGTAATCCATACTTGTTGACCAGTCTTTGGATGCTCAACATTACTTCATACATCACTAGATGATGACGACACTGCAATGCCTTTTATACACACAATCAAATTAAATAACACAAAACTGGTTCTGTTTCAGTACAATTAACCTTATTATAACTGTATCTGACAGCATGAGGAAAATTAAATTTTATATATGAAAAATTTCCGTTATTCTTAAGCATGGCAGCACAGATATTAAAAGTTTTATTAAAAATAAAACAATCAAATTTACCATATTAAATGAAGGCAGGACAGATGTATGTGTACATTTCAATGTAGCAATCCGTTTGTCGCCCCACAGTGCCATATTTATGTAGAAAACAGCACCTCTTAAAAGAGCAACATCAGAAGCTGAAGCTGGATCTTGCAAAAACTGACACATTGTATACAAAGAAGAATGTCCCAAATGAGTCCCAAGCAAGTTTCTCATAATCTGAAATCAAAATCAAATTCTAAGTTCTTTCTAAAATCCTGAAAATAAAAACTGTTATAGAAAGTCTGTGCATCATGAGCTGAGTATCAAAAAAACTGTTTTCAGCATAGACACAGAAATTTACATGGTCCAAATGTGAGCTGAAATCTATAATTACCTGTATAATGGCTAATATGAAAGTATGACACATGCTGTTAGACACAAGCATGTACAAAGCAACTACATTGGATAAGGATCATTTCTTTACTTACATTTACAATCAAATTAGTAAAACGGTATTTTCAGAGTACAGATAATCTGATACCTGTTGGAAGGAAATTTATAAGAATATTTTATTTTTATAACAAGTAAGTATAAGTTTGTTAAGTCAGGTTGGGTACATATACAAAGCCAAGAATAGGTGATATACAAAAATCTGTGAGAGTTAACAAAACAGACTGGTTTGGAAAATTTAGTTACACAAAAATGTAGACTCAAGCAACTACTAAAAGTCTGGAATGAGGAAATCAAAACACCTTCAGACAAAAAATGAAAGCTACTTGAAATGGATAAATTAAGAGAAAGTTTAAGTAAGACTAAGTACAAACACACACACCACTGAACATAGAACAAACATAGAAAACAATGAAACTGACAGATAAATTCGGAAATTAATACGTTTTACATGAAATATGAATCTTACAATACATGAAAAATTTTATTTCTAATGCTAAGCTATAGATATACACCACAAACTTTTCAACCAACCCTTGTACTAGTGTTATTTAAAATATATTAATTATATACAAAAGCTTGCACGACTTTTCTAATCAACAATTTTTGTATACAATGATGAATTTCAAAGCTGTTAGCTTTATCTACAATAATTTTTTAATATTATGAGGACTTATGTCCTCTAACCTACCAACATGTATTTTTTAAATACCATTTTCAAGATATGTATATATCTATAGTTGTTTATAGATTATAAGTTAAAATGTTTATTACACCAGAGCACAGTTTCCAATCTATAGGTTGGTACTATTAGTGTTGCAGTAGTCTGTTGTTCATTTGTAGATTATACTGCCGTCATATATGGTATCAGAATTAAAATTTTACAATAAGTGGAAAAATAACAGTAACCAAAAATATGTCTTTGTACAAATTAAAGTGGAAGCAATAAAAAGACTAATACATGAGAAATTATGAAAAAAGTATTTCTCATTATGGAGGGGGCTAGAATATTGGGATAAAAACACAAATGAGCAGAACCATTCTGCTCTTAAAGATGCTCTCATAATCAGTCTATCTCTAATCAATCTCATAATCAATCTATGAAGAAAGCCGAACATGAAAAACTGCTCTATCCCTTCGGCTTTTCCCTATAAAGTAAAAAGGGAGAACTATTATTGGTTGATTACTAACAAAGACAGTTTTTTTTCTTTAGAAATTAGTTTACATGAAAAGATGTAACAATTGTGTCATCACTACATATATTTTTGTTATCCTAATTATTATATTAACCATGAATGAAGACAAACTTTGAATTTTAGGAACTAAATGATGATAGAAATGAGACAAGAAATTTCGCTTTTCGTTTAGTATTTTAACAAAAGTGTACATTAACTTTTGAGGAACTACAATTTCTAAAAAACCGGCGGGAATTGTTGGCCCTGTTTGTGTAACAAGGAATTGTGTAAAAGTAGATAAAATACGACTTCTAAGCTTTTTAGAACAATGACATGTAAAAGGTAAAATTATCTATGTATGTGATACTTATAAATTTTATTACCCTTTTTTAAATTTAAAAATGTATACAAAATTAATTGTTGTAAAAATCTCTAACATTTTTCATATTCTCCCTATGCGTAAACCAACCAGTCAATAAATAAATTATTGAATCAATACAAGCTATTCCAGTTACAAACAATATTTTTAATCAATTTTGTATGAATGGTTCATAAAAATTGTTCAAACAATTCAATAGGATGGTAAAAATACCTTCCAGCTGGTAGGGCAGTATACTTCCATGTTAACTGTGCGACACAGAGCACCAATGAACGTTGCTAGTGAGTCTGGAGGAAGGTTACTATAGCAAACAACTGTATCTAACACTTGTAGACATGCTAGTACTACTTGCTGTACTGGGCTACTACAGCATAGCAAACATATGTTCCTGAAAACAGTATTAGATAAATTAGTTATCGTGAACTTGAGCAATATTCTGAAGCAGACATGTTTATAATAGAAAAAGTAATGTTTACAATGCATAAATGTTCTGATGAATTATAATACAAAATGCTTAATAGCGTTTCATTGGTAACAAATGCAATGTCTATAATCACAGGAAAAAATCAAGTCATTTATTATTCAAAGGTGTCCCTCGCATCAATTTTCACTAACAAACTAGTTGATATTCTTGCAAGTAGAGTAAATGACTTGTGAGTGTTATGAATTTGTTGTTTCTGTCTTTGCGTGTTGTTTGTTTTAGGTTTTGCGTAGGAGTAATTTTTTTTACATATTTTTTTGTTTCACTATGTATCATTTATTATTCTTGTATTAATATGGCATCATCACCGTCGCCACAAATGTCCAATATATTACAACACAGTTGACTTCAGCACCTAATTTAAGGACTTGAAAGCTTTTGTTAAAATTTAGTAAGTTTCTGCAATGATAACTGTAAAGTTAAGATTAATTAAAATTGTTCATAAACACATCTGTGAACTTATTTTAATCTATTTATTTCAACAACCAAAAAGAAAACAAAAACCACAGACAAACAAAAAACTTTTTTAACTTGAAATCATCTTATTTCATTTCAACTTTAACTTCAATCAGTTAGTTTTTGTTCACATTAACTTTAATTTTAACTTAGTTTTTGGGAGCACTAACTTTAACTTTACAGTTAAAATTTTGTATTATTTTCCCTGGTATGCTATCATTATATAATGGATTTTTTCAATTTTGAAACACTATAATTCTAGACAAAATGTTAATTAAATTTTACTTAAATCTCAGCCAGCTTTCACTTGTAAGGGCTTCTTCAGAGACTGTCAAGAAGCCTGTCAATAAGTGAAAAGCAGCCTATGTTCAGTTAAAACTTAATAAAAATATTATCTACAATTATGGTGTTCCAACGTCGAAAAGTGCATTATACAGTAACTGATACATGTATATGGTAAGGAAACAAAAACCCAAGAAAACACAGTACACTGTCACTACATGTGAAACTGTTATGTTTTCCATTTCACACACACGCGCACGGTGCATGGTCACAATATAGGCCTACAATAGAAATATATACATATCATTATAATTCTGTTGTTAATTTATGACTTTTAAATGTATTATTAAAATTTATAAGATTGGTTTCACTGTTATGCTAAATTGTTTCTTGAATTTAATTCAGCGCCTGATCTATAAATTAAATACTGTGTTCCATCACATAAGTTAGCCCTTGTATAATTCACACACACAATAATCTGGACTGGCCTTTAAGAGGAAAAAAAGTAGATTGTACTGAAGTTGGTGTCAAACAATCTTACATGTGTCAATGGTTTAAACTAGACACAGAGTAATTCCTTAAAATATAAATTTGAACTTTTCATCTGTTTACAGAGTTCATTTACGGTATGATGGAATGTACTAAGTAATGCACAACTTGTTACAAAAATTGAAATTATCATACGTTAGGCCTATTCTTAATGATGTATTTAAAACTGAAACAAGACAGATAGACATTTCTCATTTTATTTGTTATATTAAATTATATAATGTACAACATTTTTTTGAAAATAAAATGTTCATTTCATTAATCTGTATTTGGCTATGTTAGTTTGTATATAATTCTGTAAAATAGTCAACAAAATCCTCACAAAGTTTACACATCTTGGATTTTTTTTATCACTTGGTTTAAAAAGAGTAAATTATGTGAGCAGTCAAGGCAGTAGAGGTTTATATTTTGGTAATAACCAATCAGTGTTCTCTAGACAATCACTGAATACACAAACTCAATTTTACAAGTTTTGTAAAAAAAAAAAAAAAAAAATTATCAGATGCTTACCAGTTTTTTATATTTTAATGGCTCATACAGAATACTGATGAAATTTTGTTATACTCACTGTACAAGTCCAGAAACAATTTCTTGGTCAATGTAAGCTGCATTATATTTAATAACATTGACAACCATGTTCAGGAAATCCAGTTCACGTCCTGCTTGTGTTATTTCAGGCATCCATTCCAGAAGAAATGGTCCAATTTCTTCTTCTATATACACAATATCTTTTCCATTTTCTGTTAGACTAATTAAAAGTTCTAACCTGAAAATGAGGTTCATTTTAGTGAAAACAAAATACCGGTATATTTTTTTGAAGATTAATAGTTTTTTTATTTTGCACTAATGACTGGTTTTTATTGCATGACATATTACATGATAATTTGACAACACAAACCAATACAAAGAGGAAGTTCGAGTTACTCATGCGATCTGAACAAAGACGTGTTTGTATATATAGCGATCTGTAAGTATTATAAAAAAGAATTGTAAGGCAAAGAAAGTAGGCTGTGTTATATTAAATTTTGAATGTTTCCAAAAGAACAAACACAGAACTTTTCATCATTATTATAAAAAAATTAAACTAACACTCTTCGCACAGCCTTGCGGCAAACTGGAGTGTATGTATTGCAACAGTACAAACAGTAATGATACTGTGCATTGCCCAAATAAATAATAAATAAATAATAAAAATGAATAAATATGAATTAATAAACATGGTTCAGATTGCATAAGCTGGATCGTAGTAAAAATAGGGAGTACACACTTTCATGCATGGACATGCAGTTTCGACACACCTGTCGCTAGCGTTGTGTACGCGCGTATTTTGTTAGTGTATGTGAAACCTGTCCATTCCTGAAATGTAACCAACCCTTTTCAAGTAGAATAGTTATATTTTATTGTTAATTATAAGAAAAGTATGTACGATAGGATAAAACAAAAGACACCAAATTGTGTAGAAATTATAGATAAATAGAATGTTAAAAAACCATACAGAGGTGACGAAAAGTGCAATTACTATACGAAAATAATGAATAACTTTTTTTGTGAATATCATAAAGAAGTTCAATTTACGTATAGTAATCACATAAAAATTAGTGATCAATTGAACATTGAGTGAGGTGAAACAAACTTCGTAATTCGCGAAAATAGTGAATTGAACCAGAGTGGGGGGAGTGACGCCTCGACAGAATCTGACAAGTTGAAAAGTGTTTAGACAGGAATTTTTGCATGACCTGACTGTAAATACCAGGTCACGCTAATACAGTTTCTTCTTCTTGATCCAACCATTGCCGCAGGAGGCTATGTCAGTCGACGACACAAATTCACAATTATCATAAGAGTCACCGGATCAACTAGCTATACAGCCAGAGCTCCAAAACACATACGATGAGGTCTATGGACACACCGGCAGCATATGATGTGAGACGAGACGACTATTAATCAGCACACACAACCAGAGGACCAGAAACACACACGGAGGACACGACCAGAGGACCAGAAGCACATGCAGAGGACACGACCAGAGGACCTGAAGCACATGCAGAGGACACGACCAGAGGACAAGACCAGAAGGACATGGAGGACGTACAGATGAATAACCACGTCAAACGAGGTGATAAAAAAAAAACATTTAATTACAGACAGTTGAAAGACATTAATTAAAGTTTGAATGGAAGACATGCAACCAATATTAAAAATAATAAATGATACATAAATGTAAAAGCAGTACAAATTAGAATAGTATTTCTTGTATTAAATTTAGAATTTAGTAACGTTAATGATAAGAGAAATAAGAATTTTTGAATTAACGTAATTAGTAAAGATGATAAAGAAAAAAAATGCATATTGTAACGTCCTGCTTAATAGAGGCGTCCACCACTTACGAGTGTATTGCAATTACAAGCTTCGTTAATTCCGCCCCACAGTTGTATGCCAAATTTGTAACGTCCTGCTTAATGTGAGGTACTAGCGACAAGTACACCTTTAGTCAAGCCCCCAAATGTTGGGTTCGCCAAACTTGTAACGTACCGCCTTTTTTGTGAGGTGTTATGGAAGTGTTATTATATGCCTCACGCAGTATGCATCACTTCTGAATTATACTAACTGATGTTTTCAAAAGTATAAATAAAGGTTTTTGTTTATTTTGTTTTACTCAATCTAAAGAGAAATCTAGAGTGTGTGATTTGTGGTCAAGGAGGGAAGTTGTTCAGCCTTATGCAGAAGAGAGAGTAAGTATCATTATTTCCACTCAGTTGAGACGATTTCTTCTGTTTGTGGTGCTGAAATTTTTTATAACTACCCACTACAATAAATTATAACACTTTATTATTCAATATTAATTTTCAATAATATTGCTTTATTTATTATTGATTTTTGTCTCCTGCCACCAAGATATCGATATCACAATTAATCTTATCTGAAAAAAACATCATCTCGACTTTACCGAGTAAACATAGAGTTGTCTAAGGAGCAAAACATATATGTTGTTATTTACCCAATATTACGCTATAATAAAAAACATCAATTATTACATAATTCTTAATAATTCCCCAGGGTTCAGGGTGAGTTCTTTGTGTTACGAGAGTGTCAGAAATAGATAATTACTACGCTTTACAAATACCAAAAAATTAATAAATAATTTTGTTTATTTTTCATGTAGTACGTAGTTCCCGGAATTGCCGTAAGAGAGCAGCGTATATTTGTTTACTTTGAAAAAACATATGATCAAATGACTATTTTTTGTTCTATTTCACCGTTCAAACGAGTTTTCTTCTGGAATTATTACGAAAAAATGTTTATATTACCTCGCTCCGTATGGTTCTTACTGGATTGCAGCTTTTCTGTCATGAGGTCCGTCTTGCGTTATAATTTACTTTTCGTTTGAAGTATTTTCCAATTGTCAACGAGAACTAGGCCGAACCATGCTGGATCCTCAGAAGGTTTTCATCCACTGTTTATTAATGTATATAACCATTTAATTTGGATTAATCAGGTATAATTAGATAGTGGTCACTCTGTTTGTTAATCTTGCGTTAATTTCAACTCCTCCAACGTTCCAAAAAAGGTTATTTTTTATAATTTTTGTCGCATCGTTTCTTCAACTCTCCAGTTTAGTTCAAAATTTTTATATCTATTAACAATACTTGTTATTTTTCATCACTCTTAGTAACACATAGTATTTTTATTATGCAGGCAGTTTGTAATTATTATAAATTTATATTTTATTTATGGAAAAATAATTCCTTTCCATTCCGGTTTCTTTACTAATTTAATTTACATAATAAGTTTTGGTTAATTTTTTTATGACATTGTCTATAAGTATTTTATCATTTTATTATCCTTAAATAAATTTATATATTATTTATTTAGTCTCGAATAGTATTCATACCCGGCACTACTTCCTGTTGCCATTTCCTTCATAGGATTATTTTAATTTTTATTATCTTTTGGTAATTAAATTTTTATGTCTTTTAAAACTAACCCTGGGTTATCCTATATTACAACACAAATATTTTTAAAAAACATAACATTAACTTATGTATAACAAGTGTTGGTCCATACACTATAAATTACAATAAATAAATAAAATTACAAAAATCAATCAGTATTATTACATCCTACTTCCATAGTTTTATCCTTTCCAAAACATACAGCACAGTTTGGTAATACGTTACTTTCACTTTTGTTTTTCACCTCAATGGGAACACTAGAACTCACTTTGCACTGTATACCACTCGAATTGTTTATCATGTTGAGTGATATAATTAAATTTTGAGCGAGCTTTAGTTTACCCATTTCTGACTTTTATTATCATGAGTTACGTTATTGGGACCGGGTTATGTAACGTTACAATATGCAGTAGAAAGTAAAACAAAGTAATATAAAAGAAGTTTGAATACAAGTAAATTCATTTATTGAAGCTAATGAATCAGCAATTGCAAAAATATGAACACACCATGAGTAAGCCGAGAGCAAAATAAACATTTTAAAGTGATTACAATTAGATAATAAGAGTTCTATATAACTTATGTATGTAATTTGTTAGCAATAAGTTATGTACGAAAACGTCATACAAACGATTTAATAATGAGTTATTGTTTAATATCCGATATGAGAGATGTTGTTTAAATAAATAAATAATGGAATGATTTTAAACGTAAATAACGTATCATCTTCTTATTACGATTACACCCATGAATTCAATACACAATAAATTAAATTGAATTTGTTATGTTATACAATACACAATATGTAAATGCATTTAAATTGGTTAACTTGCGTTGTATAATTAATTGTCTCCCAAAAGCATAAGGCTACACAAGTTAAATTAATTTAAATAAAAACATCAATTTGATATGTTGTAAATTGGCGCTCCAAAAATCGTGGGGCTCCACAAATTTAAATTTGTATAAAATTAGCGTCACAAGAACGTGGGGCCACATAAATTACATTATATAAAATTTATGTAGTTGTATTGTTATAGTATCTAGATTGGATTCAAGGCAGAGCTGCCATATCGGCCTCAAGATTGAAATGTAAGAAATTATTTATCTTGCCTTCCCCCATCATCATCCTCTCCAATGGGCCCACCCAGTGTGTGTGTGTGTGTGTGTGTGTGTGTGTGTGTGTGTGTGTGTGTGTGTGTGTGTGTGTGTGTGTGTGTGTGTGTGTGTGTGTGTGTGTGTGTGTGTGTGTGTGTGTGTGTGTGTGTGTGTGTGTGTGTGTGTGTGTGTGTGTGTGTGTGTGTGTGAGGCAGTTTAGTCATATAGATCAACCCTTAGCAAAGAAAGGTACTTTTTTATTGATCCTATTATTGATTATTCCCAGTTTTTATCCATGTTTCTTTTTTTGTTTTTGTTTCTCTTGTTAGGACATGACACACTAATTATTAGAAGAGTTCATTAATTTCTACAGATTATCTTTGCTTGTGACAAGTTAAAGCCAATAATTAACATAATCAATCAAAAAAGGAAGCTGCTTTTGGGTTACTAATAGCAAAATTAAGAAATAAATAAATGAAGCTTTGCAAATAAAGACCTTGTTATAAAAAAATTAACAATTTATGGAGCAGTTACTGGAAGGAATGGAAAAAGGTGAAAGCATCGAAAACAAGAAGTGGAGCAGAAGATGTATACCAACCAAAATTGGGGTATTTTAATCTATCATTGTCCACCTGCAAATAATTATAGTAGAGTCCTGCTAATCTGGAAGTGTGGGTAATCTGGATCAACTTTCTAAAAGAATAAAATGTCTCCAAAAATTACAAATATGACATTTTTTTCATTTTGTTTAACTGCATGAGTATATGACATTACAGAAACTGTTTTTCACAGTATGTTGTTAACTTGAGTAATAAAAATGTGGATAGCAGCTTCTGGTGATAAGTGTACAAATCTTGGGGCAGGTTTGCAATCTAGTGTGGAGTGTACAATAGGGTACACAAACACAATATGATGTAAACTGAATGAACATGCAATTGAGGTAACAAAGTGGCAAGACAGAAAAAAAGTGATCATGATCCTACTGGAGAAACAGAAGTGCAGCAAGCAATGAAGTTCGTGTCTCTTCTTAAGCAAGTGACAATTAAAACTGTCATTTCTCTGTGTGAAGGAGCTTAAGAATTTTATAATAAAACACTCAAGAAAGTGAGAAAAAACTGTGGCCTAACACTCTGCAATACATGATAGAAGAAGTGGAAAACCCTAAAAATCAAGAAAACATGAATGACAATTCTGAGTTTGTTAAAAATTTTTGACAGTTAGAAGGTTGTAAGGAAGTGGAAGAAAATGGCTTGACATTAGTCTGTGGATTTTGCAACTGTGATTAGGGACATCAGATCCGAAGTGAGGGCAAAATATTAGAGGCAAGTATGTCAAACCCTGTATAAGACAGTTCACATGATGACGGTGTTATTACAATAAATATTGGGCCAAATCACCCTGAAGCGACCAAGATGCTCAAGAGTTGATGACTACTTTGAACTGATGACCTTGAAATACCCATGAAACCAGTGCCCACGAAAATTTAGGACTATTTGTAAGTGATTTAAAAGAACTGATTTCCACTTTGTATACTAAGGAAATGTTTCATGTCATACTGTTCACATATTTTATGTCAATAAGTACATATTCTACATTTATTTTTCATTTAATATATTTTTTTCAATTCTTGTTTGAATAATGCATATTTAACTTATAATTTTAATATACAGTGCATTGTTAACAATTCATATGTGTTTTATTGTCATTTTATTCGCTCTTTTAAACTACTCCCTATACCTGAAAGTGGTCATATTTTTTGCCATTTCTGTTCATCTTGATTTTCATTAATCCGGACTGGGTCTGGACCCGTGAAGTCCAGATTAGTGGGACTCTACTGAATGCCAATCTTTTGGAGTACACCTAACTTTGTTTAATATGTTTACATTAGAATATACTTATCTCTTTTTTGCTGCGACCAGTCTTTATACCACTTTTTTCTTTACTTTTCTATTACCACACTCCATAGCTAACAACAGCCCAACAACAGCTAAATGTACATTTGTTGATGCCACGATCCCTCAATTCCTACTGACTGAAATCTGCCTCAAGGTAAGCCTTAATGCAGACCTGAGCATACACGCACACAATACATCACCATACACCAAGGGCGTGTAACTTGAGGTAGGCCTCTCTGGTTTTTTGTAGCATGTGTAAGGGGGCTTTAGTTCATAGACATAGTCATGTGCAAACTACTATAAAACCTTTTTATTTAAACTCTAATGTAAAAATGTAGACATACAAAATTAAATTGTCAAATTTAATAATATTTAACACAGCTTAAAACAAACTGGCTTATACTTATGTTTATACTAGTTAAAGATAAATAGTAGGCTATAATACAGTCAAACATACAGTACATGTCTGCACACACACAGAAGTATACATGTCATCTAACCTTGGTACAGTGTCATCTGAGTTTTCACGACTTTTGATAAGTCTGAAAAAGTGTACTCTCATCATTCCCAACCGTTCATACTGTCCCTGAACAAGACATCGAAAAAATGAAAAGGCCAGATGTCGGTGTTCTTTTGCAACATTATCTTGTAATAAATCTTGTAAACAGTGCCACAACTTCTCCACAGCCATCTACATAATACATTAAAAGTGTTATTATTAAACAGAGTACCACATGATGTTTGTTACCCAGTAACAAATATTTACAGAAACAGTCAAAATACAAACTTTATGTAAGTCATCTGGTCTGCAAATTCTACGCATTTAGATTAATGTTTTGCTTATCTAAGGATGATTGTTACCACCAACAATAAATCTAGATATATGTAGACGTATTTACCAGATATCCGTCGTGCGACTTCGTTTTTCTTGTCCTTTATGACGCGTTTCGGCAACGAATTGCCATCTTCAGAAAACTTGATCACTCAATAGAGATCGTTAAAAAATTAAAATCATTACAGTAAAAGTGCACTTTTACGACAGCGGAAATTCACATACGCGAACATGAAATTTTATGTTTCTCGCGTGGACATTATCAATCGACTGATTCACTGTTTATATATCACTGATAAAACTGTTTTGTTTATTATAGCCCGTGTGTACTGTAACTTTCTATTACCGGCGCCCGTGTGCAAGTATTGCCGTGTCGTACAATATGTTATGCCACACACATACACACAGAAAACCACAATTACACCAACATAGACACTACTCTTGAAATTTTACATTACATACCCAAAGGTCGAAAACTCAACACAACTGAACAATACGAAATATATAAACACCACACAACACAACCAAACAACATACTCAACGATCAATTACAATATAAATCACATACACTTTTTGACACAATTATACAGAAAACAAACAGTAAGTTGAATCCCCGCGCCAATCCCCTTCCTCCACACACACACACACACCACCCCCACTTCACCTTCCACACAACTGTTACAAAATGCTGGCAGTCTGTTACCAAAGCTGAAGAAGGCGGATACGTAAGCCGAAACGCGTCCAATAAAATCAGTAAGTTTTCACATGAAAAAGTTCATTTTTAGTTAAGTGAAATATAATGCTACAAATACAATAGCCTCCTTTAGTTCAAGAACAATATACATAGCAGAACAATTCAATACAGAATAGGATGTAGCTTTCTAATAATTCTAAAACATTTTGTATACATCCTACAAATTAAACAAAAAACAAATCTAGTATGTTTATCTCAAACATCAAGTATATAATAGTAACCCTCTATATACTTTTAAATCTACAAAATTCTAATACTTACATCTTCCAATCTGTGATTTAAAACTGTTTCACTAAGATCTTTAATAGCTTTCACACGGTGACTCAATGAAGTGTCACTACAGAGTTCCTTTTCAGTTTCTGGAGTCAATTCAAATTCTTCCCGTGGTCTAAAGTTACCTGAAATAGCCACACAATGGATGTTCACATTATTAAGATAAAATATGTCTATTTACACAGTACAACAGTTCATATTTATGGAGAATTGGGAGGGATAGAAAGGGAGGGTGACAGGCTAAAAGCTCTAAAGAGTTATATGAAGCACAATTTTCAGCCCAGTTCCTATGAGTAATTTAATTTTATGGATTCCTATTTCTGTTCACATTAGACTGATTTGTAGATAGTTAGACACAAAATCCAAGGCATTATCATCATAGCATTATTATGTGTGAGGAACACTCACTAATACAAGAAGTCACTGAATGATCACTATTCAGAGCTTAAAATAAGAAACATTAGCTGGCCGCAGCAAACTATGGTAGACTAAATGGTATCTCAGAAAGCAAGCTGTACCACTACTCATTTTGGCTGCTTTTTATGTCCTAGTCTAGCTTGGAAACATCACACTAGCACTTCACATTCCTCAATCAAATTAGAAATCGTTTACCAATCTATGATATTCCAAGTCTGAAACAAAAATTCAGATTGACAATAGTGTTTCAAATTTTTGCCAGCTACATTATTAGAGCAGTTGAAATGGTGGTCTGGTGTTTTTCGCTCTAATTTTGGAACATGCACGAAAGGGTAGTAAGCATGCTTCCCTGACCCAATGATTCACCTTCTGAACTGCCATTTACTCTGAGTTCTAACACATTCACTGCTGACAACATACAGTCCACTTACCACAGGAGCTGAGCTCAAGACTAAACAATAACATTTCGCACACCACAGGTACTTGGAAGCAAGCAATGCGCTCCTGCATGTAACCTAGTTACTCGGATCCGAGTAGTTGGCAGTGAATGTGGTAATTCTATTCTTGACATAAGTAGTTCATAGCAAATCCTTAGAGAAAGATCTACAAATGAGCGGTGAGTATTCAACTTCTAGAGTTTCATACCTCAAAGAGTCCTAATGCTCAAATTTTGAACACATCAGTTCAGACTTTGGTATGAAATTTTGAAAGTATTGCACGATGAACATATTTGTGACTTTACTTCCTGTATGCGATATCAAAACTGCTGAGCAGCCTTAGATTACTAGACTTAACTCATTACACGTCTGCAAAAAGATGTTGATGTGTTCATGAAATCTTTGTACAAGCCTTACAAACGTTGGTAAAACGACAAACAAAAATGGCTTCTACATTCACAATATATACCGGTATTCATAAATACATGGTTGTTCTTAGCTTTAAAATGTGAGGTTATGAACTATAACGTTCCATCAAAGTACGTCTTCTTACACGCAATGTAAAAATATGGGTATGATGTTACTTTTTTAATCACAAAAAGTTTATACAACATCCTATTTACTGCAGGAAGTTACTTGTCACGATTCATTGTTACTTACAAGGAAACGAGTACACTCGGTAACAAGTATTTAATATTAATCATTTATATCATTAAAGACTACTTGGAGAATATTAAGTTACAAACTAAACAATAGATACAAGCGGGAATTACAAAATAATTATAAACAAGGAACAGGCAAACAACTGACAATTTAACATCATAAATTTACATTTTAACAAAGCACAAAGTTATAAGTTAATAACTTACTTGTGCCACCTTTGTTTATTCTAAAAAATTGTTTTAACTTTTCCAGGGCCTTACTGTCTTTAGAACTCATTTTCGACATTTTTAAAACTTTTATTACTAAAAAAAATTACAACTTAACCAACTCAAGTAACACCATAATCGAACTTGTCATATCGCTTCAAAACCCCATTAAAAACATCAGTCTCGCCAAACTACCGGCAATATAAGAAGTTAAATTTCCTCTCTTGTTAACTGAAATTTCCCTAATGGTAAAACAAAATGAAACCTTATATTGATTAGACAGTAAATTATAACACGTATTTGAAATGTTTATCAACAACTGTTTGAGTTAAACAATAACGTTGTTTGTAACACACGATTTGTAACTAAGTTACTACAAAACAGAAACTCACCATTTACTAAACGTGTATGTCATACAGGAATGTGATACTTTTATTTTACGAACATACTGTACACAAAAAATTTAGGTGTAAATTACTTATAAAAAACTGAAGCCCACTTATGCACAGTAACTTCATATTCTGCCTGGCTGAAATAACCAAAAAATAACTTTTTTGATATACGGATCTACCATGATAGTTCTTCGGTACTTTCCCAATAAGTGTACAAGCGGTTCATTTTGGATATTCTGACTATGGCATAGTATCGATACCTGAAGCTGTCGTGCTGATGATGGTGATGATGATACAATGTAACTAAATATCGTTATCAAGCGTGAGATAAGGAATGTTTGTTTGGGGGGAGGGGGAGGGGGTAACCGTGTAGGGGCATTTTGTACTTTGTTATTCTGAGAACTGTCAGGTAGTAATTTCCAAGCTGTCGTTAATTTACTGTATTCACTTCTGTCATTGACTGCTCCCTGTTCTTTTCATAGTATTTCAATTCCATGTGTGTGCGTTTGTGTGTATACAGGGGTCAATAAAATAAAAATTCTTTGTAAAAATTTGTTGGACGTGTTCACAACCAATTGCTCACGAAGTTGTCCACCGCTTTGAACTGGAAAATTTTTCCCACCCATGTTTTTTTGAGGGGTACAAACAAATGAAAACCACATGGAAATGAATCCGGACTACAGGGGGATCCAAAGCTACGCAGTGAAATTCTTCAATTTTGCTTGCGTAGAAGCCTTAGTATGGAGTCGGATGATATTGTGAAAAAGCAAGAAACCGATAGGCCTAATAGGGTAGTACGAAGCATTCCTTGTACTTTGTTCAAGTAAAAAAATCGATGTACACAACATCTTTACCAACCCAAAAGACAAACGTGTTTTCGCATTCACTAGAGTTTATTCATCTTTTACATGCCGCTCTATAGTCGACCTCTTGGTTTCAGGATTTGGCCTATACTATAGCGGTTTACCCCACTACCATCTTCAAATGGTAGTGTTTACCCATGATGCATCACATGTGAGAATGCGTATAAAAAATGAGTCTCCCTCTGCTGCAAAGTGATGCAAAAACCTGTGAGAAATGTCATCTCTTGCACCCTCCTGATTTGCATTTAGAATTCTTGGCAGCCATGTTGGTGAGATTTTGCATAACTTTCTTCTTTAACGATTGTCTGCATACTTCTACAACTTACTGAAGTTTTTAGAAGTTAATGCACTAATTTCACGAACATTTATTCATCGATCATTGTGAATAAGGTCTTGAACTTGCAAAATGTTCTGCTGTGTAATGCTATTTCTCTAACGAAATGCCAAAGTGAGATTAGAAACTGCTTTGCGACCTGCACAGAAAACTTAGGTATTTGTACAATTAAGCTGCAAAAGTATATACGAATTGTGCATGCAGTCTGTGCAAGATTTCAGCTGGTTTAGAACTTTTGCATACAAAAAACTTCATAATTACACGCTGTGCAATGGACACACACACCTTCGTTTCTCTCATCCTAACAGCAATTAAACAAACGACTTTAGAAACAAGGGCTGCACAAATCTAGGCACTACTACCCACTCCCTACTGTTACCAACATTACTGACCATTAAAGTATCTTGTGCCAATTCAAAAGTCTCTTTTATATTTAACGTGACCCTCGAATATATGAACACCTGCTACAGAGTTCAGTGTGTAGTTGTTTTATAGTGTAGAAAAAAGTATCTTCATGTCTGTAGTAACTTATATCAGATCAGTAGCATATCTACAAATTGATCATGGGGAGGGGGTCTGGTGGAGACGGCTTTATAAAAAAGAAAAAAAAGTTAAGACTCTAAAGTGGTTAAAAAACAAATGGCACATATACAAGTGCTGTTAATACCCCTGTTTGTATATTTAAAAAAAGATTTACTTCTACATTAGGGTGCACAGCTGTAAAGATAATAAAACAGCTTAAAAATTAAGAGATTAACAAAATTCCTCTTTTTGTGACCCTCTGGGGGAGTCCAGTTCACCCCCCCCCCCATAAATATGCTTCTGTATCAGATACAATTTTAAAACAAATGGCATGAACTATTGGCTTCAGAACTTATTACAGTAGACTCTCGACTATCCGGCTCGGAACTATCCGGCCTATTTTTGAACCTACGTGCTGTGTGCAAAACACAAGTTGCGACATGAAAAGCGCAGATTTCCCCCCGCTCTGCTACTACCTGCTCTTTGTTTCATCAATTGTGTATCGGATGTCAACAAGTGCTGAATACGTATTCCACTGTTCCTGGTTACGTTCGTAAATTGTTTTTTGGTGTGCTTTGTTTTTTTTTTTATTGAAGATTACAAAATGGGTGATAAATAAAAAAGGGTTGTAGTGACTATGGAGGAGAAACTACACGCTATAAAACGACTGGACTCTGTGGTAACGGCAAAAACTATTGCTTTGGAGTTAGGAGCTGGGAAAAGTACTGTTTGTGACTGGAAGAAAAATCGAGTAGACATTTAAAAGTGGTGTGCTGCCCAAGCTAGTGGAAGTGGAATGAAAGTAAGAAAAACCATGCTGAAAAGTAAGCATAAAGAAGTTGAGGAAGCTTTATTTTTGTGGCACGAACATTTAAGAGAAAAATGCTTGCCTGTTACTGGGCTGATATTGCAGGAAAAAGCATTGCAATTTAAGCTACAAATAGAAGGAGAAGATTAAGAATTTACTGCCAGTGATGGTTGGTTAGATCGATGGAAAAAACTATTCGGTATTCGCCAAATTTCCATAAGTGGGGAGGCTTTATCTGCTGATAAAGAGCCTGTACCTTTGTTCAAAGACTATTTTTAAGCTTATTGAATTTTCTGGGGAGCAGCTGTACAACTGCGATGAGACTGGTTTAAATTATAAGATGCTCCCTAGAAAAATGCTTGCATCAAAAAAGAAGCCGCTGCACCAGGATACAAGAAAAGCAAAGAACGAGTCACCATCTTGGCTTGCAGTAATGCAACCAGCACCCACAAGCTTAGGTTGACTTTAATAGCAAAATCAAATAAACCTAGAGCTTTTAAAAATCTGGAAATTCAGGAATCACTACCCTTATATTACGCACATCAAAAGAAAGCATGGATGAATTCAGAAATTCTTAAAACCTGGTTCCAAAATGAATTCATAGCGACTGTAGGAAAACATTGGAAAGACAACAATTTTCCGAGAAAGCTGTGCTAATTCTTGACAACGCACCTTCACATCCGGCCACTGACGAACTCACAGATGGAGACATCAAAGCTTTACTTTTACCAGGCAATGTGACAGCTGTTCATCAGCCGATGGACCAGGGCGTCCTTGAAATGCTAAAGAAAAAGTATCGCCGGTGTCTTCTCAGTTCGTTGATATCTGTGATTGATAATAATGAAGACTACTTAACCACTCTGAGAAAGATTGACATGCTAGATGACATAAGGTTGTTGGCCGAAGCATGGGAAGAGATTCCAAACATATCACTGTTAAGGTCTTGGAAAATTCTTTTCGACCATGAAGGTGGACATTTCAACCTTGAACCCATGTGTGAAACTGAAGTGGAAGATGAAAACGATAAACTCGTTTCGTTGCTGGAAAAAGTACCGGGCTGTGATGATGTTAATGCAGAGGACATTAGAGAATGGATGGCAAACGACGAAGTTGATGCAATAACTGACAACGATATTGTGGAAATGGTGACACAGGGAGAAGAAATAGAAGAAGAGGAGGAGGACAGGGCATCTTTAGATGACACAAAAAATCACATCCCACAGGAGGAAGCGACGCCAGCTGATATCTTCTGGTTGTGTAAGTGGAGGGACATTGCATCGCGGAAGAGGGTTAAAAGGAAGAAGCAGTCATCTATCAAGGACGTTTTCAAAAACTAAAAACTGTAAGCTTTGACTCTTTTATCTTCGGCCTACCTTTAATCATTTATTAATGAAGATTAAAATAAGTTTAAATCATTTTTCAAGAATTAGGCCTACGTTTTACGTTAATGTTTTGTTCATTTTAAAATTGTATGTATTCATACTGTACAGTATACATCTTTTTATGTTTCCTGCAATTAAGTTAGACATTATAAAATTTATCTTAAAATGTGTATACAATATTTTTATTCTTGGACTTCCTTTCTCTGTAATAAATTTTTAAAACGTACACCACACTACATAACAAACATTTATAAAGTACTGGACTGTTCTAAGAGGTCATAAAATATGAATAAGAGCATGTTTTGGTATAAAAAGTGTGTTTATAATGGTATGGGTGGGGCAGGATGTGAGTAATTATAGATCTCTGGCGGCCTATCTGGCCTTTTTGTTATCTGGCCTGCCCTTCCACCACATTAGGCCAGGTAGTTGGGAGTCTACTGTATTACATTAGAAAAAAGGTAACTGTTATACTTTGTGACTGACTAGTTGTAATATGAAATTAGAAAAGTTTTTTTAATTTTTCATCTTTCTATGCAGGGTCTGGTTTCTCATCTGTCTGTTGCTGCAGGCTTTTGTTTGTACAAGGTGTTCCAGGAGAAGAGGGAAATATTTCAGCAGGTGATTCTAGAGCTAAAAATAAAAAATATGTGATATAAACCTAGGTCGAGAAATTCCTTATTTTTGAGTTATGGCTACTTCATCATCATCATCATATCCCAACACAGCACAACACAGCATAGGCAGGATGCTGCCTGTTCCGCCTTCAAAGATCCTCCAACCATCTCTTCCTGGGTCTACCTACACACCTGTGTTCTACAGGTTTGTATTTCTAGACTTGTTTGGCCAGTCTGGAATCTGACATTCTTTCCACCATTGTTTGTAATCTTTTTATTTTTCATTCAAGCTAAAAACTTGTAACTTTCTCTTATTCCTCATCCTTTATATAGTCAAGTTTAGAACACCTCTTACGCACACCATTTCCAAGGCCTGTATTTTACTGTCTTGTTCCTTGGTTGTTGCCCATAATTCACATCCATAAGACAACACAGGGCCGTAACTTTGTAGAACTTTAATTTTGTATCTCAATGTACCTTGTTTCTGAAAATACAGATGACTGTCCCGCAGATCATTTGGAATTTACCTAATTTAACATCACTATCATAATTCCTGTCATAGCCAATATCATTTCCCAAATAATAAAGTGGCTCACCTGTTCTAGAATTCTAGCACTAATCATTATTTTTGTTCTTATTGGCTCCTTGTCTTGAAATCCCATTAGCTTTGTTTTTGTAGTGGAGATTTTCAAATTGTATTGTTTGCAAATCTGATGAGCTTAAAAACAGATTGTTGCAAATCAGACTCGTCAGCAAACAACAGCATATTCAAATATCTGTTTTGTGATAACTTAATACCAGGGTTCACCAGATGTTTCCACTTCCTTACCAGTTCTCAATATAAATGTTAAAAAGAGTAGGTGATATGCTGTACCCTTGTCTAACAAGTTAGACAAGCCTGTAAGGGGGCAGCCCCTCCACATGACTTATCCATCTATAGGCTGGTACCCTATAATGGGGAATTAATTTAATTTACTCACAACTGTTAAAGAACACAGCCAGACGGAGTTGTGGCCAGTTAACAATTAAATCCATATTTCTGTTCCAAAGGCATAATAATGCAATACGAAAATTCTTGGAAGGCAAATTATAGGGCAAGATTATTGGTTCCATATGTTGTTTGACTTGAAGTATTAAAAGAATAAGGTGTCAGAGATTTGTCTTTAGTATTCTGCAAGAAAATTACTGAAAATTATTAACAAATTTGAGTTCAAAAACACAATTTTTTTAGGTTTTACTTACAAATTTTGTAGTTAGAATTACATAAATTTTTTTCTAGAAAAATTGACATGAATGATATCACATAAAATCGAACACAATTTTGAGAAATTTAACTTAGATTACGTGTCTGAATGTTAAAATGAAACGCAGAATATTAGCTATTTTATTTACAAAACAGGTAAAAGTCAGAAAAAATTTTACTTGGATTTATTTTTTGTGTAGGAAATATTTCTTTCTGCAAAGTTACCGCATTTTTACCATGTAGTGTGATGTTTTAATATGAAAGGGCCAATATTTGTACTAAAGTGCCAAACGGGTTCATCAATTGTATCACAGCATACAACACTGAAATCTGTGCTGAAACTTTGAATCCACTACAGTATGATGATTGTAGTCTTCACTTTAGTCTGGAACTGTAAGAAATTAATTTTGATTTAATTATGTTTATTTGTATTTAAAGTTGGAATTTTATTTGTGTTTATAAGAACTATAATTCTACTTCAGTTGTTTTTTAAAAATCGTCTCATTTATTCAGTCATTCCTATCATTCTGATTTGGTTTAAGTGCATAGATTTTGCAGTGGAATGCAAGAGCTTGAGTTGTAGAATAACAAATTAGTTATTCTACTGTATATGCACAGTTCTAGACTATAAGGGACTTTGCAGAGATTTTAAGAACTTGCATCAAAATGGTATTCTTCCTTAGATTCATATTTCATCTGAATGATAACTTGAATATGAAGATGAAATTAAAATCAGTTGAACACAGCTGGATGGAGTTATGGTCAGTTGAGTTATGTGTTTATGACCTGGTTAAGGAAGATGATGTATGGAAAATAAGAAACAATCAGTAGACAGATGAGCTGTTCAAGCATGACAACATTGTAACATTTGTAAAGGCTCAATGAATACATTGGCTAGGTCATCTAGAATGGATGGATGATCAGCACATGCCAAAGAAAATCATGAGGGCAACGATTTATAAAAATAGAGAGAAGGGTTGATCTAGGACTAGATGTAAGATGGTTAGATATGTACTGGAAGATCTCAGAAGAATGGATGTGACGGGGTTATGCTGAGATGGCAGTGGGTAGGAGACATTGGAGAAGTTTGGTGTTGGAAGCCAGGGCTCACATTGGCTGTAGTGCTAAAAAAGAAGAAGATTAGAAGAAGTTGTCATGGTATAGGCTTAATAAGTAATTAGTTAATTGAATATAATTATTTCACTAGTTAAGTAACGGACACATCATGGACAATGAAATCCAAGTAGTTAATTGACTCTTTCTCATTAAAACATCACACTACATGGTAAGGATGCCTATAATCAATCTAACACAGTGATTCTCAATTACCTACCAGTCATGGACCCCTCCCAGGTAGCTTTTTGAGAATGGTGGACACCCTGGTTTTTGTATTTTTTGAATATGTAGAAATTACTCCCTCCATATTAATAATAAATATTTCAAAACTGGGAATTTGGTGTAATAAAACATTAAATCTAGGCTTACTGAAAACTGCTTGTGTAAAAGCTGAAAAAGATTGTTCACATTGGCAAGTTGTACAAAATGGCAAAAATATTTCAATGGTTTTTCAGCTAGTTGATTTTGATATGCTTGATAAATGGTTAGCCAGAACCATTTGTTATCTGTGATAATCAGATTTTAAACTACTATTCCTTGCCAAATCAACAAGCTGGTCCTCCTGTTCTTTACAAAGATTACAAATTTTGCTATCGAATAGGTTTCTCATCCTGGCAGTTTTATTGAAATCATTGGTTTCCATAGGGAAATATTATCTTAATGTTGTTGGTAAGATTCCCAGATGCATGGCTATTTCCTTCTTCACTTGTTCAGGTATTTTTGTGTGAAGAAGACTCCAAAAATTATTTCAGGGTTGGAACATAGGTAGAGGAGTCTTTCTCCACACATTTTGACCACATTTGGAACTTCTTGATTATGGCATTAATCTTAACCTCAACACAAAAAATGTCCATATAATTCCTTTGCAAACTCAAATTAAGAACATTAGTATATTCACACTCATCTGCCAAATAGGCAAGAATACATAGCCACGAAAAATCAGAAAACACACCTGAAAAATTTGTGTCCAGAAGAAACAAGTGCATCTCATCTCTTAGTTCAAAAAATAATTGAAGAATCTTACTTGAGAGAGCCAATAAACTTCAGTGTGAAGAAGTTGGACATGATCACCCCCATCTGCTTGCATATAGCCTGGATAATTACGTTAAATAGCCTGGATTGTCACATCTCTATGTAATTTGTCACTTTTACTACTTCTCCAAAAGTTTTGTTCAGTAACTGTGGAAAGTGTTGAGCTACCAAAGCCTTTTTATGAATGCAGCAATGAGTCCACTTTATTTGTGGAGCAACAGCCCTCACTCTTCTGAAAAACCTTGTTTTGTAACTAGAGATGGGCGTGCCACCATCTGATGTTATAACAACACACTTTTTCCCAGTTGATATCATGTTTAGAAAAAAAACTGGTCAATCGCATTAGAAACTTCTTTCCTAATGCATTGGGTATTCATCAATTCACAAGAGAATAAACAAATTTTCAAGCAACTGGTCCTCCAATATGAAACAAACAAAAACCATAAAAATAGCTTTTTTTGATATATCTGTACTTTCATGTAACTAGAGAGTGAATATGTCATTTATACAGAGTCTAACAAATACTGTATCCTGTATATTTACAGACAAATCTGAAAGTCCTCTTTGAATAGTGTCATTTGAAAGAGGAACTGAACTAGTAAGCCTGGCTGCTGAGGCACCTAACATTCCCTAACAAATAGCAACTGCAGCCAGGAGAATAATCTCTTCAGCTACAGTATGGCCAGATTTGGTGATAAGCTAGACAGCTCTATATAAAGCTAAGGTAGCATTTTAATTGACATTGTGAGTTTGAGATTTAGTAGTATTTGGTATTTTGTTATCTTTTTAACTCTCCTAACTTAATTTTAAAAGATTCTAAGACTTAATTTTATATTTTTGAAGTTTAGTTTCAAGAAGGCAGTGCAATTTAGCTGGTTTCATGCATTTGTCCAACAAAAGTTCCAAGTAAATAATGCACTGTGGCCTTGGTTCATCTTCAGGGCCTAAAAATATAAAGCCTAATTGTAAATATTCACTGTTACTTTCACACTTCTGCTACTCTTTGATCACTTTTTTTAATGTTAGGTTTGTAGCAGTTAGGCTCATCACTTATATGTAAATCACTTGATTTCTTCTACCGTGCCTTCCTCTTCAACTTCATTTATTGTTATTTTAAGCGAACCATTTTTATGCTAACATTCATTGATTAAAAACCACAGTCACGCAAAAATAATATAACATAACACAGAAATATGAATAAGTGTAACAATTGATGGTTTATTCAGCTTATTGGTATGGAAATAGAACAGTGGCCATGGAGTATGCAGTAAACGCTGCACAGGTTGGTGATGGGGGTCAAATACTTTTGGAGCATGGAGCAGCCAAAATGATAAATCAAAGGTATTTTTGGTTCGATAACTTGACCACTATGATCATTGTATTCAAATTCCATGAGAACTATGAATTAATAGAAATTTTATTGAAGCACAGTTTTATTCCCTTGGAACAGCTTGTGGATCTCCAGGGGTCAGTGGACCACTACTTGAGAACCACTGAGCTAACAATATAAAATTTTTCTTTTATTAAAAAATAAAAGTAAAATTACAATTGAAATGTTTTATATTTTAGCTGTTTTGTAATAAAACATGTTCTACTTTGAATTTGATTCAGAAATATAACATTTTGAAATGTAACATTCAGCAAAGTGCCATTAAATATAATTAAAGTATGAAAGTATTCTGCCTTATGAAATTATAATTTCTCAAACTTTTGTTTGTTTTTCACTAATATTATTAACATCAATTTTCAAGAACACAATTTTTGAACATGTCTAACTACAAAATTTTTATTGTCTATTAGAAATTTAACAAAGTAGCTAAACCTAAAAAACTGTGTTTTATAACTCAAATTTTGTATACTTCTCAGTGATTATCTTTCAGAATACTAATGATAGAGCTCTGAGATCCTTTTCTTTTAATGTCTCAGGTGAAACAGCACTTAGAACAACAAATTTTTCCCATAATTTGTGTTACAGCAATTTTTATATGCATTATTACTCCTTCAGAACAGAAATATAGATTTAAAATTTTACCTGGCCATAAAACTAAAACAAAGCATTTTCCAACAAATGTTTATGTAACATTCTTTAGCATTAGAATCGCTTGCTGAATTATTTCTCATTCCTCTCAGAACAGCCTTTATAACCACACAACACAATTGAGATTATTGTGATTGCAAATGTGTAAATAAAAATACTTCTGCTAGTGAAATTTGTTGGAAGCTTGAATGTGTATCAAGTTTTTACAAAGTTTATCAAGTTGTATTTAACTGAAAAGTGAATGAATTTGATTAGTTGACTTTGTGAGGAGTAGGAAACCATAATTTCAAAAAAATTTGAGAACAAATAATTAAAAAAGGAACTTAGAAAAAAGTTAAAATAGTAGAGAGAATATTTAATACTTTACAATTTTATTACAAGACAACATTGATATCTATACCAAGATGTTAAAACTAGATTCAATGGTGTAGAAGTGATTTCAAGAACTAAAACAATAACTCTTTCTTGTAGTGCTTTGTTTGCAACCAGCTGGTACCATAATTGTGTTCAACATTTATCCATCTTCCTGTTGTTCCTTGAACTCTTGCTGTTAGTTTACATTCTTCTGTCCATCAATTGAGAGACTTCTACAGCTACTGTCACCTCTTGCATCCTGCTTACCAGAGCCTTATGTTGCACAAGTCATCATGTTGCAAGCCTCTTTTCCCCATCTATTCAAATATATCTTCCTTACATGATCTCTGGGTCTACCCCATTTCTGTCGTCTAGGTGGAATCCAGTCTAACACCTTTTTGGGCCAACGATCATCAGGCATCTGTTCCATGTGGTCATACAATAGGAGGTGATTTGTTTCTGTGGTGTAAAATTGTCATGCAACATATAGTTGCTGTTATTTTGAATGTTCATCCTCTTCATTCACAGCACTTAATGAATATTAATTGCTAAAAATTCACACCCCCTCACACAACCTACCAACTAGAAAAAACCGTTACAAGTTCCAGACATTCTGTATCACACCTCACTGAGGAAGGCGAACATCACGCCAAAACGCGTATGGGAAAAAACAAAGTAAGTTTTCACAAGTGAAAGTTTAGCAATTAATATTCATATAGTTGCTGTCTGACATCTTCATTTCTTCTGTATTGGGACCAGACCTTTCTTCAGAAGTCTATTTCTACTGCTTGGAGCTGTCACGAGTTTATCTGAATTATCTCCTAAGCTTCAGAACCATAGGTAACTAAGCTTTCTAATATGGCAGAGGAAATCATCTTTTTAGTTCTATGGGTTATTTCTCACTCCAGAACACAGAATTCAGTTGGTCTGTCACCACTTCCCTTGTTTTCTTTTGCAGCTGATATTGCCAACACTTCGGCCACTTTTTGATAATGGCACTCCAGAATATCTAAAAAAGCAGTATTTTTTATAATGTGGAAACCCACTCTCATATTGGCTCCTTCATTTCCAATAACCAGCTGTCAGTTTTTCCAAAATTTATATCAATTCCCCAAGATCTGTATTCTTCACAGAGTTTTTGGGACATGCAATTGGAGTCTTGGTATCACAACTTAATCATACAGAGATAGTAGTCATTCATTCATGACAAGTCTTCTTCACCTACTCAAGTATGTGTTATATAAATTTTGAATAAAGTGGATGCTATGGAACTCCCTTGCCTTAAACCTTTTGTTACTGCAAAGTATTGGGTATCTTATTCCCAGCTTTAATAACACTGACACATCCCTCATAAATGTTATGTATAATATAAGTGGTGCTAATACCAGTTTGGTGCATGACTAGCCAGAGCTTTGGTAGTGGAATGCTACTTCTCACTTTGTTCGTGTTCGAACATCTCCTAGCCATTCATTATTAGTTCGAATGGTATTCTTTCAGATCCAAGAGTTTTGCCAATCTTCATTGTTTTTCAAGCTGGTACCACTTCATCAATTGTTATCTCCTGAACTTCCTCATTTTCTAAATACAAATATTACATTAACGACTCGGAACACAAAGTTTTTTATAAGTAAAAACATAAAGTTTTACCTTACAACCTGAACCGGTTTTCACCTTTAAAAAGCTTCTTCAGAGGTTGCCGCTGGTAGCGCTGTCCGTCCTGTTGTGGGCGACAGAATCGAATTTCGAAAGATCGATGTTGTGTGAAAAAGGTGAAAACCGGTTCAGGTTGTAAGGTAAAACTTTATGTTTTTACTTATAAAAATCTTTGTGTTCCGAGTCGTTAATGTAATAGTTGTATTTAGTTAAGTAACGGACACTTCATGGACAACAAAATCCAAGAATTTTCCTCATTTTCATCATGTGTGTCCTAGTTTCCTTGTATAGTTATAATTCTATCCTGTCTTCTGTAAAAAGGTTTTCTATAATACTTCTTCCGTTCTTCCAAAGTAATCAGTGTGAGCCTGTTAGTTGTTTTGTATTATTATGGTTTATTATCTTATATTAATCATGATCCTTGAGTTTAACATCCTTATTTAATACTTTGTTCTGAAGTGTATTAGTAATTATGGCCTCCCACTTCTCACAAAGTCAACTGACCAATCACATTCATTTCTTAACTTTTCAGTCAAACACAGCTTCACAACTTGGTAAACACTGTTTACCCATTTCACAATAAAATTAAATTTCCAACAAATTTTACTAGCAGAAATATTTTTATTTACACATTTGCAGTCACAATAGTGTCTATAGAAAATGTCATATGTAAGTATATAAACAAATATTTTCACCAATATAAAACAATATAAAATCCTTTATATTTTGTCTTAGTAAGAGCAGTTGTATCTATCTTTAAGTACTGTATTTTATTTCTTCAAAGACTTCTTCAGTTTTTTTTGCAAATTCCTGTATATGGTCTAATTTGCATTGTCCTTTTCCACAACTAAGTCTGTTTGCTATTTTTTAAAAATCTGAATTTTATTACTCAGATTATAATATGACAATATTTATGACACAACTTTTATGTAACCACTATCAGTATTCAGTTAAGCACACCACATCTTCAGTTGGGTGTTGTGTGGTTGACTATAAATATTTTATTGTTGTTTTGAGTTATAACCTTAAACAAGCTACTTGCTAAATACATGAGAAATTAGTTTTTAACATAGTACCTGTATTGTGCTAAATCCTACAAAAAGCATTAAAAAATATAATGTAGTATTAGTAGATTAGTGATCAAATTCCCAGCGTGTCCGTTGATTAATTAATTATAAATACATCACTACTGACTCGGATCAGTATATATATCAATACTGACTCGGATTGGTAAAAAATAATAAAACATTTACCTGATAGCCTAAACCAGTTTTTGCTCCATTGGAACTACTTCAGAGGCTGCCGATAGGAGCACTGTCCGTCCTGTTTTTGGTGACGGCGCTGTTGTTCAAAAGATTGGTGTGTGTGTGCTTTTAAATAGTATATGTGATTTTGTTTGTTTATGATGTTTTTTCTATGCGTTTTTGTGTGTTTGTATATTTCTAGTTGTTCAAAAGTGTCTAATTTTTGACCTTTTGTGTGTACATGTAGACTTTCCATGTGAAACAAACATATTTATGTTTGTGTATGTGTGGTCTGCCTCAGTGAGGTGGTTTGCAAAGGTGGATTCAGAGATGGAGTGTAGTGGCTTTGTGTGTTCAATGTATCTCTGTTTGAAGCTGCATCCTGTCTGGCTTATGTAGAATTTGTTACATCCTGAGCAGTTTAGTTTGTATACACCAGGTAAACCAAATTTGTTTTGTTCTTTGTGAGTGTTTTTTGATAGTGCGTGTTCTGTTTTATTTGTAGCTCTGTATGCGATTCTGTATTCTGCTTTTTTAAATTTGCAGACTATTTTTTCAGTGTGGTTATTGATATATTATGTTAGTGTTATGAATTTGTTGTTTGACTGTATTGATTTTCCCGTATTTTATTCCAAAAGTATACACAAATGCTGTGTAATAAACTTATTTTATATTGTATAGTGCAACTATATTATACAGACGAAAAAATAATAAAACGCCCTAAAAGTCCTCATCAACCATTCGTACGTCCTCCCCCATAAATATGCCCCTTCAAAACCATCCGAGCTTTGTCTTCTTAACTATGGTCATGTCCTGTAGTAAATTATAAATTCTTGGATTTCATTGTCCATGACATTTCCGTTACTTAACTAAATATAATTATTTCACTACCGACTTGGAACACCGAGTGTTCCGAGTCAGTAGGGAAATAATTATATTTAGTAAATTATAAAGTTATTCATTATAGCTTTCAAACCCCCCTCCCTGTTGATCTATGTGTTTTTCTCAAGGGTTTTCTCTCAAACACACTAAATATTTACTCTTTTTTCTTAGTGTTCAAGTTTCTGAGGTGTACAGGAGCACTCAACATATTAATGTTTTACAAATTTCAGTCATGGTTTTCTTGATTACACATTGAAGCAAAATTGTTTTTGTAACTCAAGGAAGGTTCACTTAAGCAAGGACAAATATCACTTAAGTATTTCTTCCTCCATAATATTTTCATTGCTTACAATGGAGTTCAGGTAGTTTAGTGACTCATTATTCCAAATTTATGATCACTAAAACTGATGAATTGGCAGCAAAGTACTTATTTCACCAGCTGCCACTCCTGTCCAGTCATACACTCTGTTTAACCTCATTTCTTTTCAGGTCATGTAATCTACTCATTTTATATGAGACTGTAAAAGCTTCCCTATTCAAACTGATGAATGCCCTAAAATAACAATATCTTTACCTATATATGCCATTGTATAAATAAAAACTTGTGTACTATTAGCATCAGTGACTGCTAACAGTATGGCATCACTTTGTGACCATTCCTAGGTAAAAAGATTTTATAAGTATCATTGTAAAATTTTGTTAAATATTCAATACCCTTCATAGTCTAACTTTATAATCTGAACCTCTTATTTTAACTAACTTTTCTAGGACTTTTAAATCTCTTAAATTGTTATCCAAATTTTTCTTTTTAATTTTTTTATATGCAGCTTAAGAGCCTACAAGAAACAAGCACATCTACTCCAAATTCCATAAAATTTTCAAGCAACATTTTAAGCTAAATATTTGATCATTGTTTCTTTGGCTTTGTTGAAAGCATACTGATCGCTTGTATCTATATACAATTCCAGCTGTAAGTATACTTTATATGCAACATGCATTTTTGATATTTGATATGGCCTTGGATGTTTACTTTATCTATGATCTTTTTTGGAGGAATAGGCAAATGATACATTTGTCTACTTTGTTCCAGTCATGTAGTATTTTCAGTTGTTTGATTTTTCAGTAATTTCTTGAAATGTTTACTATACTCTTATCATTATTATCAGCGGCGGATTATCCATTAGGCCCGGGCCTAGGGGCCGCAGGCCTTTTTTTTGCTTAAATTATTTTTATAGATTCTTTATTTTTCATAATGTTTAACAAAAGCGTTTTACAGTTGCAAATCGCAATTTCGATCTTATCTTAATTTATAAATTATATAAAACTAAATTAAATGTCTCAAATTCTTCCCATCATTTAAACAACGTCCTCTATTGCATCACCAGGTGCCACTAGCTGCTAACAGTCATCGAGTATGACGCATGGCATCATTCTCCAACCCTGGTCCCGACCTGTATGTACGACCGTGTGCCTGAACAACAAAGCAGCTGTTTGTTTTGAGGTTATTGTTACTGGTTAGCCTAGAAAGTTGGGAAAGTTTTAGTTCTACATGTGACAAGTGCGTTGTATTAACTAGAAGTGTTGAATGTTTTTGTGTGCAAAGTGCGACTCTGTGTGAGGCTAAACGCTTACAGTAGGCATCTTAATCGAACTCAAACATGAGTAAAAATTTACACACCGCAAGTGGAGCTTACAAACGTAAGTTAAAAAAAGCTAAGGACGATGCTCATTTGAAATCTTTGCAAAAAACAGTTAAGTTAGATACTTTTTTTACAACTTCAACGATTTTGCAAAGTATTGATTCTGAAAATACTGTTTTAAATGATAGGCCTAGTTGTAGCGTTAACGAATCTGAAGTTACAGATTCTGTAACGGTTTTGCAAAATACAAGTACTGATCCTGAAAATACTGTTTTAAACGATATTCCGTTAGATTCAGAAGCACGAGCACAGTCTAACTGTAATATGCAAGGACACATTCTTGAATTTGATATAACGGACCCAAATTTTTGGGGACCATTAACAAATGAGCTAAAAGATAAAATTGTTAAAAGCCTACCACAGGACTTGTCAAAAATAACTGACTGTGATTTTTCGAAATCTAAACGCGTTTATCCAGACAAGACAAGATATGCCAACAAAACTATGTTATTTACTCGTTTGCAAAATGGACAATTACAAAAAAGAGAGTGGTTAATATATGTGAACTCTAAAGGCTGTTTTTATTGTGTACCGTGCAAGCTTTTCCATACAAATGAAAATGATACTGAAAACGCATTTATTCGTGGTTTTAACGATTGGAAAAATAGTTCTAGACTTTTACAACATGAAAAAAGTTCTGAACACAGAGTTAACATGCAATCTTACGTTATGAGAGGCAATGTACTTGGAAAAATTGATTCTGCTCTTCATCAAAAGTATTTAATAGAAGTGAACTATTGGCACAAGGTTTTAACTCGTGTTGTTCATGTAATTAAATTTCTTGTTGCTCGTGGACTAGCCTTTCGGGGTTCTGAAAATGAAGTTTTTGGATCTCTATCAAATGGCAACTTTCTAGGAATTCTTGAGGTAATAGCTGAATACGATGATTTTTTAAATATCCACATACAAAACCATGGCAATCCTGGGCAAGGAAAGATAAGTTATTTGTCAAAAACAATCTGTAATGAATTTATTGAAACAATGTACAATAAAATTGTTTCAACAATTGTCGAGGAGTTAAAATCAAACAAATACTACTCTATAAGTGTTGATTCAACACCCGATATAACTCATCATGACCAATTAACTTTTATTGTTCGCTATGTTTTAAATAATGGAAGTCCAACAGAGAGATTTCTTAAGTTTATTAGAATGGAAAACCGCACTGCTGCTGAAATGGAAGCATTAATTTTGAACATGCTTTCGTCACTAGACATTTCTATTGATGATATGAGAGGTCAATCGTACGACAATGCCGCAAACATGTCTGGGCACTATTCAGGACTTCAAGCTCTAATTAAAAGTCGCAACCCTCTTGCAGAATTCATTCCATGTTCAGCACACTCACTGAATTTGGTGGGCATGCACGCAGCTAACTGCTGCCTTGAAGCAACCAAACTATTTATGTTTATGCAAGAGTTATATGTGTTTTTCAGCGCATCAACTTCAAGATGGGCAATAATTGAAAACATGATAAACGACAGTAAGATCAAGAAAAAACTCTTGCCCAAAAGACAAATATAACCAGATGGTCAGCCAAATGGCATGCGTCAAGAGCTTTACTACTTCATTACTGGGAGTTTTATAAAGCACTTCAAGATATTTCTGAAAACCCACAAGAAAAGCCAGAATCCAGAGCTGCAGCAGAAGGATTATGTCATTTTTTTGGAAGAATAGAAATAGCGATATTACTTGTATTATGGAATGATATTCTGGAGCGCTTTAATGCGGCAAGTAAAACTATGCAAAGCATTAGTACTGACTTAAGAATTATTTGCAATCTATACAAATCCCTTTCAGAATATGTACAAGAATTACGAGAAACGATTTGACGAGAACGATTTGACTATTACGAGATGAAGGGTATGGAATTGTGCAAAAGTGAGGCTGCTGACTACGATCTAGATTCAAAGAGGACAAGAAAGAGAAAAACATTTCATGATGAATCAAAGAATGATAATGATACCTGCAGCACCTGCAGACTTGACGGGAGACAAGACATGATTGTAAATAAATTTTATCCCATAATTGACAACATTTCCAATGAGCTAAAAAACAGATCGAAAATTTATTTCGATCAGAATGAAGTTTTTGGTTTCATATACAAACTTTTTACCTTGGAAAATGAAGAAATTCGGGAAAAAGCTTCCGTTTTGGCCCAGAAATATCCTGCTGACCTTACCCCAGATCTTGGTGGAGAATTTGTTCATTTTAAGGTGTTTATCGAGGCTCTTAACTTAAATGTAAAGTATCACCATTTGCCTGCTGAGTTTTTGAAGTTTATACATGAAGAACAGTTGACAACTCTTTTCCCCAACATTGACACAGCTTTGAGAATTTTTTTGTGTATGATGTCAACAAATACATCTGGTGAAAGATCTTTGAGTATTTTGAAACGAGTAAAAATGTATCTTCGTAACTCAACCACAGATTCCAGACTTTCAAGCTTAACCAGTTTCACAGCAAATGCAAAAATATTGTCAGAAATGAACTTTGATATTATTAAGGACTTTTCTTTAATGAAAGCACGGAAAGTTGATTTGTAGTTTATTATTATTTTTTAATAAAACTGTTTTTAGCACATTAACTTCAGCTATTGCTATGTACTTTTGATTTCCTTATTGATCTTATAAGAATTATTAATTAACTGTCTTTACATTTCAATAAAAATATCTTTTATTTAGCAATGATTAGGCTATTTTTTATATCCAATCCAAAAACTATGCTTCAAAGGAAAGTTTCACAATTTGTATAGCTTAAATTAATAAATAATTGATTTTTTTACATAATTTCATAATACTGATAAAATTTTATTCAATTAACACGTAAACTATTTCCTTGAAACTTAATCTGGTGTTGTAATTTTTTTAAATATTTTTTTATTTTTGTTTTCATTTCAAATTTCTATTTTTAAAGGTCAATGTAAAAACCTTGTTGTACATGAGGTTGTTGGGGGGGGGGGCACAGAGCAAATCGGGCCTAGGGGCCCAAGGGCGTCTAATCCGCCACTGATTATTATCCATTATTCATACACTAAGCACACTTCAACAAGTACCTTTGTGAACAAACACAGGAAAATGTTAGTTATACATTTGTAACCGAAGGAGAATGTTTGGTTTAGTTATGTGGACAATCAAAATAGACACAGTCAACATTTAAGTGTCGGTTGTTATTTAATTTAACAATTTAAATTATATGGATAAATATTTATGAACAAAAATTAATTTAATTTATATTTATTCGATTTAAATTAAGTTATGTTTAATTTGACTGCTTAAACAGCATTATGTAACAGGCTGTTAACTTGTTGTGGACTGTTGGATAGAACATGCTGAACCAAAGGCATAGTCTATAAGAAAAATATAGTAATAACTGTTAGACTTTATAACATGTACAACTATGGCATCATACATTTATGAGCAACTGATAATCAGAAAATTCAGTATGACAACAGTCAGTAGCATATCTAGAATTTGGCCTTGGGGGGAGGGAGTCCAGTTGAGTCGGCTTCATACAGAAGAAAACAATTTAAGACTAATCAACATTAGTATCTATAAAGTGGTTGAAAAACGTGTGATAACATCCTGTAAGCAAACTCAGTAAAGTAAACGGTAATAGCACAATGAAAATAGGTCTATTGAAACACTGTTTAGAAGATACTTATTGACTGAACTGATTTTCCTATATTTCATATTTCAAACATGTAAACAAATGTTACACAAATGTGTAATAAACCTGTCTGTAATGTAGTTACTACTACATCAGCGTAAATAGCTGAAAAAATAATAAATTGCAGCATGTTTAGTAAACATGCTAAACATGTTGGAGCTAAAATGGAAATCCGAGTGTTACTTCAATAAAGTAGTGGTCTAACAAGTTTTTTTTTTACATTTGTCTATTCTCAAATGGATATTCATTAAACGGGTTCACTCACAGTATTTAGAAGTACACAGAAGGTATCACGCACATGTCCCCCCAGCACTCTCACTCCGTGACGTGTAATCTGGTGCACTAGTGCCTCATCAGTCGCGTTATTCAATGCAAATATTAAATAATTTAAAACTTGTATAACATATAAATCATAAATTATCCATTATTATTTATATTTAATTAATTATTTATTATTTAATATGTCTTAAAATTTTACTGAAGTTTATTTAATTTCTTGGCTCTTTTCTTTCACAGTAAGTTGGCTTGTAGCTATATATTTTTAAAGATCTCTTCTTATTTATTGACTCCAGCCTGATAAATGTTCGCGTTCTGAAATCTCAATGTAAAATTGCAAACTCATCTACATTGTTGCATTTCAGTTAAGTCTGTTGACTAAAGTTTTCATTACATTCCTTACCTTGCTTAAGCCACAGGTGCCACAAAATTCTATGAGACTTCTTCTATTTTAAAACAGTTCTTAACGATTCATCAGTTGGGTTCATAAGGGGTCCTCTTGATATAGTTGGAAGCCAGTCTTGTCGTTGAGTGGGATACTTACTAGTTGGATGGGCATATTCGAAACTTATGATTTTTTTTTTTAATTTGTAGGCTACATAACCTGTTACCATCTTCAACAAATTGGTTTTCCTCTACAATTGGCTGTGACCCACTGTTATGTTCAGTTCTCACAGTTTCAATAATAAACTGTGTGTTTGTGGCGGATGCACAGTTTTTCACTTCTGGCTGTATGCTGTTGGTCTTGTAACTTTTGCCTGAAGCAGAATTAACTGTCATGTTGGTATCATATCCATAAATTATGTCGGCACTCAGTGTAATGAAGTCGTCACGTGAACAGTTCTCAATTGGTATTTATAACAGTGGCATTTCTGCTCAGAAGAAAATATTTAATTCTTTAACTCACTGCTGTTGACAACGGATGATCATAAAATCCTCCAAGGCCTCTAATTTGAGAAAAGTAGGATTCCAGAACATCTTGATTCCATCTAGTAGACATAAAATGTACATATCTTTTGAATTGTAATTCTTTGAAAAGCCCGTGAAGGTAACAGATAAAAGGTAACAGATATTATACGAAGGCCTTTCTCAAGGTCTGATTGAAAAGGAAGTTATCAAGACTTTCCTATCACTCTCATGAACAAACTAAATTATGAAATTGACTTAAAGCTTCATTCTGTCCCTCCAAACATGTTCCATGGGCGCTTTTCATCTTGTTGGTAGGATGATATAACCAACATGAGCAGTTGCGGCAAGTACATATGTGTTATTGTGTTACAGCATGTTCATAATTTCATGAAAGTAACTGTGTGGATATTTTATGTATTATCAATTGCTTTCATTTTCACTATTGTTTATTCTCCCTGCTGGACCCTAATATTATTTTATATTATCTGTTTAAGAGATGCAGTGTGCTGTTTCAGATGTAGAGCAGAATGCAGCGTGACATCATACTAATGCATGGTGGTTGGTTGATGATTATGATATCAAAGACCATTGTTCCTCTCCACCCCCTTTTTCTCAACAGCTTGTGTGGTCCTTGTGAGTGTGCTGTGACAGATGTAGCACACTGGCCGAGTATAACTGAATTCTTGGCTTTTGTTGTCCATGACATGTCCGTTGATTAACTAAATATAAGAATATCACTACCGACTCAGAACACAAAGTTTTTTATTGGTAAAAATGTAAAAGTTTTACCTTACAGCCTGAATCAGTTTTCGATTATTATAAGCTTTATCAGAGGGTGCCACTGGGAGCACTGTCCGTCTTGTTCTTGGCGACGGCGCCAACTTTTGAAGGATCGATGTTGTGTGTGTGGGGTGTGATATGTTCGAATAATGTGTGATTTTAATTGTGTCTGTTCATTTAGGATGTCGTTTTTATGTGTTTTTGTGTGTTTGTATATTTCCAATTGTTCAAGAGTATCTAGTTTTCGGCCTTTTGTGTGTACATGTAGAATATCCACGTTGTTGTCGATGTTTGTGTATGTGTGGTTTGGTTCAGTGAGGTGGTTTGCAAATGTGGATTTGGTAGTGGAGTGTAGTGCCTTAGTGTATTCAATGTATCTTTGTTTGAAGCAACGTCCTGTCTGGCCTATGTAGAATTTGTTGCAATCTGAGCAATTTAGTTTGTAAACACCAGGTAGATCAACTTTGTTTTTTTCTTTGTGTGTGTTTTGATAGTGTGTGCTCTGTTTTGTTTGTAGTTTTGTATGTGATTCTGTATCCTGCTTTTTTTTGTGGGCAATTTTTTTAGTGTGGTTATTGATGTATGTTAGTGTTATGACTTTGTTGTTTTCTGTCTTTGTCTGTTGTTAGTTTTGTGTAGGAGTTTATTGACTATTGTTCTGTTGTATCCGTTGGATTCTGCTAGATATTTTATCATGTTTAGTTCATCTTTGTAGTCTTTTCCATCTAGTGAGATGTTGTTTAGTCTGTGTATCATAGTTCTGAAGGCAGCTAGTTTGTGTTGTATTGGGTGATTGGAGGAGTTGTGTATTAGTGTGTCAGTTGTAGTTTCACCCAAGCAGAAAACAACAAATACATAACACTATGTTATGTACTGGTTCAAATACATAACTGGTTCAGGCTATAAGGTAAAACTTTTAGGTTTTTACCAATAAAAACTTTGTGTTCCGAGTCGGTAGTTATTAGTGATATACTTATATTTATAATTGAATTAATGATAATGTGATGTATTTTATACTTACACTTATTGTTTTTTATTAATGGTATGGTACATATAATTAAAAGAATACAAAAAATAAAAAATATAATTGAATGTTTACCGATGTCATTATACCAATATCATAATGTTTTCGTTATGTTTTTCGCTTTTGTTATTGAACAATCGAACAAAGAGAAGTCCAGATTGAAGGTGCACGAATGGAGAAAACATACATTCGCATTATTTATTTATTTTTCTTATTTAAGTAAATTGAAGGAACTTTAATTGCTGTAGAAAGATGACTCATCTTTAGGTGTAGGCCAATAGTCCATAGGTTTTAAATAATGAAACCATTCTAGTATCTGTGCAAAGTATTTTTCTGGATTCAGCAATACGTTATTGCCATAGCGCCATTTATTTGTAGTAGTAGGGCCTACATGTAATTACATAATTAACGTTTCCTGTTGTGACAATTCTTGTACTATTGTGGTCGTGTACAGAAAACAGTCAAAGAAGGTCAGTTTCTCTCCTCTTGCAAAGTTTTGATTATAGTATAACTAAATGAAGCTGAATCCAATCAATTAACAGTTCTGTTGGGAGGGGGAGGAGGGTAGCACTAGAATGCAGCATTATTAGTTTGTTGTACACTTTGTATGTGCCAGTCGCCATTGTCTCTGACATGCAGGTATTTTTATATTATAATCTTAATATCGTAAGATGCGTCCTAGAATTGTGTTGAGTAGACGATTTGAGACGGGGGAGCAGCCAGTAGTAAACTTGAACATGACAACGTGACTTCTACGCTGCTCGATTAGTTCTTACGTCTTACAGTCACTTTTCAGCCAGCGTTAGTGAGTGTGCACTCTGCCAGTACAGTACGCGATACGCTTATTTGTATATATTTTTAAGTGTTTTAAGTACGCGATACGCTTAAGTGTTCATATTTTTATAATAGTATTTTTCAATACTATCTTAAACAGAATTTTTCAAAACTGCCTTGAAAAATATTTTTCAATACTACCACGTCTGCGATTTCTGGAAGAGGACGACCAAGGACTCGTCCTGCACGAGTAAGCTTGTTCGTTGGCCAATGAGTGCCGTTTCGTTCTCAGTCAAGAACGAAATTATCCGTAAGAAAATTTTTACGGAGGCCACGACGGGCTACGGTCACAAGTCTTGACACACTTCAACAAGATGCTATACGGAGACATATTTATTCGTTTTTTAGAAGAAAAGAATATCCTGCTGTATCAAAACTCCTTGTCACTTTGAAGAAAAGTGAACGTTTCGGAGGATATTTCCTTCTCTTCTGAAGATTGTCCATGACCCTGGCTTTGAACACAAAACAGTAAGTAGAAAGAAGCTTCTTTTAGAAAAGAGTGATGTTGTATCACGTAGATGCATATTCATCCACAAAATTTTGGAATAGCAACTGATGAATGTAGTGTGGTTAGATGAAACATGGGTGTATGCTGGCTAACATGTTAAGTAAAGGCAAGACTGACGGAACTACAGAAGCAAGACTGCCTGGTTCCACAGGAAGAGGAGGGCGTTTGATCGTGTGCCACACAGGAACAGCAAGTGGATTCGTAAATAATTCCCTCCTGATTTTCTGTTCAAGGAAAACTGGAGATAACCATAAAGAAATTGATTAATATGTGCTTCGAAAAATGATTTGAAACTCAGCTTCTTCCAAATGTGAATGCAAACAGTACAGTTGTTATGGACAGTGCGCTTTATCACATTGCAAGAGTTGATAAAACACCCACCACCGCTTCTAGGAATTAACACATTGTCTGCTGGTTGAACCGGCGGCGTGGTGTCAGTGCTGATTCATCATCGACATCAACTTTAACTTCAATTGACATAATTGATTCATCATGAACTTCTAGCTCTAGTTGAGGGAATCAACTCTCCAGAAAAATACATCTTATATGAGCTAGCTAAGAATCATTGATATGAAATGATCCGTCTACCACCATTTCATTGCCACTTGAAGCCAATAGAATTGATATGGGCACAAATACAATATTACGTTGCAAAAAAAATTAAAGGTTTTATAATGACAGAGACTGAAAAACGGACTTCAGAAGCGATTGACAGAGTGACAGGGCAGAAATGGAAAAAATGCATTCAGAACGTAGAAAAAGAGATGAGGGAAACTAAAGAAAGAAAGAGAGGATACTAGATGATGAACACAGATTATTATACACCTTGAAGAAGGTGAAAGTAGTTATGGCGATGAACATTGAATAGAATCATCGGATGACGAATGGATGGCATACGGCCTCTGGAAGAAGAAATAGACGACAATCTACATTAAAATGTACGAAATTATTGTACATAGGTCTATATTCTTATCCAAGGAAAAGAACGTAAAACATTTTGCATAATGCACTAAATTAAAAATCAACGTAAAACTTGATAAATTGTTAAATTAAAAATTTTTGTATATATGCAAAAATTATATTTATTTGAATAGAAAATAAAAACAAAAAATAAACATGAATTTAAAAACTAAAAAAAAAACAACAAAATTTGAACTCGATAAATAAAAAAGGGCCAAAGAAAGATTCAAATTGAGTAACACGCAATACCGTTGGCCTTCTGTATTTCGAAATGCGCGCGCGCGCGCGTGCTAGGGCGTACGTCATGCGTTTGTTTACGTTACAGAAGTTGAATGAATTGGCCCGCCAGCTGTGTAGGCTACTAGCGGCATCGTTGGACCCCCTGCCAGATATAGGGCTACAGCTCTGGGTAATCAGGACGCTTCTTCAGAAATTAACATTTTAGTAGTAGCTTAATAAAGTTTACAAAGCCTAAATTATTTTTACTGTCAATATTCAACACAATTAACATTTCAGAAGTCACTATAATTATCTAAATATTTAATGCTGCACGTTATAACGTTGAAGAAAATTAATCAAATATACACATTCTAACTTTACCGGAAGCCTGTTTCAAAATTAAATTGAAACATACTATATTAGATTCTTCAGTACCGTCTCAAAACTTGGTCCTCCCTTCTGCATAATTTGTGATGTACAGCTCTTGATTGTGACTTACCTGGTAACTGTGCAGCTCGCTGGTTTGTCAGTATCTAGTACGAGCATGAAATTAATAAAAGCAGTAATTAGCCTACTATTTTACGTATGCGGGCGCGAGCATAAATGCACGAATGAAATTGAAAAGGCGACAAAGAATGAAAAGCATAAATTGCTGTCGAGTCCAGAATTAACTTGGGACATAAGACACGCACTGTACAAAGAGAAAAGTAGTTTAATTAATCATCGTTTACGTTAAACAAGTAGACGGAATTGCTGCCCGCCTGTGAACTGGTGTCAGGGTTTACGAACGCGTGTGAACAGAACTCACCTTACACCTGTATGGTTTGATAACGAGGATAAATGTGGGTGTCAGACGCTTTGATTCATATTTTTTCGCTGTCGCTGTAATTAAAATATATGATCACACAATTAAGTTTGAATTCTAGAAAATGTAGATTTACTTCGGCGCCCCTAATACTTATATTATTCCAATCATGAGGCGCATTTTATATTATTTTTAAATGAGTCGTCCTTAAAAATACGGTGAGAAATGTGCATAATGACGCCGTCTGACCAGTGTGTCTTGCGCTTGAGGTCATTCCAGTACGCGTTCCGTCCACGTATGTACACAACGAGACATAACAGAACTGCTTGATCAAGTTACAATTTTATTTCCCGTCCAGATTACATTTTTGTAGTCCGTAGGTGACTTCATTGTTAGTGTGTTTATACAAATGGTTTGGATTCGGCCTGCATATATTGTTAGAATACCAAATTCCGATTTGTTAAAAACCCGTATTGCACACGCACAGAGGGAATGGCAGTCACTCTCCAGGTTTTTACACTTTCGTCGGCATATCCTCTCACCCACAATAGATATCTTTCATCGCGCATTTTCTTTTGTATAAGAAGTGTGTTTATCTCGAAGGTTGTTATAATCGGTGCTTCTTAATCGACTTTCAGGATATGTCTGTTTGTAACGGGCTCATGGAATGTCCGTAAGAATCTAAACAGAAGGACTACCCTTTTTTATTCATCACGATTGAACTTCAATATTTATTATTCTGAAGTTTCCTTCATTACTCTTCTTAAATTATAAACATTCACAAAACCAGCTTCATTCCAATGGTGTCTTCGCCTACTTCCAACCCACGTCACAGATTCAGACAATCTAGTCTTACGTATTACATTTCTAAGATTGGATTTTTATTAAATTTTTAATAATCATGTCGTGCTAGTCCAACGGAAATTTTGCTGAGTGACGTCTGCGAGTCCATTCTTGTCTGACCTGCGCTCCCAGCCTTCACTGCGTCACGGCTTTCCTCTGAGTTACATATGTGACTTATATATGTTCTCTTACATCTGAAATTTTTATTTGTTTACCTGAAATACATTAAACGATATTAACTTTTTTTGTATCATGCTACCGGGTTATCTGAAAATGCTACAGGCATACATTGTAATTCGTTTTACGAAAATTAGGACTATTTATTAAAAATAACTTCAAGTAGTGCCAGCAAAACAGCAAGCCAGTGATGAAGTAGAGACTGTACCTATAGCAGGTATTCACAGGGGTAAATTGGCGGACACCGTGCCAGTTGGTACTGATACTGATGATGGCCTCCGATGGTGAGGTCCAAACGTCTGTCAGCCCAGATTTTAGACCACGGACTAACAGCCCGGCCAAAATGTTTACAACTATGTGGATTCCGCCCGTGAAAGCCTTAGGAATTCTATAGTTTGACCAATTCTGAACTACTGTTCAGTGACTTGGGGACACAAGAGGGACGACACCGATCAGAAGACTGAGGCAGTTCAGATGAGTTTTTTTTTCTTACTTACAGTATCGTGGCATTATTCAGGGGTTTTCTTTTGTTGTGCACACTGGGGCATTATGACCCTTAAAATCAGAAGAGCGCTACAAGATGTGCTATTTATATATAAGAGTATTCACGACCTTATTGAGATAGATGTCGCCGGGATCCGTTACAGAATGCCTTACCTATGTAAAACAGTGAAGGCATAATTTTTGTTTAGATATTTTTCGTTGCGTTGGCTCCGTTGGCGAGATCCCATCAAAATGATAACGTGAGTTTATAACAGGTGAGCAGCTGACATTTACAATTAGAATATTAATGCCTTTAAGAAGAAGCTTATATTTACAATTAGAATATTAATGCCTTTAAGAAGAAGCTTATGAATATGACAACAAATAGTGAGACTTTTACTAGGCTCTCTACTAACTTTACAAATGTGTATGTGTTACATGTTTATTTAAGTGTACACCTAATATATTCTGCCTGTTTCATTTCTTCGATGTTATGTTCAAGTTCCCCCCTGAAATACTTCCCATTTAGGTAGAGTGTATACACCAAGCCATTAGTACTATTCTATCCACTCTCTTCACGTAAGAATACAGTCATACTTCGCTGTTAGGCATCTTCAAGGAAGTCGGGATGGTTAAAGTAGAAGATGTAGAGGCCATCACTTAAAAAAAATTATTATTATTGCCGTAGTGTTAAGAATACAAAAGCGTTACTATTTCTGTACTTGTCTCTCATTACGATTCGTTAAGCCAAAATATTAATTTAAGTGTAATAATAATTACGTTTAGTTCTTCTTGTTGGTTATGTCATCTTCTAACGTGAAGTGTAGAAATTGAAGAGAAAAAATTCTGTTAGAGAGAGACTACGGCGTTAGATACATATTTAATGTAAATTCGTAACTGAATAGTACCTTCATCTTATACAACAACAAAAAATGTGATAATTTTTTACTTTCCAGACGCAAGCACAAATCATAAAAGGTGACCTAATTATTGCGCGCGACTCTACAGTTACACTGATCATGTGCATTTGTTCACTCGCGCGCGTTTTTATTTTACGTCATTCAGATAGGCTACACATTAACAGCAATTATAGTCCAATATAAACCTGACTCATAAAACCTGTAGCGTACGTTACAGGTACTAATAAACTGGTTGTGTAGCGTTAACCTTACGCTTAAATAGTAAAGTAACACCTTTTACTTTAGAATCCACCACGATTTTTACGAATAGTGAATTTAAATCACTGCTCATGCTGTTTCCTTAATCAAGAAAGAAAATTCTTTATTCGCGTTATATAATAATGAAACCATATAATGTACACTTATGCTCCATGATGTAGATCTGAACTGCAAAGAAATCAACGACGCCAGTCTACATAACATAATTTTCAAAAAATTGCCGAATTGTTACAACACATTAATACCTACTTTTGGTACTTCTGGACTTCGTTGAGTTAGTTGACAGTGAATTTGATTATTTACAGCTACAGGTGTGTTGAAGTAGGCATTGGTTACAACTTTACTGCCACATACTGAATCGGCTAGACAATTGTGGTTGCGTTTAATATGGTAGTTGGGCAATCATATTTTCTATAAACTGTTATTGTTTAATGAACGAAATCAGTACCGTGGCGTCCATGTAACTGCTGTTGCCGGCGGCAACAGTAGTGGAAATAAAAGAAAATATTATTAATATCACAGAATAAATACTTTAGTTAATAAATAATTTGAAATCTGAACAATATTAGTAGGGAAACTTGAAGAAAAGCGTAGCATTGCTTTCGAACTGCTGGGCACTTGCGCCGTCTTGTGTTGCCGGCTCCGACATCGGCAATGTTTTACTGATACGGTCGTTGACCTCGTAGTAGTTGTCACTGTGCAAACTGTGGAGGGGGGAGACACATATGTCCACCCAATTTGTTGCCGCTGTATAAACTGGCAAAACGCTCGTTAGCAGTTACGTTCGTTTCGGGAACTGACGTGCAGCAATACTACGCACCTATTTGTGTTTTGTTCGTTTAGTCGTGTGTTTCTCTGTTTGTCTTTATTATTTTTAATTCGATTATTTGTGTTCTGATTTATTCTGTGTAAGTATAATGAGAGTCAGATCCCGTTGAACTGGGGCCCTCTTCTTCTCCCAGCGAAAATGCTCTAAAAAGAACACTTGGTACAAGAAAAAATTCGAATTAATTTTTAGGTCAAGTTTTAGGCCTATCACAACCGGCAACAGTTGTTATGTTCCCACGCCACGCCACTGAACGAAATTAATTTATAGTTTTCAATGCGTAGTAAGTATGTACAGAGATTTATACTTTAACTTGTCGGTTCCGAAAGTTGAGGAGAAGCGAGCGACTGCAGCCCGTAACTTGTTGAATCTCTCTTAAAACGTAAACCGATTCGATTATATTTTCTGTTTTTAAATTGCGCTGTCAAACAATACAACAGGAGACTCTGCACTCTAAGCAGAGTTTGTTGCTCGGACAAATAAACTTTGTACTGATAATACAATCAGTACTTTGAATGATCTAATATAAACCTGTTCTTAATAATACTGAATACAGTGTTCTGTAAGAGTGAGATAAGATAAAAGTCTGTTGAACACGAGCTTCATCAACAAAATCAAGATTTCAGGTGTGGTCCCTGAACAGTGAACTGAAAACGAATATCTGAATATTCGTTGGTACGAAACAATGCGAGAGAAGAAGAAGAAGACTTTAAAGAGAGTAAACGCTAGAGCAAAGAAAAAGGTAAGAACTACATATGTAACATTTATTATCTGTGATTTTAACTTGGGCTAGCATGCTTAGTTTAGGATAGTGAGGATTTATATTATTTGGGAGAATGTAAACATCCATATGTACATACAGGTTTACGATCTAATTATAACAGTACATTAAAAAAGTAACAATATTTGATCCCGATAATAAGATTAGTAGAATTTATTATAAAGTCTTCCGGGCTAAGAGAATTTGTAGACATACGATCGATTCTCATTCTGGACTCCACGCCCTCGAAAACGGTAAGTCGTACCGTCACAATTACAAAATATTTCGAAAGTTTCCTCTGCGCGCAGGCGAGTGCGCGCGCACGTGTGTAGGTATGTGTCACTTTATTATTATTAAGATGCAAAACCTCAACTTTTGAAGCTGTCAATTCGAAAGTTGGATCAACGTTGGAGATTACCGTAGCCTAGAAGAATTTTGTGAAGACGCGAAATTGGAAAAGTTGTGAAGTTTCTAGAATACCGGTACACTTTTTGGTCATCATGTGGTAGAGCTACGATTCTAAAGCAATAACGTTAAAATTTTGCAAGTGAAAGAACTCGAAGCCTTTATTAAGAGAAGTCAAAAATTGGTTCTAAACTGCTACGGAATTTTCTGGTTTCCGTAAAACATTGAAATAAGACCCTTCAACTTTTGAAGTAACATATCACTTGATGGTGAATGTTTATTAGAGCTTTAGCATTATGATTCCGGCCCAAGAACTCGAGAACAGTAGGAGAACTTGATTTGCAGGGTTATTTTTCGACTTCTTTTGTCATTTTTAAAACATGAATGACAATGGTGAAGGAAAATCTCCAAAGTTTTGTTAAGAAATTCATACGGGCCTCACAATTTGAAATATTATTCCATAGAAATCGGAAAGTTTTTAGGCGTTAAGTGTTTAACAATAAAGTTTTCTGTGTACTAATGTCAGATAAGCTAGAGTTTTGGCGCTTAGGTTTACAATAAGTCCCTAAAGATCTTTCTATTGAACGTATTGAAATTCGATAGGTCTCTTCAAGTCTGAAAAATTTCAGTGTTTCAAAAAATCCTAACTTTATATCTTATTTTTAACATTTATTTGGCCGTTTTTAATGCTGATTAAAGGGCTAATTCGAGTGGAAGGGCTATTTATAAGAAACTATATCATTTCCATGACATTTGTATGGGGATCCTTGTTTTTAGGGGCGGTGGGTGATTAGTTTGTCAGGACTCCCTAGTTACATTTCTACATTTGTCGTCAGAATATGTTTCCCGTCGGATCTCTACCAGTCATTCTCATTACATCATCTAATCGCAGCAGGTTTCAACTGAGGGGGGACTGTGAGTCTCTATATTGTGGAAGTATATAGTATATATATCACGTAGTGAATAGTGGGAGTATAACTTAAGGTGAAAAAAAGAAAGAAGAGGACATCTAAACTCTCATAAACATGAAACATATACGAAATGGTCAATTCTAACACTTTTGCCTTATTCATTCTCCGAGCGTTTTACATCTTGCTAAATTCGGAAGTTGGTAGTAACAGGTTGTTTATGTTATTAGACCTACTTATATGTGAATGAAAAATTGCAGGTCCGAATTGCATATTCATTACTTATTCATTACTTACCTTTCCCTGATTATTAAAAAGTTCATTCGCTTATACACTGAAGTTTTTATTATCCACTGAATAAAAAAAATACCGTTAACTTTAAGTTAAAATTTGTGGAAATACATTATTTTGTGGAATCCATTGCTATTAATCGCAGACAGATAATGAGTTAATCTACTAACTGAAATGATATGACAGACAGCTTAATATTACAAATTGCCTCTGCCATTTTGACTCATTTGATTCCGAGTATTTCACTAAAAAAAAATAAGTGGCTGTTTCACTCTTAATAGGTAGTCAGTCTTAATAAGTAGAGATATGGTTCCTAAGAACTTTACCAGTTTCTGGTAGGACCGGTTTTTGCCTGTATCTTCATGCAGGGAAAATAAACATTAATACATCTGGGCCAGATAAAACCAGGGTCTTAAAGAGGTATTACTCCTCCCCTCTTTCTCATTATTTGCGAGATGAGACCCCGGGATGGCATGACAGAGTTTAATGGTGCAATCATTACCGCGTGACTGCAAATTGTCAGTGGAGGAGATGTCTTGGCAGAATGGAGAACAACAGAATACCTATATTAGTCTAACACTATATAGGCCTACCAAGAGGGAGGAGGTATGTCGGTAGGCCTAGGAAACACTGGGAGTAAGGAAGTCGAAACAGGACACTAGATCTATATTCCATGGAAGAAAAGAAGAAGGAGAAGGAAGAAACATGTTTCCTGCGTTCGCTTCGGTCAAGCGTTAAGCCTGGGACACCTGGGGGCTGGGCAGCAGAAGCCCGCTCGGTCTTCCGACGAGTGTCGGAGAGAAGCGCCAGCCGTTCGTGGGCGGGTGTACCGAGCGGTTTGAGCTATCGTCGGCATGCATCGGGACAGACGATCAGTTATGCGCGTGGTGGACATCCAACAACCTGACTGCAATAAATGCCGTCTCATAGATTACAAACATCAACAAACTGTGTAAGCCTTTCTCAGCCAATATTTAACGATGCTTGTTATCAGCTTGTTCAAACCATCAAAGATAACAAAATTCACAAGAAAACTGGTTTAAGGATGCATTAGCATGAAAATAACGGGTAATTAAATGCAATTATCTTTTCGGATCATGATTTGTGACGGGCTAACGTACTTTTTTAATGACAAATACATTTATAGTATAGCATAATTCGTTTTAATAGGTGGATCCGCTCGTTTACTGTAATAACACTCTTAACAGTGGATACAGTAGATACATGTATAGAGTAGCATAATTCATTTTGTACGGGTATTCGCTCATGTCCTGTAATAATAATACCAATAATAGGGTTTTCCATAGACCACCTTTCATATAGCCAATGGACAAAAAATACAGATGTTCGCATAAGTCCCTTAGTAATTTGTTTTAAGTTATGCTATTTTTCACATAGGTAAGGTCTGAATGCTGAACGTATACGCTAATGTCGCGGCAGGCAAAAGAACTTGAATATTAGCCTATTATAAATAATATGTTGAACGAAATTAACTTTTTAATTTTTAATTTGCTTAAAAATGGATTGTGGTGAATTTTTGTTAAAGTTTATAAAAATAAAAATATTAATAGAATTTTATTAACAGCCTATGTAAAAGTACATAAAATAGATTTAATTTTTCTCGTTTGTACGTTAACAAGAAGTTATCATTATACAAGATTCAAATTTATAATTAATTCTTACCTACTTAGGTAAGACCAGAGGTGTTCGAGCAGAATAGTAGACTACATAGAGTTTAAAATATTTACTCATTTTACAAACAACGACAGTCGATATTATGGTTATCAGTTGTGTCTGCATAGTTTGAATGTTTTCCTTTAATGGTTCATTGTATTTAACACCCTTTAAAATTATATTTCTGAAATATACGCTATACAGAAATAGTTTTAATAATATGTTGCATTCTTAATGCGATAACATTTCACTATCTGTTCTGCTCTAGTAAAAGATGTTTTCGTATAACTTTTTTATATGATTTATTTTAAATAAATAAAATCTATTTATTTTAACTTAAAAATTAATAAATCTACGCACAAAAATTAATTTATGGCAAGTTAAGGAACTCAATCACCGTACCATTTTTCTGTATGCTTTTTTTTATTTACTTTGCTTACGTGTAACGGAAGCTAGTGTTGATGGCATCACAAAACGCGCATGATTCGAACCGTGGTACTGGATTTCTCTTACCAACTCTCAGCCACTCACAACAGACACATTTGGATATTTTCTTACGGTTTTCTGTTGTATTCGAAATTTTTGTAAAGTTCGGCGAAGGCTGATCTCAAGCGTTCTTGTAGGTGCAACAAGTGAGGTAAATAAAGAAGAAATATAGGCTACTAACAAGCAAATTGTAAGAAAATATTACGGTACACGTTTATGTTCTGCATGTCCAGATGAATGTTTATAATTTAAAAGTATTATCCAGATTAAATAGATAATATTGTAGAAATTGTAGATCTGTTCTATTACATTACGCTGACTTTGCGCAGAAACGTTTTGTAATTAGTTCACGATCTTACTCAACAAAATTCTACCCACACACGCAGCAGTCATTCAGTGGACGTGTCCATCATGCTGAGTGGAATTGATATGATAAAGAAAAAGTAAAGTGTAACCTGTTGACCGCTCTATTGAAATCAGTTTTACCTAAAGTGAACTTTGAATAAAGGTGGCCACATAGGCTATACTACGATTTCCACAAAACTTGAACTCAGTATTTTCTAAATTATCG